>JAPDNY010000011.1:71465458-72110458 GCA_029375565.1 Gekko gecko | reverse complement strand
GTGACAGCATTGCCTCCCGTCAATGAGGCTTGCACCAAGCTTGTTTGAGTGAATGGCCCCGGTCACATGGAGCATTTGCCCCACCGAAGGCACGGTAGCCCCGCAGAATTTCCGGGCACGATCACACCGGCACATCTGGGAGGCGTAGCACTCCCGTGGCCAACCCGTAGCTTCCTGCAGAAAAAGTGGAGTTAAAAACTACCTGCTAACAAGTACTATCTTCCGTTAAATGCGCGGCACCAGGGGGCATCTGATTGGAGATGCGCTGGTAGCCTGTCACTTCCAGCAGCCGTCAGCGTCGGCGCATGCGCACAAATGCAGTCCTGCTGCATTGTCTCGCCAGTCCTGCTGCGTTGCCTCGCTGGTCTGATTGGCTGCCAGAGGCCTGCAGATGGAGCCGTGGGGGGATGTGAGATCCCACTACTGCGCTTCTTTTTGCTCCGCCGCTAAAAGCCTCCTGTCCCCTGTGGATTTTCCCGCTTGTGTGACCGGGGCCAATGTTTAGCAATGGCACCAAGGAAAAAATGGCAGCCTCTGCAACTCATTCGCCTTCTGCATGGTGAAGGGCTATTGGTCAGTGGTAGAACATCTGCTTTGCATGCAGAAGGTCCCTGGTTCAATCCCTGGCATCTTCAGTTAGATTCATTTGAGACGCTGGTGAGTGACTGCCAGCCAAAGTGGACCACAGTGACCTTGAGAGACCAAAGGTCTGACCATATAGGAGGAAGCTTCATGTGTTTGTGTGTGTGGTAGTGGCTCGTTCATTTACACTTTTGCTTTCAGGGAAATGGGCGAGAGGAGGAGGAGGCAACAGTCATGGTGCCGTTAATGGCAGGAGGCCACCCTGGTCTTGTATGCATTGTACATACTCAGAGAACTGTGGCCAATTGCCGCTGAATGCTCACTCAGTGATGGCTAAAGCATGCACTTTTACTTGATAACATGTGAGGCAGCCCTTTGTGCCCATAATCGAGGGAAGAAAGCCCTGCTCAGACATCTTTATCATTGCATCAGGACTGTGTGGGCAGAAAGATCCGGACAATAGAGAACTTTACACAACAGTGTTTTAAAAATAAAGCAGAAATCTATTGCTAGTTGGAGCAGCAAAGCTGATTATTATTTTAGGCTGATGTAGAGATTGTCTGATCATGGAGGACATGGAGGTTTAGTATACTTATGATGCCAGGCTTTTCTTTCAAACTCTGTAATATTCTTCCAGTTCCAATCCAATCCAAAGTTTATTGCATATAGCCGTTGGCCATCACAATATAAAATATAAAAAACCGTACAAAGATTGGCAATACGTTTAGAAGAAAAATTAAAATATATAGACGAAGTAAGAATATAGGTTTTAAAATCAGGTTTCTCAAATAGCACATTCTGAAAGTCATTTTGTAGCCTTAACTCTAATTTTCCTTGCAGCATGAGCATAGAGTGCCATTCTATAAGAAATAGTGGGCTCGACATCTGAAAGCAAAAAGGTTACTATTTCAGTGCCTGATGTGGATTGTAAATTTGTTAGAATTGGGTTAAGAAATTTGATTCTGGGGCCAGTATACAGAGGGCATTCTAAAATGTAATGTGTTAGATCTTCTACCAAAATCCTGCACAGACAAGTACATTGATCATATGGGGTTTTGCAGTGTTGTCCTTTTAACAGCTCAGATGGCATGGTCTGCAAACGAAGAGCAGTGGGTGCCCTTCTTATGCTATGCATTGAAATAAGAGCCAGATAGGAGGCTCTAGAGTGGTCTGTTTTAAATGCTGGATATCGTGGTGCAAATTTCTGTTGACTGATTAGGGATCTGTCTATTAGAGTATCTTCATTGTAGACCCAGTCCCGCAAATGCAAGTCGTTACCTGAAGGGGATAAGTCATCCGGGATTGTGTATTTAGCAGTGATGTTGGATAGTGTGCTAAGATAGGTATTCTTCCAGTTGTTGATTTTTCCTTACACTTTTCATGAACAAAAAAAAAATTCTGATAATCTGTACTGCTTTTTTTTTTTTTTTGCAGATATGAGGAGCTAGCTAGACTTTCCAAGAGAAAGAGTCAGAGATCTGAGTGTGCCAGTCAGAACAAATTTTGTTAGCAATTCCTGGTTTCTGCCGCTCCCATTTCGTTCAGTCAGTTCTTAATGAAGAGGTGCTAGGGCTCCCTCTGGTAATCATGGCTTCTGAATTGGGTGCCCGTCTCTGGGTGTTTCTGACTCTGATTAGGGTCTATGGAAATCAGAGGAGGCCAGATCCTACACAAATCATCTTTCATGGGAGGAACAGAATCAGCTTCTAGCCTGATTCAGCAATCCTGTCGTCTGGACTAGGACGAGTTTGGGGAGGTGGGGCACCAGTGATTACTAGGCTTTGGGAGTCTTGCACCTCTGCTCACTATATGTCAGAGGCAAGCTGGATCATTTGGCTGAAGGCATGGTTCTGACAAGTGAATCTTTTTTTCTTTTCCTTTTCTGGTTAGATCCGGGATGGTGACATGGAAACATCTCCCTTGATCAACAAGTTGTGTACAAGTGTGTTGCCCTCCACCATTACTTCCAATAGTAACAACCTCTGGATCAAGTTTAAGTCAGACACATCAGTACAAAGATCTAGCTTCAGGGCTCTTTATGAAGTCGGTAAGAGAAGCTGAATATTAGTGTCCTGGTTTATGTCTTAGAAAAAAACTGAGCAAATGCCTAACCTTTACCAAATGAACAAAATGCCTGTCTTTATAGTGGGCAGCCCTGGCTTTGTTTACTTTCTTACACAGAACTCGAGTAGGATAAAGACAGAAGTGCAAATCTGGAAGACTCTAGTTCTGTTCTCATCATGAGCTTTTTATAGTTGTTATGTTTGTGGGGGCATCCAACCAAGCACACTGGGAGCGCATGCTACCAATGATCTTCCTGATATATGCAGTCACCATTTTGCTTGATTAGGGCACTGTGTGGTTTTTTTGTTTCAGTTCATGCTACACAAAACCCAGGGTTATCATACTGTATAATGTGTACTAAAGCAGAAAATATGCAGGGTGCTCTGTTTAGATGAAATTGCAATCAAACTTAGTAGGAAGATCATGGGAAGTCTGTGCTCCCTGTACACACAGTTGGATACTATCAAATGTAATGACTGAACAGAGCTTGTATTATGAACTTACTAGTTAGACTTTTCCTCCCCACTTCCTTTGCAGTCCACCAAAGTCCTGTGCAGTAAATGTAACCAGCAAAACTAGTTCTTCCCTAGCCATTAGTGACACTAGCCTTAAGATAAAAGCAAATGCAAAGGTAAGAGCTGAAGTGGCCCTAAGTCACAGCTTCTTGCCAGTTGATTGCCCTGTTCCAGACATGAACCAGCACCTTAAGTTTTCCATTGCTATTTGGTGGTGCTCAATCCAATGGAATAGTGAGTCTCCCATCCACAGGAGACATGATGCCAGTTTATGCACTCACTGCAATTTTGACCCAGTTTTACATCATTCTGAAAACAGTACTAGGGTTTCCAGGTTTGAGTTGGAAAATATCTGGAGAGTTTGGGGGTGGATCCAGGAGAGGGTGGGGTTTGGGGAGGTGAGGGGCCTTAGCATGGTACAGTGCCATAGAATCTGCCCTTCGAAGTAGCCATTTTCTCCAGGGGAACTGATCTCTGTCAGCTGGAGATGAGTTGTAAAAGTGGGAGATCTCCAGGCCCCAGTACCCACATTTTCTAAATTCAGATAATTTGAGAGCCAGTTTGGTGTACTGGTTAATTGTGCGGACTCTAATCTGGGAGAACCGGGTTTGATTCCCCAGTCCTCCACTTGCACCTGCTGATGTGACCTTGAGTCAGTCACAAGCTCTGGCATAGCTGATCCTGAAAGAGCAGTTTGTGTTAGAGCTCTCTCATCCCCATCTACCTCACAGGGTGTCTGTTGTGGGGAGGGGATGGGAAAGGAGTTTGTAAGCCACTCTGAGACTCCAAGTGAAGGGCGGGATATAAATTCAATCTCTTCTTCTTCTCCTCCTCCTTCTTCTTTATCTAACATATTGCTTATGAAAAGGGTTCATGTCTTAACCATGAATCACTTCTTATTTTAAATGAATATTTACATATTTTAGGGTTGCCAAGTGCATTTACCTGTAAAGCAGGGGGAGTCCTGCCTCCGCCAGGATGGTCCTCGTGCGTGCGTGCACCGTGATGACATCACAGGAAGTGACGTCATCATGTTGCCCACATTGGGGGTGGGGCTACTATGATGCGAGGGAAAACCATAGAGTTTTCCCTCGCATCATAGAGCGTCCCACCCCCAACATGGCCAGTGTGATGATGTCACCTCCAAGTGACATCATCACGCTGGGGATGTGCACTGGAAGGGGGTGGAGCTCCCCCCGGGGCCCAATCAGCTGGTGTCTGGAAACGGGCCTCTCAGACGGGGGTTTCCCCGTCCCTTGGGGGGACTTGGTAAGCCTAATATATTTACATATACCCAAAATGCACCCTCAGATTAATTCTCCATTTCTTGAAAGACTGCCTTCTCTCTTATCAATTATGACTGGCATCTGCCTCCACCTAAGGTGGGTGGTAGCCAGAAACAGGGCCTTTCCTGAATTAGCACCTCAGTGGTACAGTGCCATCCACCCAGAGACCTGTTTGGTGTGCCTTCTAAACTTTTTAGGCCGTTAGCAAAAAAAAAAAATTGTCTGGGCCTACTGTTTGTTGTGCTTTTGTTTTGGATTACCACTGTTTTATCACTGAAGCTGTTATCTGTCCCAGTTGAGGTAATTCATTGAACCTATTCATATCAGCTGTTTCATTGACTAGACTAATATTATTGATTTATGATTGATTACTTTATTGATCTTATAGCTAATAAATCATCGAAGTACATAAAATAATACTAATAAATTTCTCTCTGCAGCTTGTGGGGGTTCCTTGTCTGGTGAAGGTGTCCTCAGATCTCCATATTACTCCAGGGCAATCTCTCGTGACAAGACCTGTGAGTGGGTCATCTCTCAACCTGAAGGCAACGTCATCATTCTTAATTTCACTGACTTTCAGATCTATAATATCACAACCTGTGATGCAGATTATGTTGAGGTAAAAAAATAATAAATTAAATTTATAAATCTGCAGTAACCTCTGGATACAGTTGAAAAATTATTGTTTATACTTGGCCCACAGTCCTAAACATATACCTCATTGGAAGCAAGTCCTTTTGAGAGCGGAAATATGTTTAGGGTTGAAAGGTGGAATCAGTGTACAGCTGCACTTGTTTGTATTTTGGGCCATCCCACCTGGCTAATTGTAGAAACTGATAATTTGTTTGGTTTTTTTCCCTTTGAGATACTGGAGGGGGACAACTGCAGATTGGAATATTTTGAGACTGCTTCTCAAAATAGATTGCCTCCCAACTTTGTTGCAGTTCTGTAGATGTGGTTTCCATAAACTTCAGGGCTATCTACAGTTACACAAGTCCTTTGCAAACAAGTCCTTTCATGCAGAGAGATTGTACTCTACAATGTCTCCACATGCTTGAGACCCCTGCTTTTGCAGATTTCACAGTCACGTGGAAAACAGAAGCCTTGTATACAGGTGAATGTGTATCAGCCCTGTTCCTGCCTTCCAACGAACACACAGAGGCTGAGCGATCCTTTTATCCTTTCCATGCATTCAGTGAAGGTATGAGGGTTGCTCCTGTCCCGCACTTCAAAGTACTCATGTAGGAGTAGATCATACGAGGGTTGCATCTGCTATATGGACAGGTATCCAAATTCATCAGAAGGTCCATGATGATTATTAAAATTAAGAAATCCTGATCTTTTCTATGACCGTTGGTTAAATGAATAACCTCATGTCTTTTTTTTTAAGTGCAGACTTGCTCACACATGCAGGAGAATGAGGGAGCCAGAGTTCTGAGGTGGTGGAATGGACTGCACCACTTCAGATGGCAGATGTTAGATTGTTGCTTGGAATGATCTTTCACATAAAAGAGAGTGAACATGAACAGAAGACTGGTGCAACAGGCAGAAAGGGTCTATCCCACCTTTCTGCTTGCTATAATGATTTTTTTTTAATTTGTAGGGAATTTTAACATAGAGAAAACATTTCAACATGTGATCCTCCCCCTGCAGTTTAAAATGGTGCTATCTGTTATACCGCATCAGGATTCTACACCTCAGTCTCCTGCATCCATCAACTGTGCCTTAGTTGTTTGCACAGTCATGTTGAATATTTGGATATTTTCACACAGCTATCAGTTTCCTGTGAGGAAGCCCAGGGTTGGTGATTGTGCTGTGTGCATTAACAAAACAAGTCAGCTTTGGGATCACTGTGGAAGACCGTTTTGCAGAAGCTGGAATGAACTCTTACAGCCATCCGCAACCCAGTTACTTATCTGGGCCTACAGATGCTGCATAGTTTCCAGATATAGACAGGAGAACAATTCTGGATCTCTGGCATATTGAACTGATTTAAGCCATGAGAATTACTCTATGCATGTGCTATATAGTTTCAATGAAATGTTGTCCATCAAGTTATTGATACAGATATTGATTTTCACCTTTCTACCCTTCAGATCAGAGATGGAAACAATAGGAATTCTCCTTCTTTGGGGAAGTACTGTGGTATCACTGCACCATCAATCATTCAGTCGACTCAGAACTATCTCTACATAAAATTCCGAGCATCCTCTGTTACCAACCTTGGCTTCATGGCTGAATACAAGTCTTTAGATATTGGTAAAGGCTTTTCTCTACTTTGTTACCAGGTTATCAGGGTTCACACAATGAAAGCCATTTAAATTTGTGTTGGGATTACTAGTGGGCTAAAATAGGCAATGCAATCTCTCTTTCAAAAATTTAAAGAATTTTAATGAAAAGGTATATTATAATTAAAGGATATGGTTTTTAAGGATTTATGAGCTGCCTCTGTAGGTGTTGTTTCTGCCTTGTTCAATGTACTGTGTTCCTATGTTATAGCATGTGGAGGGACTCTCACAGAACCAGATGGAACTATCTCAAGTCCTGGATATCCAGTCAGTTACCCACATGGTGTGAAATGTAGATGGACCATCTTAGTCCAGCCTGGTTATTTGATCCGTCTGACCATTACGTCTTTTTACCTGGAATTTAATTACTATTGTAACAGAGATTACCTTGAAATTTATGACAACAGCACTATGACAAAGCTTGGCAGGTAAATATGTAGATCTCTAAAGTCTATTGGAGTTAGCAACTTGCCTGCCTTCACTATATGCAGTGAGCTACCTGGACTGGGACCTTCCAGAAAATATGTCCCATTTAAAGGGGTTGTTGTTGTTTTTCAGTTCCTGTGCCATGCCACACTGTGTCCCCATGTTAATCAACATTCAGTCTCAACTTTTAGCACAACAACTCGATCCTCTTTCCCTTGATACATAATATTTATGAGCAGTCCTGTTGATGTATATTTGTCCTACATGGAAAAGCTCAATAATTCAGCGCTTTTAAATATGACTGAATGGAGATATAATAGACATTGTAAAGTTATACATGGGGTGGATAAGCAGAACTCTTCTTTTTCTCTCTCAAAAGACTAGAATTTGAGAGTGTAGAAAGAAACTGATATGCAGTAATTCAGGACCACCACCATCATATAAATATTGATTTTTCCAATTGGTGTATAATATGCATTTAGTCTAATAAATAAACATCTGTTATTTGTCATTGGTTTGGTACAGGTACTGTGGGAGGTCAATTCCACCATCTGTTACCAGTAGCGGCAACACTTTGATGTTGTATTTTGTAACAAATCGTGACACAGCCTCAGAGGGATTTGCGGCCAATTATGCTTCACTGAATGCTTCTGGAGGTACAACATTATATTCACTATACCCAGCCATGGTTCAGCTAAGGGTGCCACCTAATGCAGAGATCTCTTGCTGCCAGCCTTGTGTGCTGCTGGTAGCCACTCATCCTCCCTGTTGAAAAGCTGTACAGTTGTAAGAATCAGGGCTTCACCTAGCTGACTAGCAAGGTGGTTGTCTAGTTTTTGGATCAGGCCAGATGATTGGGGTGCAGCAGTTATTGGTTTGGGGGTGATTCTGCACCTCATTGCACCATTCTATAGGGGCTCATTTGACTTTGACCCGTGAGCCTGAAAGCATCCAGGTTCTTAGCTGGAAGGATGCAATGTGTTCTTTGCTTCCTATGGGCAATACTCGTTTGAGATATAAGGAGCTGCCTTTTTGTGCAATTTGTCAAATCACAAGCAATATTAAAATCATGCAGCTCTCATAATCATGGGCTACTGAGTATGTGAAGACCACTTTGGAACTTTTCTGCTATTGAAGTCAATGAGTGCAGTACCTGCTTATATAGAGCTTTGTATGTGCATCAAAAAATTGTTGGGGCTTTATATCTCAGCAACTTTTCACACATCCACTTCCCCCCCCCCATAAAGAGAGGGTAAAATATCATGGGGGGTGGAGAGACGACAAGAACTGTGATGCAGTCATCTGCAATTTATAATCCCGCATTTAGAAGGAGAGGGTTAAATGGCAGGGCTCACATTTCCAGATAACAAAAACAGGGCTAAAACTTGCTGTGAAAATCATGATTGCTTATCCTCCTTTCAAACAATCTTTGATGTGCAGGAGGAGTTAACACTTCCTTCCTTTTGTTAAGCACATCCATGATTCAGTGGATCGCACAGCACCGCATCAGTTCTTGGAATCTGCCCTGTTGGACCTGAGCCAATATTTACCAAAACTATGACAGTTACGAATGATTTAGGAAATTCAAGCAAAGAAACCCAAACACAAATGAGCCATTTCAAAGGATTTCTGTGCATGCAAAGCAGGCTTTCTCCCACTGAGCCACAGCCCCTCCCTATTCAGGCCACTATATGCAGGCTTAAACCCCGGGGTGGAGCCTGATTTTTCCCCTCCTTTTTACAGAAAATGGAGGGTGTGGGAGAGGATGGCTATGGCCTGGGTTCTCCCCATCCTTACCTCACCAGTTGCTTGAAGTATTTTTCTTCCATTCCCCCTCCCTACTGGTATTGAAGCTGAACTGGGGGGGAAATGCTTCAGACACTGGAGTGCAGTGAAGGAAGGAGGTGAAGGGCTTTCCTCATCTGCATGTACCATTTTCTGTATTAAAAAAGGCCTTGTCCTGTTTTAGATAACAACATGTGACTCCCTTTCCCATGACACATTTAATCAGGTCAGTGGCAGAATTGCTTATCTCTGTTAGTTTACCTCTTTCCTGGTCATAACTTTAAAAAAATATTGAAGTGAAAATGTGTAGCCTTCTTGTTCTTATAAACTTAGCTCATGAAGTCAGAAGTGTTGACTTTGGAACAGAGTTTTAAACTCTTGTTAACTTACGAAAGTCATACTTCCTTCCATGGGGCTCCTAATCAGTCTCCAATCCAGACACTGGCTAAGCTGAGATAAATTTAGATTTAACAATATGCTTTCAGTCCCCTTGGGATTCTGCTTACAGTAAGACAGGGATTCTTTTGCAAGTACTCTGAAAGCAAATATGAAACCATTAATTCATCATAGTTTTCATGATTTCAGCTTTTTGGCAATTTAATGGTTTATGAGTGTGAGTTCCATAGAGTAACAGAAATCCCCACAGGGTGTATATAGATTGATTAGTGCAGGGGGTCCCCAACCTTTTTGAGCCTGCGGGCTCCTTTGGAATTCTGAAACAGTGCAAAAGGTGCAGCCACAAAATGGCTGCCGCCAGAAGTGGAGCCAGCCTAGGGTTGCCGTTTGTCTGGTGGGTGTGGGGATTCCCCTGATTTTGTGGGCTCCTGCCTGCTGCCAGCCAGCTGGCCAGTGGGAGGGAATCCCCTCCCCCAACAGTGACATCACACATGACATGCCTGGAAGTGATGTCGGCATGTTGGCAATGTTGGGGGTGACACTCTGACTTTTGGGTTGCCCCCATGTCACCGATGTGCCAATGCCCCTTCCAGGTGATGCAGACACGTCACGCACAATGTCACTGTTTCAGAGGGAATGGGGGATGACATCACTTTCCACCTCCCATCCCCCAGCAGTTGGTAAAAAAGACCTGGCAACCCTAAGCCAGCCGTGAAATGGCTGCTGCAGCTTACCTTCAATCACATAGTGAAGGTCTTTGTACTGTGATAGCAGCTGCTGCCGAAACAAAGTTTTTAAAATCTGCAAAGCCAATCAAATCTCCAATGGTCAATCAGAAGCTTTTCTAGGCAAAAGCCCCAACTGGCCCCACCCACTTTCTCAAAACACTTGGTGGGCATCAGGAAAGGTGTCAGTGGGCACCATGGTACCCATAGGCACCATGCTGGAAGACCCCTGACATAGCGTATCCTGTTACAAGAGGAATGCAAGGTGCTTTATGTTGAGCAAGACCATTGCATCGGTTTAACTCAGTGTTCTCTACTCTGATTGGCACAGACCCGCCAGCATCTTAGGCCTTTCCCAACATGTTCTATGAGATGCTTTACTTGGAGATACCCAGGGGCTGGACCTGGGACCATTTGTGTGCACAGTGTGTGTCACTGGGCCACTGCCCTTCGCATAAAGGAATATGGATATCTCATAACAGGGGGCAGCAGCCTTTTATAATCAAAGAGCCAAAGTACATTAACATTCAGAGCAAGGGAGAGAGATCAACAAAGAGCCAGTGTATAAAAACCGATTTGCCAGGGTAAGTCATAGCCATGGTTGCCCCAGACCCTGGGCTGGGGAGGGCTCCTGACCACCCATGCCCCACCCTTCCCCTGACAGAAGGGGAAAGAGGAGGAAGAGCCAGATGTGGCCAGGCATGCCTACCTGCCTCCAGGACTTGGGTAGCAGCTGGTTGGCTCAGCAGTCACTATGTTTGCCTCTCTCACTGGGATCTGGGCCGCAGTCAGTTGGAACTGGCAGCCACCACACGCACATGCTTGTCTTGCCTGGGGCGAGGGCCACCCCTTTCTTGAGTCTCTGGTGGGGGGCAGAAGGGATTCTGGGACCTCATCCTGGACTTTTGCCCAAGGCCCCCAATTCACTAAGGCCGGGCTTGCCATTTACACAGCTGAAAATATATGGCTTAACATTACTCATAATTGTCATGTGTTTTAATTGACAACTGTTCACCTCTTTCAGTTTCTTTTCTGTAAAGTATCCTTAAGAGGCCCTTTAATCCCACAAACATCTTTCTGTGCCATTCATTTAACCTGCTGGTGGTTCTAGCATACAGCCTATTCCTCCAATATACATTTAAAGTCAAGATTTAGACTTCTTTCTTAAAGAGCCATATTTGGTTCTTTAATGAGCCACGTTTGTCCCTGGAGCCATAGATTGCAGGCAGGCCCTTAGTTTAGAGAATGCCCTGTTAGAAGTAACTCGTTGGGATGGCCTGAGAAATGTTGCAAATTTAAGCAACCCTGAGCAGTCATAACTGCAGGAGAAGAGATGATCTTGCTTACTCCCTGGATTTTGAGTGGGCAAAGGCTGGCAATTAATGTCCCGCTTGGCAACGACATGGATCTCAAGCCGTTGAAGCTGGAGAGGACATTCAATTTGAACGTCTTGTTTCTAAACAAGCTTCCTTTTGAACTCCTTCACAAAGGATCTTTGTTTGCACTCCTTCTCTTTTCTGAGTTAGTAAAATTAAGTCAGTTCATTATGTTATCATGTGCCAGCACCAGCAGGGCTTCAAGTGGCGATATTTTCTCCTGTTGCTTGTAAAGAGACTCTGTTTGGTAGGGAGGCAAGGGTGGGTTGGAGGTCTGGAGGAGGTGGCAAATATCAGGACAAAAGGAGCATGTGTACTCTCAGGAAAATGGCAAATCTCTTTTGACAGTGAGGGATCACATTAAAAGGGGGAAAAACATATGTGATACAAGACTCTTCATTTTCAAAAGAAAACTTTTGGCAAAGCATAAATCTAACTCTTTTTTTGGGGGGTGGAATGTCCCAACTTTAGTTTTTCCAAGTTGTTCAAGGGTGCATGAGAAAAGACACAGCCAAATGGTGTTTTAATGTTCTTTTCACTCTCTATGGGCTTCCAGGTTTGCTTTTTGCCCTCTCCTTCAGAGCATCTTGTACTCCTTTAGAGAGCTTGTACTTGAATCAGAACTTGCAGTCTTCACACAAACAAAGTTGTGCTTGACCATTCAGTACAAATTTGCTCCTCTAACTGAAATTCATACATTAAAAATATGATTTGGGGCACCAGTTTCACCAATTTTTTATTAATAAAATCAGGACATTAATCAACTTGGTTGTGACAAAGGAAACCACTCATAATTCATAACTCATAACGCTCATAACTCACAGAAATAGCATTTAATCCAGTGGCTGGATGTCTTGATACCAACAAGAGCCAATTGGAAAAATGTAAAACAGAGCAGTTACTGTAATGGTGTTGGATGGATATGCATGAAAAGACACTGGCCAAGCAGGATGTTTAATATTTAGTCATCTGTATTTAATTTCTTCTGGACATAGTGCTGTTCTAACAAAAGTGGGTATACTAAACAACAATCTGATTGCTTTTTAGATTTCTCATTCCCTCTGAGTACTGTGGGAGAATCAAAACAAAAAAGGCCATTTCAATAAGTAGCTAATTGATTTCTTCCAGAGGGAGCCTCAGCCACATTTTCTCTTTTTTGCACATTTTACGGGAAAGAATGATTAGATTAAGTGTTTGCAAAGCGTAGTATAAGGAGCATTATACACCCATTTTGCAGTGTTAAATTGCCAAACATTGTATTGTATCTATACTTAAAGGCCTTTTAGTGCTGGAGTAGGAAGTTTCCCCTTTAATAGCAAGAGTTATGTGGCATGTGAGAGCCACAGACTCACCTTACTTCTGCCATTGTGATGCCTGGGATTGCTCATTAGCCATTAGTGAGTCACCAAGGCCTGGCTGGGCCTCTGAGGTTCAGTACTGGAGGCAATGATGAAAGACTTTGCCTCTGGGCCCTCCTTGCAGGCCTTTAGTGGCATCTAGTTGACCACTCTGTGAAACAGGAAGGAGGACATTTGGTGTCCAGCATGGCTGCTTTCATGTTCTAAGCAGGAAAGAAAACAAAAGCAAGACATAATAATTGTTTGCAGGATTTGCTGCCAGATGAAACAAAAAGGTTTTTATATCTAGTCTGTACAATATTAACAGAAAGAGAACTAGGTGAGGCACCCAAGGGAAGACATTCAAGAGCAATGAGCAGCAGTCAAGAACTTCCTGCCTCTTGAAGAGGACAGTTCCACAAAATCCTACCCTTAGTCCAGACCGTAGATTAAAATTGTATACTAAGTAATATCAAGATTAATATTAGAAATCTTACATGGATCCTGGGTTTTACACAGGAGCTTCAGCAAGATTACTTTTCACCCAATGGGCAATCAGAAATAGTTTGCTGTTAATTGCAGAGCTGTTTCCCATTTCTTTGTGTTCTATGAAGGTGTTTTCAGTGTGGCTTTATTTCCTATGACTTTTAAAATTCACTGTAAGTCATTTGGATGCTTTGTTCTATTCTCTTTCAAGTATGTTCACACGACTACACAGAAGCTACCGGTGTGGTATCATCTCCAAATTACCCTAACCACTACCCAGTCAGAATGACGTGCATATACAGGATCACTGTGGGGAGCAACAAACAGATAGCTTTGCACTTCACCAATTTCTCCTTGGAGCGTGCCGGCTGTACAAGGGATTATGTAGAAATCAGGCAAGTGTATTTTATTCTTGCTATCTTTATAGTGACATTTGAAAGGTTTAAAGAGAACTGTAAGGCAGAGAAGCACACTATATAAGCATATAGGAATTGCCTTTTATTAAGAATATATGGCAGCAAGTTTACAGAAGCTGCACTAGTTATCTGTTTGCTTTGGTTCCAAGTCAAGGTGCTGGGTTGACCTTTAAAACCCATGATTGTCTGGGTCTCTCACACTTGCAGACCTTGATTGGGTGTACCTGAAGATTGACCTTGATTGGGTGGTAGACCAATCTGAAATATTGGCCTTGATTGGATGAACCTGAAGACCTGGGTGGACATGAAGATTCTCACAAGGTTTAATTTCTTTCCCCTCCTTAAAGGGAGAGATTGCCAGGCAAAAATATTTTCTACGGTTGTCTTATCCTTAGGGAATGGGCTGCCTGTTTGAAGTAAGGGCCACCTCTTTTCTCATCCATTTTTGGTGGCAGTGTAAGGCTGTATTGCTTAGGCTGACTTTTTTTCCCGACTTGATTTTAACGGAGTTTAATTATGTTAATGTTTTAATGTGTCAGGTTTCTGGTTTGAACATGCAAAAGCAGTATAGAAATACAGTAAATCCATGAATGCCACATCATTTTCTCCACAGTTTAGTTAAGTGTCATCTCCTCTGGCTGGCAATGACTTTTCAGGAACTCAGAGGTATCCTTTTGAGAACTTCCACCTGAGTTCCTTTTAACTGGAGATGCCAGAAATTGTACTTGGGCATGCAAAATGTATGCTCTTTCACTAAAGTACTGTGCTGAAGTATCATCTGGTCAAGTCTCTTAATTGAAGATAGGATTTTATGTATCTAACATTTTTACCCCATTTGATTATATAGCATAGATTCAAATTTAGGATGACATGCATCATACAAAATGGTCCATGAAAGCATATGCTAGCATGAAAATTCATCAAGTCTTTAAAGTGCTGCACAATTCCTGTTTAATGTTACTCCAACAGAATAATATAGCTACTCCTCTGGAACTCATCCAGGTAGTTGGTGCTGATTCATAGAAGCATGTCCAGTGATGGGCATGGGCAGAATAACGATCTGAGTGCATAGTGAAATGGTCAGACAATTATTATGCCTGCTTCTGTCAAGTATAATTAAGTATAACTACTGATATATGTTCTCTCTGATTATAGAGATGGTGGTTATGAGACCTCACCATTACGTGGGAAATATTGTGGAGATACTTTGCCTCCAATGACTATCTCCCATAGTAACAAACTATGGATAAAGTTTGTAAGTGATGTATATGTCACCAGCACTGGATTTTCAGCTTACTGGGATGGAACATCAACAGGTAAAATAATGCCAAACATAGAATGCCATTTTTCGAATTGGAAGTAGGAATAAAGGATATTAAGGTTTCCCTAACTTGTCTGCCACAGTGAGAGTCAGTGTGGTCCGGTGGTTAGAATTTTGGACTAAGATCTGGCACACCAGGTTCAAACCTATATTCTGCTATGAAGCTTGTTGGAGGACCTGGGGCCAATCAGCCCATTTTGTTGCCCTAAATGGTGGGAACATGACAAGTGAGGAGTCATGTTCCCCTCCCACTTATTCTATCACTGATTGAATCCAAAATGGGGAGCCTTGGAGCCATTCAGCAGAAGCATGGGGGAGGCTGCTCCCATGTGTTCCCACTACTCCCATGCAGTAGGAGCACATGTATTGTGGGAACTCAAAGGGGTACGTCTGTAAAATGGGTTTTATAATCTCATGGATATAAATTATATAACAACTGTATATTCCTTGGGGCGAATCTGTATAATTAGAAACTTCAAACATTTCCAACAGAAAATGAAATATGTTATGAAGAAATATTCCCACATTGAAAAGTTGTTTCAATAATCATTAACTGTGGAAGAAACAGATGCTGAATAGTCCAGGTGAATTTCTTTGCATTTTTCTTTCAGGCTGTGGTGGGACTCTTACAACTTCTTCTGGAATCTTCATGTCTCCCAACTACCCCATGCCCTACCACCACAATGCCGAATGCTACTGGCTGCTGAAGTCAAGTCATGGAAGCCCCTTTGAAATCCAGTTTGATCAATTCCATCTAGAGTCTCATGCAAGCTGTCGATATGATTATGTTGCTGTATGTAGCGTGGTTTATACTACCTCACTAAGGCTGGTGATCACAATATTGTCATAAGAGGGAACTTCTGTAGATACACTCAAAAACAGTTGGATCATCTTTGATAATGGAACAGTTCTCAAAACCTTTTTTCTACACAGAAGTAGGGCTGATGCTGACATGTCTGTGGAGAATGTACTGTTTGAACTTGCTACACAGAGATAACTCAGGGAGCTGTTCCTGCTTTCACATTGGCTGGAAAAGTGCCACCATAGAAGCAGAGATTGTGGCTGTCCATAGTGATGCATGGACACCAGCCTTATCTTGCACAGACTCCATGACTTGGTCTCAAAGGACAGCCTAGGATCCCCAATTGCTGCTAGTCACTCCTAAACTCACCTAGTTAAAGAAAGCTTTCCCCAGCATTGTCCATGTGTGGAAGCTTGGCATCACATACTCCTGCCTCTGTTACCTCAGCTTTTCTATGAAAGCAACTCAGCTCATGGGCAACTGAACACCTGGTTAGGAACAAGGCTATAAAACCACCCAAAGTCTTGATCATGCCAATCCCTGGGACCACATGCTTCCCCCGCTGCCAGTGTTGGGGCTGCTGTCTCACCCCATCCCACCTAGCTCAGGCTACAGAAAGGGCTGCCCTTATTCTTGGGCTTGGAGAAATCCTTCTACTGCATTTCTTTCATCTTCTTTCTTTTGACTCATCACCCTTTCCTCTTGGTCCCAACCTCTTCTCTAGAACTGGGGACAACATTTTTTTTGCCATCAAGTCACAGCCGACTTGTGGTGACCCCATAGGAGTTTCAAGGTAACAGACATTCAGAGGAGTTTTGCCATTGTCTGCCTCTGCATAGCAACTTGGGACTTCCTTAGTGGTCTCCCATCCAAATACTAACCAGGGCCAACGCTGCTTAACTTCCAAGAGCTGATAAGATCAGGCTGTCCTGGGCTATCCATGTCAGGGTGGGTGGGGGGACTATGGCAACCACCGATTCCCATTGCTAGGCACCTGTCACTCCCAGCTGGCAGCTGCAGCCCTGTTGCTTCATGTACAGAGTATATTTTTCTACATGCGTATGTGCCCACAGGTATCTGATAATGGGTTGAAACTGAATCACTGTTTCTGCTTTAGAGCAGCTAGTCCAGTAGCACCATAGAGACCAACAACAGAGACTCACTCTACAGTCAGTGCCAGTTCTGAGTTTCCACCTGGAAGAGACATCGCTGCTTCAAGTAATGCTGATTTCCTCTCCAGTCATGCTGAGGAAAGCATTACAGGGGATATTGTAACAACTGCCACTGAAAATATTGTGTCAGAATGGAACAAATATTGAAACAGAAATATCTTCCAGCAGACATTTGACAGTATCTTGCATAACACAGTATTCTTCAGGTGGTCATTTCAGCATACAAGAAATGCAACAGCAAATTCGCTCACATGGTCTATTTTTTCCATATCAACATGTGGTCAGGTGAGCAGTCAGCAGTGATATTTTACCAGCACCTGGTGTCTTTGTGTATATCTGCAGGTCTATGATGGCAACAGTACCAATGCTAAGATGCTGGGCAAATTTTGTGGTAATCAGATACCGCCCACAATCCGATCTACTGGAGACAGTTTGTATATAAAACTAAGGACAGATGTTTCTTTAGGAGGCGGAGGGTTCCTTGCTCATTATAAGCAAAGTAAGTACCAGCAATGTGCCATAGAACCTCCGTGCATGTATTCTTATGATGCTATTTCCTGCTCATGTGCAAAAGTCCCTTCCATACCTTCACAGGATTTATTTAAGATTAGAATTTTGTATGTGGAAAAGTACCAAGAATGAGATTTATACCAGATTTGAGCTGCAGTGTAACATGTGGATGGAAGGCAGATTCCAATTTAATATTCTTCCCTCTCTCCACAGAGCTCAGGGTGACAAACATGGGGTCATTCTATTTTATCATCACACAACAATGGGAAACAGTTCCCTGCTGCCACTCAGTAGCACTAGGATATTCCCAAAACTTTATGGTTTTGCCAGCACAATGAGGTCACTTCTGGGTTCACCCCAGAAGTGACTTTTTGGGGTTGGCATGATGCCTATTTGCTTGCCCACAGCCTCTAAACCTCCCACCAGATGCCAGTGCTGGGCTGGCAACGTTACTTGTGAGGGAGCTGAGAGTGAAAGAGTGATGGGCCCAAAGTCTCTGGGATCTGAAGTCAGTTTTTCCCATTCAAGTTCAGTACTCTGTTCTGACATAGGGTTGCCAACCTCCAGGTCATGGCCAGAGATCTCCCAGAATTACAGCTGATCCCCAGATGAAAGAGATCAATTCCCCTGGAGAAAATGGCTACTTTTCAGGGTAGACTCTATGGCATTATACCCCTGCTGAGGTCTTCCCTCTCCCCAGACTCTGCCCTCAAATCTCTAGGAATTGCCCAGCTCGGAGTTGGCAACCCTGTTCTGACATCATGCTGCCGTGTCCTGTTATAGAGGTCCTCCTATTTCAGTCCGAAAATGAGCATAGTTCAGGGGTCGCAAAACGCACAGACCCAATGGGGACTATTTTGGTAGACATTGCCACCATAAGTCTAGAGTACAAATTGCTGTTCTTTGGTGCCTCTGAAAATATTCTAAAGAAACAAGAGCCATGCAGATTTGTTATCCATAGACTTTGTATGTGGCTTTTAAAATTCATGACTTGGAAACTCCACACAGTCTTTTAGCGTGTTCATTCCAAACCACAAAATTTACAAGACATTGAACAGAAGATCTGCAAAACAGCAGTCTTTAATGTTTCCAAATCTCAGACACAACTTTAATCCTCATTCATAGCATGGGGCACACTTCTGATATCCTGCTGTGTGCCCATCTTTTCTTTTGCTCTGTCTTTCCTTTGCTTCCATCTCACTGTCTTTCTTAAGCATTCTAAACAAAACAAAACAAAAAGAAGAGCATGAGGGCAGTGTTGCTAGTGTGACTCAGTTTAAGGTGAAGGTGCAACCCTCTTAGGGTCCAGCCCTACCAGCTGAAGGTCAGTGGCATAATAGATGTCCAACCAGGTCAGGGGTCCCCAGCCTTTTTCAGTCTGTGAGCACCTTTGGAATTCTGACCCAGGGAGGTGGGCACAGCCCACAAAATGGCTGCTGCAAAAGACAGAGCCAACCACAAAGTGTCAGGAAGTGAGGTCATGCATTATTCTAATAGTAACTCTTCAACATTTCAAATGTAAAATTTTTTTAACAGGATGACTTTTAAAATTAACGTATAGTTTAAAATCTTTTCCTGCATATACACTGTGTACTTTTAGTCGTATAGTGGTGGCAGCTGCTGCCAAAGCAACATTTTAAAAGATCTGCACAGCCAATCAGATCTTCAGTGGCCAGTCAGAAGATCTGCTGGACAGAAGCCGCATCTGGTCACACCCACTTTCTGAAAACAATTGGTGGGCACTAGGGAACATGGCTGCAGCCACCACGGCATCCAAGGACACCATGTTGGGGACCCCTGGGCTAGGTATTTAAGACAAAGGCAAACACGATGCATAATTTATTTAAATGTTTTGTTCAGAAAGATGCACAACGAATTTAAGACATGGAAGTGCATCTATTCATTAATGAATGATTGCCTCCATACCAAACCTGTGGAACCAGCTCTGTTCTACCACAAGGAGGAAGGGAATAGAGCATCTCATGCTTTGGGTATACTAGAAATTTGTTGGTGAACTATAAGTTCTCCACTTTTAAAAATATTCCACTCCACCATTTTGAGGGAAAGTCCTTCAATATCTGCATCTAAACTTCCCAATAATAGGCAAAATGAAACTCTTGTACATAATTTATTTTGATAATGTTAAATCAAGCTCATATGTTTGGAGTGCCCACAGAACCAGAAGTATTTTCCTTGTGTTTCTTTTCATCAAAATATAACCTAGTAGAGCCCACTTTCTCAAAATCTTTTTGAAGTCTTGTTTAAATCTATCATTTCATGTATATGAAATAATTCATAAAATGGTTTGTTGTATATGCACAAGTCACCTTAGGCATTCAATTAAGGTGGAGTATGATTATTTCTTTAATTTCAACAGTATTGTCCTGGAAAGGAAGG
Source organism: Gekko gecko (assembly GCA_029375565.1). Classification (NCBI taxonomy): domain Eukaryota; kingdom Metazoa; phylum Chordata; class Lepidosauria; order Squamata; family Gekkonidae; genus Gekko; species Gekko gecko. Next base: position 72,090,574 of record JAPDNY010000011.1, on the reverse strand, counting down.
CTGAGAAAGAGGAAGGGTTTCTAAAGCTTATGTTTCTGACTGAAATGAATTACCACATTATGGTGGAACTGGATATTTCAGCAAATGGGTGTAGAAATATTACAAATGTCAGGACTGCATGGAAAGTATAATGCAGATATAACTGGGGGGCAGTTGTCGGAGATGATCAGTGGGTAAAAGAAGGGATGGTTACCTTTGTGATGCCCACTGATTTTCCCATGAAAATGCTCCCTCCCTCTATGCCTTATTTCTCATCCCAGAGCCCAGAGGGGGAAATGTTATTTTTAAATGATCTGTATTTGAAGAGAAGAATATACAAGAGGAGGTTAAGCAACCTCCTTCCACTAGCCAGTCTTCTCCTGCAGCAACCCCAACCCTCACCCAAAAGAAACATGGGTTTTGACTCATCAGAGCTGGTGCTCTGTTCATACCAGCCCGACTCCTTTAAAGCAGCCAAAGGAAATTGGTAGGCAAAAGTGCAACAAAACATGGAACAACATTCACAACAGCTATAGAATTAGATATATTGCACGAGGGTGTAAAAATTACCCTTGTCCCACCAATCTATTATGGAGGTCAGTGTGAAGGTTGCATAAATCATAGGGGTTTTTTTGTCTTGGCAAGTATTGTGAGTGTCCCCAACTCAATTCATTTATTCTAAATATTTATTAGTCTACCTTTCTCCCAGACAACTTGGACCCAAATATAAAGCTGTAGCCCTCAGTGAATTCTGTATAACAAAACTAATGAACTTTTGTTAGGGTTGATAAAATTAGTGCAGGCAGAATACTTTGGTTAAAACACAATCAAGTCAACAGTTCTTAATACCAGGAACAGAAGTATGTTTATGTCCTTTGGAAGTCTACTGGGATTAAATGTGTGTGAGGCCTGGTTCACAAATATCAACACATAACCTGATTTCTCACAACTTTATCACTGACACCTTGCAGATGAATCTGTGAACTCACTCCAGTATGGTCAAGGAAATCTTGCTGATGATTTTTGATCTGGGATGGCTCATTCAAACATTTAAGTGATCACATGACACTAGAGTTGCCAGCTCTGGGCTGGAAATTCCTGGATATTTTGGGGGTGGAGTTTGTGGAAGGTGGGGTCTGGGGAAGGAAGGGAACTCAGACAGTTATGATGCCATAGAGTCCACTCTCCAAAGCAGCAATTTTCATTAGGGGACTGATCTGTATAGCTGTAATTCTAGGAGATCTCCAGGAACCACTTGGAGGCTGGACAACCCTACATGATACATGGTCATCAAGCACTCAACATGCACATGACAATCTGCCCTAAGTGTGTGTTGAACTTTAGTCATTCTTGGTCACCCTTCTTATAGGCAGCCTCTGTCCCTTTTAAAACTATATTTCTTTCAACATTCAGTGTATGCTTCTCTATCATTTTCTGTTAAGGTTCCAAAATGCTTTTTTAGTTGAGTACAATATGAAACTACAGATTCACTGTGATACAGTTGAGCCCCACAACATCATAACTGGGGATGCTGTTTTCTTTTCCTCAGTTTGCCAAGGAGTTGTAATAGCTAACCGTAGCCGGGGCATCTTGGAGAGTTTAAACTATCCCAGTAATTATCCTGCAAATGCTTACTGCAACTGGACCATCCAAGCAACTTCTGGTAACACCCTCAACTATAGCTTTACAGCACTGAGTGTGGATGGAGGCACAAACTGTGAACGTGACAATATAAAGGTATGACAAATGATTTCCTTGTTGCTACGTAGTGTAGGAGCTGAACAGCAAAAAGTGAGCAAGAGTGAGTCAACATGGAACTCTGCCTCCCACCATGATTTATGAAAAGGGAAAGCCATGATACAAGCCCAGGAAGCTATGAGCCATTTCACTTCACACTTCTTGCAAAAGCCCAGAATGGGCACATGTCAGTTTAGGTGCATGAAACACATGATACAACAAGTACATAGAGTGTGAAGAAAATATGTATGTCTCAAAATGGTGGCCAGTCATGGTTCCCCAACACAGGTCCCAGAATCTATGGATATTTTTATTTCCTTTTACACTTTACATATTTCTTTGAGCCTTAAAATACACAAAGATAAAGAGGTCCTTTTGTTCAGAGTTTTTGAGCTATGAAATAAAAACAACTTGATGTTGCAAAGGGACTAATTTCTCCATCAGGATAATGCTCTGTAATAATTAAAGTTCAAAGAGCAGGAGCAATTTTACCAGAAACTAATTTCATCACTGGGTTTTTGCAAAGAATCCTCAAGAGGCACTGACCATAATGAAACACAGTTCTGATTTTAAAAACCTCAGATATTTTGTTCAGTTAGTAAAGAGAAGCAGTGTAATTATTTGAAGTGTGCTAAAGAACAGTTTGTAGAGGCAGGCAATAATTCCCAAGTCCTTCAACTGATAAGTGTGAATTTATTAGGCCTCAGACCATATTTGGACTTAATCCAGATTCCTTTCATTACCTTTCAGACTCATTTTTACCACCTCCATCTTGTGACAAGCTTAAGCCATTTTAGGGACACTTAGGGTTCCTGACATGTAATTAATCTGCAAAAAAACCCAACAACACAGTAATGGGAGAGGGCTAATATGGACTGGTGCCATAGTACTAGGAAAGTGGGTGTCAATCTTTCTTCATGTCATTTCCATTATCACAACCCCCCATATATTAAACCCAGGTGGAGAAAAGGATAAGTACCTGCATTGTCCGTGTGTATATTAAAATGTTCATGCCTCTTCATGGTACCTTCAGCAGTTTTCCAATCATCCCCCCCTTAATTTGCATATTTCTCGAAGGCTCATGGGGATGCTTCTGAAAGATTCACCATGACCTAAGTGGTATACAGCAGGAGTGGGCTAGTAGATAGGGGGATTGTTGGTGATGTGTTGAAGGTACCACTGTAGAGTACCCTTCTAAGTGGGGGGGCATGCCTGAACTCCAGCAGTGAATTCATTGTTTGGTGTTCAGGCCCACACCACCCCTGCTTCTTGCAAACAAGATTCAAAGGGTCCCTTCAAGTGCTGTTTGCAAGAAGCGGAGGGGACGGGACCTGAACTCCAGTGGCAAATTTGCAGCTTGGAATTCAGGTGTGCAGGGTGCTGATCCCCAATGTGATGATGTCACTTCTGTGTGATGTTATCATGTTGGGGATGTCCCTGCCCCCTCCAGGAACATCCCCAAAAGTCTCCCCACTGGTGATGAGGAAAGACCTGGCAAACCTAATCAATATTCTAATAGTGGGAGGGCAAATCAGCCAACTGATTGACAAGTTGAGACCTGCTTTGTGGAGCCTAATGCTCCTAAAAGCAGAGATATCTGTTGGATTTGACACAAAACAGTACATATGCTTCAGATCCTGAAATGGTTAAGAAGTTTTAGACCAGGCAGGCTGAAAGCAGAACTAGAAACCATGCTAGTAATGAAAATGGTGAAGGAGCGAGACGGCCTCTAATTACCATAACCCTCAGATGACTAACGGCTTCAAGATGCCACCATAGGATGGGGTTTCTCCTAGGCTTGCAGAGCCTCAATGACTAATCGTTTATTTTTAGTTGCATATTTCCTCAGCTGCCACACCCTGCCCACTCAGAGCAATGTGACTCTTTTTGTGCTTCAGGAAGGCTGTTAAATACAACTGTGCAACTGTCAGGAATCAATGTATGTAATTCAGTTGGTCCCATTTTTTTGTGTCTGCAAGCGGGTCCTGAGAAATAAATTTTGATGAATCTCCGAAATAAGAGCCTTGATGCTTCAAATGTCAAACCAGCTGCAGAATTTCATGTCTCTGGCCCTATAGATGTATACAGCAAAACAATCCCTGGCTCATTTTTCTCAGAGTACCCTTTGTCCTGCCAAACCAGTACAAAGTTTGGAACACATTACTGAATGGACTCAGTCCAGACATTCCAAAATAATGGGCTGGATCAAGGAATGGTTCTGTTGCAAAGACTGCAGGACCCAAGAACTGATTTTTCCCCCTTTCATTGGGTCCCAGCTACTGAATGAAACTTTGTGCCTGTTGCTTCATAGTTCCTAGCTGCCTCTACTGGCATCCCGCCCGTAAAATTCCCAGAATTTTCAAGAGGGATCCATCCCTTCTGTTCTGGAGTAGTGGTAACAGTAATGTAGACATAGAGATGCAAGACAATGTTGACAAATTTGTCTATAGAACTGCGATTGTTTGCAATTTTTGCTCTGTCACATACTGTATTTTTATTGTACAACTGTGCATGTTAATGATAAAAGATCGGGCCATGTCAGCATCACCTATTTAAATACACCAGGAAAATAAAAAAGGAGAAAACTAACAGTACAATCCTAAACAGAATTCCATTCTTCTTAATCCACTGAAATCTCTATACAGGTGGAACTCTACTTAGGAATGCACTATTGGAAGGTAGTGTTGTTACCTCTTTTTTTTTGGCAAGGTTCCTGTGTTCCTTTTCACCTGTATGGTGAATTGAAAGTCAACAGCTTAGTTTTAGTGGCACAAAGATGTAATAATGGGCAACACCATGCAGGCTTGGAAAGATTAAACATCCCTCTTAACTTGGCTGTTAATTGATTTGCATCTCTGTGCACCTGAAATTTACCTTTAAGAGGCTCAGGGTCATTTACAGGTCTCACCTGAGTGCATATTGGTGGCAACTCAGCCCAAATCTCTGTATGATGTCTCCCAGAGCAGCCACGGGGAATCATAGAATTTTGTAGAATCTGAGAGGCCAAGTGGTGAAGCAGCAGTCCCCCAGCACCACAATCTGAAATCAACCTTTGAGGTAGGCCCAAAACCACTGTAGAAAAGCTCCTTCTAGTCCCAAACCTGAAAGGCAGTCCAGAAGGATATCATGATCAACAGTATCAAAAACTGCCAAGAGGTCCAGGAGAATTAATAAGGTCATAGTCCCTTGTCCATCTCCTGGTGCAGGTCATCCACTAGGGCAACTAAGACCATTTAATCCCATGACCAGATCAAAAACCAGATTGGAAAGGATCCAAACAGTCCACTTCATTCCTGAATCCCTGAAGTTTCCCAGCCACCACTCACTTAATCACCTTGCTCGAGAATGGTACATTTGAGACTGGACAGTAGTTATTCAGCTCTGCTGTGTCCAGAGTAGGCACCTTCAGAAGTGGGTCCATCAGTGCCCATTTCAAGGCAGGAGTAAGCACCTCTTCTCTCAGAGAAGCATTTACAGTATCCCATATACGATCCATCAGCCCCCTTCCTAGGCAGTTTTAAGTATCAAGGAGGGGCAAGGGTCATACAACTGGGTGGTAGGTCTTAAACTTCCAAGAATCCTGTCCACATCCTCAGATTGAACAAGCTGAAAAGTATCCCACACAACTGTATGCCGATGCTGGCCCTGACTCCTGTCACTAGATGGACACTCAAGACTGGCAGAGTCCTGGACGGGGCATCAAGCCTGGGGGATAGAATCCCGACAGACTACAGCAACACCACCTCCCCCTCTGCAAGGCCTATGCAGATGCATCGCTGAGTATCCCACATGCCTGCATTCATAGCTCATGGTGAACCAGGGCTTGATTCCAGATGCCTTCAGTTGTGCTGTGTGGAGCAACTTGTGTTTCCAACAGACCTGGAGAAAAAATGTCTCGTCCCTTTATCAGAGGCTTGAAGTGTGGAAGTGGGCAGGTGAAGCTTTTTAAGTATGAGACTTAACGCAGGAGGTAAGTTCAACAAGTGATTCAGCTTTATTCAGCTCCAAGATTAGACCAGCTAAGGGCTAGACCAGCTAGACCAAGATACAGTCCAACACAGCAGTTTATATACAATCTTGGCTGAGGTAGCCACGCCCACAATAACATTAATATCCAATAACAGTTATGCATAACAGCCAATCATATCTCATAGATAATGTCCAATCATATTGCATAACAATAGCCAATCATAGATGTTCCCTCCATAAGCCGTTTGATTGGGCAATACCAGACAGTTTCTGAATCCGCATAATGAGCACCTGCTCGCTTATGCTAAGACTTATGTCTCTGAAGACATAACAACTCCTCCCCCCTTAGATGGAACATACTCGTAATCGGACAAGTAGGGAGGGGCCCTTCTGCTTCTCTCTGACCGCCTTAACTCTGGGGCTACAGATGGTTCAGGGTCTGTACTCTGCTCAGCGCCAGGCACTGCTGGGCTGACAGGCTCGCCAGGGTCCATGAGTCCAGGGTTCTGCCCTGACTCAGGTTCTTGCCGAGAACCAGCAGCACTCACCTCGACCGGAGGCAAGTGGGACTGCTCCCTGGGCCCGTACGCATCTCCGGCCTCTCGCTCCTGTTCCGCAGGAGCCCACCGTTGCCGGAGCTGATCTATGTGGCGGCGTATCTTTCGGCCGTCAGATAGCCTCACCACATACATCCTGGACCTTAAACGGTGGGTGACTTCGGCGGGAAGCCACCGGTGCCCCTCAGAGTAGTTTCGGGCAAAGACCCAGTCCCCGGGCTGGAACTCTCTGGATGGCGTGGGCGGTTCGGCCCGTACAGTTCTGCTGCCATCCAGGTCCGGGTGCAGGCGGTCGAGGAGGGTTGTCAGTTTCCTCCCCATAAGCAGCTCGGCCGGGCTTTTCCCTGTGGCAGAGCTCGGTGTGACATGCTGCCACAGGAGAAAATCGGCCACACGATGGTCCCAGTCTTTGCCAGGCAGTCGGGCGAGGGTCTCTTTCGCCGTCCGAACCATCCGCTCTGCCTGGCCATTTGAAGCGGGATGGAACGGGGCTGTTGTGATGTGCCGGATGCCATATCCCTCTAGGAAGCCGGCGAACTCCCTAGAGGTCAGTTGAGGGCCGTTGTCGCTGACAAGTACTTCTGGTAGCCCATGGGTGGCAAAAAGTTGGCGCGAAGCCTTTATTAAGTTTGCCGAAGTTGTGGACCTCATGGGAACTACCTCCAGCCACTTCGAAAAAGAGTCCACAACCACCAGGAGCATCTGGCCGTTGATTGGCCCCGCAAAGTCAAAGTGCAGCCTTGACCAAGGCTTTTCAGCTCTCTCCATGGCTGCTGGTGGTGTGTGTGGAGGATCAGGCCGGGACTGCTGGCAGCTTATACAGCCCCGAACTCGCTCCTCGATGTCAGCATCGAGCCCAGGCCACCATACGTATCCCCTAGCCAGGGCCTTCATCCGAACAATCCCTGGGTGCCCGGCATGCAGGGACTCAAGTACCCTTTCTCTTAGTTTGGGGGGAATCACCACCCTATTTCCCCAAAGTATGCAACCCTTCGAAATAGAGAGCTCAGCCCTTCTCCCCCAATATGCCTTGAACTCAGGCTCAACACACACACTTGGCCACCCCCTCCACACCCAGTTTAAAGCACGGGACAATATCAAGTCCTTGTGGGTGGACGCAGCAATGTCCTCGGACCGAAGTGGAGACTGTGACAGTTCATCCAAGGCGCAGATGTCTGCTGTAGGAGCCGGATCGGAACCAGTCTCAGGCAGAGGACAGCGGCTCAGGGCATCAGCGTGCGCGATACATTTTCCAGGCCTGTGTTCCAAGTCGTATTCGTATGCCGCCAGGAACAAAGCCCACCTCAGCATTCTGGGCGACAATATGTTGGGTGTGGGTCAGTCAGGGGCAAAGATTCCCAGTAGCGGCTTGTGGTCAGTCACCAGAATGAAATGGCGGCCGTACAAAAAGTCATGGAACTTCTTGACCGCACTTACAAGCGCCAAACCCTCTTTGTCTATCTGTGCGTAATTTTTTTCCGCACCACTCAATGACCTCGAGTAATATGCAATTGGCGCCTCTGACCCGTTAGGCATTACATGGCTTAAAACTGCCCCAATACCAAATGGTGACGCATCAGCCGCCAAAACCAACATTTTACCCTCATCAAAATGAGTTAGCACACTGTCAGAAGTCAGTAACGCTTTAACATTTTCAAATGCCTTTTCCTGTAGCCGTCCCCAAACCCATTTCGCGCCTTTATTTAACGACCGATGTAAGGGCTCGGCTACCGAAGCTTTGTGGGGCAGAAATGAGTGGTAGAAATTGATTAGCCCTAAATAGGCTTGTAACTGTTTTATCCTTAGGTCTGGGTGCATTGTGTATAGCTGCTACCTTTCCAGAGGTTGGGTGTACACCTTGTTCGTCAATCTTGAACCCAAGGAACTCGACACTTGGGACCCCGATCGCACATTTTTCCCGTTTTACTCGCAACCCAGCCTTATTGAAGCACTTTAGAACACTCCGGACCCTTTCAAGCAATTCTTCATCACTCTTTCCCGCGATAAGCACATCATCAAAATAGGGAATTACTCCCTTGATACCTCTGAGCAACCCTTCCATTAAACCCTGGAAGATTCCAGGTGCGACATTAACCCCGAATTGTAGGCGCTTAACTTTAAACGCACCTCTATGCGTAACGATGGTTTGTGCTTCCGCAGCATTGTTATCTACGGGCAACTGTTGATATGCCTGGGCAAGGTCTAATTTTGCAAAAACCTTGCCTCCCCCAAGAGATGCAAGTACATGGCTTATTACAGGTACAGGATAGGAATGCTGTTGTAATGCCTTATTGATTGTACATTTATAATCTGCACAAATACATATGGATCCATCAGGTTTGACAGGAGTAACAATGGGCGTTTCCCATTTGCTGTACGGAACTGGCTCCAAGACCCCTTGCTCTAGGAGCTTGTCAATTTCCATTTCAATCCTGGGTTGTAATGCTAACGGCACCTTCCTATATTTTAGCCTGATAGGCCTAACATTTGGATCCAACTCAAATGAAACCGGGGGACCTGTATAAGTTCCCAGTCCTATTGACAAAAACCTGAGGAAACTCGTCATACAAACAATTCCATTTATCATGACATACCGTATTAATACCAGAAATAGCAATGCCTAATGGCTCAAACCAATCGAGCCCCAACAGGCTTACCCTGTCCCCTTCGGCAACAATCAGGGACAGAGCCGCCTTACGCTCTTTGAAACGGACTTCAAATTCCGCCTCACCTGCCAATGGAATTCGGTGGCCTTGGAAATCTGCGAGACAGGCGTCAGTGGGCAGGAGGAGGCAGCGGCTTCAGCTCAGAAAAAGACGATCCAATGTGCACGTTGAAATGATTGTTCTAGCCAACCCGGAATCGACTTCGAAAGGGCAGGCAACTCCGTCAAGGAACAAGGTGACAAAAATCTTCTTCCTCCGGGGTGTTCCCATGGTGAGGACGGACGATGAAGAGGGGTTGGACGACAGGGTCAGGTTTCGGGATGACAGGGATGAAGAGCAGGTTGTGTTGACCTTGCTTCGGAATTGAGAGCGCTGCGGAGGCAACGTAGGCGGCGATCTTTTCGACTTGCAGACTCTGGCGATGTGCCCGCGTTTTCCGCAAGCCCGACAAACCAACCCTCTGGCCCAACAGGTGTCACGCTCGTGCTTCCCACCACAACCAAGGCACTGACGTGCTGGCGCAGTCTTCACTTGGGTTCGCGGCTGGCCGCTGGAACATGACTCTCGTACGTCATCCACGGCGGGCACTGGCTCACAGTCCTCGACCTGTAGGTGGATGCTGGATTCGGCTGCCACAGGCCGCTGTCGCACTTCTCGCGTTGACCTTTCAGCAGCCTCAGCGGCGATGGCTTCCTCGAACGCGACCTTGAATGTCAGCGTCTTGAGGGCGAACAGGCGTTGTTGCAGCTTGGCATCGCGGTGACCACAGACCAGCCAGTCTCGCAAGGCTGTCTCGAGATCGGCGAAATTGCAAGCCCTTGCTAACTTCCTTAATGCCGCCACAAACTCGGCTACGGATTCACTGGAGCCTTGCCGCCTTTCGTAGAACGCGTGCCGGAAAGCGATCTCAGAGGGTTGCGGCGCGAAGTGGGTCTTCAACTTCTCCGTCAGCGTGGCGTACGGCACGGTCTTGATATCATCAGGTGTGACAAGCGAGCGGCCGATGTCGAACACCTCCTTGCCACACGAGCTAAGTAGCGCGGCTTGTTTCTTCGCGGCATCCATCACTCCGCCGCTCTCAAGGTGGAACTCGAACCGGGTAAGGTATGCTTCCCAGTCTTCCGTTGCCGGCTCGAACGGCTCGAAACGAATCTTGGAGCTCATCGCGGCGCTTCCTGGAGCGGACGGCTCCCTCAGAGGCTCGCGGTCGATCAGAACTTCCTCCGTGGTTACTCAGCGGGGCTGCCTACCCGCTATATTCCATCCTCGTCACCACTTTTTAAGTATGAGACTTAACGCAGGAGGTAAGTTCAACAAGTGATTCAGCTTTATTCAGCTCCAAGATTAGACCAGCTAAGGGCTAGACCAGCTTGACCAAGATACAGTCCAACATAGCAGTTTATATACAAACTTGGCTGAGGTAGCCACGCCCACAATAACATTAATATCCAATAACAGTTATGCATAACAGCCAATCATATCTCATAGATAATGTCCAATCATATTGCATAACAATAGCCAATCATAGATGTTCCCTCCATAAGCCCTTTGATTGGGCAATACCAGACAGTTTCTGAATCCGCATAATGAGCACCTGCTCGCTTAGGCTAAGACTTATGTCTCTGAAGACATAACAAAGCTTTTCATGGCGGGCATGTAGCATCACCTGGTAAAGAACATTCTAGTCAGTCACCATTTAAAGGATGGGGGCATCTTTCTCCAGGCCTGTTGGCAACACTAAGAGCAAATGGAGTGCAGGAGCTGAACAGCCAGCCTCTCTTGTGGTCTCTCAGTGTGTCCCTTGCTCCCACTTTTTTCTGCAGCAACATCCAGCAGGGTGCAGTTATTGTAAAGGAATTGTTTTCATTTTTAAAAGTAAGATTTATGAGAGGTAGTCAGCTGGAATTCCTTAGGTTTGAGTCATGGCCTGCTTACATAGGGGGATGTGAAACACAACCATAAACTTCTTAGCCTTTAAAAATAACAGAGCTGTTATTGATCTGATAGGCAGGCCTGTGCTCAGGACAAAGCCAAACACTTGTGTTTTGAGAACTGCACTGGCAAACCACTGGACACAGCTGAAGCCTTGCTGCAGGAAATGCCACAGAGAGCCCTCTCACGGTCTTGAAAACCACCTTGCATTTTTACGCAGTAATACTTTTCTTTTTCAAAGTGAAAAAGAATGTCTGAATCATTCAAGTCCTATTGCTTTGGCTCTGCAGGTTTGCTCCAAATCATCTTGTTTTTGGTTCAGATGCTTCAGAGCCAGAAGGGCTTCTCCCCACCTAAAATATACTAGATGAACTTTTCTGTACTGGGTTTTTGCTTCAGCTTGGCTTCTTAACTGCATTGTTTGTTTCCTCTCACACATAGTTTTTGCATGCACTGTCAGGCAATGAGTGGCATTATATCACTTCCAGGGAAAACCAGAAGTGATTTCATAGTTCTTTAGGAATTGCTAGAAACTCTATGGCAGTCATTTCTTCCAATCACTTCTTGAAGAGATATGGCTGACTAGAAGGTCCCAGAAAGCAGGCAATTTAATTTAGACAATATTGTTTATTTAAAAGAAACATTGGACTGCACATATGAAAAGAGGGAATGATCTAGGGTTGCCAGCCCCCCCCAGTGGAGGCAAGGGTACACTGCTACCAGGCCCACCTTCCTGCCATCGATCAGCTGGCCAGTGGGGGAAAACTCACCCAGAGAAAGAGAGAGATCCATCACAGTCCATGTGACCAGGAAGTAACATCATAACTTCCAGGATATCAGGGCAACACTGTGGTATTTGGTCAAAAACTCTATGGCAGAAGCCAAATTTACCATAGAATTTCTGCCCAAATACCAGGGCATCACCCTGACATCCCGGAAGTGATGATATCACTTCCAGGTCTAGACCTCCTTGTTGCTTCCCAGTAAGTACCCCCTCATCCCCCACCGGGTACCGGGAGGGACCTGACCCATTGGTAGGAGCCAAATTTACCACAGAGTTTTTTGCCCAAATACCAGTGTGTTATTCCAACATCCCAGAAGTGATGACATCACTTCCAGATCATGTGAGAGGGACTTGGCAACCCTAAAATGATTTGCAACTGAGTCTCTGATATATAATACATGTAGGTCACTTTAATGACCCAACCATAACTCCAGGGGATATGTCTCTCAATTGTGAATTGAGAAAATTCTTGGACTAGGCCAAGGGGGTACAGACTGCAGTGACCTGACCCTGTAGAAGAAGCAGCTTCTGTGCAGGCTCAAAGCTGCTTAAGACAAACTGTGACAAAGAGCCACTGAGGTGATCCAATCAAGGGTTTTCTTCACGTGTAATTAATGGAATTGAGCAAGGTATATTCTCCTGCAATTGTTTTCATGTTGAATTCTGCAGTATTCCTAATTCATAGAAAGTGTAGAGTACAATTCTAGTGGTATGTGTAACTACTGCCATTAATCAGCTATTCAATGTGTCATCACTGAGTCCATCATTGTGACATCTCTTACTGGGCTGTATGTAGCAATTTTAATTGCTAAATCGGATGCAGTGGATTCTTACACTTAAACATTTGTAATCAGATTCAGGGTTCAAACAAAAAATATCCACCATCTTTTTGGTTGATTTTGGATACAGTCCTGGGCCACTCATTTTGGAATACCGAAAACAACTGAGCTATTATGGTTTAACAATAGTTAGATGATGGGGATGTACCTCACATAGTATGTGATTTAATCAACAGTTTCCTCTGTGGATGATCTCATGCTCCCCAACGGGGTATACACATCTGGTGAGAAATCGTGATTAGGACCCAAGCCATAATATTCAGTTCCTGCACTTTGGCATTTTGTTAGACTAGGAGATATTTATAGATTGGAGGAAAATGTCTGGATTGAACTGCTTTTTGAATATTCTCAGGAGTGTCTGTTTGGCATGTTGCCATCAGTAGCAGAGTAGAATAAAATAAAAGATGCAAACTGGAAGCAAAGAATTGGCTAGAAAAATACGAACAATAGTTGTCACTGAACTTTGGCACAAAATGAAATTTGTACAAATTTGGGGGCTCTTCTTAAGCTGTGAGGAATCTTTGAAAGAATCAAAATGCAGCCAAAAATGTATTGGGAGAGAATATGGACATCCATAGACTTTCATTGGATTTTGTTTAAAGTGGAGTTGGAAGCAAATTTGGGGATTCCTCTTCAGTCAAAACATCTGAGGAATTCAAACAGAAGCCAACAAGAGTAGAGATGTGAGGGACCAGGAGAAAAAAATGGGGGGAAGGGATGAGGGATTTTTTTTCCCTGAGGTCTTTTTTTCTCATGGAAAATTTGTGGGAACACTGAAAATAAACTCCTATGTAATATTTTCTCTTTTAGAATGAATAAAAACACTCCTTAAGGCAAAGTTTTACACCCTCAGAATGTATAGCATGAAAATGTTTGAGGACTTTTTCAATTTTTCCAATGGAAAATTTGGAAAATTTTGAGGCACACTGGAAAAAACCTGCTATGAAATATGCCCTCTTTTTGAATGAGAAAAACCTTGTCTTACAAAGCATTCCACTCATTCCAAATGTACAGCATGGAAAAAAGTTTGAATATTTTTTCAAAATTTCCAGTGTACAAATTGGGAAATTTTGGGAAGCAATGAAAAAGAACTTTATACAGTAGATATATATAATATTTTCAGGATTTTTGTTTAAATGTATTTTGACAACAGGCTGTGGTCACACAAACTAAATAATCCACTTTCAGTCCATTTTCAATGCACGTAAAGTTCACACAGTAAAAATCCGGTTTGAAAATGGATTGAAAGTGGATTAATCAGTGTGTGTGACCACAGCCTCAGTAAGCTATGTTTAATAATAATATATGATTAAAGAATTCAGTGTTTTCAAAGTTAATATCCAAATATGCTGGCCGTCCTCTGTTGTGACTCGATGAGAGTTTCTGTCCAAATAATAAACGTTCTTTTGTTTACTCCAAAACTTTTACCTTTTTTTTTTTTTTTACCTCTCAAATGGCAAAATTCAAAGATGCATGTTCTGTGGTAGCATAGAGTAAAGCAGTTTACAACTTTTTCTCAAGTATTTGGTATACTTGCAAATTTCCTTTAGAATATGAATATATTTTAAATTCCATAAATATATCAAATAGTACAATTGTATATGCTAAGTAAGTTATAAATGATGCATTTTATGCTTTTCAACTAGTAAAGGAAGTTTGAATTTGATAGGAAAATCAGTATTGCATGTATTTCAGTTTCCCCTAACAACTACTCTAGCCAGAATCTGTCCTCTACAGTAAGCAGAACAAAACAAATCTGTTTCCTGATGTTGACACCTGCTTGCTCCTACTTCAGAAAATAAATATCTTCAGCTCTTCTTCTACTCTCTGACCTTTTAATGGTTTACTTCTCCTGTGAAGAAAAATAGTTGTGATTTTTATTTTTACTTTCAGAAAAGCAATGGGCAAAGCCATCTTCCCCATTAAATATTCTTTTAAGTTTTCTGCACAGGGGGAAATGACTTTGCCCATTGCTTTCGAAGAGAAGCCAGACTTGCATAGTTCTGACTCACCAGCCTTCATGCCAGCCATTAAGCTACTTCCCTTTCTTCAAAACTGGTGCAAAACAGTTACAAAGCAGCTGTAGCAGCACACCTTTCCCAGTTCATTTCAAACTGAAAATAAAGGAGAGAAATATAAAATAAAATACAGACCAAATGTTTATCTTTCAAACAAACAAACCCTCCCTCCCTCAAATAAACCAGAGCACAGAGCTTTAAGACAATGTGGTTCTGATTTCTTCCCCTCTCCTGGACCTTTTGCTTGACATTTTAATTATTAAAAGCATTGTGCCAGTTATTAGGGATTTTTTCCTGTCATAATTGATGGCTATATACAATGCATTAGGGCAGTGGTCTGTAAACTTTCCAGATCTGAGAATCACTGAGTTGCCAGCATGTGGTGGGAAATCATTCATTTACTCATTTAGAATATTTATGTCCCACTTGATCTCCTTAGACTCAAGGTGATTAATGAGGCAACTGCAAGTTGCAAGGACATGAAACAACAGAATTGTCCATTAACCAGGAAAAAAACAGCACAGAGGTTAAAAATGCACAGATTAAAAAATGCAGTCGAATGTTCCAAAAAACTTTACCCCATCCAGGCCCGTAGCTACAGTGGGGCATCTCGGGGCCCGGCTCTCTGACTTACCGTCAAGGCCCCCTGACTTCCCATCCAGCCCAGGTGATCCCCTGGGCGGGTGTGCAGGGTGCCCCCTGACTTATTTAAAGCCCCCCCCGAATTAAAAAATCCTGGCTACGGGCCTGACCCCATCACTACCAAATGAAATATACTGCCTCTAGGCAGGCAGTAAATAGAGGTTTTCATTTTTCCCACTTAAAGGGGTGAGGTGTCATACATAAATAAAAGGCAGGCCAGAGCTATGTATAAGATATGCAAGGTATGAAAAATACTTGAGAAATTGCTAGCACACCAGAAGAACATAATCTACTTGAGTAGATTCTTGGTTATGCATTTTTAAGGGCAGAACAATGCCTGAGATGTTCGAAATTCATAATGAAAACACTCAGCTGTTCTTTTCCGTATAGCACATTTACCAATGCTTGTAACTCTAGCTGTAGCCTCCCCTCTCAAACAGTTCCAGCTGTCTAACCATTTGGATTTCCTAAGAAGAATATGTCCTGCTCAAACCAAATTGGAAATGGTTTTATGTGGAGTGGTTTCTAGGGCAACCATTATCTGTGTATTTGAAAAACGGTGTGTTTGTTTTCATAGGAATTACGTAGAAATGGGAAATTACTGCTGTCTGCTGAATATAAACAACTCCTGCTTGATGAAATCATGCTTAGGAAAATAATCATGCAGTTCTGTTTGGCTTTCCAGAATTAGCTGAATATTACTGCTACCAACTGTTGTTGGCCTTGTAACTTGTTACTTGTAGAGATCGATAGGTATTTCAGCTGCATTATGTTCTCAGTCTGCTTGAATCAAACAAGATCAGTAGGATGCAGTCAGCTCAAGTATGGGATGCCTTCATGCAGAAATACACCCCATATTCTCAAGCAATGGATATTATTTTTCCTTTTAGAACATTTTTTCTGGCTGAGAATCGTTTTATCAAGGAAACTGTATCTACAAAATATCTATATCACAAGGTTATTCCAGAAAACAAATTAATATTCCCAAGGGAGTACTGTGTGAGTACCATATAGCCAGGGCTATTTTTGGGCAGGAACGCACAGGAACGGAGTTCCGGCTGGCTCCCAAGCTGGCCACGCCCAGCAGGAACTCATTAGCATAAAAGGCCACACCCAACAGCAGAAACTCATTAGGATTGGCTACATTAGGGTTGTGTGGCCTAACATGCAAAGGAGTTCCTGCTACAAAAAAAGCCCTGGGTTTTGACAACAAACAAGGTAAACAGAATAAGAACGACCACACTTCTGGTAACATGGGGTGTGTGGCCTAATATGCTAATGAGCTGTGCTGTCAGGGGTGTGGCCTAATATGCTAATATGTTTCTGCTGTTGGTTGTGGCCTGTGATGCTAATGAGTTTCTGCTGGGCTTTTTCTACAAAAAAAGCCCTGTGTATAGCACTCCCAAGGGAATACTCCAACTAAATACATTGCAGGCAAAATAGATTTTGTTTGCTGAGATGTTATCTATGTAACTTTTATTTAAGTTCTAGCATCCTGAGATTTTGGGACTAGGGAAAATAGTTTTTAAACTTCAGAGATATATAAAATTTTAATTATAATCAGATTAAGGCACAAAATCTACATATATCCCTAACTGGCATAGCTTCGACCACCACAAAGCCAGATGAATTAAGAAATGTATTGCAGTGCTGAAAGAGTATTGTGTTTTAGCAAGCCTCCAGGAAAGCAATAATCCCTTTGACTATGGCAACTGTGCACTCTGTTCATGCAAGCAGGGAATGGAACATGGTGTTAGTTGTGGGAGAAATGTATAAATACAAGTGTGAATGCCATAACTAGTCAAATACGCACAACTAGATCGGGGTGAGGGCACTGGCTCCATTGCTTTGGCAATAGAGAAGTTTTCCTCCTTCCCACCAATCTCTACTCCTTTAAGAGCACTTGAAGGCCTTTGCAAAGTGGTGGAAAAGTGAGAGAAAATGTGTGTGAAATGCGTACTCTCACCCCACCACTATTCTAACTAACATGTCCCAAACCAAAGTCTCTGTTGAACTTCTAAAAATGACATTCCAGTAACTTAGTGATGGAGATGTTCAAACATGATTTCTATGCCAAGTATTTGCTGGATTACCTCCAGAAGTCATATTTCATGAGTCAGAAAATCAGATGAGTGCTAGACTAGGGGAGAATGAACACAGGGAATAAAGGTTTTTGCAAATATCAAGAACAGATATTAATTCTTATACAGCTAATGTTGAGTTAAACTCGTGTAGAGTTAAACTCATCATGAACCATGTAAGTGTTAAGCTTTTTAAGCTTAAAAATGTTAAAATATTTCCCATTTTTAAAATCAAGCTTAATCAAGCATTTCTCTCCTGCTGTATTTACAATAGCAGCACTCTGGTATGTGGGCAGGATTGCTAGGAACAAGTAAAGTGTTTATGTTGTGAATTGCTGACAACAGAATGCTGACCCTGTTGGACCTTTAATCAGGTCCAGCAGGCGGTTTCTTACGCTCTCCAAGCAGTAGAGAGGGTCACAAAGACTCTTTATCAAATGCATACTCAGCCTATTGGGACTTTTTGCCATTTGGCATTTTCATGACCACTGGCATAAGAAGCTTTTCCATGGACTAGCCAAGCTGCACAAAGAACAGTAGTGGTTATATGTATTATTCAAATCAGCCATATTAAGTGTTACGTATTTGGATAATATCCAAGAGATATTATATCCAAGAGACAGCTCCTTTAAAAATTCAGCCTTGGTTACTGAAATGCTCAGAGGGAAGATGGGTAAATATTTTAAATGAATTTAAATAAATAAATCAAATTAATGTCCATTATGTTTTCTTTTGATTGATTTCAGCTTTATGATGGGCCTAATGCCCAGTCCAGCCTGATAGGCACTTTCTGTGGCAACATGGATCTCCCATCTGGAGGCACCCTAAGTTCTAGTCTACATGTTGTATTCTCTTCTGACAGCATAGGTGAATCTTCTGGGTTCCAGATGCTGTGGCAGATAAATGGTAAGTTACCTTGAATTCCTGACTTACACAGGTGTAATAATGATCATATGGCAGTGTGTGTAGTATAGCCAGGAGATCCTAAGATTGTCTGGTAGTTAGAAGTTGCAACTCATTTAGCATTACGCACCACTAGGGGCGAGCTAGACATGATGACGACCCCATGCACTTCCCTCCCTCAGAGGAAAGATTTTCCCTCCGTTTTTCTTTCCCTTTACTGACTGAGCCACCCTAATAATGTGTTTTTCTTCTTGGCTGAAGAACTCTGGCTGTCCCAGCCTGTCACAGTATGATCTTTTGGCTGTTGGCTCAGCCCAGGAACCTGAGGGAAGGATTGGGAGCCCATTTTAACTTAAACAATTTAAATAGCACTCAAGGCATTTTGAAATTCAAAAATAATAAAATATTTTATTTAACATAGAGGGGAAAGGTCAAGTGAAATCAGGGGTTGAAATTTCTGAAGTAAAACCAGTACATGCACAGACTTTAGTTCTTATATTTGAGGCTAATGAGAGTTTCTTAAGCTTTTCAGTTACTTAAAATCTTTATGTTGAGAAGCTTTTGTTCC
Organism: Gekko gecko; assembly: GCA_029375565.1. NCBI lineage: Eukaryota > Metazoa > Chordata > Lepidosauria > Squamata > Gekkonidae > Gekko > Gekko gecko. The sequence goes on along the minus strand of JAPDNY010000011.1, from coordinate 72,071,899 downwards.
AGTGTTTTCCCCAAACACTTCAGTACACTTTCTTTGAGTATTCTCTAACTCCTTTGGTTTCCAGAAAGCTGATACACTCTTTCCAGTACCCAACCCTTTTCTTTAAGCACCAGTACTCTTCTTGAGATGTTAACTGACCCCTTAGGTTTCTGCAGGCAGCTTCTGACCACACCAGACCAGGGATCTCTGTACTCTTCACAGTTAACTTCCTGTTTGACTGGGTAGGGAAATTCTTCTCTCTCTAGAAGATCTAGCCACTTTCCTTGGCCCAAATGGGAGTCTTCAACTGCTTCCCAAACTTCCTTGCCAAGTTTCCCCTAGTTATCCTGTCTGTGTTAAACTGCTCTCAGTCAGGGCTGGATTCCAAAACCATCAGTACTCAACTCTTCTCAGCTAGGGTTGAAATAGAACTGAACTCAGTCAAAGCAGAAATTTGACTGATTCTCTCCTCAGCATGCAGCTCTCAAGTGAGAGCCAGTGTAGTAGTTAAGAGCAGTGGATTCTAATCTGGAGAACTGAGTTTTATTCCCCACTCCTCCACATGAAGCCAACTGGGTGACCTTGGGTTGGTCACAGTTCTCTCAGAACTCTCTCACCCCCATCTACGTCACAGGGTGTCTGTTGTGGGAAGAGGAAGGGAAGGTGATTGTAAGCTGCTCCAAGACTCCTTCAGGTAGTGAAGATTCTGCGAAGAATTACTCTTCACAGTCCTTTAGTTTAAGTGCAGTCCGTCGCAACAGGTTTTTTCTAAATACCATTCCCTCCACAGATCAATTGAGTGGACCAATATCATAACCCTGGAAATATTTATTTAAAGGACACATAGCAGGCTAATAGCCCAATCTGATACAGATTTTCTCAGAAGTAATTTGCACTGAATTGAATGATATATTTACACTTAATAGGGAATTTCAGACAGGCAATATATTTCGGTTCAGGAACGGTTCTCAAATGGTTTCTGGTCTGACATTTCAGATAGTACTGTTTTAGAACCGGTTCCCTACCAGGATATATTTGTACTTTCACATACAAATGCTTCTGTCCTGTTCGGGAAACAGGACTGAATCGTTTTACCTGTAAACCGCTTCCAAGTAGTCTTCAGTTTCTTCTCCCGGATCCGAAACGCTTTTCCCCGCCATTTTTCACCCGCACAGACAATCTCCGGCTTTTTTTTTTTAACGTTCGCTTTAGAGCGCCATAGCACTATAATACAACGTCAAAAACAGCGCCATAGCAATCCCATCAGAATCCCATCACTGTTTTGAGGTTGTGTTATAGCGCTATAGCTCTCTAAAGCGAACGTTAAAAAAAAAAGACGCCGTGGGAAAATAAAGCGGTGCAGTCTGAATTGCCAAACCGCTTCTGATCCGGCTCTTTTCTAGTAAGGGAAAGCCATGTGTGAAATGGCAGCCCTGTACCGGTTTACTTCAAGATGGATCAAAAATGGCTTCAAACCGGCTGAAACTTGGTAATATGAAATTCCCTAATTTGTGAATAAGCTCCACTGAAGCTAGTGAGATTTAACTTGGAGTAAATGTTCCCAGCAGGCTGTGATCCTAAATCTGTTTATTAGGAAGTGGGCCTGATCAAACTCTGTGGAAGCTAGGATTAAACGACACTTGAAATAGTCCTTGTGGTGCAGTAGAGTGTTTGGGTTGAACGTGGGAGACATTCTAGTTCAAATCCCAGCTAAACCATAAAATTTGCTCTGGAACCTTGGACAATTCCTATTAAACTAACCTCACAGGGTAAATTAGGGTTAGATAACTATGTATCACAAAGCCCTCATGGGTTCACCTGGTCCTGTTGACCAAATGTTGATTCCAGAGTTCTGTATTTGGAACTTGATTTGGACTAGGATTGCTGAGTGTGTGGAGAGAAAGCAGAAACCTTTCCCCTGCATCATATTTCTGATGTGGGGAGCCACTGTTTGCCTTGCTGGGGATATCATCCTGTACTGATGAGCTACATGTAAATTTCCCCAGCAAGACAAATAGTGGCTGTCCTGGGCTGTTTCACATTGGGAGTCTGATTGAGCCCCCTGCATGCCCGGGAGTCACTTAAGGCTTCCATATCAGAACCAGGGGGAGTACACAGGTGTTTTCACCAATGTTACAAATGGAAGGGGGGGACACCTCAACTGGTACATTAGCAGAAGTCATGAAGAAATAATTAAAGAATTAAAAAAATACATGTAAAATATTCTCTGTTGCTCCTTACAGCGTTGCAGAATTGCTAGTAGGGCTGCCAAATGACCTGGGGAAAATAAACTAGACCAACCAATTAACGTGTCACTGGAAAATCTCTTCTCCGAAACGGAGAGATTAAGGATTGTACTGCATGGAGATTAATATTATTACTTGCTGATGTGTGCACATGAAGCTGCTATGAAAGGCATAGCAACAGGGTCTTGTTGAAATGGTAGCAACTTTAATCTGCCCTAGTATCTCGATGCCATGACCTGGATAGCCCAGGGAAACCCAATCGCATCAGATTTCAGAAGCTAAGCAGGGCTTGCCCTGGTTAGTATTTGGCTGAGAGAACACCAAGGAAGTCCAGGGTTGCAGGCAATGGCAAACCACCTCTGGACGTCTCTTGCCTTGAAAACCCCACAGTGGTCACCACTAAGTCAGCTGTGGCTTGATGGTAAAAAAAGGGGACCTTGATGACCTCAGTGCAAGGAGAAAGTCCTGCCACAATGAAAAAGGCTGATGACTTCCCTACCACCACCACCACCACTGTGTTCTTTCCTAATTCTGTCTTCTGCCTACCTCCCCCGCCCCCAGAGGTAGATAAGTAGGAATGCCATTCCTTTTGACCCCTTTTCACCTAGCATGGCAAACTATTGCAAGGCACTGGTATGCCTATAGCCCATATCCCTATGTGTCATAGGGTTGCCAACTTGAGGCTGGGAAATTCTTGGATATTTGGGGGTGGAGCCTGGGGAGGGTGGGGTTTAGGAAGGGGAAGGACCTCAGTGAGGTCTAATGCCAGAGAGTCTACCCTTCAGAGTAGTAATTTTCTCCAGGGGAGCTGATCCCTGTTGTCAGGAGATTAACTGGAATTCTGAGAGAGCTCCAGGTCCCAACTGGAGTTTGGCAACCCTAGTGTGCCATTGGATGCCACATATTCTATTGATCAAATATGCATGCACGCACACTGCTTAATGATTTATGGAAATAGTTATGTACATTCTGTGTTTTGGTTTTATAATGTTATATGGCTGTGCCACTTGGGCTACTTAAGAACAGCCTGGGAGCCAGTGTGGTGTAGTGGTTAGGAGTGTCAGACTAGGATCAGGGAGACCCAGGTGTGAATCCCCACTCATGCCACGGAAGCTTGTTGGGTGACCTCGGGCCAGTCACACTCTCTCAACCTAACCTACCTCACAGGGTTGTTGTAAGGATAAAATGGCGAGGAGAATGATGTAAAGGCGCTTTGGGTCCCCGTTGTGGAGAAAGGCTGCATATAAAATAAATAAATAAACGTGTAAAATTGAAGCCTGTGGCATTTTGCATCTCTCAGCAAGTATAGGGCTAGAAATATTGAAGAACCACAGTTGCCCTATCAGCCTAATCTGTTCCCACTATTTGACATTTGACAGCACAGCACAGCAAAGCAGCTGCAATCTGCTGCTGTGGCCCCTGCCTTTGGTTGCTAAGTTGAACCACTTGCCGCACATTGTTTGAATGAAAATTCCTCCGCTCAGGCGGTCAGGCTGCAATCATTTGGCATATCCCAAAGGATATTCTCTCTCTCTCTCCCTCCCCCTCCCTCCCTCCCTGGATAGACATTTGAGGAGTTTAGAATTCAGAGAGAAGCTGGGGGGGGGGGGTCCTAGCAGCATTACTGAGGGAGAAAGAGAATGAGACTGACTTATGTGAAGAGAGGGAGTTCTTTAGCTGAAGCCCAGCAGGAGAAGTGTTACTACACAACAGGGCTAAGATCTCAGAACTATGAGGTGATGTCATCGGAGAGCTACACAAAAGAAGAAAAAGAAGTGCCTTTTCTGTGTACAGACAGATGACATCATCTCCCTCAGGGGTCTTACCTTATCTTTCTTTTCTGCACTTCTAAATAGTTTCTAAGGCCTCCCCAATCCCCCTGTTCTCTGTCTTTCCCGCAACCTTTGCCCTTCCTAAATTCTTTAGGCTCAGTATAAGTTTCCTCCCCTCCCTTCTTCAACTACCCCCTCCACTTCTGTATTTCTGCTGCTGCAATACATGCTTTTTTAAAATAAATAAATAACCAGAGCAATTCATGACCTGATCTCCCTCTTGCCTTATGTTTGGGGCACCAAATCTGTAAGTTCTTTTAGTTTTTTTGAGATCTGATTTTGAAATGCGTTGTAAAAGCAATAGATAGGGAGCCCTACAATGCTTGACAGCAAGGCAAACTCTGCATGACATTCAAATAAAGTAGTGAATTAATGTGCTAATGCCCCACTTAGCTGGTGGTATTATCAGGCCTTGGGGCACTATTCATATTCCATTTTCAGTTCCTCCCAATTGAGAAACCTCCTAGTTTACTGAGTTCATCTCGCACTCTGTGCTGTCATTCGTGGCTGCCACCACTGAGCAAGATCTATGAAGCTAAATAGGAGGCAGGGGAAATGAAGCAAGTTTGTGTAAATCAGTCAATTTGCTTCTCAAGTACATTTCTGTCTTGCTTTATTATCAATTTTTGGGGAGGAGGGGTCTTGTAATGATGTCGTTTCTATTCCTTATGAAGGCAAGATTTCCCCATTTCATGGAAGTTTCATTTCCCCTTATCTTTTAGAGTCTTCTTGACTCTGCTGTTTGACCTCACTGGCATTCTTTTGGACTCATTTGTGCCTTTTCTTAATGGTAGGGCACATTTTACTTTCACCATGGTGGTTTTCAATAGGGTTGCCAGCCCCCAGGTGGGAGTGGGGAATCCCCCGATTTTGCAGGCACCTACCTGCTGCCAGCCAGCTGGCTGGGGGGGGGGAAGCCTCACCCAAAGGGCCACGAGCCCACAGGACATCCCCAACATGATGACATCACATGGAAGTGACATCATCACACCGGGGACGTTGCACGGCAACGCTCTGGTATTTTGGGCAAAACTCCATGAATTTTGCTGAAAATACCAGAGTCTTGCCATGTGACATCCCTGGTGTGGTGATGTCACTTCTGCGTGATGATGTCGCCTCCCCCACTCCTGGACAGCACCATTCCACTCCCCACTGGCACCAGGCAACCCATGTCCTCCTCCTCCTTGCCCTGATGTAGCTAGGGTGCAGAGCTTTCAAAATGATGCATGTTGCCAGCTTGTTCCTTGTACTATGCCTCTCATCCCTTTAAAGGGCTTTCCCCCCATTCCCTGCAGAGCTACGTAGTTCCACTATAGTACAGATCAGGTGGGACAGGGAAGGTGAGGATGTGGGCTGCAGGGGCATACTGATGGGATCAGTATCATGCCGGCTTTTTGGTGAGAAGGGGGAAGAGCAGTGGATGGGGTTTGTGACAGTGGCAAACGGAGATGGCATGGGGGTGTGGACACTATTTTCACCTGTTCTGCACCACTTGCTACTGCTGCCATGGCAGGGGTGCATTTCTATGCCCTTGTGTGGATGCAGCTTTGGTGATTTTGGGCCAGTTGCTCTCTCTAAATATAAGACACCTCGCAGGATCATTTCAAGGATACAAATGGGAAAAGTGGAATGGAATCTCTCCTTATAATAATTATCTTTTGGTTTCGTAAGATTCCATGCACTCCCATTGGCTGTAAAATGCCCTCTCAGCCATTGGCCCATCAGCCGTCACTCAAGAGTACTCGCGTGCCATTGGCCGGGTGCTGGGTCTGCTCCTCTTCCCCACCCTCTTCCCCACCCACTCCCCCTTCAGACAGATTTGCATGTCAGATTTACTGGCAGACAGCTCTCTCTCCTGAGGAAGACAGTTCTCCTCAGTGGCTGTTGGTAGGCAACCAAGCTTGGTTCTGTGAGTAAAAAAACAAAGGACTTTCAGCATAACCCCTTCCCCCGCCCATAACCCCCTCCCCAATGGCCACTTTCCTGTCAGAATAAATGGAAAAAGGCTCTTTCTCCTGCTTAGCTTCAGCATGGCTGGCTGGCTAACGAGGTGGGCCAGTGACCATCAAACCATTTTCTTCAACTCCCCGCTGTGCAGCTGACTTTCCCCTAGGGTTGCCAATCTCCAGGTGGGACCTGGAGATCTCCCACTGTTACAATTGACCTCCAGATGACAGAGATCAGTTCCCTGGGAGAAAATGGTTGCTTTGGAGGGTAGACTCTATGGCATTATACCCTGCTGAGTCCTTCCACACACACCCCAAATACCTGCCCTCCACAGGATCCACCCCCCCAAATCTCCAGGTATTTCCCTAATCAAAGTTGGCACCTGTACTTTCTCCTCTGTCAGTAAAAGGCCCTTTCCACACCTATGTTGGCCTTTGGGAGAAAACTCATTGGGCCCAGTCCTGATCAGGTTGCCAACTCCAGGTGGGCGATTCCTGGAGATTTGAGGGATGGAGCCTGGAGATGGTGAGGTTTGAGGAGGGGTGGCACCTCAGACAGGTACGATGCCATAGACTCCACCCTCCAATTCAGCCATTCCCTGATGGGGAACCATTGTTGCCAATCTCCAGGTGGGGGCTGGAGATCACTCAAAATTACAACTGCTCTCTAGGAGGGGGGGGGAGAGGAGATGGAAAACTAAAGGTAGGTTGATGGTTGGCTGGGAGGGAGATAGGGTTGTCAACTCCAGGTTGGGAAATTCCTGGAGATTTGAGGGGTCGAACCTGGAGAGGGTGAGTGTTGAGGAGGGGTGGGACCTCAGACAGGTACAATGCCATAGACTCCACAGTCCAAACCAGCCACTCCCTCCTGGGGAACCACTGTTACCAATCTTGGGGGTGGGCTGGAGATCACTCAAAATTACTACTGCTCTTCAGGTAGCAAAGATCAGTTCCTCTGGAGAAAATGGTGGACTCTGTCATTATACCCTGCTGAGATTGCCACAGCAAATTGTCATTGAGTGCCCAAAGCTGGGGCACTCTCCCAGAGCCTCTTTCTAGAGTCTGTTGTATTTATTTCCACAACGGGCCTTATTCCTAGTCATGGAATAAAACAGAATGTTGTGGCTGAGTGGGAATTTCAACATGGGTATCCACTGTCCCGGTCTGCTGCTGTAATCAATACACAACATCTGTAAATAAAGTATATGCCTAAATGAATATTATGGCTGCTGTTGCTAAAGAGTTCCATGACACCAGATTCTTAGTATTAACTAGGAGTAAATAGTCACCCCATTTTTTTCTAGAGTTTTGTGCCCATTGCAATTTCTCTCCCATCTAGAGGAGACAGCATAGAACATTTTGAGTATAATCTCTGTTAGCAAAGCCCCGCCTTTGGTCACTATCCAGAGCTGCTTTTGAATTTAAGAGCCACTGCCTCAGCAGCTATTTCCTAAAACAGGCCAAAAGTCTTTGCAAACCTCTGCACAACCCACTGTTACATTTGAGGATTCCAGGCAAAGGAAGATGTGGCCACCAGTCATATGCCCCTTGGTCCTTCTATTTGTTGTACAGTTTCCAAGCAACTCTGACTTGGGTAGGCAGACATCCTATGTACTTTCCAGGGGAACTCCAAGACCTTTATATGCTATAAAAATGAAACCAGAGATCTCTCTGTTTTTTTCTCATAGTTTTAAAAATACATGGTAGACATTTCCAAAAATGACTAGACGGAGCTTTGACCAAACGGAGTATGTAATTCAGCCCATGGAGATGCATCCCAAGTGCAGCTGTTTGTGCAGCCACCTCAATGTTCCTTTGGCTTAGAATGTCTTGGAACATTTTTGCTGCACAAGACACACTCCTGCAGTGCATGAAAGTCCACTGGGAGAGGTGTGCATGTTCTCCGATTTTTTGTGCCTTCATTTGCTGCTTAAAATCCTTTTTACATTACAGCAAATGGCTAAATTTCATTCTATTTTTAAGATGAAAAAATCGGACAAAATGCAGTCAGAAGAAACTGGTTCCTAACACTTCATGCATTGGGGACTTCTCAGTAAATGTTTGCAAATCCTTCTTCAGAGATTCAGTATTCAGGTTAAAGCAATGTTTGATTTCATACTTCAGTTAGGCATCTGTCAAAACTCACATTTTACGTATAAGTAGAAAAATGTGTTTTTTATCACTTTTATATTTCACATTTTATCATTCCCTCCCCAAACGGACGTTCTTTCTCTGTGTCATAATATGATTAAGTTAACATCTGCTTTCAGTTTCCTGTCTTTGGTTAGTTGAACACTAGAGTAGCCGTTTAGTCACCAGGGAAGAAGTGCTGTTGGCACCTACGGGGGAGCTGTGTGGGCATGGGTAATCCACATGCATTGGGATCAGGACCAGTGTTACTACCAATTAATTCCAGTCCCCTGCGATAGATATTTTTCAAGAGTAGACAGAATGAATATTTACTTTCTAAGCTGTCTTGTTTCAAGTGCTTTTGTTATTAATAAGAGAAAAAGAAGGCTTTTGCAGAGAGACTGGGGGGGGTGTTAAATGCCTGGCTTCCCTGCGCGATGATCTCGGAGAAAATCATGCAGGGAAGCCAGGCATGTCTGCCCGGCTCCCCTTACTGTCTCCAGCCAGAGACAGGAAGGGAAGCCGGGCAGACATGCCCTCCTTGTCTCTCCTTTCCCCCCCTCAAGCCCACGGGAGCCCAGGGCAAGACTGAAAGGGGCTTGGAACTAAGAGATTCAAGCCCCTTTCAGGCTTGTCTCCCTGCCCTCAAACTCGCAGGAGCTGACTGCAAGGCTGAAAGGGCCTTGGAGCTAAGAGATCCAAGCCCCTTTCAGCCTTGTCTCTCCCCCCCCCAAGCCTGAGGGAGCCCAGGGCAAGGGTGACAGGACTTGGATCTAAGAGATCTCTTAGATCAGGGGGTGTGGCATATGCAAATAGGTTATGCTAATGAGCTATGCTAATGAGTTCCTGCACCTCTTTTTCTACGAAATGACCCCTGTCTGGTAAAACAGCAGAGGGAAAAGCCAATGCAGAACCACCCTATGAGTATTTGAGTCTAACTGGTTGATGCAGGGGTTCTGAGCGAGGAAGGTCTGTAGCTCTGGTTTACACAACATCAGTTTTCCACTGGTCTGGCCCATTCTGAATAAATAACGCATGCCTTTGCGGCTAGCAAGGAGGAGTCAGGAGGAGAAGTTTAGTCATAAGTGCCTGTTTAAGTTGAAACATTCCCAATTTCTTCATCTGCCAGTACAGTATTGCAGCAGCACTACTACCCACAGAGAAAACAGCACCAGAGTTCAGTTTGGTGGGGAAATAGTATCAAATCCATTACTTTTATTTTTCTGCTGTGGATATTTCTCCCACGTGCCCAGAATGGTTGAGCTGTAATTGACAGGCAGGCTGAAGATGAAAATGGTTTATATTTGCCTTTAAGTTCAGAGGAATAGCAATGTTTGTTGCAACACAAGCAACTGAGAGCAATGTGTGTCCTTTCAGACTGATTTAAACATGATGGTGGTGAGGCAAAAGCACACATTAACACTGTGTCCACAAAACCAACCTGCTTAGAAGGAGGTATAACTCTGTTTAGGATTGCACTGCAAAGTGTTTGTCTGCAAGGCCTGCAAACAAATAGCTATCAACAGTCTGGGAACATAGTTGTAAACAAGCCAAAATAAATTCCAGAACCGTTAAAACAATACATAACAATACTATAAAGAATGTATTTAAAGTAATAACATGTATGTTTATAAAAATCAACCTGCTTTATAATTACATAATTATATTTATATGCCATCCCATTTACTAACACACAAAATGCTTCATATAAGATTAGAAAAGTCCATTCCAACCATGACACTACTGTATGGTCAATCCTTAAATGAAGTAGAAATACATGAAGTCCATAAATGCAAGAATTCTTGAAATAAGATTATCCTTCTGTTTGGACTTCCTTGAGAGTCATGAGGTAACAACGAACCAAGGATCATTAAACCCAACAGGCATTCGATATTTGCTGTTTCGAACTCTCTTTTTCAAGAGCCGACTATCCTTTTAATAATGTGGCCAATAACAACTGGTTTCAAGAAGAACTTAACAGACAGTACGCAGACACCTTCAGAATTTCCCAGGAGCAGATCAATCACTCCTGGCTCTGGTTGAGGACAGCCAGACACTCTTCATGGTAATCCTCACACATGCTGGTGCATAGCCCCTCTTCTAGCAAAGTATTGATATAGCGCATGCACAGCAACAACAAATGAAAGGGGGGGTGATGTGACACTGCTGTTGCTGAAAGCACCCTTGTTCAAAGATACTGATTTTTGAGGCATGTTTGCAAGAGAATAAATCACCACAGTAACTGGGAAGATGCAGAGGAAAGGAAGAGGTGCAGAACCTCCACGCTCAGTGTGATTCTGATGCTAGCAGATTTATTGCTAAGAAAAGCAGGAATAAGCTGTGTGTAAGGAAACCCCGCAGTTTTTTTTTACCACCTACACTCTGGCTGCGGTCACACACACTAAATAATCCACTTTCAATCCACTTTCAAAGCACTTTCCAACTGGATTTTGCCAGTTCACACAGTAAAAGCCAAGTTGGAAAGTGGATTGCAAATGGATCATTTGATGTGTGTGACCGCAGCCTCTATATCTTAGGACAATTAATATATTTATTATCATACTAACACTTAGCAGTTGTACAGTATTTAGTGTTGCCAGCTCTGGGTTGGGAAATACCTGAAGGTTTTGGGGGTGGAACCTGAGGAGGGTGGGGTTTGGGGAAGGGAGGGGAAATGGGGAAATGCCAGAGAATCCACCTTCCAAAGCAGCCGTTTTCTCCAGGTGAACTGATCTGTGTCACCTGGAGGTCAGTTCTAATCCCAGGAGATCTCCAGCCATCACCTGGAGGTTGGCAACCCTAACAGTATTTAAGTGTTCAAAGTACTTCACACTTCATTGTACAGTAATCCCCAAAAGAGGCCTGTAGGGTGGATCTTCAGTTTACAGATACAGAAGAGATAATAAAAGCTGAAAGAGAGGGTGGCTTGGCTAAAACTATCTAGTAGGTTTCTGGCAGGGGTTCAATTCAACTGGAGACTTCCTGATTTACAATTCAGTCTCCCTTTTACTACAGTGCTACACCAGTTCTGGCCCAGTACAATGTGTAAAAACTTTTGTAATAATTTTATCAGATGGTTAAAATAAAAAACACATTTTTAATCTTTCTGTGCAAGCTTGTTTATTGCACCAGCAGTGTTTCCTTTTGATAAGGAGACATTTCCTTTCATCTGATGAAAAGTAAACAGGAAAATAAATTTACAGACATCAGTTACAGAATCTCACATGCATTTTGCGAAGGCTCAAATGATAAGAAAAGGTCTTATCCTGTATTTCTTTATCTTGTAATAATAAATAAATAATCTGCCCTGTAATAACTACCTCTCAACTAGGGATGGGCATGAACTAGCTTCCAAACTAAAGTTTGCGACAAATTTTGGGCAGTTTGTGGTTTGCAAAGTGAAGCAACAGGGGAGGGGGAGAATTCTCCAGCCTTGGAAACAGGCTTTGTGGAGCCCCTGTTGAAACACTGGGGATATTTGCCTTTCTGTCCTTCAGAACCTGCCTCTGGAGATGGGGGGTGGGGCTGTGAGCATATGGGGGATGCTTGCCTTGCTTCGAGTGTCTGGCTGGGGGGTGTCTGCCCATGTGAAGTTTCCATGTGAATTTGGGTCATTTGCTTGTTTCTGAACCATTCCATAGTCTCCTGTAACTGCAGCTGTCTTTTCAAGAGGGAGCACTGGCCACTGAGGAGACATTTTTGGGAATCTATAACTGGGACACCAGTGGAGCTGCGGTGGCTCAAGTGGTTAAGACGCTGAACTGCAGGCTCTGGAAGGTCAGTAGTTCAGCAGTTCGAGACCCGGGTGCCGCATGACAGGGTGAGCTCCTGTCTCTAGTTCCAGCTCCTGCCAACCTAGCAGTTCGAAAGCAAGAAATTGCAAGTAGATAAATAGGTACCACTTTGGTGGGAAGGTAACAGCGTTCCGTGCGCCTTGGTGTTTAGTCATGCCGGCCACATGACCACGGAAACGTCTTCGGACGGCGCTGGCTCTTCGGCTTTGAAACGGAGATGAGCACCGCAACCCTAGAGTCGGATTCGACTGGCTTTCGAGCAAGGGAACCTTTACCTTTACCTTTAACTGGGACACCAGAAACGTAATCTCTCTCCAACTTGGAGAAATTGTAGAAGAGTGGGCTGTAGAAGAGTGGGATGAGGTTCCCTGTGTGTTTGGTGTATGTAGCTTGTGAGAGATCCATTCTGTACACTTTTGAACCTCTGCCTGACATTTCCCCAAAAAGCACTTCCCTGGGGGCATCGTCTTTGGGGGCCATAACTCTGACACACACACCCCCGCTGAAATGCAATCTGCACAATAACTTGAAGGACTCCTAGAGGAGCATCAGGGGGAGGTTACCTGTGAGTTTGATGACTCTAGCTTGGGTAGGGTCCATTTCATACATGCTTGAACCTTCTGAACCTGTGCCTGTCATTTCCCCAGAAAGCTCTTTCCTGGGGGCACCTTCTTTGGTGGGGCCGTAATTCAGAACCCATAAATCCAATCCTCTCCAGACTTAGAGGGCACGTAGAAGAGAGTCAGCTGGAGATCCCCTGTGAGCCTGGTGTTTCGAACACGCCGGGGGGGGGGACGTTTTACCACATCATGAACCTCACAAACTGAACCAGTTTGTTTCGTGCCTAAAAATTCATGATGGTTCATGGTTCACGAACTGGGCATGCCACAAACCACAACTAAACCACATTTTTCCAGTTCATGCCCATCCCTATTCTCAACCTGTTTGTGTGTGTGTATGTATACATACATACATACATACATATACACACACACTAGTGACCAGGCCTGTTGCATGCTGAGATGCAACGGGCGCTAAAGAGAGGGCCTTGGAAGGACCCGTCCTCCTCCCTGTGGGTGGGGCTGCTTGGGGAGGCCGCTGGCACCTCTGCATCACCTGTGCAGCTCTCCATGAGTGCTGCAGTGATCGAGGGAAGGCTTGCTGAGGCCTGCAGCCCAAGCAAGGCAGCAGCACGTCCCTCTGGGGTGCAGGGCCGACTGGGGAAGCCACCGCCGCCGCGTCATCGGTGCGGCTCTTCAGGGGTGGTGCAGCGATCGAGGGAGGCACGTCCCTCCAGGCCGCGGGAAGCCCCCCCTGAGGTTGGGAGGGCCAGGTAGGGGATGGCAGCGCTGGGTGCGGGCCGTGAGTACATCAGCATTGTTAGGAATGGGCCCAGGAACGTAAGCATGCAGCCACCAGAGCATCCTTCCCATCCAGTGGCTGGCTGGCTGTATGGGCAGGACTGAGCCCATGCAGCAAGGCAAGTCAGCCAGTGGGCAGGGACCCATGGCTGAGTGGCAGGTTCCGCAGCCAACTCATTTTGGTGCACATTTTTATCATATAAGGGAAGACTCTCAGGCAAAACTCAATTATATATAAGGAAGGATATAGTGCTATTTTCTGTTAGCATACGTTGACAGATGCTGGGGTCTGTTTATGCCCACCACAATGAAGCTGTCAAATCCTGAGAAACAGAATTATTACTGATTAGTGATTTTTCTTCCTCTTCTTGTTAACTAGCCTGTCAAAAAGATTTAGTCACTGACCTGTTTTCTTAGGTTCACTTGGTAAAGGTCAACTTGGCTCATAAGTGAGAGGGGTTTTGGTTTAGGAAAACTGAAGGACAAATACATCCATGTATTATAGAAAGCAGGATGTGAAACACAGCTGTAGTTGAGAAAAGAGGAAGAAAACAAAGATGGGACGAAGAATCTAAGCAGGCATTTATGTATCCCTTTTAAAAAGACTTTGATATTGTAACTGATGTGCATACATTGATTATTTTCCCCCATTGCTTTTGATTTGTCAAACTGTTCTTCTAATTGCTTTGGTGGGTATCATGTATTTTGAAACTTTGTAGGTCTTAAAAATACTTTGAATAGTGGTGTTGTACCAGGGTGCATTGGTCACAGTCATATCACAACCTTGCATTAGTGTCCATTGTTGTCAGTCAGCCCTTAAGTACCAGAGCCAGGAAGTGAAACTTAGAAAAAGGTGACAAACAGGAGTATAGCACAAAAGCTTGATTACGAGAAGGAAGGTGCTGCAGATAGAGAGAAGTCCTATGCCTACATATTGTTTAATGCAAATTCTGGCCAATCAAAATATAGATCACCGTAACCCATTCAGGGTTATTCTGTGAGTGCTAGTCTTAATTTATAGCCATCAAGGGGATCAGTGTGGTATTACTGCTCTGAGCAGCTCTATGGATAGGATCCAACTGGCTTTTCTGCTGCTCAGAAAGGAAGGAGGGGTCATCAAAAAAGTCTGTGCTGAGAATCCTGGGATCTGCATGCACAAAAGCCGTGTGAGATAAAACGGGATAAGAGTGAAAAAGCTAGTTGGATCCAACCCTATCTATTCAATTATAATTGCATCAACTCAGAAACAACCATGAAACTTAGTTCCACAAAATGAATTTAGGATAAAGGTGCCAGTTCTACAAATTGGTAAGCCTTGGCATCAGGTTTCCTGTCAGTGATTTACTGTAGGTCATTCCATTTTGTAGAAAATGAAAGAAAACGCTAATGGCAGACAGATTAGGGTGTATAGAAATGAGCTACAGAAAAGTAACGTTGACATTCTTGACTAGGTATTACTGGTTAGTAGTAATGGCGGCTTAAATGGGTTCACAAAAACATATTGCTTGCAGTGGAGGATATTAACTGGAGCTCCTAACTGGATCAACTGCAGTTACTAAATGCTATGTGAATTTCAGAACAGATGTGTAGTGTGAAAATAGCATTAGCTGAAAAGTGGAACTTAGCTCAGATGCCTCAGAGACCAACAACTGATGGTCTCCTCCCCCTGCCTGATAAAAATGAGTAGAAACCAGCCACATCCTAACAGGGACACCCATTAGTGTTTTCCCTGACCTTTATTGTTCCTGCCTTTAGTCATCATTTCTTGCTTGCTTAATGAATCCATATGGGATTTTTTTGTGGTCCATGGACTACAGCCAACCCTTATAAATCTTTACAGTGATAAGAGAGGGGCAGTCAAACACTGAATTAAAAATGTTAGACTTGAGACTCCCAAGAGACCAGATGTGAAGGAAAGCGAGAAAAGGAAGTGAATCATTTTTCTTCCTTCATGAGAAACTCAGCTGCAATTGTTGTCAGAGAAATCTGGGATTTATTTCGACCACCGTAATGCCTCACTATAAATGGACAGGGAGAGCAATTGGATTGCTTCAATTTTTTTGCAGCTGAAATGTAGCAGTTGCCTATCTGCATGTGGCCTAGGCTAACTTGTTGAAGAAGGCACAGTGTATAGCTAAAAGTGGTGAGGAAATAGGAAGCACAATCTGCATTTCAACAGACACAAGTCCCCATTCTGAAATGACCAGGGTTCTGAAGAAACCATCCCTAAAATCAATGGCCAACACTACATATAGTTGCATTTTTAAAAGGGAGGAATAAAAGAATCCAGGGATAATAACTGCTAATCAAGTTCATAAGAGCATGCGTTCTCCCTGTCAAAAATATCCCAAAACAGGAACAAGATTGATTGATTGATTGATTTGATTTGATTTGAATTGTATCCCACACTCCCTGCCAAGGTAGGCTCAGGGCAGCTTACATAAAATATATTGAACAACTAAAACACAAAATTTAATAAAACCACAACAAAATGATTATAAAACATAGCATAAAATGCTAGTGCAGATTTGTAACCAGTGGCGGGAATTAGCAGCATCCAACATTAACCCATAATCAGCAAACATCATAGTCTGAACAGGCTGTAATAGTGGTGTTAATACTGATGTTGGTATTGGGGCCAGGGCCTCAATTTATTGATGGCGGCTCCCTAATCAAAGGCCTGGTGGAAGAGCTCCATCTTGCAGGCCCTGCGGAACTGTAAAAGGTCCTGCAGGGCCCTGATACCATCCGGGAGCTCATTCCACCAATGTGGAGCTGCCACTGAAAAGGCCCTGGCCCTTGTCACAGCCAGCCTGGCTTCTCTAGGACCCGGGAGGGCCAGACGATTTTGTGTCCCTGATCATAGTGCTCTCTGGGGAACATGTGAGGAAAGGCGTTCCTTTAGGTATGTAGGCCCCTGACCATATAGGGCTTTAAAGGTAAGAACCAGCACCTTGAACCGAATTTGGTGTGCTATAGGCAGCCAGTGCAATGGAAATTCAGCTATCTTTATCATTATTACATGAGTGGTCAGAATATTGGTGTAGCAGTGACATACAAACTGTGTTCCAGGGAATCTTAGAAGAGCAGTAATAATGGACAGGCATCTTTGAAGGACCACTTGCCTACCATTTCTGATCTTCTCTGATGCTCAAGAGAAAGGTGGATTTATTAATATTTTAAATAAATATCCTGCTTTAGTGTGTAGCAAAAAGGTAGTGTATTGTTGTGGGTCCTGTGAGGCACATTCACATTGAGCAGAATGTGCCTTGTCCAGTGTCCTACATGAACTGAGCTTATACCCTAGTATATGGCCAGAACCCCTCTGCAATATGTAGTTCCATGGCAAGTGCTCAGTGATGCTATGGCAGGTGAGTCAGTGTGGAAAATGTTACTTGAAATTTCAGAAGTGGGAAATAACCAGACTGGAAGGATGAGGCAGTAAACCATTTCTGCTGCTTAGCAGCATCCCGCGCTGAAGTGATCTTGGACTGCTTTGCCATATGGCAGACTGGTGCTCACCCCAAATGTTATCTCCATCTCCATTTATCCGTCTGCCACCTTTTTTTATTCTACTCTTCCTCCAAGGAGCTCTGAGCAACATACAATGATACTTTTTTCTCTATTTTATCTTCCCAACAACCGTATTTATGGGCTTGGGGTGAGCTGTGATCTGGCCACACCTGAATGCACAGAACCAGCATGCCAAGAGCTGGATGCAATATGGATGGCATCAACTTTTCATCCTGCTGGAAAGTTTGTGTGAATCAAACTTAACTCTATATTGTCAAGCACGTTCAGATGCTGAACATCTTTGCACTGAGATTATTCTTTCTGGCATAGTCAACTGTCTTTTGTGCTTTTTCCAGGTTGTGGTGGAGAGCTCAGTGGGACATCTGGATCTTTCCATAGCCCTGGATACCCTAACAAGTATCCCCACAATAGGGAATGTCACTGGTTTATTCACACAGCACCAGGCAGCAGCATCCAACTCAACATTGTGGAATTTGATATTGAGTACCATCCAAGTTGCAACTACGATGTTCTGGAGGTAGGTTGCTTTATTTCAATTGAGCATGTTTCTTTCTGATTGCACCCAAACATAAATTCTTTTAAATAATCATAAAAGAATAGCTCCATTCAGTTGAACGTTGCCCTGCCCTGGATTTTATTAAATCTTGGAAGCTAAGGAGGGTTAGCCTTGGTTAATACTGGGATGGGAGACCACCAAGGAAGTCCAGGGCTGCTCCGCAGAGGCAGGCAACAGCAAACTACCACTGAGTGTCTCTTGCCTTGAAAACCCCAAGTCAGCGGTGACTTTATGGCACTTTACGCACAGAGAGCTGAATGCTGTATATTAAATGCCAATTCAATACATGATAAGGGTTTTTCTTTCTCTGACTGTTGCATCATATGCATTGTTATAAATTAAGTTTAGCAGAGCATGGTTCCCATGCATAATAAGAGTAAATCTTCCTCCAGAGTGTTTACAATGAATTATGGAATTCTAGGGAGAAAACTTTTTAGCAGCAGATCACTGCTGGTGCTGGGAAAGTGTGTGCGTTTTCTTTCATCTGTGGAAACTGGCCCCATAAAAAGGCAGTTGTGTGCCATCATTGTTTCTTGCAAACAATGTTCTGTGTCAAACTGGTACAGCAAATACAAGGGATAATGTCTTGAATTTTGAACAGTGTTTTCCTTGGTAAAGGCATTAGGGCCTCGCACAAATATTTATCCTTAACAGTAGGAAATGGAGCCAGTCAAGGTCTTGTGTGAATTGTTTTGCAAGGACAGTGAAGGGCACACAGAGACTGTGCAATCTAATAGTGGTGGGTTTAATGGACTTCTGCCTGTGGGTGTGGACAGCTTTGGGTAGTGTAGTTAACAAGGCATTTACAGGAGCCAGAACAGTACAAGATTGCCTACTCATCATTTCCTGCTCTCTGGAACCTAATGAGAAGAAGAGACCTTGGGCAGGCATAGGTCTGACCGCAAATGCACCCAGAGCACATCTGCAGTACAGTCGCACCTGAAAAGCTGCTTTCTGATATTCATCATAGAGCTTCAAAAACCGGTGACAAAAAGGACAAACTCTTGTGTGTAAAACTTCATATTACTTTCTTGCTGCTTCCTAGATTAAAATGATTAATGAGTGCTGATCAATCGACCAGTCTCCCTCTCTTAGCAGAAACAGAGGACCACTGTGATGCTGTGCAGGTGGTTAGGAGGAATTCTGAGTTTTGACGCAGGTGTTACGGGGTCTTGATTTTTACCTAATGATGGATTTCAATTTATGATTATTTGAACTTGTTTTCTGCAAGATTTTCAGTTTTCTGTTTGTTTTTTGAGATTTCGTGCAATGGTCATTCTTGTGCCATAACCTGCTCTGGAGAGTCCATTTTCTGCCTGGCAAAAGCATCAAAAAAGTTGATCATGGCACACTAAAACTACTAATTTTGGACAGAATACGACATATTATTATATTATAGTTTCCTTTTAACATTTTGAAAGCAGAACTTTCCTTTTGAAAAGCATTTGCATACGTTTTAGCACAGATTCCTGCACAAAGCCTTGGTGGGCAGGTTGTGCTTGGAAATACCAATACACAGTTCTCAGCTGGCACCCTCCAGGTGGGGCCTGGATAGCTCACAGAATTACAAGTGATCTCCAGACTACAGCAATCAGTTCAGCAGGAGAAACAGCTGCCTTGGCTCTATGGCATTATTCCCCACTGTGGTCCCTCCCCTCCCCAAACGCCCCGCTCACCAGCCGCTACCCTCAAATCTCCAGGAATTTCCCAGCCTGGAGTTGACAGCCCTACTCCATGGAATGAACTTTCAATAAAAAGTGGACAGGACTGCAGCCTTATCCTACTCATACTAGTCCATTTTAATAGGACTAACTTCCAAACATGTGTGCACAGCAGTTTTGAACAGCTCACGTATCTCCTGGCAGCACACAGTCATATTGAGTTGAAGGGGTTCTCTGCAAAGACTATTAAGGACATGACTAGACTCAAGAGTAGTATATCATCTCAGCAACCTAACTGAACATTGTATTGCCAACAGCAGCCTATACTGCTATCCCACCCCAAGTATCCAGAACCTGAAAGTGTTTTTAACTGGCATACCCAATCAAAGCACATCTGGAAGATCAATATATATTAGAGCATCAAGTAATTACTCTTTCTTTAAGTATTAAAGCCGGCTACAGCCAGGAGGGTGGGAGAAAAGTAGTAGTAGTAGTAGTAGTAGTAGTAGTAGTAGTAGTAGTAGTAGTAGTAGTAAAAATAATAATAATAATAGCTCAACTTTGTAGAAAGGCTAGTTTGGAGGGCAAAGTTTTGTGAGCATTTAGTGTTACACGTGGGAACACCCAAGGGCTTGCTGGAGCCATCTCATTTCCCCCTACCCCACTATTTCCTCTTTCCCTTTCCTGAAAGCCTTCCTCTGTCTTAAGCTTTCCCTCTGCCCTCCCCCCGGCAGCCTCTACCTAGGAAAACTGTGGCCCAATTGTGTGGTTCTGTCCACTGGGCCAGGCCCATTTGCATAGTAGAGAACCTCAAAGACTTGTGGGGTGGGATCTTACAGTTTACATTATTCTCCTCTCCTCTTTTTATCCACACAACAACCCTATGAGGTAGGTTAGGCTGAAAGTATGTGACTGGTCCAAAATCACCTGGTGAGCTTCCACAGGAAGATGGGGATTAAAACCTGGGCCTCCCAGACCCTACTGTGAAGCTCTAACTGCTGCACTACACTGGTTTTCATAAGGTGGTGGCTGCTGAACACTAGCAAGCAGCCAGGCCTAGTTGAGTCATTGCAAGTCAGGTGGTATCAAGTCACTCAGAGGCTGCTGTCAGGCCTAGGATTGCCAGTCTCCAGGTGGGACCTGGAGATTCCCCCAGAATTACAGCTGAACTCCAGATGACAGAGATCAGTTCTCCTGGAGAAAATAGCTACTTTGGAGGGTGGCATTATATTCAGCTGAGGCCTTTTTGCTCCCCAAACCCTGCCCTCCTCAGACTTCACCACAAAATCTCCAGGAACTTTTCCACCTGAAGCTGGCAACCCTAGTCAGGCCTGGCCCCAAGGTGCCCTCCCTTACAAGCCAAAACAGGCCTGGAAATAGCTTTGCCTCCTCCCACTGCCTTTTACTGACAAAACCAAGCATGGAATACTGTGGTTGCCTAGTTGAGGGAATCTGTTTTTTTAAGCTACAGGCACTCCTTTTGTCCTTTTCAGTTTTTAAAACTCTCCAGTGTTGTTTTTTTTAGATTTTAAATTTTTCTGCAAACCAGGGGCCTTTTCAGGGTTGTAGAAAGATCTGTCTTGTCCATTCACAGCTCCAGTCACCAGATTTAAGTATCCAAAGATGGGTCAACTTTGCTATTAAAATATAAAAGGGGGGGCATAAAACTCATGGGGAAGGGAATACTATTCCCCCCCATTGCCATCTGGTGTGACTCCTTTGGAGCCCAGCCACAGCAGTAGTGGTATCTGGGAGCTGCTTCAAGCCCTAAGAGGCTCCCGGGCTCTGCTATTGCCACGGCTGGGCTTGAAACATCTCCTGGGGTCCACTACCACAGCCGGGCTCGGAGTGGCTCCCGGGCTCCACCACAGACATGGCCAGTCCTGCTGGAAATTCCCAGGCTCTGCCACCACCACAGCTGGGCCTAGCAGAAGCTCCTGGGCTCTGCCACCATGGCTGAACTTGCCTGCAGCTTCCAAACTCTGTCACCGCTGCAGCCACCGCCCCCTCAATGGTAAATGTGTTGTTATTTAATTGGGGGGAATTTAACCCCCTATGATTTTTTAACCTTTTCCGTTTCCCCCCGGAAAACTAGGGGTTCCCCCAAATCTGCAGGAAAACCTGTTTGGTGTAAGTGTGACCCCAATCTGCAGGTTTAGCTATTTGCAGATGGGTGCCACACTTGGGACATAGATATATAGATCGAATGCTAGCTTTCAAAGAAGTTTTGAAGCTGGGTTGTTTAAAAAGAAAATAATTACAAGCCATTCATTTTATTTAGATTTTTAAATGACATTCTCTCCAACTTACACAACTTCCAAAGACAAAGGTACCTGAAAGGTACACAGGCTTGCCATTTTGGAACTGTGAAGATCATGTCAGTTGTAGACTGGGGAGGATGAATGGCCTTGGAAAGGGCCCATCCCCAAAGGAGGAGGGAGGGTTGGAGGCCGGAAGCATCAGCCCCACCCCACTCTGAGGGAGGGAGGACCAGCCAGTCTGCCACATATGACTTGGCTTGCATGCTGCTTCCTGCTCAAGTCATAGCTTGTACTGCAGGCTCGCATCTGCCCTCTACAGGACAAGCTGCTCTCACAGCAGCTGCTGCTTCTTGCTTTACCCAGGGGAAGGGCAGCCCCCACCCCACCCCCGGCCATCAACCTGCCAGGAGTTTTCCTGGTGACCTTAATAACCAATCTGCCTCTGGGTCACATTTTTTCCCCCTTGCTGCTCTCAGCCTTACAAAGAGGTGAGGATGGGACTGGTGAACACTGTCCCTTTTACTATTTATGTAAAACATTTTGATGCCACCTTTCCACCCAAATAGGACCCTGGGTGTGCCAAACATGAACCTTTTCAAAAAAATAACATTATTATTTGAAAAGAGAGACTAAATTTTTTAATCATATTGCTGTGAAACTAGTTGTCGTAATATTCTTGTAATGATCCGCTTCACAAAACCTGCAAGTAGCTGTCTTTCACAATTTTTTCATAATGCAATACCAAGATGACTCTGCAATTTGGAAATGACAGACCTTCATTTCATGGTTGCCCCACTCCACTGTAGCCCTCTTATGTACCACACTCTGTTTTCTTTGCCTCCAAAGCACAGGGGATGAAACTGTTACGTTGTTAAGCAACAGAGCTCAATATCTGAGTCTGTTTCTGAACACCCCTGATTCTCCCTGCAAGGCGTGAGCAGTCATCTCTGAGCAGGGGCCGACTTATTCACTGAGATGGGTGGCTAGCCACATAAAACGGCCATTCAATTGCTCATAACTCTGGAATGCTGGCTTGACTGTCACAATCAACGGAACTAACAGAGCAGAAGCAAATGGCAAAAACAGGCTGAAACCAAAGGCTTGATTATGCTGCACTACACCCTGAGCAAAAAGTTGGAAGAACGGACTCTTTCTCCATTACATCTCCCTTTTTTCCACTCTACGTTACTTCTGTATGAACCACACCCCAACATTCTTTTTAGACTTCCCAGCTCAGTTTAAAAAAAATAAATAAATAACTCGATTCATATGGTAACAATTGGCTTTTTCCTTTAGCATCAAAAGTAACGTTTTTATTTTTTTCTCTCTCTCTCATGGAAACTGTCTGGCTTGTTTCTGGTCCAGGCTTTGTGAAAGCTTCTGGTTAACTGAACTGGCATAGAGTGAAAAACAAAAACAAAAAAAACACACTCCTAATTTTTTTTTTAAACAAAAAAGAAACGACCTTTGATTTCAAAATCGCACAAAAGGCAATTGTGAAACAGGCTGGCAGTATAAAAAGGCGTTCAGTAAACAGCATCTTCTCCTTTGACTTGCAAACATAATTTGTTGAGATTGCTTTAGTGTTGCATTTACAGCATGTGGGGCCTCCTGTGGTTTTATGGGCAAAATGCTGGTTCTTCTGTCTGTGAGAGGTCAAGGATAAAACTCCCTGCTCAGCCTTCAGCAAGTCTGTCTCTCAGCCTAACTAATCTCACAAGTCTTGAATTGTGAAGCATTCTGAAGGCAGCAGAAGGTTCATAGCTCCACAGAGAGGCATAAGCTTTGTGCACGATCCCAAGCTTCTCCATGAAAGGATTTCATGTCAGCAATGAGGTGTGCAATTCAGGTAACTGTAAGCTGCATCAACAGTAAATATTTGTGCTGTCATTCAGGACTATGCAGAGGGTCTTTGTTTACTAGCACTGAGTAACTTTATTCAGGAGAGGTCAGTAGAAGAACACAAGGCCTAACACAGTCCTTCATAGCAGTCCTCCGGCCAATTTACCTACTCCTGAGTAAAACCTGGACTGGAACTGCTCCATGTTCTAGTGTCCTCAAACTAATATAAAACATGAAATGGACTATTGAACACTAGTGCGTGTGTGTATGTGTCTATGTGCGTGTAAAGTGCCACCAAATCGCAGCCGACTTAGGGTGACACCATAGCAAGGGGCTTTCGAGGCAAGTGAGAAGCAGGGGTGTTTTGCTATTGCCTTACTCTGCAGAGTCTTCTTTGGTGATCTCCCATCCAAGTATTGATCCTGCTTAGCTTCTGAGCTCTGGCAAGTTCATGCTGTAACATGTGGGGCTGCCAACCACCAAGTAGTGGCTGGAGATTTTTTAGATTCATATCTGATCTCCAGGCTACAGAGACCAGTTTCTCTGAAGGAAATGGCTGCTTTGGAAGGTGGACTCTATGACATTATACTCTGCTGCAACCCTAGGGTTGCCCAGCCTCCAGGTCCAGGCGGGAGTTCCCTCACTTCTGGGGGCTCCAATCTGCTGACAACCAACTGGCCAGCAGGGAAAAGCCCCACCCCAAGCCCCGCCCCCAAGAACAGCCACGTGGCCCACAGATCAGCTGGAGGGCCCTTTAAATCTTTCAGCAGGGAGGGAGAGGTGCTGTCATGTGCTCCCTGCCAATCAGCTGAAGCCCTTTAAATCTCTGCAGGAGGGGAGAGAGAGGGGTGGCTGTGGCTTAGGGGTGGGATTTGGGGCATCCCCACCCACCCCGGAACACCCCACAAATCCCCCCATCGGAGCAGTGAGGGGACCTGGCAACCGTTCGCGACCCTATAACCATGCTGCCTTCCCTCCCTGAACATTACAGTAACAAATCAAAACCCAATCTGAACAGACGCTATTTGTTAATATGGTAATCTGAATACGAAAAATGAACTACGTTCAGAAATAATGAGGGAAAGTTTTTCATCCTCTGTATTTTTTCTGATGCCTCACTGACATTATTTCAGTTTCACGTTTATGGGGCAAGCAAGCAGGAGGGGAGACAGAGGAGCAACTGACCAAATAGCTTTTGGACTGGCAGAGATTAAATGTTTGCTGAGAGGCCTGGGCAGACCTGTAGCTACCGTGGGGCCTGCAGGGCCTGCCCCCCACGGTTTTTACGGGTCCCTCCCCAGTCCTTGGCTCCCCCTTTCCCCCACCCATGGCAAGCGTGCACTCCTTCCTCCAGCTCTAGGCTGGCACTGCATGCTCATGTCTCCCCATTCCCCACAGCGGCAGCAGCCAGCCTGCCTGCCTGCTAAAGCCAGCCTCCTTTGATTACCATGGAGCTCATTAAAATACAGTCACAGGGGGTTAACCCTTCCCCAGCCAGCGGCTCCCAAGCCCAGGCCTGCCCAGTTTGCGGCAGTCTCTGGACCCCTCACTTGGCTCTCCCGCTGGCGATGTCAGAACAAATAAGTAAAATCACAAGCGGGGAGGGGGGCTGAGAAAGGCAGGCATATGTTTAAAAATAGATCCGCAGCCATGTGTTCCTGTGGGCCCTGGGAAATGAACGCACCTTAAGGAAACTACCTTAAGGGGCCCCTTCCCTATAAGAAACCGGGGGGGGAGCACAAAACAACAGAATTCCGAGTCAGGGCTGAAGAATTGGGGCTGACACAGTGGCTCCATTTGTTTGAGGGAGACGAAATGCAACCAGCAGCCAAGTGGAATCGTCGCCCCCTGTATTTCTCTGCAGCACTGCGAGCTACATAACAGGTCACCCGGTTCAGTGCTGGTTCTCTCGGTAGTAGGGCTACAGTTCCAGGGGACTGACCTGCCCTTGCAGGGGGGTGGGGAGGAAAGCTGCAGCCACTGGGCATTACCCCGCCTTGCCCTGGAGCCTGTGTGTATGTGCAGGGCTGCCTTAGGAGTTCCACCAATTAAATAAAAGTTAATTTAATTAAGTTTTATTTAATTGGCTGATGACCCCTCAGCCCCCCCCCCAAAAAAAACCCTCCTTAGTTATGGGGCTGGGCCTGGGAGAAAAATAGTCAAATCAACTGGGTATTGTGAGGCAAGGCTGAGTAGGGCAAGGGTAGGAAGGGGAAGAAAATGTTGAAACCAACCAAGTGGGTGTACCTCACTTATGGTGGCAAAATACCTTGAACTGGAGCTAGCAGGAGAAAGAACTAGCAGAAATTGGATATTTGAACAAGAGAAAGTGATTTATTTATTTATTTCCCGATTTATACCCCACCCTCCCTGCCAAAGCAGGTTCAGGGCGGCTTACACAGTTAAAAACATAGTAACAATCAATTGCCATAAAACATCTAAAACAGTTCATTAAAACCATATAATATTAATATTAAAGTGCTAGCAATATTATTTTGGTATCACATAGATGGCGTTACCACATGAGTTCATTCCATAGATTATCTAAATATTCAGTTTACTGATCTGTCTTGAATATAATCGGCCGGCACAGGCTGTCGATAGCAAGCTAGGAACCAGGCTCTATAAGTTTCTGTTGTTATTAATAATGGTGGTTATAATGGTGATGGCGGCTTCTAGTTGAAGGCCTGGTGGAAGAGCTCCGTCTTGCAGGCTCTACAAAACTGTGAAGGGTCCCGCAGGGCCCTGATCTCTTCCAGGAGCTCATTTTGCCAGTGATAAGGGAGTCACACTGTAGTTAAATTTATTCTTTCTGCTCTTAAAATGGGGAGCCTGTATGTATCATCTAAACCAGGGGATTGATTTTTTAATTTTTATTAATTAATTTGTTAATTTATTTAAATATTTAATAATTTGGGGCATTTCTGATATGTCCATATACTTTGACACTTACACCCTCAAATTTCTGAATAGGAACAGATTATTTGGACAGCCAACATCTCAGTTGGATAGTGGGGAAAAGTTACACAAGCCAACATAGGCCAATAATTGAACTCAATGTAAATGAGAAATTAAAAAAATAAAGAATTTGAATTGATGTAGCAACTATAATAAAGAAAAGTAAAACAATTAAAGAACAGAATGGCTTGCATGTGACTTGAATAGAATTTCTATTCATTTTTAGCAGGAGTGAGAAAGGCAGAGGTCTGAGAGCCAAGAGAACCAATTCCTGTCCAGGTAGACAGTACAGAACTCTAATAGGGTTGCCAACGCCAGGTTGGGAAAATCTTAGAGACTGGAGGTAGACTAGGCTTGCCATTTCCCACGGAGGGGGGCAGGAGTTTGCACTCTTTGGGGGCCCCTGACCTGCTGGCCCAGATCTGGCCAGTGAGGGGAATCTGGCCCCAAAGTGCCGGGCATGTCACCGTGGGGATGCTCTAGCATTCAGCCTAAAAACTCTAGTTTTTGGCTGAAGGCTAGAGCATCCCCTTGGCAACATGCCTAGCATGATGACATCACTTCTGGGTGAAGTCATCATGGCACGCATGCCAGAAGATCCCAAAGAATCCCCCCACTGGAAGCAGGGACCTGGCAATCCTAAGGTAGAGATTGGGACACAGTTTATGAATAGCTGAGCCCTCAGCAGGGTATAATGCCATAGAATCCATCCTCTAAAGCTGCCACTTCCTCCAGAGGGAACTGATCTCTGTAGTCTGAGGATCAGTTGTAATTCTAGGAAATCTCCAGAACCCTCCAGGAGGTTGGCAATGATCCAATGGTTATACACAATATAGGGCTGTTTCTTATGTTATAGTACATTCAGTGTCCATTCTGTATGCATGTAGTAAAGACTATTCCTCAGGAATATCTGAGATGAGCAGGGAAGTGTCAGATCATAAGAATCTCTCCTTTGACCACTGTGTGGAGAGGGGCTATGGTAGATCTGTCCATGCAGAAGGTCCCAGGTTCAATCCTTGGTATAAATCCAGTCTCTTCCTCCTCCTCCCCCTCCTCCTCCTCCTCCTTCAAAACAATTAAAAGCAGTTCTAAAATACATACGAAGACATAAAAACAACAATTAAAGCATTGAGTAGGAAGGAGGGATCACTGAGAGAATGCTAAATGAAACCAAGTAAGTCTTTATCCACTGGCAGAAGATGACAGAAGGTGACAGATGCATCTTCCTGGGAGTGGGCTTCAGAGTCTGGGTAACAATCAAGAAGGCCCTCTCTTGAGTTGCCCCCTACCTGAGCTCAGAAGGCAGAAGCACCCAGTGCAGGCCCCCAAAGATGACTGCAGTGGTCAGGTAGGTTCATAAAGGATGAGGCAATCCTTCAGGTATGCTGGTCCGAAACCATATATGGCTTTAAATGTGATCACCAGCACCTTGAATTGTGCTGATTAGGAGCTAGTGTAAATGAACAATCCTGTTCTTTCAGAATGGGAAACACCTTAAATCCTGGGCCAGACCTTCTGCTCACGTGTAGTATTTCTGTCTTGTCAGGAGTCCACTTTAGTTTACTGGCCCACATCTACTCCAAAACTGCTTCCAGGTTTTCTACAGCCTTCCTGGTGTTAGCTGTATGCCCGAGCTAGAGAGTAACAACACAGCCCAGGTCTCCAGATGAGTTCTGTGATGGACTTCTTCCACTTCCCTCCCTCAGAAGTTAGATTTTTGCTCTATTTATCTGTCCCACACACACACTGAGCAGCCCTGGTAATGTGTTTTCTTCTTCCCTGAGGAAACTTTGGTTGTCCCACCTGGTCAGTAAGATATATTTTGTCTATTTGCTCAGCCCAGGAATCTGAGGGAAGGGATAGGATTGCCCTTTAACTTAAACCCTTGAAAATGGCACTTGAGATACTTTTAAAATTCAAAAATAACAAAAAGTTTTATTTAACATCAAAGGGAAAGGTCAATTGAAATCAGGGGCTGAAGTTACTGAGGTAAAACTAGTACAAGCAGAGACTTTTGATCTTATATATCAGGCTAACAAGAGGCTCTGAAATTATTCAGTTACTTAGATTTTTATACTGAGAGGCTTTTGTTCCAGTGTTATACACTAGTTCACTTTATTTGAGTAATTGCTGACTCTTTGGGTGCCCAGAAGGCTGGTACTCTCTCCCCAGTATCCAAATTCCTTCTCTTGAAATACCAGTATTCTTTTTGAGTTGTTCACTGACTTTTAATGTCTGTACAGGTAGTTTCTAATCACACCAGACCAGGGATCTCCGTAATTTTCAGAGATAACTCTGTTTTACTGGGTAGGGAATCTTGTTCTCTCTGAAGAAGTCTGTCCCCTTTCCTTTGGCCTGAATGGAAGTCTTCTCTACTATCCAAACTTCCTTGCCAAACTCTCCCACAGTTCTCTGTCTGTGCTCTCAGCTAATGCTGAATTCAGACTGCTTTCAATCAAAGGTAAGATCTGATTGTCAGCATTAAACCTTTTTTTCTGTCAGGGCTATTCAAAGACGGTCTCAGTACATGTCTCTTCTCAGTTAAGGTAGGAATCTGACTGAATCTCCTCAACATCCAGCTCTCTCAAGACTTTCTCTGCTCAGCTAATGCTAACCAATCAGATTGCTGGGAGCAGCCTGTCACTCAAGACCCTCTGTTTCTGTGAAGAATTAACTCTTCATGGTCCTTCAGCTGTTTGTACAGCACCTCTAAGCTTCTTAAAAGTGCAGTCCATCACAAGCCAACACAATAGTTCAGTGTAGATATTAAACACCATAGGATAGGGGTGTCAAATATATGGCCCATGGGCTGGATCCAGGCCTGGCAGGGCTTCAATTCAGCCCATGAGCAACAGGCTTCCTGCTGCTTCCTCCTTCCTGTTTCTCAGATCACAGCTCCTTTTCTCCAGTCTCTCCTATTTCCTGCTTGGCAGAGGAGAGGAAAAAAGGCTTCATTTGATTAGTTGAGGGCTCTGTGGAGGGAAAGAACTGGGGGGGGGGGGAATGGAGTCAGTAGCACTTTTAAGAAGACCAGCATCGTTTTCTTCCAGGTAGAAGCCTTTGTGTGCAAGCACACTTCTTTAGAGACAGGGTGGGAAGGGAGGGGGAGGGAAAGAGCCAGAGAGAGAGAGAGACCCGTGTTTAGGATGAACAATGTTTTATTCCAGCTATAAGCTTCTGTTTGCCTGCACACTTCTTCAGGTTTGGGAGAGAGAGAGAGCGAGAGAGAGAGAGAGAGAGAGAGAGAGAGAGAGAGAGAGAGAGAGAGAGAGAGAGAGAGATGTATCCCCCTTTCCATCTAACAGATGGGGGAAGAAACCTAACAGCAAAGCTTGCATTTCTTATTAGTGAAAGGGAGCAAGAGTCCAGCAGCATCTTAATGACTAACAAAATTTGTGGCAGGATAGGAGCTTTTGTGCATCACTGCTTACTTCTTCAGATACAGCTAGAATGTGAGTCCATCTGTCCTTATATCTTGGAGAGTGAAGTGATTTCAGACACCAAATGACAATAGCAGGCATTGGTAATGAGCGAAGAAACCTAGGTCTCAATTCGATGCAGGAGTTTGCATTGTCTTGAGCTTCATGATCAGTTGCAATTCAGCAGTCTCTCTTTCTGGTCTCCCTTTGAAATTCCTTTGTAAGAGAATTGATACTCTTAGATCAGCAACTGAATGTCCTGGAATGTCCCCCCCACTGTTTTTTTAATGTTGTGGTTTCTAATAGCAGTAGAAAGACTTTAAAGACTAACAAACTTTGTGGTAGAGTATGTGCTTTCGTGAGTCACTGCTCACTTCTTCAGTCTTATTTCCATTTATTCTTTGCATCCTCCTGGACTGAATCCTGTACCAAATTGGGACCTAGGTTTCCTGTCTCATTACCAGTGCTGATATCTCCACACCTACTACCCCTCTGCATATCACCTAATCCAGTCACACCTGCTATTGCTATTTGGCATCTGAAATCATCTTTATGAAGTTTATATCTCCAGTACCTCATGTTACATTTTATGGCACACGTGGTCCGGCCCGACAAAGTGACATTTATGTCAGATCCAGCCCTCCTAACAAATGGGTTTGACACCTCTACCACAGGAGATAAGATTGGGACCTTGTGAGACCCCACAGGCCAATGGTCTGAGTCCAAGGGTCTGAGCAGTAATCCTCTAGCACCATCTCCTTAAATCTACCCTCAAGGTATATATTTAGCAACCCTGGGCTTCAAGCACAGAAACACTTCCCCTGAGTCCTTATTTAATGGCTCCTTTGTACAGATGCATTGTAATATATCCAGAGCATCTTTTAAGAAGTGGTAGCACAGAAGAGCAATTATACATTCGAGTCATGTGTATTGCCTCCTGAAGCCAAAATGTTGCTACCATCTGAAATGAAAACAGATATTCAGACCTTTTGAGCCTGTATAATCAGCCACTGAACCCAAGCAAAATACCCTTGTCTTTCAACATTCATTTGAAAAATTATGGTTCAGTGTCTACTAATTTATTTCCCCCAGCAGGAATCAAAGCTGTGGAATTAGAAGGGATGCATTGTTCTTTCCACTGACTATTTCCCTTGGAAAAAGAGGGGTGTGGAATTATTATTTTTCTAGTTCCCAAAGGAAGGGGATGGTGGGGTGGAGCACATTACCGTGATAATTAAATTCAAACAAAACAAATAATTGCTTTTTTGAACAAGCAGAATTCTAATAAAGGTGTCTAATCTGGAAGGATTTATTTCCTCAGACACCCATACACTATTGTAACTGTTACAGGAACACTGTCCTCAAATTACTGTCCAACAAGAATGTTTGTGTATAGGACGGGATCATGACTGCTGCCTCCACTCTCTACACCTGTATGTGTTTGGTATAACCTGGGAACAAGTTTGTCTGTATGGATGTTGCTTGCAAGATTATTGAAATACAAATAGAAGCTCACTGAGTGGTGCTAGGCTGGTCATTCTTTCTCTTAGTCTAAACCTACCTCAGAGGGTTGTTGTAAAAATAAAATGGGGGGTATGTATAATTCTCCAAACTCTTTCGAGTGAGGCTAGGATGAGCATGTAATTAAAATTTAAAATTAATAAAGGTTCCTGAAATTACTGAAACAGTAAACTGAACCTTGCAAATGCAAGGTCATGATTACACCTATGGAACTTGTGCTCACTTTTATCTGTATAGGCTTTTGTTTACAAGTTGAACAATATACAGAAGGGGACTGGGCAACTAGATATGATCTTAAATAGTAGGTTATAACCTTTCCTTAGGGTAGCTTGGTAGACAGTAACAAAGGAAGGGAGACTTACCCCGGGGGTGGGGGGGGCTTGCAAGTGGCACAGTGATATTGCCAGCAATGTGGTTGATGCTGTTTCTGGTGTGATCTGGAACTGACACCACAGCATCACTGGGAATACTGTTGTATATGCCCAAAGCTCTATGGTTTAACCATAAAGTTTTGGGTAAATGCTAGAGCATCCCCTGATGTGATGACATCACTTCTGGTTTGTGCTGGAACTGATGTCATGCCATCAGGCGAAAGTGAGGCCCCCATATTGTCCCAGGGGACATCTCCTGCCACCCAGATGTGTAGCTGAAGTGAGAGACCTGGATTTCCTATGGCTACACCATTCACTGGCCATGTGAAATTCCTTTGTATGTGGTTGTCTCCTAGAGATACCTTGGTTGCTGTTTCTGAGAAATTCAGGTTAAAATGTCAGAAAAAGCCGAGATATGACCTTTAGAATTCAAAAAGTGTAATTAATATTACAAAAACATTCTAATGGCTAGCCTGAAAAGACATGTCATAATGAATGATTAACCACACACAGCAGGCTGACATAATGGGGTCAAGTTGCGGGGAATGGATTGTGTTGGGGAAGTTAACCTCCTCAGCCATGCCATTTCCCTAGTAGAAATTGGGCCCTCTGGGCTAATACTAACTCTGTTAGGGAAAAAAGAGGCTCATGTATTACATCTGTCCCTTTCCACCTAGTATGTTTAATAGCAGATTAGGGATGGGGCCCTGTTTCACTTGAGGAAATAGTAAAGCATGAGGGTTATCGCCCTACCACATTCAAAACCAGGGGCCCTGCAACTGCTTTCTAATATGAAAGTACACATTGGGGAACCAGTCACACAATATATAGCTCAAGTTAACATTGAATTTGGTGTTACTACTGTGTGGGGCACTTTGATAAATGAACTGGTGCTTGGAGTCAGTAATGAGCTGGATGAAAGTGAACAAGCTGAAACAATCCAAACACAAGAAAGGGGTTCTCTGGATTAGTAGAAAGACAGACCAGGGACTTTGGATCTCTTCTGTCTTGGATGGGGTTATACCCCTTTGAAAAGCCAGGTTCGTAGATGGGAGGCCTGCGTGACACAGCAGTCACCCTAAAAAACCGCATGGCTGTGGTGGCTTAGATTGGTTTCACCAGCTTCAGCTGGTACATCAGCTGTGCATGTTCCTGATTCAGTCAGATCTAGCCACAGTAATCCATGCCATAGTCACATCTAGACCAGACTATTGCAGTGTGTTCTCCACTTGAGGAGTGTACAGAAGCTGCAGCTAGTGTAGAATGCTGCAGCTAGACTGCAGGTCGGGGCCAGCTCTGGGAGCATATGTCCCCAATGTTGCAGCAATTATACTGGCTATCAGTCTCTTCCCAAGCCTAATTCAATGTGTTGTTTTTGTCCCTACATAGCTTGGGACCAGGATTTCTGAAGGACCATCTAGGGCTGCCAGGTCCCCCAGGAGTGTGGAGGTTCCCCCACTAAAAGGGTCCCCAACCTGCCGGTCTGGAAAAGGCCGGTGGGGGGAACCCACCCCCAAAGTGCCTGGTTCGGGCCAATGCGATGATGCGATGGTGCGATGATGTCACCCGGAAGTGACATCATTATGCCGGGCATGTCGCTGGCTGATGCTCTAGCAATCAGCCTGAAAACTCTATGGTACTATGGTCCCATAGAGGAACTGGGTCTCCCCCACTATTACCTGTAAGTAACTTGGCAACCCTAGGACCATCGTCTCCCATACATTCCTGCCCAGGAATTAAAACTGCCGGGAGAGGCTCTTCTGGCTGTCCCAGCAATCAAGGAAGCTCAAGAGAGGGCCTTTTCAGTGGCAGCCCCACAGTGAGGGAACAGCCTCCGTAAGGGAAGAAGTGTGCCTGGCCCTCTTAGTATTGATCAGGAAGCAGTTGAATAGAGTCTTATTTAGGACTGCATTTGACTAATTTAGTTTCTTTATTAAATTGGCAGTCCAAATTGGAGTTTCTAAATCTAAATTGTGATCTTCTATGTGTTTTTATTGTTGTTGTTTTATTTATATTGTTTTTAACATGTTTTTTATCATAATTATATTGTAAGCAGCCTTGGGTTCTGCCTGGGAGAAAAATGGCTGATACATGTCTTCAATAAAATAAACAAGTAACCCTCTATTCCAGGTCTATGGTGGGCAGGACTTTTCTTCACCCAGGCTGGCCCAGCTTTGTGTCCCAAGATCTCCTCAGAACCCTCTCCACGTCTCAAGCACTGGTAACGCCATGGCAGTCCGATTCAAAACAGATGTGTCCGTGAATGGAAAGGGGTTCAATGCTACGTGGCAAGAGAGACCTGGAGGTGAGAGTTGTGGTGTGCTGGGATGATAGTTGAGCATTTGTGTTATCTGTAAATTATAACAAATTCATTAGTCAGGAAAAAGCCCTCAGACTTTAAGGAGTTCCAAAACACTTGGTACGTATCTATGCTGCCCTTTCTTCAAAGAGCTCAGGGCAGCATACTTTGTTCTCCCCTCCTCACAGCAACCTTGTAAAGCAGGCTAGACAGAGGCAGTGTTGATGCAATCCCAAACAGATTTATGTCTTTCTAAGTTCATTGCCATCAATGGGCTTAAGAAAGGTGTGACTCTGCTTGGGATTGCATTGTGCGAGTGATCCAATGTCAGCAAACAGGCCTCTGTGACAGCGTGGGGATTTGAACATAAGTCTCATAGAAGCTAGTCAGACACCCTAGCCACTGCAGCATGCTGGTTAGCAAAACTTTGTCCTCCTTGGGGTCATCTCATTCTTCCTGTGCTTACTTGTTCTTATCCATGATTAGTGAAACTAGAGATCTGATAAAATGGCAGCTGGCAGGTGCCCTGGAGAATGCTAGAATGTCTAGTGATGGCACTTGAAGCACAGCTTTTTCAAAGCAGGCTTTTCTTCACCTTCAAAAATAGCTTTGAATCTGAACCCTAAATTCAGAGGGGGTAATAGTAGTAGTAGTAGTATGGCATTGTGTGTAGAATAGCCCAGATATCCTAAGAGTGTCTGGCAGTCAAAAGTTCTAAACTTTTTAGCATTATGCATTGCTAGGAGGTGAACTAGACTTGTTTTTAAGGCAAGAGCTGTTTAAGAGGTTGGTTTTCCATTGCCTGCCTCTACATCATGACCTTGGTTGCCCTTCCAAATACTAGCCGAAGCTGACCCTGCTTAGCTTCTAAGATCTAGCCTGGGCTAGCCCGGGATATCTAGGTCAGGGTTTCAGAGAGGGTGATCTTTATTGATTGTCACAGAAGAAGAAGAAGAGGAGGAGGAGGAGGAAATTGGATTTATACCCCGCCCTTCACTTGGAGCCTCAGAGCGGCTTACAAACTCCTTTCCCTTCCCACAACAGACACCCTGAGAGGTAGGTGGGGCTGAGAGAGCTCTGACAGAAACTGCTCTTTCAAGAACAGCTCTGAGAGAACTATGGCTTGCCCAAGGTCATCCAGCAGCTGCAAGTGGAGGAGTGGGGAATCAAACCCAGTTCTCCCAGATTAGAGTTCGCACACTTAACGACTACAGCCAAACTGCTGAAGGTGCAGAAATGAAACTTAACTGCTTTGTCTAGAATATTGGTGGGAACTGGCCACTTTTGTAGCCTTCTGTCTTCAGTGAGAGCCTCACTTCTGGAGACATTTCTGCCTATGCTTAATTTACTGTATTACTTCTTTAAAAGCAAAGGTATTGAGCAGGATTTAACTGCTGGACATGTTTTGCTTTACTTTTGCACAAGCCTAGTATCAAGTTGTGGTGGGCCCAAAAGTACCTAAATACGTCCCTCATTTGTGCAGATTCTTTTTCGATTTCTACCAATCCCATTGTGGCGATATAGCTTATATCAAGGGACCACATAGTTGGAGGGAAGAAAATGTACCTGTTCGTTCATATTTGGCTACGCCTATACTGTAGCAATGCACAGGTCCATTTCAACTTCAAGCATGCATAAACTGTCTTTCTGCCTGTCTAATCATATAACAGATATTCATTAACTAATTTCCAGGATGTGGAGGAATTATCCGGCTTCCACATGGTGAAATCCATTCTCCCAACTATCCTCAGCCTTATAGCAACAACACAGACTGCTCTTGGCTCATCCAGGTCGAGAACGGCCACCGTGTTCTGCTGAACTTCACAGATTTTGAGTTAGAATCTCACCGTACTTGCAGCTACGACTATGTTGCAGTGAGTAACAAATCCAGTGGAACTCCACTGAATCATTCAGATTTCTTTTCTTATTTTCTTACCCTGTCCCCTAGAGTAGCGTTTGAGTAGAGTTGATATTAAATTTCTGTCTGTACTATATGAACTATGATGGCTCATTCCTACAAGCAGGCCATCACTGGATTCTCCTGTCATCAAGTGATGAGTATGTAAAGCAGATCCTACACTGAGACATGCTGAGCATTGACTCTGACAAATCTTGAAAGGAATTCTACAGTTGAAGAGCAGCCACCATGAACACCTTTCTTTGTCCCCTTGCTTTCTTCTCATGGCACACAGGAGACAATATGATCAAAAGATGGGCTTCTTGGTTACCATTAGAACACAGTGGATCATGTGGGCCATGACCATATGCTCAGGCACCAGAGAGACTGATTGGTTCAGAGTTGCATGGGGCAAACCCTTTGTTGCCATCCCAATTTCCCAGTGGTTTTGGTCCAGGACGCTATCTGCAGGGTTACTCCCATTGGAGGCCAAGGATGCCTGCCTGTATGCCAGTTGGGGGCCCCAAAGTGAGAGCACAACTATAGAGCCTGGAGGATGGAACTTTAGGCACCTAAGACTCCTAAGGCCCATGAGGCTAGTGGCAGAAGGTGGGGTGCAAACAGAATGTACCTGGCTAGGAGAGAGGCCAAGCGGAGCGACTTCATTTCAAAGTCTTGAGGAATGGAGGCAGAGAGAAGAAGAGAGAAAGATATAGGAATGAAGGCAAGCCTCCAGCTACTAGTAAGCAGTTAGCCGAGGGTCTCTTGTCCCTGGAAGGGCTGCAGGGAGTAGAGGATCAGGGGACAGAGTTCCAGCAGGAAGTGGCAGGATTGGATGTAATGGTGTTAATTGTATCACTACCTTGAGAGCCAGTTTGGTATAGTGGTTAAGTGTGCAGACTCTAATCTGGGAGAACTGGGTTTGATTCCCCACTCCTCCACTTGCAGCTACTTGGGCAAGCCATAGTTCTGGCACAGCTGTTCTTGAATAAGAGCAGTTTCTGTCAGAACTCTCTCAGCCCCACCTACCTCATAGGGCATCTGTTGTGGGGAGGGGAAGGAGTTTGTAAGCCGCTCTACAATTCTGAGTGAAGGGCAGGGTATAAATCCAATCTCTTCTCTTCTTCTTGAATGAAATTTTGCTTCTGCACTCAGTGGTCTTGAGTTTCATCTCTAGAATCCCAGGCCTGTGATGTGCCCCTGCCTCCGTGGAGTGTCACAGTACAGGAAACAGTTCTGTTAAGTCTGCAGTCCTAAGGCCATTCAGGAAATAGGCTTTTGGTTAACCAAATGTCTGTAGTAAGTAGCTGAAGACTATCAGGGGGTTACTGTTTGGTTATCTATCTTTTCTAGCAGGCAATGTAAAAAAAAAAAAAAGATGTAAAACCATCACAAATCCAATAATACAAACTAAGATGAGTTCTCTATAAACAAAAACAAAATCTCATCAGTACAAAAAAGTAGCCACCTTGGCAAATACCAGCAAATAAATCTCTTTGTACTAGGTAGCCAAAACTGTATAAATAAATAGGGCTAGCCTTATCTCCCAGACAAAGGAGCCACAACAGGGAAGGCCATGCTCTGCATCTAATTACTCTGCTTTGCCCGAGCCGCAGGAGACTCACTGCCAGTTAGCTGTAGTGAGCTAGGCAGGCTAATGGTCTGGGTTGGTGTATTCTCATATATATGAATCATAACAATCTAGTGTCTGAAAGAAAAGTTACATCATCATGTAGTGCTAATTCCTCCAGGAACTATTCATATGGATTGCAGTGGAATCAGCTTTTAGAAGTATGATTTCTGAAGTTTAAATAAAGCCAGGGGGTTACTGTAGATGCTATTGCTGCAACTTTTTGCTATGACTTTATAAAGATTTAAACAAACAAACAAACTGAGGAGATGGAGATTGCCCTGTCTGCAGTGTCAGTGAGCTTCATATGGTTGCCAGCCTCCAAGTGGGGTCTGGTGATCTCCTGGAATTACAAATGATCCCTTTTCTCCCTCAGTTCTTAGCAACAACATGATTTCCCTGTGTGATTTTTAAA
The DNA here is from genome assembly GCA_029375565.1 of Gekko gecko. NCBI lineage: Eukaryota > Metazoa > Chordata > Lepidosauria > Squamata > Gekkonidae > Gekko > Gekko gecko. The sequence continues at coordinate 72,034,247 of JAPDNY010000011.1, read as the reverse complement.
GCCTCTCTATCCATTCCTCCCATTTTTCTTCGGCCCTCTTCCAAGGATCTCATGGTAGACACCGTGGGTTCTTCCTTCTTCCATTCTATCCTCGTGAAATGGATTAGCCTGAGAGAAAATGACTGCTCCAAAGTCACTCTGTGAGTTTTGTGGCTGACCGTTGTTTTGTAGTCAGCTTTCCCCCATCATAATGTAATCCAAGGCTGTGATCCTATGTACACTCACTTACTCTCTTTCAACACAGTGAGATTGACTTTTGAGTAGAAATGCATTGGTTTCTGCTGCATCTACTTTATCACATGACTCCTATTCTTAGACTTTTTCAGTTATATCATAATTTATCTGTTTGCTTTTGATTATTTTCGTATTGTAAATTGGTTTTGGAACAGTTTTAGTCAAAGGGCCGAGACATTTGAAAAAAAAACCAGCAGTTCAGTTTATTGTAGATAGCCATTGGCTGTTACAAATTTGCAAAACCCTCAGCTAAAAGCACGCATACTGAAGATTAGCAGGAAAAAAATCACCTAGAACCAGAATTCAGTAAAAAGATGCAACTACAAATACTGTACAGTGGCAAAAATAGTAGGAACAGATATCTTAGTAGCATCCCCTCCTGTTGCCAACTTTGGACTGTATTTTCTTTGCAGGAAGGGCAAATAATGCGACTCTGTGCAACACTATCACATAGCAGAAATGTAATTTTCTCAGCAACTGGGTATGAATTTATACTGGATAAGATTCCTGCTAAAAATTGGCTCTGGGATTAGAATATAATGGACAAAAAAGGATGTCATGAGATCCACAGATACATATAATTTGGGTCATTGGAGTTTGATTAAAGTGACCCTTCAGGAATGCCATTGGCACTGATTGAAAGCATAAAGAGGTAAAGGTTGCTCTAAGTACATGGTTAGAGATGTCGACTAAATAGGGAGTTCTAGTATGGTCAAATTTAATTAATCTGTCCCATGGTGCTGCTTTTGATTTTAAAATTAGAGGACCATCCATCCCTGCATCGGAGTCATTAATCCAGTTCCTGAGTTGGGAGTTCTCAATTGATGTTCCTAAAAGATAATCAGAAATGAAGTACCTTGAGAGTGTGCTGTTGAGAAATGCAAGGCACTGCGGGTCTCTGGATCACAGCAAGCTGAAAGATTGTTGGCTGAGAGAGGTAGATCATGAGTTTTCAGTTCTTTTCCAATGTTTTATAATTATTAAATGCACCCAAGCCCTAAGAGAGGGAATACCAGTTTCAGCTCTCGTAAAAGCAGCTGAAGATCCCTTGAAAAATAAAATGGACTGTAAGTTGAGACTCCATCCTTAGAAAGTGGGGTTTTTTATAGATTTTTAAAAGATTTTTAAAGAGAAGAGAGGGAATATCAATGCATTCTCAAGTGCATGATTTTGTGAAAAAATTATAGAACTGTTGTTTGTAAATGTACTCCTGAGCAATGATGTTCCTACACAGATCTCTCGAAGTCCTCCAACAGTGTGTCTTCTTGCAGTCAGTGAGACTTTACACGTTAAAATCTTTTGCATTCATTTCTGATGTAATTTTTGGTGTGATTTGAGGGTTTATTCTTGTGAAATATATGTGGAAAATGTTATGTCAGAATCAGTCCTGGAGGACACATCAGACTTGGACCCATTCCAGTCCTTCTTCCGACCTGGCCATGGGACAGAGATGGTGTTGGTTACCCTTACAAACATAGGGAACTGGATCAGGGTGGGTCTGCGCTGCTGTTGTTAGATCTATCAGCAGTGTTTGACACAGTCGACTATTACTTGTTGACCCGCCACCTCACTGCCATTGGATTACCATTGACTCTGGAAAAGAAACAACAAGCCGGTAGGGCGCCTGGTAGGCACTCACCTCCCCATTCAAATGTGGCCCTAGTTAGGTAATAAAATTACTATGTAAACTGCTCAGAGCCTCCGGGATTGAGTGGTATAGAAATCGAAATAATAAATAAATAAATAAATAAATAAATAAATAAATAAATAAATAAAAATGTTACGTGGGACAGCCTTGCAGTGACTGTGCTCATTTCTCCAAGGGTGGGGACAGAGGGATGACACTAGGGAAAAGAATCTCATCATGACACCCGCTTGTGTGCAGGGTTTGTCTTGCCCAGTCAGTCAGGAGTTTTCGGGTAGGATGTCATCAAGATGCAGATGACACCCAGCTGTATCTGTTAATGGATGGCTGACCAGGAGATCTAGCCAGCTGTCTGGAGGCTGTGGTGGAGTGGTTAAAACAGAGCCATCTAAAATGGCATCCGTTGAAGACAGAGGTCCTGTTGCTAGGTGGGGAGAGCAGGTTGGGAAATTCACCTTCCCACTCTTGATGGAGTACTGTTATTACCAGCTTCCTCCATCAGGAGCTTGGTTGTGATCCTTGATGCCTCCCTCTCACTGGAGGCTCAGGTCACAAATACAGCCAGGATGGTGTTCTTCCATCTTTGCCAAGCCCAGGAATTGATCCCTTACCTGTCCCACACTGACCTGGCCACAGTGATCCATGCCATGGTCACCACCAGACTAGACTACTGTAATTCACTCTATGCAGGGCTACCCTTGAACTTGCTCCAGAAACTTCAACTGGTCCAGAATACAGCTGCACAGGTCCTTACTGGGGCCCCTCTGAGAGCACATATACAATCTGTGCTCTGCCAGTTCTACTGGCTACAGATTGAGTACTGAATCAGGTTCAAGGGTTTGGTACTCACCTTCAAAGCTCTAAAAGGTCTGGGACCATCATATCTGTGGGACTGCCTCTCCCTATATAGCCCTCAGAAAACATTAGGCTTATCTAGTAGTAATTTATTGGTAGCCCTTGGCCCCAAAATGGTCCAGCTGTCCTCAATCAGGACCAGGGCTTTTTTGGTTCTGGCCCCAATCTGGTGGAACTCTCTTTCCAGTGAAACTCAAGCCCTGAGGGACTTGGTTCAGTTTCTTAGGGCTTGTAAGACCTGCTTGTTCCACCAGACATATGGTTGAGGACAGATCACTTGGCCTCCCATTGCTGGGCCATGAATCCCGCTGAACTGGCTACCCCTTTAGTTATCCACCTCTGAAGGTTTGTTGAGGAGCCATCTGATATCATATGATTGATTGATTTTAAGTTTTAACTGTAAGGTTTGATTTTAAACTGTGATGCTAATTTATTTTCTGTTTGATTTTTTGGAAGCCACCCTGAGCCCTGCTTGGCGGGGAAAGGAGCAGGATAAAAAGAATGAATAAATAAATAAATAAATAAATTTTCTTGGGCTTCTCATTAGAGAATGGTTGGACTATAGCATCCTGTTCACAGATCCTTCCTGAAACAGCCAGGGAACCCATCCTAAAAGAAACACAAAAACACAGAAGTCTTAGGGAAAACATCACAGTCCTCCTGTTGAGAGAAAGACATAAAGAGAGAGAACACACACAATTTCCGGTGTCATACTGTATACCCCTTGGTTGAGGGAACAGCCCTGTGCTATGTAGCCACTTTCTTTTCCAGCCTTTTTGGGCATAAGAAAGTACTTCATGTTCTCTATTATGCCATTGTTTTTCAAAATGGTTCATTTTTTTTTGCAAGGAAAGCACACATAAAAAATATTCCATCCATGTGTTTTCCAGCAAAGCAATCTGAGGCTACATCTTCAGCCCAACTTCCCAGCATTTGGAGACGATTTGGGCATGAAGAAAATGAGGCACGTTTGGGGGAAGCAAACCATCCTGCTTCCTCTAGAAAGGCTTGTGCTTATGTGATGCTTTAGGCTTCCTAATTTCTCTGTAGCTTTCAAAAAGTAATGAAAATAAATCTGAAAAAAATCTGAGATTTAAAAAGTGACAGGGATGATCTCTGAGGATTGGAGGCCTTATTGTTGTTCCTCATGAGATTCACCACAATGTGACTTTTACTCTCTCAAGACTCACCACAGTGTGACTTTTACTGTGTTCTGCAGAAATCCACCTTTCAGTGCATTTTGAGGATGTGGCAATTGTCCCCTCTTGCTACATAAAGGGTAATCATCTGCCACGCACTCCCATGACCTGCTCTGCACAGTAACATTACCATAGACAAAGTGTATGTGACCATCAGGCTTCAGATAATACATATAAGGATCCAGTAGCTGTAGAAGACATTCAGCATGTTGCTAAGTTGCACAAAGTATTTCTGCTGTCATGCCTTGAGTCATATGCTTTTGCAAATGCTGTGATTTCAACAAGTTGTCAGTGAGTCAATCATTCATGTTTTTTGTACTGAGAATGATTCCTGTGCCATTATGTATATTGTAAAAGACTGATCAAATTTGTAAAATATTGGCAGGAAAAAATATGTTGGTTATCTCGTTCTAATGTGCCTAGTCAGTGATGCCAAAAAAAAGTTGTTGGCAGACTTTTTTTCATCTGGCTGTCCTTATTGCCCTGATAGACAACCCAAGCACCAAGGGGAAAATCAAATTATTCCTCAATTTTTAAAGAAATAATAATGAAGAGAAAGAAGAGAAGGACTGTGTAGAAGTAGTCTTAGTGATTTTGGGGCCCTGAGCCAAACTCAAGGAAGGGTCCCCTGAATCACTGGAGGGGCCTGCCTATGGCCCCACACTCACAAATGAGGGAGGGAGCAAGAAAAAGTCGGCCTCCCAGTCTAGCCAGCTAGAGGGTTGGCTGTGTGCCTCCTCCCAGAGCTGCACAGCTGGGGGATCTTTGTGGACAGCCCAGGTACCTGTGCTCCACACTGCATGGCAGAGGGTCTTTGCTGGCCAGCCAGGCATTTGCTCCAGCGCTGCATGGATTAGTCACTTGGTTGGCCAGCTTGGTGCCTCCTGAAGGGCTTGGCCAGTGACCAGGGTGCCTCTACCCTGTGCCTCATGGTGTGACTGGGGGGCTTCAGGGAGGCCAAGCACAGGCCTTGGGGCAGCTGTTCCAGATGCCCTCAGCCTAAGACCACTCCTGCATCAGTGGGTGGGAGAGGGTATGATCCTTCCTGTGCCCATTTATTTTTCCTTGCAAATTCCCTCGAACCTTTTTTCCCCTCCCAGCCAGCCTTACTTCTGGTCTCAAAGCCTGGCTAGGGAAAAGAAAAAGGCCAGGATTTGACTTTGCAATATTTGCAGGGAAGACTCAACTAGTATGAAAGGGTTAAATGAACCCCTGTGAGCAGGGCCGGCCCCAAGTGTCCGGGCGCTCTAGGCAAGACAGCCTGGGGTGCCCACCCCACCGGGAATGCCAACCTCCCGGTGGGGCCTGGAGACTGGGGGGGGTAGCGCCAGCTTTCCTGGGCGCGCCACACCTGCAGCACGCCCAGGAAAGCCAGGGAAGGGGCGGCCATTCAAACGCCCGCCCCTTCCCTCCCAGCCCCAGCGCCCGCTTTCCTGAGCATGTTGCAGCAGCGGCGTGCTCAGGAAAGCCAGGGAAGGAGCAGCCATTCAAACGCCCACCCCTTCCCTCCCAGCCCCAGCACCCGCTTTCCTGAGCATGTCACAGCAGCGGCGTGCTCAGGAAAGCCAGGGAAGGAGCAGCCATTCAAATGCCCGCCCCTTCCCTCCCAGCCCCAGCGCCCGCTTTCCTGAGCATGTCGCAGCAGCGGCGTGCTCAGGAAAGCCAGGGAAGGAGCAGCCATTCAAACGCCCGCCCCTTCCCTCCCAGCCCCAGCGCCCACTTTCCTGAGCACGTCGCAGCAGCGGCGTGCTCAGGAAAGCCAGGGAAGGGCTCGGAGCGCCGGCTTCATGGGGGGCGGGGCGGGGGCGGTTTGGCGCCCCTGTGGGCCCCGGTGTCCTAGGTGAGCGCCTAGTGGCCGAGCCGGCAGTGCTTGTGAGGAAAACAAGAAGTGAGAACCCCATGTAGCACACACATTGAATCTGACCCTCAGCATCTTAGTGATAGCTATGCAATATCTTTTGAGGGGTCTGTTTCTAAAACTTGAAATTTGCTTCTAGGAATCCATGGTCTCTCACTGCTTCCAAAGTTTCATCTTCAGAGGCAGATTAGTACTGAGTGCGAATTGTAGAGGGGGGAGTCTGGGGAAGGGCCTAAGTGCCGTGCTCTGCTTGTAGATCTTCCAGGAAGTCTGTTTGGTTACTGTAGGAACAGAATATTGGATCTGAGGGACCATTGATCTGATCCAGTAGCCCTCTTCTTATGGTCTGGTGTTCTAAAACAAACTAAGAAAAAACAATTTTAAAAAATTCCCTTCAAAATGAGCTTGAAATACCACATGCCTAAAAATGAAAATGTTTTTGACTAATCTGGAACTAATTAAAAGTCTTTTTTGTTTGTTTTTGTCAGACACATTTTTGCCTCCGTTCCAGACACAGGTGATGTGCTAGATGTAAGACCAAGCTGAGATGTTCCATTAAAAAATAAAAGTTTAATGAAAAAAATTAAACTTGTGTGAGATTTCATATTCAGTCCAATTTCTGGTGGGTTTCCCCCCCCTAAATAACTAAATATGTAAATGTTAGACGAATCAATATCACAACACGTATTTAGTTTGGGTTTTTTTCAATCCAAGTACAGGTTTTCCTTTCCTTATCCAGATTCATTAAACATTCTGATCACTTATTAGCATACAACACTGCATTCAGATGATAAAATGCAAAAATGCAAAAATCAATAAAACAAAGAACCAATATAAAATGAAAACAGCAGCAACTGAGCATGTATGGAAAGCAGTCACAGATAAGCCCTTCTGAGTTACTTGCATCATGAGTTACTAGTAATAAGTAGATAGATGCAAATAAATAGATAGATGCACCAAATAAGAGTAAAAACTGTCAATATTGGGAGATCAGTCACAAATACTGCTAGAAAAGAAATGTCCCAGTTGGGATAGGCATCTTTGCTATCACATTACAGCTGTTGTGTGAGTCATTCCTCTGTTCTTATCTGTATATTCCTCCAGTTTGTCTAGAAATGTCACAAACCAGGCCTTTTTGTCCATTGTTCACCATTTTTCTTTTTCTCTTCATGTGTCTAAATATCCTAAGGACTGTCTGAGAATGCAATTTACTGCATCTGACAAAGTGAGGTTAAGCCCAAGAAAGCTTATGCTATGATAAATGTGTCAGCCTTTAACATTCACCAGGATCATTTGGTTGTTTTATAACATGCTGAAGTTCTAAACTTTAACTCCACACTTTGTTCTGTCATGCAGGTGTTCGATGGGCCCAGTGGTAGTGCTCCACTGCTTCGAAAAGTCTGTGGTGGGCAGCAGCCTTCCCCTATAGCATCTACCCTGAATACCATGTATGTGCGATTTCGCTCAGACAGCAGCGTCCATCGCAGGGGCTTCCGTGCCCTTTTTGCTGAAGGCAAGTTCCTCCCTGCCATTTTCATTCTGATCATTTGCCAGTTTTTTTTAGTAGGCCTGAACATTTCTCATCCTAGAGATCTGGTAGGACTTTACAGTGTAATCTTAAGCATGTCTATGCAGAATCCTATACAGGTCAATCCAGTGAGGCTTACTCCTGGGAAAATATTCTTCGGCTTGCACCTTTGGAGTCATTTCAGCCCCATGCCACGTTGTATCAGAAGTTGTTTTTAAAGTTATGTATCAAAAGTGTGTAAGGTTACAGTGTACGGTTGACAGGTGCCCTCCGAGGGTGAGTTGCATCTGTCATGTGTTTTCTCTACATTCAGTTGCAAGACTAAGAGAACGTTTTTCTGATATTTTCCATATGTGGTTTGAATATCAAAAAAATATTCAGCACAACCTGGTTTTTGATGTAATATTGAAATGAGAAGCTTAAGTGAACATTTGTCTGGAAGACTGAATGAAGCTGCGATCCTAAGAATATTTTCCTAAGAATAAACCCGCTGAATAATGTGGAACTTGTATCTAGGTAGACCTCTTTAGTATTGCCCCCTTAATGAAGTAGCTCTCTCTTCCTTATCAGGTTTAGGATGCTGCTGGAATCTGCTTCATTTGTTAGCATAATCTCTGGGGTGGTGTTGTTGTTTTTTTAAAAAATTACCATGCTAAAACACTTTAGTACAATAGACTCTACCATGCCATAAACATAAGAAATTTGTACAGGGTTGCTCCTTCATCAATTCTGGCTTTTTATATAAAACTGTAAACTTAAATCACATGGTTGTGATTTAAAGTTCTTGTATAAATATGTGTGTGTGTGTGTGCGTATTACAGTATAAAATAGTTGTAAATAAATATTCTTGTTGTAAATAATAGTTGTAAATAAATGTCATGCAAATACTTGTAAATAAATATTCCTGTAGCTTACTAGAACTGACATATATATTCCAGCTCTGAGGGAAGGGGACATAGTCTAATGGCAAAACAGATGCTTTATATGCCAAAGGTCTCTGTTCCACTTTCTGGTGTTCCAGGATAAAGGGAACAGTTACATCAGGCATCAAGGATTGGGACATTGGGGAACTGGTGCCATAAGGATGGGTGATGATGCTAGATGACCCAATGATCAGGGGTTGCCTACTCTGGATTCAGAAATTTCTGGAGATTTCGGGGTGGATTCTGGGGAAGTCTTGGTTTGGGCAGGGGGAGGACCTCAGAGGGATATAATGCCATAGACTTCGTCACCCTCCAAAGCTGCCATTTTCTCCAGGGAATGGATCTCTGTGGAGTTGTAATTCTGGGAGATCTCCAGGCCCCACCTGGAGGATGGCAACTCTACAGTGCTCTGATCCAGCAAAATGCAGTTTCATATATTTGTTGACTTTGATGGAGCTGAGTACCTGACAAGTGGTCTTGTCAGATTCGTCAGAACTACAGGAAGCGATATATTTCCACGTTAGATCTAATTTCATCACATTTCAGTAGGGGTTTTATATATACATTAACACACTTGTCTTTTTGTGTTTTATTCTACAGCATGTGGAAGTGTCTTAGAAGCTGATTCAGATGGTACAGCCCTTTCCTCTCCTCTGTATCCAGCCAAGTACCCAAACAATCAGAACTGTAGTTGGATTCTTCGGGCCCAGGAGCCCTGTAAGTTAAAATGCATACACTTCTCTAGCTGAATGACTAACATCCTCCTCTCATCTGTAATAACAATACAGAATTCCTTCTTTTCTTCTCTGTAGGAAGTCCTGCATCCTGGTAGATCAGCAGCCCAAGGCCTCCTAGGGTGGGGCAGGTTTTAATGCAAAACAATTTAGGATTGTAAAGTACATGCATGCAAATGCATGAATGCAAAAGAATGTGTATGAAGACCAATTAAGTGAATTGAATTCATTGTAGCAAGGAAATGTCATATGTATACAAGAGATTACTGTGCAGTTATGTATGGCCAGTAGTTCTGTTTGTTTGTTTTTAAACTTAAATTCATATATAAAAACTACTAATATCCTTATGCACGGTTTTAAAATTTTGTATAATTGCAGGTAAATTTGATGCCCAGCATTAAGGAACATTATTTTCCCTAGAGAATACAATATATTTGCGGTAGTTATAGAACTTGTACTCAGATGCAAATTCTTCTCTTCTTTAAGGGATTAAGTTGATTCCATATGATATTAAAAGGAATTAAAATCTGGTTTATTGTGTACTGAATCTTGCTCCCATATTTAACAATTTAGGTTGATTAGAAGGATGCCACTGCTCTACTTGTAAATTAAATTGTGATAACTTTTATTGACTAATTACAAAGGGAAGTGAGTAGACATCTGCTAGCTGGAAGGAGTGATTTACAGATACATACCAGTATGTATAACCCATGAAAATCCAAGTTTAACTGCCCTGATAGCCCAGACAAGCCTGATCTCATCAGATCTTGGAAGCTAAGCAGGGCCAACCCTGGCAAGTACTTGGATGGGAGACCTCCAAGGAATACCAGGGCTGGGATGCAGAGGTAGGCAATAGTAAGCCACCACTCTGAAATGTCCAACTCCCACTAGGGGTCACCAGAAGTCAACCATGACTTCCAGGTGCGTGCATACACACGCACACACATGCACAAACAATACCAAAAAAGACAATTCAGTTTAGCTCTACTTGTGTGAAAAGCAAAAATATTCATTGTGCTTTCGATTTTCTTCGGTCAACAGTCAACCACATCACATTGTCATTCACCGATTTTGTAACTGAAGACGTCAGGCGTAATTGTACCACAGATTATGTGGAAATTCGAGAAGGGGATAATCATGATGCACCTCTGCAAGGTATACTATACTAGCATTTACTGACCATCTTTGAAAAAGCAGATTTAGAGTCAGAAGTGTGATGGGATGATTGGCCCTCAAGTATATAAAGGATATGTATGTATTTCAGAAACTGCTGTACTCAAATCTCCATAAATAAATGTCAAATGTCATAACAAGATGCCTCACAATAGATTGGCCACTATAACAAATCATAGCTTTATTCAACTTGTATAGAATAAAAATCAGTGGATGTGGCTGCCCTGTTGCTTCCCAGAGCAACTTTTTGTTTTATCTTTCTATAGCAAATGAGTCTTCTAGGTTATCCATTATTTGTAGAAACTGAAGTGTGGCTTCTGCCACTTAGTCTGCATTGAAAAAAGGGGGTTGGTATAAGTGATGCTTGCCAGAGGTCTGTATACAACCAGTGATGAAATTCAGTTATAGTGGTTGATTAAAGATAAGGCAGGAGGAAGAGCCATATTCATACTCTGTCACCTTGCTGGAGGTAAACGGGAAGAAGGCAGAGAGACCATTGGGCATGAATAAGCAGATTTACATGCAGTTTAATAGTCCTAGGGGGGAGGGGGGGAGGGACATTGCCTGAAGTCCCTCTGGTAAAATGTGGAATTGTTTTCTGTATTCAGGTGTTTTTGCATGGTTGCCACTGCTCTAATGATGTTCAAAACTAATCAATGGAGATCCTGGAATCTGGATACTGGTAGAGATCTTTTGCTTAGGCAAGAGCTCCTGGGTGATCTGGAAATATTTATGCCAAGTTCACCAGAACCAGATATTCAGACACAGTGACAATGATTTTACCCTGTCCTGTGGTCTGTGTAGATTTTATAATAGTTACAGAAACAAAACTTACAGTTAGCAATCAGGCATTCACAGACAGAGATTTCATAGAGTTGAATCCAGCCAGCTTTTTCAATCAATTTTATCCATTCTCCTGCCTACTACAGCCCATGTCCCACATGGGTTTTGCCCATGAAGACTGCATAATCCCCTAGGGTTGCCAGACTCCCCAGTGGAGGCAGGGGTCCCCCGCCACCAGGCCCTGCCCCCAGTTGCCAATCAACTGGCCAGCAGGGGAATTACCAGGAGAAAGCAGTGGCCCAGGCCATGTTGCCAATGTCGCATGGGAAGTGATGTGATTACGCTAGTGATGTCCGGGAAATGCTCTGGTATTTGGGCAAGAACTCTATGTAGAAGCCATTTTACTATAGAGTTTTTGCCCAAATACCAGAGAATCACAGTGGCATGCCATCACTTCCTGTGTGATACCAGTGACATGGCCTGAGCTTTCCTCTTTCTCCTGGTAAGTCATCCCCCCCAACCCTACCAGTTGCCAGGAGGGTCCCTGGCAACCCTGTGATCCTCAGAAAAGCTGGTTGGGTCCAACCCATAGCCTTGTTGTGCCTCACTGGAAAGGTTCAGGTCATGCAACTCAAAGCAGCTTGGGTTAGGCTCTTGCAATGGCAAATGTGCCTAACAGAAACAGGATGGGAAAGAAACACTACAGAAAAGCTCTCTATAGTTTTCTTATATTGTTTTTGCAGGGCGATACTGTGGCACCACCTTGCCACCTCCCATTACTTCTCATGGCAGAGCTTTGTCCATCAACTTCATCTCTAATAATGTCGCTACTGCCAAAGGGTTTCATGCAACTTTTGCTGCATCAACATCTGGTAAGCCTTTCTTTATGTGCTTCTAAAAAAAGAATGCCAACTTTAAGGCGATTACATCTTCAAATGTTGTTTTCTTGTTCTTTGGCATCAGGAACTACAGCAGCTACAAAAAACTGAGTAAATGTTCTGACATTAGAAATCCAATAGAGTTAGCTGGTGAAGATCAGGCAGGACTAACAGGGTCTGTTAAGTAGTTGCTTAGCCAGTTAACAAGTACGGGAAAGAAAGTATGAGCTGTAGGTATGAAATGGTTTATTGGCTGAAACCAAGGGTCAGTAGACAGCTGCTCTGGGGGTAGGTTGTGGGTGAGATGGAGTGACTGGCATTATTCATCATGTCCTGTGAGAACAGTTGTGGTGTTGAAATAATCTCACATACTGACCTATAGGAATATATTGCATGATGAAAAGAATTATGGGGTTTAGACCTGGGTCACTTGATATTTGCATGGCAACTTGCTGATAATACTTCAAGTCAATCCAGTAGAGCAAATATGATGTCATTTCTTACATCAAAAGCCATGTTTGTTTGGGGAAAAGTGCATCTGTGAATGGGCCATTTTTGTATGTATTCTAAGCCTGATAAAATTTCAGGAAGCTAAAGTTCTAGAAACTGTGCAAATGCTTTTCCAACAAATGTAGACTCAAGTTTACTATCTGTGTAAGCCAAAAACCTCTACTGAAATGCAAGGTTCTCCCTCTGCACTGTACCGTTTTATCATGTTCGGCACACTGCTCTTCTGGTTTGATGCAAAAGTCCCAAATGGAGAGAATGAAAGCTATGGTTGTACTCTTTGTCAGTCCAACAACTTGTTTGACTAGAGAATTAAAATCCCTTATTTCCTGTAGCTGGGATTTCCTGTTGTTGAGTCATACAGCTGAAACGAAGATAGCTTCTTTTGCCAAGAAGCTACAGAACAGGGAGTCCCATGTTTTCTCAGTTATCAAAAAAAAAAAAAAACACCATAAAAACCCAATCACTATTTTTCATACATTTCTTGCTTACTTTTTTCCTCATTGCAGCCTGTGGGGGTATCTTCCATATGGAGAGAGAAGTCTTCAACAGCCCCAGTTTTCCTGAACCTTATCCGTTGAACGTTGAATGTGTCTGGAACATTCCAAGCTCCCCTGGCAACCGGCTCCAGCTGTCCTTCACGTAAATCAAATTTCCAAAGGGTTATTGTTCAGTCTTTTAATGGAGCTGCAGGAAGGAAATGCTGTGTTTAGTAGCAAATGTAATTACCAGCATGTAAAACTGTAGCAGTGCCCGCAACAACTTGGAAAGAGAACACAGTGGCAGCCGTAAAGGGCTTGCCATCAGTTTCCTCTGTTGTGCATAAAAGAGTGAATAACATGGCAGACTTTCAGGCTATTGTGTTCTATGCCACACATGCCACCTTTTTAGTATATCATAAGCAGGCAGAGCCCATTAATGACAGCTTCTTCTTTTGCTTCTGTGGGTTTTCTTGCAAAATTAACAGTTCAGCTTCCATATTGGCTCTATTGCAGAGATGAAAGGGTACAGGAGACTTTATTAGCCTAACAAAGCATAAATCATAGGACAAAGTGACTTCAAGGTGAACTGAGCTCCTGCTTCTAAATGCTTTTACCCTAGGCCAGGGTCTCCCTAGACTAGAGTCCCATGAGTTCAGTGAACAGCACTGTGCAATTTAAAAGTTTCCTCTTTTTTCAGTGAAGACATGGCAGCACCTAGTGCACAAAGTAGTAAGCGTTGTGGCACTTTTATTGGAAATCGTGGAGAAACTCTTGGTTGCATGCATGCATTCAGGTGCCTTGTGCACGAAATACAGGTGCAGGATAGGGGCAGTTATGGTCTAATTCACATATTACCAGAGAAGGCCTATTGAATTACATAGTTACTGCCCAAGAAAGGGTTGCTTTTGCATCTGGGATCGGTGATACTGATGTGGCAATCAAGCCTCTATGATGGCTTTCTCAGAAAGGTAGGATATAAATTGATAACACACAATTTTTAAAAATCACATGATTCACCCAGTTGACAAGGTTTCTTCTCCAGATGTTACTAGCCCTGTAACATGGGATTGAGGCCAGTGTAGAAACTGAGTTCAAAGGAAATCATCACTGGTGGATATATCAGTGTATTATTCCCATGTAAACTCCATGTAAATGGCAAAGCTAAGTAGAGCTTCTTAGAAAACACAGAGGAAAATATTTTAAAATATTTATTTGAGTTCTAAATATGCACTCCCTCTTTCCTATCTCCACCCAATTTATTTTCATGTAGGAAGATAAAGAATTGATAATACAGTTGTGTGGAGAACAAAACTCTAAACAACAACAGAGCACATGGAATAGTGATGGGCATGAACTGCATTTTTGCCATTCAGTTTGGTTCATGGTTTATGGCTGAACCATGAACTGAACCATGAACCTATGTGAACTGGGAGGTTGATTCGCAAATCAAACTTGTTTGTATGGGTTCATGATGACCCCTGCTTTCTGCTCCCCGCCACTTTTATCCACAGACCTCCATAAACTTTAAAAGTTCACGGAGGTTCGTGGCTGGGCTATAGTTCATGAACTTCAGTTTGTGAACCACAAGCCACCCAAAATTCATCACAAACAAAGGTTCATGAGCTTGTTCATACCCATCCCTAATATAGAATGTGAGCCCCTTTTGAAGAGGCAATCGATAGATTAACACAGCAAACCCTCTAGACTTTCTCTGAGCAGATGCAGCAGGAGGAATCAAGCTACTAAACTTGGCCAGGGGCATGCTGAAAAAAGCTGTGTCTCAATCTGACACCTAAATGACATTATGGAAGGACTAGGGAGCAAAGCCCGTTGTGGTGGAAGACAATGGGCCCTAGAAAGGAAGGGAGGGAGGGTGGAAGGGAGAGAGGGTTGGAGAAAGGAAGGAAGGAAGGAAGGAAGAGGGGAAGAGTGAAAGAAAGGAGAGAGGAAGAAAGGAAAGGGGGGAAAGGAAGGGAAGAGGGGGTGGAAAAGTGCTTCTCTGGGCCTACTGCCCCCATAGAAGGCCCAGGGGATGGTGTGAGGGGGCGGAAAAGGGCTTCTCTGGGCCTACTGCCTCCATAGAAGGCCCAGGGGATGATGTGAGGGGGTGGAAAAGGGCTTTTCTGGGCCTATTGCCCCCACAGAAGGTCCAGGGGATGGTGTAGGGGGGCAGCAAAGGGCTTCTCTGGGCCTACTGCCCCCACAGAAGGCCCAGGGGATGATGTGTGGGGGCGGAAAAGGGCTTCTCTGGGCCTACTGCCCCCATAGAAGGCCCAGGGGATGGCGTGTGGGGGACGGAAAAGGCCTTCTCGGGGCCTAGTGCCCCATAGAAGGCCCAGGGGATGGCGTGTGGGGGGCGGAAAAGGCCTTCTCGGGGCCTAGTTCCCTCATAGAAAGCCCAGGGGATGGTGTGGGGGGTGGAAAAGTGCTTCTCTCACTTGCCTCAGCCTTGAGGGCCCGTCCCTGCGCTCACACTCCAGACAGTCCTCTCCTGTCGGAGGACTGGAGCAGACTGAGCTGAAAACCCTGACCGGGGCTGACGTGGGCGGGACTTTGCGAAGCAGCCAGTCAGCCCTGGTCAGTGTCCTCTGACTGCCAGTTCTTGAGCCGAATCAATTATGGCAAGCATAGAATGTGGTGGAACAAAAATTCAAATATTAATAAGGACAGGATGGGCCTTCCATGGAAAGCAGTGTGAAAGCTTGCTGAATATGGATGTCAACTCTAACTTGGGAAATTCCTTGAGGTTTGGGGGCAGTGCCTGGGGAGGGAGCTCAGTGGGGATGTGATGCCATAGAGCCCATCCTCCAAAGCTGCCCCTCTCTCATGACAGTTTGGTGAGTAATCTTGGGCCAGTCAGTCACACCTACTCAGCTTAACCTACCTTACTCAGTTGTGAGGATATAAGGGAGGAGAGGAGAATGATATAAGTGGCTTTCAGTCCCCATTGGTGAGAAAGGTGTGGTATAAGCAGAGTAGATGAAATAAATCTATGTAGCAGTACAAAATGGCTTTTATGAACAAATATACAATAAAAAGTGAAGCAGAGGAAGTTACTTCAATACACCTTACAGCAGGACAATATAGTTTATGGTGCAGTCTTACACCTAGTCACATCTGGTCCAGACACCAAGTGTATCTACCTGTCAAATTTAACATCCTCATTAAGTAATAAACTCGAGCTTTTCAGGAGGTAACCATGCTGGCCTGCAGTTTAACAGCTATGTTTGAGTCCAGTAATACCTTACAGACCAACAAGAACTTTGAGGTATAAGCTTTCAAGAGTTAAAGCTCTCAGAATCTAAATGGACAAGCTAATCTTGATCTTGTTAACATTAATGACAACACTCACCTATATACCCAAACCAGAATCAGTGCGTCCATCATTTCCTAAGTGTAAGTAATTATTTACTAGGTTTTCATAAGGGAAAAGAAAACTCAAGAAATAGTGGAAGGTCTTTGATTGGTTTATAAGACGTTACTTATTATATGCATATGTTCACCTCGTTTATTAACAGTTTTGGTGCCATTTTTGCCAAAACTTTTGCCAGAGCTATTTATCTTTTGAATTCTGGTCTTGCAAAATTGGTCGTCTCACATGTTCTGGGTGTCAGCTTTAAATTAACGTGAAGTAAATCCAGATGGGAGTTTGGTTCTGTTTCATAGTACCCTGGAGACCATACGGATCCACTCAAACTGGAAGGAAATCTGAGAGCAGAAACATTTTGTACGTTAATTTTAGAAAACCTTTCTAGCTTAGTTTATTATTCTATTCATGGCTAGTGTTTGAAAGAAAAAAATTGTTACAACAAGTTCTCTTAACTTCTAGTATTCAGGTCAAATAATTCAGGTTCAAATTATTTGAAACAAAGGGTTGGGGGAACTTAACCCTGAAACCTGGGAACCAGAACCTAAAAAGGTAAGTCAAACAGAATAGAGGGCCAACAATAAGAACTTAGTGTTTATAATAA
Organism: Gekko gecko; assembly: GCA_029375565.1. Taxonomy (NCBI): domain Eukaryota; kingdom Metazoa; phylum Chordata; class Lepidosauria; order Squamata; family Gekkonidae; genus Gekko; species Gekko gecko. The sequence continues at coordinate 72,017,477 of JAPDNY010000011.1, read as the reverse complement.
AAAGGTACATGTATTTATTAGCAAAGAATTAAAAAACATATAAGGGCCCAATCACACCTTATGTAAAAATGCCAAAATCTTACACACAAGGGCCAATGGACGACCTGATGCATTTTGGCCTGTATAGGCCTTCTTCAGAGGTCAAACACAATGAGGACCAATTGGCTTATATCATAATACAATACAATCATACAATTATGCAACATGTATACAAGATGGACCAGGGAAAAAAATTACTGTTTTTTTAAAAAATGTGAAATTAAATATGTATAATAAAATTAATAAATAAACAATACCTATATTCTACTAAAAACATATTGATACTTCCAAAGTGAAACCACTAGGCACAGAATAAAAGTATAAATGAGGCCTCCAAAAATGCAATCACATGCCAAATGATATTTCACTGATACTAATCTAGAAACAACAAAAAAAGAGAAACAAAATGTATAAACCAATGCAATCTACAATATTGAAACTTCTGGTGTGAATAATGGAGTAATCTCCAGCAGGTGAGATTGAGAACTAAATAGGAGGTAGAGTATAAGAGAACCCGACTCCTCCCCCCAAACCTACTTAACAAATATTTTTGAATTAAATAAATGGTGTTAATAAGGGAACTAAACTTATAACAACTCTTATGTAGACCCATTTGGTACATTTGAACCCAGAGCTTCTGACTTTTTTGCATCGGTGCTGACTACATTTTAAACTTACATTCTGTTCCTGCACTAGGACTTGTACAGGAAAGAGTGCTTTGAAATGGGCAAAGTGTCATGGTTTTGCCACAACTCCCACAGTTGAGTCACAGAGCCTTTCTTTTTTTTTTTTTTTTTGTAAAACTCTCTTAAAAAAGAGAGAATTTTATTCTTTTTATAAGAAAAGGGAAGGGTAGACAGATGGAGAAAGAAAAAGGTGGAGTGAAAATTTTTTTCTGTTAGTGAGAGTTAGTTTAGGTTAATAACCAATACCAAGATTTGGCATCCATCATGGTTAGAAGATCTTCTTTTTAACTAAAACAAAGTCCAAAATCACTCTGTTAATGCAGTTAGTAAAGTCCATTGGGGTTAGTAATTAAACAGCTCCTTCCAGATGTAACACGAACAGTCCTCAAAGTATCTTCTTCTTAATTTTCTTCCAGTTATGGATTAAGTCCATTTAACTTTGAAGTCTTCCGTTCCATCACCTTCCCCTGGGCTGCTGTCTTCTGCACTTATCCCAATTTTGAATGCTGCATCCTTCTTCCTGCTGGCGTGTCTCTTCAGGAGTTTCTGTGTTTTGAAGATGAAATCCTTCTTCTTTCTTTTCTTTTTTTCTTAAACTTCTGGCCTTCAAGCTTCCAGGGCTCCACAAACTCAGCAGATGAAATTAGATCTCCCGTTTGTCGCCTGCTATGCTCGACATCCCCTTCTACTGGCAGAGTATTTCTTTTTATAAAGGCGGAATAGGCTTTGGGAGCCTTATCCACCTCTTCTTTTAACTTTATCGCTCCACTGCCAGTTAGGGGTGCCAAGACATTTGTCAAGGTAAATCCGAGATCTTCTTTCTCCTCTTCTTTAGCGCCCTGGAAACCTGGAATCAAATTCGATTTCTGTTCAATCTCCTTCATCTTTCTAGTTGTTTCCAATATCTGTTTCTGTCGACTGATGAGAACACTTTCCATTTTAAACAGAGTTTGGTTGATCTTCTGCAATTGTTCCAGCAGGGGGCACAGCATCTCCTTTTTCTGTTGATTGACAGCAAGCTCTTGGGGGGGCTATCTGGACCGGAAGTCCCTCCTCTCTTCTCTTCCGGTGTCTGCAGGGCTTGTTCCATTATCGACATTTTGTTTTTTTGTTTACTTTTAAAAAGTTCGTGCCGCATCCCCCAGGAAGCTAAGATGAACACATTCTTCCATGCAGCCCCAACGGTACTTTCACCAACACTTTGTTTTCTTTCTGCCCCCCTTCGCGCTCCCTTTGAATAACTTGCTTCTCGAGGGGGGTGGGGACTCCTCCCTCCTCCCAACGCTTATACGCATGCAGGGGGCTCCGATTTACGCTTCAAAATAGATCTTCAACTCACGATTCGATGCCACTACTTCTTTTTATGTTGAACCATAGCGCTGTTTTCACTCCTGGAATTCGGTGGCGCCGCTAAGTCCCATTACGGGCACGCCGCAGCGGGGCCGATTGGGGCGGGGAGAAAGCCTCAATTTCCCGGCTGTCTGCCGGCAAAGAGGCTACTCCCCAAGCGCCCCCGGTTCGGAGCCTTTACCTAAGGCTCACTAGGGTCTTTCGCATATGCGAAGACCCCCCTAACTGCGCGTGGGCTAACCGCCTCCGGGAGCGTCCCGAGAAGCGGCCGCCATTCGCGACGCCGGAAACCGAAAAACCGAGTCACAGAGCCTTTCATCTATAAATTAAGCAAGAGCACATGACATCTGTTCTGGAATTCATGCATTTTCCGAGCAATATGTACACACCCACTACCAAAAATTCAACCCAATATTTATAGCAAAGCTTTTTAAGACAGTAGGAAGCATTTTCTTCTGGAAGCAGTTTTTAAAAAACAAACACGTTCTGTACCCCCCAAAATAATGATTTCCCCCCCCTTATAAAATCAAAAGCATTAATTGTTTTATCCAAAGGGTTTAATTTGAGTAAAGGCTTCCCACAGTATTAGAACCTAATGATGCATCCTTGGAGGAGGAAGAGGAGGAAGAGGAGAGGTTGGATTTATACCCCACCCTTCACTACCTGAAGGAGTCTCAGAGCAGCTTACATTCTCCTTTCCCTTTCCCTCCCCACAACAGACACCCCGTGAGGTAGGTGGGGCTGAGAGAGCTCTTTCAAGGACTGCTTGTGAGAGAACAGCTCTAAGAGAACTTGGGACTGACCCAAGGTCACACCAGCAGCTGCATGTGGAGGTGTGGGGAATCAAACCTGGATCTCCCAGATTAGAGTCTGCGCTCCTAACCACTACACCAAACAATCATCTCTGACCTTATGCAGAGTACCTTTTATAACTGGGTAATAAGAAGAGCATCTTCTGAATTTGCAGGGAGATAAGATGTCAGTCAGTGTGACGAACAGACTGGGCTAAAGAGCAAGAGTGCAGTAGCACCTTAAAGACTAACAAAATATGTGGCAAAGTAGGAGCTTTCATGAGTCACTGCTCACTTCTTCAGGTACAGATTCAAACACAGATGCAGAAGTGACCAGAGACTCATGAAAGCTCCTCCCCTGCCACATATTTTGTTAGTCTTTAAAGTACTCCTGGACTCTTGCTCTTTTCAGCTGCTGCAGACAGACTAACAGGGCTACCCATCTTGATCCAGACAGAGTGAAGATTTCCCATTTTTATTTTTTGAGTTTGACTAACAAATGGTTCCTCAAGCAAACCTGCAAAAAGCCAGGCAAAATAAATTTAAATTAAATTCTTGCTTGCCACCATGAAAAGAACTTCCAAGCTTGTTATGTGTCTGGAGGGTGGGTGGCTGGAAAAAATACTCTACATTCAGAACCTCATACCGTTATTCTTAAAACAAAGTTTAATATAACAAAATTAAAAAGTGTTAATCAGTGTAACTTAATATCCTCATTTCTTGAGATAATCTATTTAAATTAAAAAGACCAATGAATGGACACATGCAGTTAGGAAAATGTGTTCAAGATTTTTCATCCATGTGGGGATGAGGCGCTATCTGCTCAAGGATACAACACAGGGCAGGGCAGCATTTGCCATAAACTCAACCACACTGAAATAATTCCCATAGAAGGGCAGGGTAGTTTGAGTGAGTCACATAATGACTCCAGCTGCTTTGTACTGTAGCCAGACAATAAGTACCTCCTTCATAGTTCTCATGTCATGGTGAGAACAAAGAGGAGCCCTCTTGGATCAAACCAGTGGTCCATCTAGTCTAGAATCCGAGTAAAAAGTACATGAAAGAAACACATGTTCAAGAGTTTCTATCTCCCGCTTAGAGCAGGAACACAATCTGCTGTCAAATGGTGTTTTTTTTAATCTCCCATATAATACTGCTGATGGTAACACATTAAACCTGGCTAACATATATGCTCTGCATTGCCCCGGGCTCATTAAACAGGTTAGATATTCAGCCCGATGCTATCTTGACCCCCTTCCTCATTGCTTCACAGTCACGATGTATTTTGTTATCCATCTTCCACCATGCAAAAATGATCTGATGAAATGGTCCTGACATAGTATTTTCTGGATTTGTTCATTTTCTTGGACTTTTCATGTCTCGAAGTTTCGTTTGCATACCACAGAACCCATCCCTATGTCCAAACAACTATTATCAGTAGCAGAAACATTTCACAGGGCAGTTCTTGTATATTTAAAACATTTTCCAAAATATAGTTTTGCAGTCTAGGATGTTTAAAGGTGGACTATTCTGACATGCCCAAGAATGGCGGGAGGATAGATTGATCCTGAGTCCAGAACTAGACCCATGGTGGAGGGGGAGGAAGTGCAAAAGCTGAGGTTTAATCTTGGTTATTGGAGGGAAACCTGACCCAGGCTACCAGAGGGTCAAGTAATCATATGTTAAGAGATGATAACCTGAGAAGGGGAGGATTTTCTGACAGTCTGTGCTATCCCCACTTTCTTTAAGACATTTCTGTGCCACTTTTAACTACAAAGGGACCAAAACAACTTTACAGAAATTTCCAAAATGATATAATTTATATAAATAAGACAACAAAAGAAAACATCCATGTCCTCATTCACCAGTTATTTCTAGGACAGGAGAATTGTTTCTTGGGAGAATTATGACTATGGATGAACCCACACCCAGTTCTATCTTGCTCCCCCTGCACAGGGAGGAAGCCCAAAGTGGGGACAGCACAGACTGTCAGAAAATCCTCCCCTTCTCAGGTTCTCATCTCTTAACACTTGACCCTCTGGTAGCCTTGGTCATGTTTGTTTGGACATATATAAATTATATCATTTTGGAAATTTCTTTGTATCAATTTGGAAAGTTGTTTTGGTCCCTTTGTAGTGAAAAGTGGCGTAGAAATGTCTTAAAGAAAGGAATATCTGAGTCACTCGGTGTCTGTCTCTGCTGTTAGTTATGCAGGTCTTTCTATACTTATCACTGCTGTTTTATGTTTGTAATTATACTCAGGGATATATATTAGGTCTGTATGGAGTTATTAACCTTTTGTATTTGTTGTTATTATGTAAATTAATATAAAAGAAAAGAAAAATCTTAAGCTAATAGCAATTACAGGAGGGTGGCATGTTAAACTGGTGCTTTGGGTGGAATGAACCCCATTATAGAATACAAAGAACAGAATATCCTATGAAGACGCGGTATGTGAAATAGTGGTACAAAGAGTTCTAAGTACAGTAGAGTAGCAAGATAATAAGATTTTCTACTGCAAAAATCATTAGATTTATGAATATTTTAAATTTTTACATCATTGTTACTATACTTAACCCTTGTAAATGGAAAACTGGGGAAATACTGATAGATTAATGATTGATGATCCAGTACATCCACTTCCATTTGTGGTATAAGTGCACTCATACTGTTCTTTAAAACAGGGAATTTCAGTTGGAAGAAAGTGAAAACTGTGCCAAGGACTACCTAGAAATTTGGGAAGGCAATCTTGGTGGTGGGCTGATGGGGCGATATTGTGGAAACTCCTTACCGATGAATCATACAGCTATCATCACGTCACAGTCTTTATGGGTTAGATTCGTCTCAGATGGCTCTGGCAGTGGATTGGGCTTCCAGGCCACATTTGCTCACTGTAAGTAAACGCCATTGTATTTAAACCAAAAATTATCAGTTTTCAAATAAGGGGAGGTTGGTAGGGGAGATACCCAGAAAAAAATGTAATAACAGAAACAGCTGTGCTTTCAGAGGCCCAGAAAATGGCTCCTCTCACCACAATAATTTAATAATAGATATTTTTAGTTTCATTGCATCTGTAATATGCAGAGATATTCACTGGGTGATTAGCTAAATGCACTGGGTGATTAGCTAAATAGTATTTGCTACTGGAAGGAATTTTTTCTCAATACATGGTCATTTGTATGAGCATGTGGGGACAGGAAGAAACCACTTTTCTTGCACTTGGAATGTGTTTCCTAAGTTGCTATTAATACAACAAATTGATTTGAAGAGTGTTTTGTTTTCATCTCTCATATTTCAGTGTTTGGAAATAACATTGTGGGAAGTAGTGGACAGATTGCCTCCCCTCTCTGGCCTAGAAACTACCCTCACAATTCCAACTATCAGTGGACGATAACTGTGAATGCAACTCAGTTGATCCATGGCCAACTCCAACAGATGGATATCGAGGAGTATAGCAGCTGCGGCTACGACAAGCTGAAGGTGAACTTTGAAGTTGCAAATCCCTTTGTGAAGTAGGCTGTGGTTAAAAAACAGAAGTAACAAAACCAAGTTGATAGTCCATCCAAGATGCAACACATCCTCATGGAGACTTTAGTACAGATGCTATCTGATATTGAGTTTATTTCAAAATTCTTGTTAACAATAAACAGAGGACAGTAATATCATATGAATATAGAGTGGAACTTTATAGTTGTCATTTTAAAAGTTGCTTTCACATAGTAGGAAAAGGCTTATCATTCTGCTAACCCACATGAACCCTTATGAATACTTCAGTATCTACCATCCTGGGCAGCTGTTTGGTCCTGCACCATCCATAGAACTCCTCTGCAGTCTTCTATATCTACCTGTATTTCCCTGCCTTTCCTGTATCCTTTCTGTCCACAGTCTCTGCCTGTTTCTGACTTTTTCCTCTTCGTTGTGTCTTTCTTATATGCCATTACCATTTCTTCCATCAGAGGTGGCCTGGGATGTTAAAATGATCCTGTAGAAAGCCAAGCAGAGTGGTCTCTGTGATGCTACAAGCTAACAAAGCTGGGCCACTCAGCACAGTAGTGCCAAAAGCGGTCATTGGCCTTGCCTCCTCCCTCAAACCAGCAATCCTCTAGAAAAAGTCAATTGTTGAGCGGATGCTGATCATTATTATACCTGAAGGATCCAAGTGCTTCCCGAGGCACTGTTGAGTTGCTGGTGCTGGGCTCTGCTTGTACCTGCCTTCCAGTGGTCCCCGAGGGCAGTAGCCCTCCAGGGAAATTTTCCTACAGGTTGAACTAGGAGTCTGCCCAGACTTCTCTTATATCTCTGTGCCTTCTGCCTTTCTGTCCTTGCACATCTTTCCAGGATTCCCCCCCCCCCTCCCACGTATAGATTTTCCCTTTCCTGTACTTCACAGTTAGGCAGAGGTAAAATGGTATTTGCCGAGTACATTGCTCTGGCATTCCCCAGAAAATACAAGACCTCAAAACATGGTTTAAACATTTGAAGTCAACAGTCTGTCAGGAGTGAGAGGGAATAGATTTTCAGCAGGCATTTGGAGCTGCACCAGGAGAAGAGAGGCCAGAAAATTGTGCTCCACAGGTGGAAATCCTTGTGCCCATGCCAACTCTGCTCTGGATCCAAGCCATTGTACTGCCTGGAGCTGTAAGATAAGAGTATTTATGTATTATATAAAAGCTATAAACAAGGCAGGATCTCATGGGGTTCTACAGTGCTTCAGAACTCAAACAGATACTATTCCCCAGAGGTGCCTCCCTGAATCATGGTTCCTATTTGTCCTCCTTATGTGTTATAGGTTTTATTGCAGATTTTTCATTATTTGAGGATGGAGGTTAGCGCTCATGGATAAAATGTCAGACTAGGATCTGGGAAACCCAGGTTCGAATCCCCACTCTGCCATGGAAGCTTGCTGAGTGGCCTTATGCCAGTCACACACTCGCAGCCTAACCTACCCCACAGCATTGTGGTGATGATAAAATGGAGAAAGGGAGAATGTTTGGGCCCCCATTGTGGAGAAGAGTGGGACACAAATGTAGTCAATAAATTAATAAATAAATCTGCTTTCCCTACCCAAATTTCAAGGCACGTAAAGAGAATTTATGTCATATTTCCTTCTCTCTGGGGTTTTAAAATCACAGTGCTGTTATATTAGCCGTTAATATAAAGCATATGCTGCAAATAAAAACTGTGAGAAAAACAATACAGTGTTCTTTCGCATAAGCTGTTGCATATTTTCATGTGCTCTAGTGCAATTCTATCTTAATTTCTTTTTTTACTGCATCACTAATGGTAATAGGTTAGCTTTAAAGCATTGTGGTGTTAAAGGGCAAAATATTAATTTAGTGTCTTGCCTGGTTCCTAAACCTTGAGGTTCACTCATGGGGTTCTCCTTAACTCTTCTGTACCTCTGACTCATTACTCCACCATTCTTCTTCATCCTTCCCCCCCTGGATTTCTTGTACAAAGTCTGTAGCTGAGGTCACTTACCTATCTCCAAAAAACTTCACAGTCCCTGTTCTTCTTTTCCCTTCCTTCTCTCACTCCAATGCAACATAAATAAATGAGAAAAGGTGGCACAGCGTGGTTATAGCCCAGTCTTGTCAGACTTTAGAAGCTAAGCTGACTTGGTACTTGGAAGGGAGACCACCAAGGAAGACTCGGCAGAGGAAGGTAGTTTCAGAGGGTAGCCAAGGTGATCTGTGGTAGAATAGCTAGATTTGGGTCCACTAGTACTTTAGAGACTAACAAGATTTTGTGGGTGTAAGTTTTTGTGTGTCAAAGCACCATTTGTCAGATCTGAAGAAGGGAGCTTTCACTCTTAAAAGCTCGTCCCCCAAAAATCTTGTTGGTCTCTAAGATGCCACTTGACTCAGATCTCACTGTTCTGCAGAGGAAGGCAATGGCAAAACACCTCTGCTTCTCACTTGCCTTAAAAGCCCCTTGCTGGGGTCGCCACAAATCAATTGCCACTTGACAGCACTTGAATATGTAAGATGCCCATCATTATGATGTTGAGATGTGTGCGTGGCTTGGAGAGTTTGTATATTTCAGAGAACTCTTGGGTGAGAAGGTACATAATGCATTTGTGTAATATGTTCAGTAAAATGCACTGTGTCCCTGTGCGGGTCATGTCACTCTCTGTGGGGCTTAGTACATAGATTAGCTCATTGCAACATTCTCCTCAGCACATCTTTTTACTTCTCACTAGAGAAATGAGTGTCAGCCATTTACTTGTATAGGAGAAAGGAAAAGCTGTGCTTGGGAACAGCATTGGAGTGGAGACTAAACCTTTCCCTATGTCTGGTGACATCACTGTCTATAGGAATGGAAAGGTTTTGCCCTCTTTCAGATGAGTCTCAGATTGTTTCAAATAATCCAGCAAGACCTGTGGAGACACAAGCCACTCCTTATCTACATAGCCCCATCATTTCATCTACATGGCACTGTCTTGGGTTTCCTTTGACAGGGAGGTCATACTGCAACAATGTGATGAAAATCAGGAAAGGGGTGTATATGTATATGTATATATATATATATATATATATATATATATACACACACACACACACACACACACACACACACATACACACATATATATATAAACCCTTGTTTGCAAGAAATGTACCAATGCTGGCACATACTATGTTTACATTTTCTTCATGATATGTAATTTAATATTTTTCCCTGTAGCCATAAGCAAGACTTCAGACTGCGAAATTCTGGTTTACAACCATCAGACCAAATTGCCATATAGCAATTTGAAAAGACCTAGGACAGTTCTCTGAAACTCAAGATCTCTCATCCTACGAAACTTCCCAGTTTTGTTGTTATCCATGTCTTGAGTTTAGTTTTGGTTCACATGCTAGTTTTGAAATCAATTAAAATAATCTCCACCTTTAAAATATAAAGAACTGAGGCTGAATGATCACTAATGAAATGTCTGGCCATTAGGGTTGAGCACAAACCAGAAAAATGCAGTTCAGTTCATGGTTTGTGGCATATCCAGTTCACAAACCATGAACTATCACAAACTTTTAGGAGCCAAACTGGTTTGGTTTGTGAGGTTTGTGTTTTACTAGAACATCCCCCTGGCATGCTAGAAACACCAGACTCTCAGGGAATCTCTGGCTGACTTTCCTCTTCCTGCTCTCCTAGTTTGGTGAGGATTGGATTTATGGGGTCCAAGCTACAACCCCCCAAAGAAGGTGCCCCAAGGAAAGTGCATTCTGGGGAAATGACAGACAGTCATTTCCCTAGAAAGCACTTTCCTGGAGGCACCTTTAAGAGCCATTTTGCTGTAGTGGTAAAGAGTGTGGACACTAATCTGGGAGAACTGGGTTGGATTCCCCATGCCTCCACATGCAGCTGATAGTGTGACCTTGGGTCAGTCACAAATTATTTCAGAGCTGTTTTCTCAAGGGCAGTTCTCAAAAGAGCTCTCCCAGCCCCACCTACCTCACAGGGTGTCTGTTGTGGGGAGGGGAAAGGATAGTATTCAATAAGCAAATGAAGGGCAGGGTATAAATCCGACCTCCTCCTCCTCCTCCTCTTCTTCTTCTTGTTGCCATAACTCAGCCTTGTAAATCCAGTCCTCATCAAACTTGGAAGGCAGGTAGAGAAGAGTCAGCCAGAGGTCCGCTGCAAGTTTGGTGTCTCTAGCTTGCACCTGTCAAAATGACCACCTGTCATTGAGGCTCAGGAGTGTAGCAAATTGATTCTGTGCAAGCTAGAGATGTCAAAGGCACAGGGGACCTCCCCCAGATGCTCCTCTACATGCCCTCCAAGCCCCCCCCCATTGCTTTGAAGTTTGGTTAACAGATTGAGTGGAGACAGTCTGTCTGGAAATATATCCTTTCATGAACCAGCAGGAACCTCCACAAACAGCTTGAAAATTCATGGAAAGTTTTGACCTGCCATGAACTTCACTTCACGAACTGGCCAAAATTCATCACGAACTTTAGTTCATGAGCCGGTTCATGCCCATCCCTACTGACTATTATACTGGTTCTAGAAAATCAGTCCCCAAGTTATTTTGTGAGCCCATCCCCAGTCAAAAGTGTTATCTCTGTAGATGCATCTTGTTAAATAAAATGTGATTTCAGAAAACTTCATGGGTAATTTTGATTCAGGGGTTTATTATAATTAAGTCTGATATGCCAGAAACTTTTCTTCATAACTTTAAGAGCTAGGCTGTTGCACAGATCAGAGATCTGCTTATAATTGGCCAAAACATATTATTATTATGTTGCTACTGCTAGTACTATTGCTGCTGCTACTACTCCTATTCCTCCTCTATTTTATCTTCCCTGCTTTCAAGGAGCTCAGGGAAGAGTACAAAGTTTCCCTCCCTTTGTATTATCCTCATAACAATCCTGTGAGGAAGGTTAAAGTTGAGAGATGGTCACTGGCCCAAGGAGGCCACCACCAGAATGAGAATTTGAACCCAGTTCCCCAGTTACATTCCAGTACTGAACCATCACATTGACTTTTGTATAATAAATAGACCATTGCAATCCAATCCATGTTTGCGCAGAAGAAAACCCCATAAAATTCAGTAGAACTTATAACAGCAAAATGGATGTGTTTAAAACTGCAGTCTTTCTTCCTTAGTGACCAGAGAGTGAGTTGGGCAGAAACGGTTATAATTGGGTGTAAACATGACAAGAGCCTCCGAGGGTTGAATTCTAAGGAGATACCAGCTTGTTTTACATTCCATGTTTTAGTGCAATTCTGGAATCATTGGAAAGAGAAAAGAAATGTCATGGTGTTTTGTTGTTCAGGCATTTTTTTTTTTTAAACCCTCTTTTTATGTACCATAATAATAAAGGTACGTTCTCTCTAAGGATGCCCATTTATTTTCTCTTTAAGTTAGATAGGAGTTATTTTCTCCTTGGAAAAGCCATCCACAGTGAAACCGTTTCAAGTGAAGCATTGAGACCCTTCTGTCCCAATGTTACCATGGGGTTGCCAACCTCCTGGTGGGGCTTGGAGACCTCTTGGACTACAGAGATCAGTTCTCCTGGAGAAAATGGCTGCTTTGGAGGATGGAGTCGATGGCATTACACCCCCACTGAAACCCACCTCCTGAAACATCACTCTTCCCAGGCTCCACCCACAAATCTCCAGGAATTTTCCATTGTGGAGTTGGCAGCCCTACCATCAAAGTTGTGAATTCTTAAGTCTGAATATTAGCTCTGAAGTTAAAAAAACTCAACCAATAATGTACTTTTCATTCAGCATTTACAGAAAACAGCATGGATATGACACCCTTACTAGTGTATTATCTCACTGATAACAGGTCTACGATGGTCCCAACATACACTCTCGTCTCATTGAAGTATACTGTGGTGTAACCCTTTCTTCATTCACTTCCTCTGGAAGCTCAGTTACTCTTCAGTTTATCTCTGATTTTTCTGTAAATGGAAAAGGTTTCCTTTTGGACTGGTATGCCATGGAAGCACCTACAGACAGTGGACAGACCGTTCCTACAGGTATGTCTCCTGGTCATGTAGGTAATACAGACAATGAAAACATGTAGATTCTTCAAAATGGAACGGTATAATCTAGTGACAATAAACCTTTCAGAAGGGTGCCCCTAAAGTGTGTGAAGTAGGATCACACTAGTTCACAATACTGCATATATGCCAATTTGGAATTGTTTTCCTTTAGTCTGTGGAGCCAGAGAGAATGCAAATGTCCAGTAGAGATCTATAAAATGGCTCATGAGATTGTGTTCATATAAATTACAGAGGGCACATACTACAAGTTTGTATCCAGCCCAGGGGAATTATGCTTGGGCCCTGTACAAGTGACATATTCTAAGAACGTAAATGAATGGAGATAAAATTTCAGCTGAGGTACACTAGATATTAATATCACCTAAACTGTGAAGCAAGTAATAAACACTAGGAGAGAGTTACTGAATGTATCTCCATATGCTCTCTTGCCAACAATTCAAGTGTTGTCTTGTCAGTTAGCGAAAGGCTAGAATACTGTCACCCCACCAATTTAACTTCTGTTTAAATTATTTTGTCTCAGGTGCCTGTGGGGGTGTAGCAACAGCCAGCAATGCTCCATTGTTCCTGTTCTCACCAGGCTGGCCCTCAGACTACAGTAATCTGGCAAACTGCATCTGGGTTATCCGATCACGAAACTCCACAGTGGAGTTCAACATCCTGGCTCTAGACATTGAGACCCATGGCTCATGCAACTATGATAAACTTGTCTTCAGAGACGGTGAGAAATGCCAGAACTTTTCCATGATATGAGACGCAAACAGAAGACCTGGTTTTTGAAATCCCCCATAATTACTATCACAATTTAAAATGAAATGTACTATCTGGTGCTTAGCTTGTCCTGCCCTGCCTTTGACTCTCAGTGACATGTGACTCCCACACATTACCGCCATATGGAGCCCCCACTAGTCACAAGTGTTTCCAGTAGATTCTATGTGTGCCTGATGTACTAAAGGATGAGACCTCAGACAACCCACAGGATCACAGGAAGCTGCCTTATATTGAGTCCATTGTTGTTCCAAAGTCCTTAGTCAGCAGTGACTGTCTCCTCCTATCTGATCCTTTTTTACTGGGGATGCCAGGGATTGGGCCTGGGACCTTCTGAATGCAAGGCAGATGCTCTGTTGTTGAGCCATGGCCCCTCTCTTTTGGGGGGAGGGCTGTTCTGCTTTTTAGAAATCAAATGTACTTTAAAGCTGTATTGCTACTAATACCTGGTGTCCAAAACACACTGCCTTCCCCTCCCACACATGGCAGTCCTCATTTGTAAAGACTCTTGTGCAGCTAGCATAGGCTGTGCAGCTTATGTGACTGGCTTCCTGCAATCAGCCAGGGCAAATTTTCCAAAGTACAAAAATATCTGTAATAAAAAAAAATCATAAAAGATCTGTGTAATTCATTAGGGCAAAGAACACTCCTTTCAAGGTATATAATAAATTTGTGATCTTAGATACTGAAGCAAGCCCTCTGAGATATTTCCATGCACACTGAAGGCTTCCCAATCAATATTTAAAGGGTGGAAATATGTAGAATAACTACCTGACTAGATTTGGCTACCAATGTCAATAACTGGAGAACTTAAATATTGCAAGCAGCTGGTATAGGAGCTTGATCCAGGTAGTCAGCTATGTTGGTCTGAATCTGTGGAATAAATTTAGAGTCCACTGGCACCTTTAAGACCAACAAAGGTTTTTTCAAGGTATGAGCTTTTGTGTGCAAAGCACACTTTTTCAAATATAGGAGCCTTAGCTTTGGGTACCTTTCAGTGCCATGCTGTCCTGTTTCTTTTCCTAGGAGACAACAGTCTAGCACCTATTCTGTCCACTGTATGTGGCCGTGAAATTCCGGGACCAATAAGATCTACTGGGGAGTCTCTGTTCATTCAGTTCACTTCAGATGAAAGTGTCACTGGTGCTGGGTTTAATGCCTCTTTCCACAAAAGTGAGTTGCATTTCTGCAGTTTATCTTTGTCCTCTGTTGCAGACTTTTAAAAAAGGATTTTCCTTCGATTTCATTTTATTTTAGTACTTTTGCCTGCCCATATCAGCTGATATCCTCTTAACATATTTTCTCTGACTAATATGCAGGGTTTTTTAAAAAAAATGTATTTAAATTTATTCAGTGTCTTAAATGTAGATTTGTAGGAGATGCAGAATTACCAAAAAGATAGTTGCAGAAACTTTTGATACTTGGCCAGAAGTACATAATAAACACATTCCTTTGCAATGTTGTAGTTTTTTTAATTAATTGGATAGCACGCTGCATAAATGAAAGCACAATTTTATTTGTGCAGTTAAACATTTGGTAAGATTTTTTTTTTAAAAAAAACCTGGGTTATATGATTAATAGAGCAAACAGGTTTAAGTTGGATGATGAAACAAAAGAAACCCTATGTTTATTCTGGAGAAATAATGGATAATCAATCTGTATAATTTTAAAATTAATACTAGAGAAAGTTCTTAGACCTTCATACATTTTCAAAATTTCTCTGTTGAAGAAATTGTGCCATACTTGCTGTAGGACTGTGATATCAATAACAAATTATGGGGAACAATTTGGCTGTGAGTAGCCAGTAAATTAGTACAAGGCAAAAGCATATGAAATATATCTCTGTTGGTGCTCCAAGTATGCTGTATTGCACATTTATTTGATATTTCAAAGAGTCAGTCAACATATCTTGGGGTCAAATCCCATTTTCTTTTTAAAGCAGAAAAAATTACTAAGAGGTGATCCCTGCCTCTTTGAGTCTTTATATGCTAAAATAATCTAGTTTTACATACAAAACTGCAACATATTTTTTCCTACAAGAAAATTTGTAGCTAGAAAATTAGTAATGTTCAGTAGATGGTAGCTTACATTGTTACTAGGTGGAGATGTCATAAGACCATTTCACCTCATGGAAATGAAAGGAAATCTGATTGAGGTAGAACTTAGGGGAAAACTAGTGATTCCCAAGAGCATGCTGACTTTTGTTCTTGTAAAATGTGTGTAGTTTATTTTATCCTCTGTTTTAAATCCACATATTATTATGGATTCTTACTGACTGATTTTACAGTTTTCTGTTTTTTAATTATGTCTTGATTTGGTTAACTTTCTACTCTTTCTTCTTATTTTTTGTTTTAGGCTGGTCTGGGTTATTTTATATTATTGTGCTAGTCTGTCTTGTTCATTGTTGTTGTTATTGGTTGGTTTTATTATTTTATTTTATCTTAATATTGTGAGCAGCTTCAAGTGCAATCCTATGTAATGTTACTCAGGCTTAGCCCTGGTTTGGTAGGAAAATACTCTAGAGCAAACTGAATAACTGAAGCTTTAAGTTAATAATGCTTGGTTGTGTAGATTTGAATGAAATGTGGATTGAATAACATTAAATTTCCTTTTATTCAGGTTGTGGTGGTTACTTGCATGCAAACAGAGGTGTGATCAGTTCACCAAACTATGGCCAAACCTATCCTCCTAACCTTAATTGTTCCTGGCATGTTTTGGTTACTCCTGGTTTTATCATTGGTGTTCATTTTGAAGAGCCGTTCCAGGTGCTGAATGAAGATTCTTCCTGCAGCCATGGAGATTATGTTGAGGTGAGGCAGTAGTGGTTAGGCAAGGCATTTAGTCTGCTCCTGAGGAAGGGGTTGCAAACATTTGTAGTTTCTTTTTCTTATTTCAGTGTCCTTATACAATATGCTGTTACAGATTTGCCAGTTAGAGTAAATACAGATAGACTGATTGTTTCACAAGGCTTTGTGTGGACTATTAGTACAGAGCACATGCTTATGAAAGCCAGCATAGTCTCATAGACAATGTGAAGGCTGCTTCATATATTGTAGATAGTGAAATTGTCTCTTTATGGGGAACAAAAGTGTGCCTTTTTACCATCTGTAGACACTGCTAGATACCATAACTGACTATGGGTTCCCATAGTCAATATATACACATAATATTCTTTATAATATTATGGAATTAACTACAAATACACACATTGTGGATTCACTGATTCTCTTACATGTAAGGTAGACTTGGAAAAGCTGGGATAAATTCCCAGGCCACTGATGAATTCACTGGATGATCTTGGGCAAGGGACTATGGTCGAATCTACATTTGCATTTTTAAATCAGTTTCGTGCTGCTGTTACACTGTCTTTCTCTATGTTTGATGGTGTCACAGCAGCACGAAACTGATTTAAAAATGCAAATGTAGATTTGGCCTATATCTCAGTTTCAGTTCTATATTTGTGAAGTGGAAATAACAGTTTGATCTCACAGGTTTGTTGTGAAGCTAAAGTAAGGACAGCAATCCACCTTGCACATTTAACAATGATGTATAGATTATTGACAGTGATACATTCCCCAGAATGCTGTTCTGGATCATTTCTTGACAACTGTTCTCAGTGACAATGTTCATAATTTTCTTTTTAGCTCAGAAACGGACCAGATCTCTTTGCCCCACCACTAGAACCCAATGGAGGGAATGGCCGTTTTTGTGGTAGCAATTCCTTTCCTACCATGCATACCTCAGATAATCAGCTGTTTGTCCACTTCATTTCTGACAGCCATAATGGAGGGCAAGGTTTCAAACTCAAGTATGAAGCAAAGGGTCTGGGTGAGTGCTGGCACTGAACGCAAACTTGATGGTCTTGCAGAACATGGAAACATATTCTAACAGTGATATCTAAATCATTATTCATCTGGGCCTCTTGTTGATGAGTCAACATGTTGGTAACAAAATGTATTTATTTACTTTATAGTCTACCTTTCTAGCTGAAACTCAAGTTGGATTGCCAAATTTAAAACAATAGGTAAAGTATAAGACATAATAAGCAGTGTAATAAGACTGGATTACAATGTCAGAAAGCACTTCAATAAAAATGATGTAAAGAATGACATATGAAAAATGCAAAATAATGGATTACAGAAATTAGAAAACAGTGCAGTAAAACAAGATGACACAATAAACAGTGCCATAAACTACAGTATGGTAAAAAAAAATGCTGAGATACAATTTCTGCTTTTGGAATAATGTCCAATAAGTGAGTCAAAATGTGTCCTTTGATCTCCTTTGAATGTGGGTAGACTACTTCTGACATTATATTTCTCAACCAGTTTTTTAAGGTGTTTAGGATGCAATTACAAAACAGCCAAAGGCAATACCTCACAGAAAACAAAATATACATCAGTTTTGAAAACAAGGGCAGAATAGATAAAACCAAAGTCAAAAAATACTGTGAGCAGTTCCATGGCATAAACCTCAGCAGAAGGAAGTCTGATACCAGTATGGCAAGGTCCAGGGGTATGGAGAAGTGGAAAGAGTGGCGGACTGGGACCTTGAGTGACCCAGTTTTAAATCCCTGCTGCTACCATGGAAGCTCATTGAGTGACCCCAGACTCGTCACAAACTCTCAGGCTGGCCTACTTCACAGAGTTGCTGAGAAAGAATGTGTTGGAAAAAACTGGCAAAATAGTTAGATATTCAGAGATTGCAATGGATCTTTGCTTCACTGGAGAGGAGGCATCTTCTTCTATGTAAAAATCTTTATTTCTGAGGGAAGGGTTCACAGGAAATCTACAAAATAACACACGGTCTACAACAATGGAGATTCTTCTTCTTCTTGACCCCTAGAAGGAAATCATGCATTAACCAATGAATGCATTAGCCAATGATTCTTAGTAAATAGTCTTCAGTTTCCCGGACTTTCTTCCCATTGGCTATCTGTCAGGTTCCCTTCCAGGTCAATCTAAACAATAGCATGCAAGGTAAAGCACATTAACCCTATAATGACTGAATTTTAGACCTTGCAACACACACATTTCCAACAGAATGGAGGTGAGAAAAATGATGTTCTAAGCTACTTGAGTCCCAGCTGTGGAGAAAAACACATCATAACTGCAAATACATTGTCTGAAAGCATGTGAATCAGCAACCCTGCTGTAGTTATGCAGGTATGGCGGCAATCCAAAACAGGTATAATTGGAAGTAAATCCCACTGTATTTAATGGGGCTTACTCTCAGAAAAGTATTCTTAGGATTGCACTCAGCATCTGCTCACTCTCTGGATAGGAGGCCTCCTGGGAATGTTCTCTACTAGGGATGGGCACGAACCCAAACAACAGAGGTTTGTTTTTGTTCATGGGGCTGCACAAGCCACAAATCTTCACGAGCCTCCGCAGTTACCGAATTGGCTCATTTTGTGAGATTTGTGGATGGGTGAACTCACCACTTGGATTTCACTTGCATGCGGTTCACCTTGCAAAAGCCACTTAAAGAGATGTTCCCTTTAAATGGTTTTTGCAAGGTGCATCATGCATGAGTGAAGTCCAGGCAGGGAGTTCACTCACTTCCAGGTGAACTCACCCCTTGGATTTCACTCATGCACAGTGAACCTTGCAAAAGCCATTTAAAGGGAATGTCCCTTTAAATGGCTTTTGCAAGGCATGCTGTGACAGCCTTGGCTGGAGCTCTGCTGGACAACCTCATTCAAACTCTTGCTCCTCCTGCTTCTCACCATGAACCCCACGGACCTCTAAAAAAGCACATGGAGGGTTGTGGGAGGGTCAGAGATAGGGATGGGCATGATATCGGTTCATGAACCATGAACTGGAGATTTTTGTGATGAATTTAGGGTTGTGGGGAGGTTTGTGCCCATCCCTACACTCTACACTACCTTAAGTCCAAAGGTGGTACAAAGACCAGAACAGTCATAAGCAAACAAATAAATGTAACCAGAAAGAAAATTGGTTTTATAGATGACTAGTGACCAAAGCCTGTTGTGGCCATAGACAACAAGCCCTAGATAGGAAGGAAGGGCGGGTGGAAGGAAAAGCGGAAGTGGGAAGTGGAGGTAGAGAGAGAGAGAGAGAGTTGGGGGAGAGAGAGAGGGGGAGTGGGGGGCGTTATGATAATAATTTGGAAAGAAAGGAAGGGAGGGAGGGAGGGAGAAAGAATGAAAGCAAGGAAGGAAGACAGAAGGGTAGAAAGAGAGAGAGAGTGGAAGGAAGGAAGGAGAGAAGGGAGGGAAGAAGGGGAGAGAAAGAAGGAGGGAACATAGTGAGAGAGAGAAAGCGGTGAGAGGAGAGAGAGAGGAAGGGAAAAGGGGGGGTGCGCCTGAGCAAGCTTCTTGTGTCCACCAGGATAGGCAGGCGGTGGGAGAAGCAAAGCAAGGTTGATCCTGGTAAAGGTTCTCCTGGCTGCCCGGCTGGCAGGGAAGCCACGAGGGGGGAGGGTAGAGGCCAATCCAGGCACGCAATGGCTCCTGTGCTGGTGGCACCGGCAGGTCTCTACTGGGTGGGTGGGCCGGTGGGGGGGAGAGAGCCGAAGTCAGGCACTCAGCGGCTTGTCCACCGCTGCTGCTGGCTGTCTAGTGGGTGGGAGTGTCGATGGCAGGCATGTGGTGGCTCAGTTGCCGCTGGCACTCTGCCAGGGCTCCCTGGAAGGGCTGCCTGTTGGGGTGGGGGCCAAAATTGTGGGCTCCCCCTTGCAACGGGTGAAGGCAGCTGGGCTCACGGCCTCACCCCAGCCATCGGTCCCCTCTCCCTGGCCGTGCGAGGGAGCAGTGGGGCAAGGCAGGCAGCTGCACAGCACAGTGGGGCAGCGGGGCGAGGCAGCCGGCCTCACCCGTCCTGTGATGAGTCAGTGGAGGGGGTGATTGGTGAGAGAGGCAGGCCTTGTTCACCCAGCGCGCCGTGCGATGGACACAGAGGAGGTCCAAGGTGGGCGGTCCTCCCCCATCCACCCACCTTGAGGGAGCAGCAGGCCAAGGTGTCCCCTCCCCGAAGGAGGGCCGGCCGGGTGAGGGAAGCTCGGTGCCGCCAGCTCCCCCTTGGAGGCCCCCCCCAATGCAGGGCCTGCAGCTTGCCTGGCAGAGGCCATGCAGGCCATTGGAAGCGCTGCACGGCCACCCCCTCCCTGAAGCCATCCGGCTCCAGCGGAGGGCCGTGCTGGGCGAGGAAAGCGCGGCACAGCTGCATTCTCTGTCTCCAAGATCAGCCAGGCCTGTGGAGGCCCCCCTCCCCCCCAAGCAAGGGCCCTAGCCTCTGGGTATCTCACCGGCGTGGGCAGCACAGGCTACCCCGGCTTGGCTGGGGCAAGCAAGAGCGACCCAGCTGCAGCCACAGCTCACTGAAGACTGAGGTCACAACGCTGGCTGGCAGGTCTGTGGTGGGACTGATGGGGCAGTGCAAGGCAAGGCAACCAATGGATAAGGAGCCGGAGTGAGGGGCAGATGCGCAGACCAACTGATTTTGGCGCACATCGAATGTTGTGGGACCAAAACTCAAATATTATAAGGAGAGATTCTTTGGGGCATTTATATAATAGAAGACATTATAAAGACACCACACATGTTCATTATATTATTTAATATGCTTGAATGTTTTTTCTAGCTTGTGGAGGGAGTATCTATATCAGTCAAACCAACCCTTCTGGTTATGTCTCTTCACCCAACTATCCTGGAAATTATCCGCCACATGCTGACTGTGTTTGGACTATAACTGTTCTCTATGGGGAAGCAGTGGAGCTCAAGTTTGAAGATCAATTTCATATCGAATCTTCGTCCAAGTATGTACACATTATTTCACCCCCTTTAATTCAGTGAAGCCCAAGGAGATGGATTTTTCAATGTAATTAAGTTCTTTAACTATTTTTGATGTTGGGTTGCACCCCATGAATCCATTCCACCAATTAAAGTGTTTTTGCTGTGTTGAATGAGACAGCTTTCCCTGACACAAGATGATCAGATGGGAAGGCTTGTTCCGGCAAAGGAAGGCATCTGCACTAACAGAGCTGATTCACAGGATCCAGCCCTTTTAAAATTGTGTTCTATGTGTTTAGAACTTCTTAATTCTTCAGCATGCATTACAATAAAATGATTAGTGATGATGGGCTATGGTGGAGGGCTCATTTGCTGCTTACGGCAAATATGGATGGTATTCTGGAGCATTAGCCTTTTCTTGGCAACCTAGTAGCTGTTTTCCTTGTCAGGAAAGTTTCTGTTCTTAGCGTCTCCCCACCCCCACCCTCTTCTTAATGTTACACATTCTGAAAAATACACTTTCCAGAAAGCACTGGGGAACAAAGTAGAGGAAAAAAGATGGATGTGAGCTAGGTGAAGCTCACCTGTCTCTGCTTATGGCCTGCATTTGAGACCTCTGCTGAGCCTGGGTGGTTGGGGCCCTGGACTTGCACCCTAAAGTTTGGCCCTGATGGCACCACTGGGGTTTGGGCAAGGGTGAACAACAGTCAGGACAGGACCTTTTTCTCTCCACACTCTTGAGAATGCTGAAAAGTAAGGACAGACATCTGGCATCAAGGAAACAGTGTTACCTTTGCTTAGGTGATCACTATGTTCTTTATTGAGACATGAATCACACCCATGGGTGTGTGAGTGTATCTATTAATTGATTGACTTCAGCATACACTCTTTGGTATGAATTCAAAGAGGCCTTTTGAAGATCACAATGACAAGTAAGCAAATCTGCATTGTCCTTCCTTCTTAATTCCAGGCCCTATTTAGAATATACTGATAATAAATCAAATAAAAAGAAGCTTCTAAAGAAAAGAGAATAGTTATCCTGACATATTTAGTTTGGTATGCCTGGTGTATTTCATTTTAAAATGATAGAAGTGCATTTTCCCCTTTATCATTGTATCCTCACAAACCCCTTCATATTCTGATTAACTCTCTTAGGCCTGTGTATATGATGCATGTGTGTACACCATCAGTATATGCAGAAGGGGACCAGAAGCAAGTCCATTGTTCCTGCCCTGAACCAAGCATGCTGGCCCTACCCACCCACTTATACTGCATGTGAGCACAGAGCCTACATGCATACAAACTGAGCACAGAGCCCACATGCGTACAAACTGTATATGTGTAAGCTCCATCGCTGCAAAAGCAGCAATTATATACCTAAACTTTTGCTATTTAATGTATATAAGGAAAAATATCATCCTTACCTCACAACTGGTTTCCTATCTGTGTATGTTTCAAGATAGGACTGGTATCACACACTTTACAGTGATCTTAATTTAAGACTTGAAAGATGTTTGACAGAATTTATTGCATGAATATTTGGTGTCTGAACTCTTTTTAGCCCAATCCCCAAGGCTGTTTTTCCCATCCTTTGAGCCAAAAAATAAAGAACTGTGAAGAATGGTCCACATTGCATTGTGACCTCTTTAGATATTTCTTTCTCTGCAATTGATTCAGCTCTCAGATGACCCTAAGTGTTATTGATTGTTAACCTCTCTGTTGCCATCTTCGTATTTCTGTTCTCTCAGAACTGAATTAGCACATCATACACTGAAGGTTTTTTTTTAACATGATGATCTGGAAACTTCGTAAAACATTGGAAAGCATTTTTTTCCATGTATAAATGTACATCCATGTTCTTTTCTTTTAGCTGCACATTAAGTTACCTTGAATTACGGGATGGAGCTGACTCCAGCGCACCTCTTATTGCACAGCTCTGTGGAAATTCTCTGCCAGCCATTCAGAGATCTTCTGGTGCTACCCTGTATATGAGATTTCGGTCTGACAGTTCAGATTCACAGGCTGGGTTCAATGCCAAGTATTCAAGAGGTGACAGGAGCTTTTGGTTACTGCTTGACCCTTTTACTGGTCCAAAATGTGAAAGTCAAAGAGATCAAATCCTAAACACTCTCTCTCTTCCTCTCTCTCTGCTATTGCTATCAAAAGGCAAACCCTGATAATAACTTCTGCCCCATCATTCTATTGTGTTTTAGATCTGGGACTTCAGAATTCTGTCAGTTACAGAAAACATTTCTTCAGATACAGTGAAGAATGTGATATAATATATCTAATCTAAAAATATTTATTAGAAATACTATTAGAAAGAGCAGAAGGTAAATATTTCACACTTTACAAAAGCAGTGTTTGCTAAAATAATAATTCATATTTGCATTGAACAATTTCTAGAGATAAAAATACTCCCTAAATCTGCCTTGCAAAAAAGTTGCACATTTGGCTGTTTTTCAGTTAGCTCAGTTGCAAAAGCTTCTGTTGAGGAACCTGTGTACCAGCGCTTAACAGATTCTGTACATTTTTTTCTCCTTTGTTTGAGGAAGAACAGTATTATTCCATTCCATTGAATGAACACTAGTATATTATCACTATGAAAACACAGTGCGTTTTTGTTGTTGTTTGCTGTGCTTGTGGATGGGAAAGAGAGACAATATAGCTGAGTTCCAGTGGTAGAACTGATGAATACTGTTGTGTTTCTCTGCAGCTGCGTGTGGGGGAACACGGACAGGGCAGAACGGGTTCATCAAAAGTCTTGGATTTCCTGATCTTCATTATCAAGACAATTTACTGTGTGAATGGTTCCTGCATGGACCTACAGGGCATTATCTCACCATTAGTTTTGAAGCACTAGATATCCAGAACTCAACAAATTGTGCAAATGACTATGTGGAAATTCGAGAACGTGATGCTTCAGGTCTGTGAAACAATTATGTTACTCTTTTTCTTGCTCCCTTACCAGCTAACTTTATAGTATTTCCTTCTGTAGTAATTCAGATCACAGGCTTGTGCCTCAAGAGCATAGCAGCACTTCTTGACAAAAGTCAGGCAGAGTTGCTCTTGTATACTCCACTGCCCTTGTATATTCCACTTGGCTGCCAAACCTTTTTGTTGTATCTTTTTGATGGGAGGAAACAGTTCATCAGTGCAAAGTGAACCTTTTTTATGGCTCATAAGATGTTACAAAAATGGTGGCTCTGCCCTCTTAGTATACCTTCACCTATGCAAAAAACCCTCCTTGCTTAGCGATTCTAGCCTACAGAGGGGCTTTCCCTATCCCATCAGGAACAAAATTTCCTGTTATCTCTGTCAAAGCAGTGCCAGCTCGCCGCATCAAAGCCAAGGGGATGAGTCTTTGTAGGTCTGGGTTTTCAGTGTGAATATGAATGAAATTTGGCCGTTGGGCAAAGCACAGTGCATGCATTCAAAGAAGCATCTTTCAAAAGGGAATTAAGCAGTTGTTTTTCTAGCTCTTGAATTACAGTTATTGTTTTAAAGCATCTTAATTTGAATCAGATCAGTTTATACTTGATCACCTGCCAGCCAGAATTAAAAAGGCATTATTCTCCACACACACAAGCACCCACTTGATGGGGGGGAAAGAAGGGGTAAAATAAATTTTTAATAAATGAATTAATTAATATAAACACATGTATTCTAGCTCACTCTCTTTGCTCTTCAAAATGGGGTGGAATGTAAGTAAAAATTAGTAGGTTGGAACCAAATTACAAAATCTTTTTTCTATTCTATTTTATTTATCTAGGGAATTTATTAGGTAAATACTGTGGAGCTACTATACCCAGTGCCTTGGACACACCTGACAATTTGGCTTACATCAAGTTTGTTACGGATGAATCTATAAATGCACCAGGCTTCATGCTGCGTTTTGCTGCTAGTTTTGAAGGTTTGCTGCAAAGTTTTAATTTACTTTCCAAATGTTTCAGGTTTCTGATACACGAAGGCATGAACAGTCTCCACTGGCCGCAAATAAGATATCATATTTCAGGGGTTGCCAGCAAGGTGCCCATGGGTACCTTGGCACACCAACACCTTTCCTGGTGCCTGCTAAGTGTTTATAGAGACTGAGGGGCAGGTGGGGCTTTAGCCTAGCAGGTCTTCTGATTGGCTACAGGAGATCTGTTTGACTGTGCAGATTTTTAAATATGTTGTTTTTGCAGCAGCTGCTGCCACAGCACAAATGATATCACTGCATGACTGAGGAAATTTGGGTGTATGCAGGAAAATATTTTAAAACATTAGGTTAATCTAAAAGGCAACATGTTAAACAGACTACTGCCTGAAATGGTAGAGTCATGATAAGAGTTATGTATAACATCACCTCCTGGCATTTTGTGGTTGGCTATACATCACCTCCCATAGCAGCCATTTTGTGATTTCTCTCATCACCCTGTGGCAGAATTCTTCAGGTGCCTGCCGACTCAAAAAAGTTGGGGTTCTCGCCATATTTACTCAAAAGAAAGATGACCTTGAATGTAAGATGACCCTCCCCTTTTAAAAAGTTGTATACAAAAAGTTTTTATTACTGTACATAACTGTAACTTGTATATAAAATCAAGACAAAATCAAGATATAAAATCAAGACAATTTAGAAAAAAACAAGTCTTACTTTTGAGTAAAGACAGTGTTGAATACAGTTCATCATTTCCCTTTCATGTTGTGGCATTAAATGCTGCTTATTGCATGATAGGAGGATTTGTGTTCCAATAGGATTATTTAATGGGTCACTTTTGATGTACAATCTAACATAAATATCCTGATCTTAGTTCCCTACTTAATTCTGAAGTGTGAGGGGGCACTGAAAAAACGTAACCATTACATATTTCTAAGTATTCTCTATACCTTTTCTTTCATGATTTCCATTACATCACCAAACGTTTCATGCCATTCTACAAGGAAACATCAACTAATTGTGAAGGACTGATTATTATTTGTGTTGTTACAGGGTGTGGGGGTGAACTCCATGGCACTGCTGGAACATTTACTTCCCCAACCAATCTAAACCCATCTCTGCATAAAGTCAAGTGTGAATGGAGAATTGTGGTACCACTGGGACGCCGGGTCACCCTAACCATTAGTGAGATGACTTTTGGTCAGAATTGTAGTTCAGATTATGTGGCTGTAAGTGTTAACCTGAATTTATGGGAATGCATCCTTCCAAGAGGGAGCCCACCCCTCTCCATCCTGGCCCCTGGGAGAAGCAGGGACCCGCTTCCACCAGGCCAGCCGGAGAGGTGCTCCTTGGTGCTGGCAGGCTCCCAAACAGAGCATCCAGCACGATGAGGGCTATAGCAGCTTCTTGCACCAAAAGGGGGCTGCTGAGCCTCAGGGCAAGGGAGGACGCTGTGGCTGGCTGCCTGAGGAGGAGAATGGGCAGCCTGCTGCTCCATCTCTCAGGTCTGCTGCTTTCCCTTCTCCATGGAGGTAGGGTTCCCTCCCTCCTGGGCTCCCTGCTCATCCTCCGGCAGCCCGTCCGTCCCCACATGCTGGGCTCAAGAGACATGCTCCGGAGTCAGGGCTGGTGGCCTGGACAGCTGAGAGGAGGGGAGCTTCTGGCTCGCCTCCCTGTTCTTGATGCGCACGGCCCTCTCCTTCATCTTCTCCTGGCAAGCGAACGGAGAGCTGAGGAAAAGCAGGCTGGAGCCAGGCTCCCTTCCCTCCCAGCCAAAGGAGCTGGTGCAGGACGGGGGGCGGAATTATTGAGTGACAGCACAGAGAATAAGGAGGATGCTGAGGGTGGAAGCCTGCTCAATGGCAGCACTCCAGCTGGCCCCACTTTTGTTCCCAGAGAGAGGTGTGGTTCAGGGAGGACACAAGGAGAAGAAGCAGCCGTGGCAGCACAGGGGGAATTCGCTGCCACCGCTGAACCTGCCAGAGAGTTGGGGAGCCTGGGCTGAAAGGAAATGGCGGGGCCTTGGCAGGAAGTCAGGGGGTGGGCCCTGAAATACCCCAATGTAGCTACGGGCCTGGGTTCAGTCCTTCAGGATTCACTTGGTTTTGCTTTTTTGTGAACTTCATGCAGTCTGTTTTATCCCTCATAATCAAACAGAACTTTCTTCCAAGTCAACATCAATCTCATTGAACTAGACTGTCCTTAGGCTGAATCTTCACAATGGTGAGGGAGAAACTGGTTACCTTACAAACAAGATGGAACCCATGCTGAATCAGCACTAACTGCTCATCCTTCTCATTTTCCAGTATAAGCCTAGAGAAAGAAAGGGTTCTACGTTATAACAGTTTCCCTACACTATCGCCTCTTTCAGCCCAGGTTATATTAGTGTCGAACTCAGTGACTGCTGCTGCCCATCTGTCTATACCACAGTTGCCCCCCCAGTCGGAATAATGAGACAGACAACAGGTTGGAATTAAACAAGGGCCACTTTATTAACTATTTAACAGAACATTGCAGCAATAACAACTAAGCAAGCATGGAACAGGCAAGGCAGGCGTCACTTCCCTGACCAACCCCCTTGCCCTTAAAGGGCGGGTCACTCAGCTCCAGCCGTGAGCCATTTACTCTCTGGCTCGTGACCAGCAGCCCAGCAACTGGTTGCCTTCTAGGAGCGCCTACCCCTGAAGCCTTTCAACTTGCAGAGAGGAGCCCGCCATAAAAGGTTCCCAGTGGAGGTGATCACCATTCCCCACCCTGGACCCTGAAATCCGAAGGCAGTTCCTGATGACCGCCTGTTCCCTAACGGGATATGCCGAAAGGTGCTCACCAGTTCCGTTTCTTGCTTGCATAAACCTGCCAAGTGACCAGCTAATTAAGTGCTCCCACAATAATTCCCTTAAAGCCACTGCCCTCAGTGCAAGGTAGGCGAAAAAACACCACTACCACAGCCGCCAATATGGGTAGAAGTGAAAAATTCCTACCTGGCCCCTTCAAAACGACGACCAGCCAAAGCCTGCACTGATAACAGGGTGGAAGGGTGGGTGAGCACGCGGAGCAAAAGACAAAGGCGGGAGCGGAGCCCGGCCCTTAAAAACAGCCGGCTCCGCCCCCGCCGCGTCGGGACGTACTGTGTCCCTTCTGTTGCCGTCTCCATTCCCCCGGAGCGGCAAAACAGCCCCCGCCCACCAGCGGCGTTGCCGGGCGGGTGGGAGCTTCGAAATGGGCAGTGAGAGGACAAACCTGTAAACGCAATGCTTGCACTGAAGCAGATATATATCATGTTGTGTGGTGCTATTTTTGAGGAAGCTTCTTCCTGTACATCTGATTTAGCACTAAAATTCTGATGTAAAAGCTGAGATGCCGATACGTGAAGATGATTTAGTTCTGTTGACTTGAAAGGGGTTTAAGATGCAACATGCTCTGTATAAATTGTGAGCCTTTTGTGGGGAAGTCGTGAACCTCAGAATATGATGAATGAGAAACATCATTCAGCTGTCATACAGGTTTAGCCAAGAAGATGGTGTGTAATGGACAGAATACTCTGGGATCAGAGGTTGTAGGGAAGTGTCAAAATATAGGTAACAAAACTTTTGAGTTTGTGAAGCTCTGCAATATGAAAATAACTTGTAAATTAGAATACATGGACACTGGGATTTAAAACAGGAAGTAAACAGAGTTTATATGATAGAAGTCTTAAAAATAAGCAGAGTTAAGATTGCCAGATTTAAACCTAGACTCTTATATATTTGAAGCCTTTCTTTTCCAAAAGAATGGGTCTGCTCAATCTTGTCATATGTATTCAGGGCTGACCCATTTACTAGGCACCCCTAAGGAATTGCCTAGGGCACCAAAGTTGGAGGAGCACCAACCAGCCCTGTCATCCACTCACCCACAGCATTGGGTCTGCTGTACCTTGGTGTGTGTTGGGGGAGGTGAGCAGTCACTTCCTCAGGGCATGGGAAGGGGTGGCAAAACTTCACTGCCTAGGATGCCAAAAGTCCTTGGGCAGATCCAATGCATATCCAGTACTGCTGTACCTTCCCTGCTTTCCTCTTTTTCAATCAAAGCTCCTACCTTCCACAACAGACTGGGAACTAGAAAGGCAGGTGGGCAGGCAGAAGCAGCATTGTGATGGGAGAGATCTGGACTGGGGGCAAATTTGATCCTGAATATAATAATTTCTTCCTGGCATATAAGTTATCAGTCTCAGCTGAGATAATTTGGTAGTCCTAGTTTAAGAGCCTTGATGTTTTCCTATACATTTCAATCAAAACTGAAGTACACATTTGTGAGACTCCTAAATATCTTGATAGCCATATGACATATTTCTAATATTTGGATTCATTTTACTCTTGGTAAACAGGTTCACAATGGTGTGGGAGAAAACACTCCGAGGCTGACTAAACTGTGTGGTGTGGTGGATCCAGGCACTCAGGTGAAATCTTCTGGAAACAAGATTACAGTAATTATGGTAACGAGCCATAATGAAGCAGAGAGTAGTTTTAGGATTACATATGCTTCTGATGAAGATGCAGGTAATTTGATATTCTTCTTCACTATAGATAGCTTTTGCAGCTAGGGATGGCACCCCCAAACCTGAATATAAAGACCTAGGTCTGATCTGTAGCTTTCCTCTTCCATATGTTATGCCTTTAAACTAACTTTTATAAGAAGACATTTATCTGTCTGTTTGTGTCTTTAACACACAAGTAAGAAAATAGGGTATGGATGGCCAAAAACATTTGTAATGTAGTTGCAATGTTAGATGAATGTCTGACATGGAGAGCTGGCAGATTTCTTTGCAGTTGGCCCACTGGTTCAGAGTTAAAGATTCTAACATGATTGCTTAAAGTTTATGAAGAAGACCTTTAGCAATGTTCTCTTTGCTTCTTTTCTCCTGCCAGTCTGTAAAAGAACAAATAAGGCAAAACTAGCAGAACTTCCCAGGCTGACTGGAGAATTGAGCTGTGAATTCTTCTGGGCATTTTAGAAGATGAGGAAAACAAAATTTTTGTTTCCCCCCCTCCCAGGTGTTGCTTAAATTAAGAGTTATAGACTAGTTACAGCAGTGCCAATGATAGTGGCTTAGCAATCACCACTAGAGTGACATCAACAAAGGGAGATGAGCCATTCTCTATGCATGGGTGTATTTGTATGCATCATTTGTATGCCAGAACTATCCCTGTCCTCTTCCAATGATGCGCTGTTTCTTCAGTGTGTGGTGGACTCCTACTCAGCTCAAAAGGTGGCAACCTCACTTCTCCTGGCTATGATGGCACCAGCAATTATTTAAACAACCTGAACTGTGAATGGGTCATCCAAAATCCACGTCCATCCATCACAACTATTTACCTTCTCTTTGGAGATTTCCGCTTGGAGGAGCACATTAATTGCCAGAATGACTACTTAGAAATTCGACTAGGTAGGTCACAGCTCTTCATTTCTACATCCAGAACTGCTGAACCTGGTCATATCATACTTGCCGATACCCACTGTTTTGGGGGAAGCCTTGCTGGATCTGATCCTGCTTTTAGAAAAGCCTGTTGTTTTAATAGCCAGAAGCATGAAGGGCCTGAGTAGGCGAGGCCCGCCATTTGTGGGGCCGGACGGGGGAGGAAGAGGCTGGCCAGTCGCTGGGTCAGGGTGGGGTGGGGCCAGTGAGTGGTGGGAAGATAGGCACCTCCCCTCCCTCCCCAGGCCAATGGCTAGGCAGCAGGGTGGTCGGGAAGGGGAGGCCGGTTTAAAAGCGGATCTAGCCATTCGCCATCCCCACCCGACCAACAGAGACCAGGGAGCTGCTTGCCCACCCATCCCTCCCTGTTTCTTGCACCATTTGGGGATGGACATAGAAGGCTGGGTTACTGGTACAGGGGAGTTGTGGGTCATTGTTGGTTTGTTTGTTTGTTATTAGTTTGCAATTTTAGTTCCATGTTCCACATTTTGTCACAACTCTTGGCGGTAACAGCATGAGGCTGGATCCATTTGGTGGAAATTGGCCTGCGTGCCATTTTCCAGAGGTGGGGACCCCTTTAAGGGTCTTGGCTTGAGAGCTGAAGGGAGCAATCAAACGCAAGGACTAACAGTGATTGCCCTCACTGCCAGATGGCAGGGGATTTCACAAAGGGGCAGGCGTCCAGATGAACCCCGGCAACCGGCCATCCCGCAGTCCGGCTGGCTGGGTAACGGATACCTCGGCTGGCGGATGGGTCAGCCAACAGGTCGGATCTGGTGGACCCATGTTGTGCCAATGCCTATTACAGCTGGAACCAATAAAGTTGTGGCCAATTTTATCCACCTAATTTCCAAAGAAACTGTGTGTAAGTGGTCAATTTAAATGGAGCAATATAAGGCTGGCCAAGCTTCTCCATCCCGTATACGACCTGGAACCGCAAATGTGTTTTTACCAGCTTCATTTGTTATGCCGACTCCCTGCCCGGACATAGTGGATCTTGGGCTACTGGTACTGACCTGTGCAGTCATAAACTGCTGGATTAACAACTGAATCATGGGACTGCCTTTGAAGATGAATGAGAAGTTTCAGCTACTTCAAAGTGAAGCTGTTTGGCATAGTGGTTAAGTGCGCAGACTCTAGTCTGTGAGAACCGGGTTTGATTCCCCACTCCTCCACTTGCACCAGGCTGGATGACCTTGGGCAAGCCGTAGTTCTGATCTGTTCTTGAAAAAGAGCAGTTTCTGTCAAGAGCTCTTTCAGCCCCACCTACCTCACAGGGGGTCTGTTGTGGGGAGGGGAAGGGAAGGGAGTTTGTAAGCCTCTTTGAGACACCTTTGGGTAGTGAAGGGCGGGGTATAAATCCAATCTCTTCTTCTTCCTCTTCTTCTTCTTCTTCTTCTTCTTCTCCTGACCAATCTTGTTCTTTATCTACTGTGCTGGCTTTCTAGGCCAAACTAAATCCCATTCGTGGTCTCAACTCCATATATCTCAAGGATCAGTTCTTCCTGAGGGAGATCCATGCCAATTACACATCATTAATCAGCTTTGCTTCATGTTTTAACTTTGCACCAAATAAGATCTGATGAAGCAAGAAGAACTCAGCAGTTTTGATTTGCAACAAAATTGTACTGTTATAGTTATAAACTGGGATCAGCTTTGGCAAGACTGTATATAAAATAAGTAATAAAATCTGTTTTTCAAGCAATAACTAATTACCAGCATTCTTTTGCCTAGGAGGTCAATATTTTGGCATGAAATCATTCCTCCCAATTAATTATATGAAATTTGGCTCAAGTAGTCAAAAGGTAACAGCTATGGATTTGGGCTTGTTTTTAGGGATACTGGATTTAACTATTTCATAGCACTTTTTGTTTTTTTACATAGGAGATGCTGATGGAGAGCTTGTTCACAGGCTGTGTGGCTCCAGGATAGGTCTTGAGCCTCTGCTAATAGCAGCTCCTCAGATCTGGCTGCAGTTTTTGACTAATGCTGAAAACACAGGCCAAGGGCTCTTTATCCGCTTTTCATCTCTAGGTAAGCTGAATATTACTTTCATTATGTGGGGCAACTCAGGCAGGGTTTGTTGCTTGTACTAGAAACATTGAATGTAAAGTCTAGGGAGCATATTAGCAGTAGAAATATTTTGCCTTTATTCTGTTTAAGATTCATGCTGAAGCTTCAGTATAAATATGGTAGCTTTAGCTGTGCTTTTTATTTTTAAAAAAGTGTTCATATATATGTGTATATATATATCTGTGTATGTGTGTATCTATATCTATATATGTATCTATCTATAGATATATATATCACACATACCAATTTCCACCAATTCACCCCTCAGCACTTCAGGGTGCAACCCCCCCCCCAAAGATGTGCATGCTCAATAATGGCTTTTAACTCTTGGGATTAAGCCCTGAGTTTCTGTCTTGGTACTCAAAAAGTAATAATATGCCCTTGTTTCTGTTTTTCTTCTTCATTGCACTTTATAAAGTACTGAGACTGAAGCATAGCATAGTGATTTCAGCTCATACTTTACTTCGGAATTAGGAAAACTTGAGATACAATAGCCAGCCAGAGGCTGCTTTAAATACAAGTACAAACCACACCCAACACACACACACACCTGTGATAGGATTATATACAAAGTTACTGCAGCCATAGGTTCCCTTGAGGATCCAGGCGTGCCGATAGGCTGGTTCTAGGATCCTCTCCTTCTATTGTCTAGGGGTGCGAAGCTAGGCTACTCCGCCTGGCCACATGGAAAGGCATGTGCGGTCGCCATTAGTACACAACACCATGATACTGCAATTATTCCTTTTTTGATTTGCTAGTTCTCTTCAAAACATATGGGTGATATCTACTTGGAATGAATGCAGATGCCTTGTTTTTCTGTGAAGTCACCCAGGAACTTGTAAGAGGAAAACTTTCTAAGTGGCAAGTCTGCCACTTCTGCACTTCTTCTTAATGTTTTGCATTTCATTTCAGCCTGTGGAGGTGTACAGGAAGCTGAAAGTGGGATTATCTCTAGTCCTAATTACCCACAGCCTTACAACAGTTCTAGTCATTGTTCCTGGCTCTTGGTAGCACCAGAGGGACACACTATCAATGTGAGTAATGCTTCACTCACATATATTAATGATTCAATAAAAGCACTTTATCAGTCTGAAGAGAACAAGGAGGCCTTTATAGACTTTTGAAATTGATGAGCTTCTGACTTTTGGCAAAAAGCACAGAGATACCAAACAGGTAAATGTCCAGGTCTGCACTCCTTCGTACTGTCTCAGCATCAACCATGATGCCCTCACTTGGGATTATTTCTGAGACTGCTAAAATGGGGAGAGAGGGATTGTCAGAAACTGTGGCTTGTGAACTGTGTTGAGCTTGGTGGGTCAAAAGTTATTTTATTCTCACAATTCCTCTGGTGTATGCAAACTTCTGAATTACTCAAAAATCTACACACAGAATTTTTGCTACATTTATGATATGGCCGATGTAAGGATATTCATGTATGGTTGTTCATTTATTTTGATTCATTGTATGATCACAAAATATTTTTGTGGTTACCATTGTTCTTCAAAGGAACTCAGAGCATTATACATGGGAATTAACTCATTAACTCAGGAGATCTGATCATGCATCTCCCAGCATCTCCCTTAGTCTCAGGTTCACTCTGAGTTTAATTGAACTAGAACTGCTAATGTTTTTAAATTAGGCATTGTATGTTTTTAGGCATGCTGTACACCACCCTGAGCCCTTAGGGGGAGGGTGATCTAGAAATAAAAAATAATAACAACAACAACAACAACTTCCAGTAGGTGCAGTTAGCTCTGTTTGTTTCCCATGTGCTTTTGCACTTGCATGTTTATGATGTTATCTTGCCTGCCCACAGCTCACTTTTGTGGCCTTTGAAGTTGAAAGTCACAGCAGCTGTCGCTGGGACTCAGTCACCATCCTGAATGGAGGATCTCTTAGCTCTCCCATCATTGGACGGTATTGTGGAAACACATCACCTGGCACCATCCAGTCAGCCTCCAATAAATTACTCATAAATTTTAATTCAGACCACTCTGTGCAGGGAGATGGTTTCTATGCAACATGGGCTGCGGATTCTTTAGGTAAGTGGAAAGCTATTATTAACTCCATCTGTCTAGAGCCTTCACAATGATCTCTGGATACCTTATTGGATGGGGTGTGGTGGGGTGAAAATCAATGGCTTGGATCTAGGCTAGCTTTTCTGCCACCATGATGAATTTTGTCCATAGATAGTGGGATGGATCCAACTAGTTTTTTCCACTGATGAAAAGTATTATACTGGGGGGATCAAGAGATCTGCATGGACAAACATCATGTGAGACAGGGGCTGTAGTAAACAGGAGAGTTAGGACAGGTTGAGTGGAAAAGCTGGTTGACTTTCATACCTACCCCCTCACAAAAGTTTGGGGGGCAGGATTTCAGAGGGCATTTCAGGCTGCTGTAGGAATGGGGAGATGAGAAGGTGGCACTCTGCAGGCAGAAATTCTGGTGCCCACAGAAACACTGGTCTGGATCTAAGCCAGTGTCTGAGCTTCTGGAAAAAGCAATAATTCCCTCTTTCCCAATGGAGAAATTTCTACTATTTTATCCTTTTACTTTCTCTCTGTAACAGTTAGTATAAGTTTCCCTAGTATTTGAGGGGGTGAACATATGAGAGGGATTTCCAAGAGTTTATTTTATTTTATCATTGGTACATGAAGTACCATTAGTTGGATAGACTCT
The DNA here is from genome assembly GCA_029375565.1 of Gekko gecko. Classification (NCBI taxonomy): domain Eukaryota; kingdom Metazoa; phylum Chordata; class Lepidosauria; order Squamata; family Gekkonidae; genus Gekko; species Gekko gecko. The sequence continues at coordinate 71,982,452 of JAPDNY010000011.1, read as the reverse complement.
CAATCAGAACCAGACAGTAGTTTCTTTCAGAAAGCTAAAGGGGTATGACAGATAGATAATGGGGTGACCTACTAATGAATCTGGTCAAAGAGGTTTTACAGGATTGCGTAGGGCATCAAAAACCTGCAAAACCCATTTGAACAGAAATTATTTGTTTATCAAAAAGTAATGGGTTTGTGCAACAATGGCTTTATTGTATTCCTTTTTTTAGCATGCCCCTGTAAGTAACCTAATACTCATTCTGTGTAACCCGCCTTGAGCCCCAGTGAGACAGGCAAGCTATAAATAACATAAATAAATAATACGTGTCTGCTAAGTCAGAGTTGGTAGTGGCAGTATGTCTTAAAAGCCACAAGGAGTGTATATTGCAGAAGCAGCCCTGTTCAAGTTACATATGCTTTTAAATCCTTTGATTGTGCATTTCATGCATCTGGCAAAGTAGGCTGTAGCCCACAACTTTTATGCTTCAATAACTGTGTTAGCCTTGCTGGTTGGTTGGGTTTTATGTAACAGACTTAGGTTGTAATCCTTCTAAGCCCATTGACTGTAATGAATTTAGAGGGGTGTAACTCTGCTTATGACCGCATCATTATAAAATGCCCCACTGGAATTTAACTGATTCAGTGTAAACATTCTCTGCTTTTGTAGGATGTGGTGGTATCCTTCATTCAGAAAATGGTACAATCCGGTCTCCCTACTGGCCACATAACTTCCCTAGTAACATCAGGTGCACATGGACAATAATTGTTCATGAAAGCAAACATTTGGAAATTACTTTTGATGAGAACTTCCAGATTCCAGATACTAATGGACAGTGTCAGAGCAGCTATGTGAAGGTATGTCAATTGCCACAATAATGACAATGTCAAAGCGGATGTTAAAATGATTAAGGAGTTGAGAGAGAAGGAATCTCAAAGCTAGCAGTATGGTCTATTGCTAGTGATGTCATTAATTTCTGGATTTAATTCTGGATCACATTTTCATTCAGGAAGTTCAGACCCGGAGAATATGAAGAAATAAGAAAATGAATATCTTTTAAGCATCTAGTGCCTTAGCCTTGCCATTGAGGGTATAACTTGGTAGGCAGTGAAAGATTCACAACTCAACACATGAAGCCGGACTACTCTGCCCAGCAGCAATTCTCTAGAGATTTAGCAGAGGTCTTGCACAGCACCTACTAACTGATCCTATTGAGTAGAGATCTTGGGGATTGGATCTGGGACCTTCTGCATGCATAGCAGGCGCTCTACCATCAAGCTAAGGCCCCTCATAGGATTATGTGCATTTATTTTAAAACCTAGTAGTAGCTGTGGGTTTCAGTATATGGTGAGGGAGTTGAACCCTTTTCTCATTTACCAGTTTGTCATTTAATCACTACACTGGGGTTGCTAGTTGTTTCACAGAGGAAAATGTACCCCACTGGGTACATAGCAGCTTCAGAGGAGAGGGCCACATAATGGCATTGTGAATAGTTAAACTTCCCCAGCACCATAGTCCTGATCCAGATGGAGGGGGGGGGTCAGCAGCTGCTATTAATTAAAAAAAAACGACCAGCCTTTGAGATCCTATTATGGATCTCTTGCCAGCCTGAGAAACTACAACAAGTCAACAGATATCTGGATTCTGTAACAGAGCTTCTGCATTAGAAGATGTGCATAGGATCATTTATCTTAGAAATTAATCCTATATGTCTAACTTGTCTGATAAAGTATTTTTATGAAAAATATTGGAAGGAACAAAGAAAATCCATGCATACCACTACATAAATTAGTACGTCTTCTTTATGTGAAAGCTCATTCCTCTAACTAGAAATGATCGGGAAAATTTAATATACATTTCCTTAGACAGAGGCACTTGAAAAGAACAGCGGGGAGTGTTTTCCATTCCCTTCAGTTTAATTGTTTTCTCAGGAATTTGGCAGAGGTTGAATGTTGTTGTACTCACACTGTGCAAAGCCATGCACCTCCCACTTGTAATAAAGGGCAAGCATTATTTGTCATCTTGTAGAAGGACCCAAACATCTGGATAGCTCCTTCTTCCTCTGACAGTGAAAGCATCCACATATAATTTAGTCTTAGAATCTACGAAAATACACTGAGGTGGGTTTTTAGGCAGATGCTAAATGGCCATCTGACAGCAATGCTGATTCTGATTCTTTATGAATTTACGCAGATCATGAGAGGCAGGTCAGAAAGGGATGCGCCAGCGCTTAGCTCTTGTAGCCCTTTCTTATATGACCAGGGTAATGCCAATCACCACTTTGGGGTCAGGAAGGAGATGTTTTGCTTTCCTCTGGGCATAGAGCAGGGGTCACTGGGGTATGGGGGGAAGGTAGTTGTGAATTTCCTGCATTGTGCAGCTGGTTGGAATAGATGGCCTTTGGGGTCCCTTGGGGTTCCTTCCAGCTCTATGTTTCTATGTTTCTAGTGTTAGTGTTCCTTTTCTGTCCTGTTGAACCTCAAAGGTGTACATGTTAGCTAAAACTGCCATTTGTTCACAAAAGGCCTTTATATGAAGGCAAGAGATCAGTGGTTCTGGGGATAAAGTATTGCATGTGGTATTAAAGGAGATTACTGTGGTTCATTCCCTTTGAATTAGGAAGTTGTCACATACTCATAACAGTTAAGACTAAGCTTGAATTATGCATTTGCAGGTATGAGGTTCTCCAGGTGTCTCAAGTGCCAGTTTCATGATATCAAGTGCAGTTTTAAGTATAATGTAAATATCTTGATCTTGTTGACCTCAGTGGTATTTAATATGTTTCCCATTACATAGAAAAGCTTTCCTGAGCAGATTAAGTATGAATGAAATCTAAGCATGTCATTAAAGAGGTGTTTTGTTTTTAACAAGTCTGAGGTTGTGCCTGGGCCTAAAATTACTCTTGGTGCTTTGTCAGCAATGTGAAATCAGAAGCATTTCTGTCTTAAATTGTGCACAGTGCATCAAATTATTGTACTTCTGGTTTAGAAATTATATTAACAATCTGAAACTAGTGTTTACCCCAGCAGTTGTTTGGGGCTGAGTGTATCAACAACAGTGCCCAGGCAATGTTACATAACACAAGCACCAAAGCTCCACAATATTAGTATTATAAATGCAGAAAACCAGCAGAATATGTTTTCATATAGAGGCACCATTTGTGTTTCAGAACATCTCTGAAAGCTGCAATTTATAAATTAATCTAAAATGGCTTTTCTTAAACTGTGTGTGCCAGAAATATGTTCCATACAAATGCAAGCAGAGACCCTTCTGTGGGTGCCACTATCCAAAGTAAATAACTTGTATTAAGCTCTGGATTTTTTCAGAGGCGGCTTCTGGATGGGGAAGTACATACACTGTCCATACAACTGGTCCTTGCAGAAGGCCAATGCAATTTCTCCTTTCCCCACTATTTAGTCTGTATGTGTTTTAGATCTCATTTTTCCACTGGCTCCTTTTAATATTTTTTAGCCTTTTGTGTTAGTTTATTGGTTAGTTATTGCTTGTTGTTTTTTATTTTTTATTATGTTTGTTTGGTATAGTGGTTAAGTACGCGGACTCTAATCTGGGAGAACCAGTTTTGATTCCCCACTCCTTCACTTGCAGCTGCTGGATGACCTAGGGCAAGCCATAGTTCTGTCAGAGCTGTTCTTGAAAGAGCTCTCTCAGCCCCACCTACCTCACAGGGTGTCTGTTGTGAGGAGGGGAAGGGAAAGGAGTTTGTAAGCCGCTCTGAGACTCCGAGTGAAGGGTGGGGTATAAATCCAATTTCCTCCTCCTCCTCTTCTTCTTATTTTTAAATCTGTTATCTCAATTTTCAATTTGATGGCAGAAATGTAAAAGCAAGATAGGACATAATGTATATGAAAACCAAATATATGAATCCTGTGAAATCACATTATGAAATGACCCAGGAGTGGTATCAAAGAGTCAGACAGAGTTATCTTTCATACAGGCATATTTGTCTATATATGTCACAGATGCAAGAGTTTGCCTTAGATAGTTTAGACCTGTACATTTTGTCTTCAATGTGTGAATTTCTGAGCCTGGCACTATGGTTATTAAGGCATTATGTATTTATTTAAAACATTTTGTCCACTGCATACTCAGTTTCCAATTCCAAGGCAGCATCTGACAATCAACTTAAGCCCATTAAATACAAATAAAGCAAAAACATACAGTCAAAGGACCAAAAATAACACCAGAAAGCAGTATAAAAAGCAGCACAAATCCTGTTCATTGAAAGCAGCATTTAACTAGAAATCCAATCCAATAAAAGGACCATGGCAAATCTCCTTGGAGAGGAAATGTCACAGGTACCACAATGGAGAAGCCTCCATCTCTGTTGCCCACCCACTTAACAGAAGGCACGCAGAGCAGCGCTTCAGAGGCAGATCTTAACTGACAAACAGGTTGACATGGATCTACTAGTAGTAACATAAAAGTTGGTATGTATATGAGTTTATATGCCACTTGCTTCAGTGTCACTGGACTGTTTTTGTTTTGCTTGAGAATGTTAAAACAAGTTTTGTCATAATGTGGTGTTTTGAATTGGTATGAATGCTGATCTTCAGGCATCTCTATTTAGATACTCAAAATAGTAGCACCTTTTCCCCTAGGTGTTGAGAGGGAGCAATGAAGAACAAGAAGATTCGGTTTTAGCCATTGGTTGTGGAAATTCAGCTCCTGGATCTGTTGTTGCCCCAAGAAATGTGATAACAGTAGTATTTCAGTCACAGGACACCCCAGGACGTGGCTTTTCTGCATCTTATATAAGCAGTAAGTAATGATAAACCCAAAGATTACTATAAAGATACATTTAAGAAGCAACTATGTGGACATTCATATAGGGCAAAAGTATGGTTTGAAGCTTGCAAAATGGACTCCTAGCAAAACCAGTATCAAATTAGGATGGAGGCCTTTATAAACTAGGTAATGTTCCTGTCCTGTTAACATTGAAACTAATGGAATGTGTACAATAGCATCATTGACCCATATCAGTGCACCACCACTGCTTCCACAGAGAAGGACAGAACATCTCATTTGGTGCAGTGATAGTATTTGGAACAGTATACTAGACCACTAGTTGGTGGTTCCTAGGCCTGATGCAGTGATGCAAACTGATGACACAGTTGGTACATTGGCATGGCAGGCTTAAGCCAAGTCTTAGCAAGAGAGATCCAGCAAAGAAAATAATTTGAACCTATTGGGCACCTGGAAAAATGCAATAGGTGTCCCGTAAAATATCCCAGTTGGCTATGTTTATCTGTTGGCTGGAACTAAGGATTCTATATGTCTCTGTTGCATATTTCTCTGGATTTGATATCACATAGGCCATTTCTTTGGCTTTTGAACTCACTTCCCAGTTGGCAGGGTGCTGAATTTTGTTTTGTAATTAACTGATTTCCCCTCCCCTCTAAAAATTGTTGTGTATAGTTCTTTTGAAAGGTATTTTACACGTATGTATCATATTTTTCTGTTTTAGTAGGTAAACAAGTGTCTTTATATCAGTTCTGACCAGGGAAGGGGTTGCGGGGGGGGGGAGGTGCCAGAACTCTCAAGAAGGAAATGAAATTTTCAGTCTGTATACTGAAAACTCATGAACTTTTAAACATGTTTGTCAAAGCAGTTCTGGAACTCTATTCTGGTGCATCCCCCCCCCCAAAAAAAAAAAAAAATAGCCCTGGTCCTGATTGCTGGTAGGTGGTTCATGTGGCTGAGTGCTCTTCCAGACTACTACAAGAAAAATTTCTTCCACCTAGAAAGCTGGATATCAGGGAAAAGAAAGTCTAGCCTACCTCTACCCCTTCCCCTGATATTTAATTTCCTGTGTTTATTTTCCTGTATGTAGCCATATGCAATCATGTGAGCCCCCGCCTTCAGAGTTAAGTGATGCAGCACAGATGAATTTGAAATGTGTTATCTTATGCATGAATATAAACACCTTCCCTTTAATGCTACACTGGACCATTTTAGCAGTTTTAAAAGTGGAAAACAATATTGGCATATCTTCACAATTCTGTATTTATCTCCAGAAATCACATTCTAGCCTTCTGTATGTTATTGGATTTGTACTTCAAATATTTTTTAGAGATGCTCACTATTTCTTTGTTTCTATTTACGTTAAGGGTGTGGAGCAAATTTCACTGCTCCATCAGGTCAAATTGTGTCGCCTAACTTTCCCAGCCTATATGACAACAACCTGAATTGCAATTATATCATAGACGTGGAACCCCAGTCTGCTGTTATCCTGCAGTTTGAAAGTTTTGATTTGCAATGTAAGTGGTAGAAGTTTTTGTTAATCATTTTATTTTTGTTAATCACATCGGAGAATGGCGTTGATCTACACCCTGTTTGTTGGCCCTCCAGGGCAACTGTTTGTGGTTGCCCACTTAGTGAAACAGGATGCTGGACTATAAGGACACTGGTTTGAGCTAGCCGAGCTGGATCATATGTTTTTTTCGTATATTCTTATATTTAATATGAAAATTCAACACTTATGAGAATGTGAAACATTTCCAGTGGAAGAATGGATGTACAAATTTTGCTAGGTGGAATTTTGAAGGTGGAACTACATGTTATATCTAGCACTCCATACTGATGCTGAATTTAGTACAAACACCCAATCAGCATAGCCCACTGCAGCCCAGGGCTCCTGAGCTTAAGCAATCCACCACCTCAGCCTCCCCAGCAACTGGAATTACAGGCTTATGTGCCTCGGAATTTGCAAGGGGACATGGAAAAGTCATGGTGAAAGAGGAGCCAACTGACCAATGTACTAATGATAAAGTTTCATTTGAGGGAGTCAAATTACTACATAGTCTTAGATGCAGTCAAGCCCAAGAGTAGGAGAGCCTTCCAGAGAGATGATTCACTCTTCTTGGCATTTGTCTTTATTTTGAAATTCAGAAACAACTGCACTATTGTGTTGCCTTGCTACCCCAAATAAGCATTTGTTGTCTTGTTTCTTATTTATTGCAAAACGAGAAATAAAGCTGCAGTTTTGCAGCATACAATATTTTCACCCATCAGATACAGGATCAACTACAAATAATATAACAGTATTATTACTAATGGAGCATAACTAAGCAGATTCTAAAGACTAGTTTTTCATTGTTATTGGGGTAGGATAAAGGAGCTTTTAAATATTTGTGCATTTTGAAATGGTATTCTCTGGTATTTTTTTCAAAGTTGTCTTGCTTAAATTAAATGAAAATCTATCTATAAAGCTTTGATTGCAGCCAGTGGGGCTCAAAAGATACGTGAATCCCATGGGCACAATTATCAATAGTAAGTTACAACAAAGTCTTATTAAAAATCAAGGTAATTTCAGATTAGTTACAAACATGGATATAATCCTGCACACACACATAAGAAGCTAGGACATGTATAATCTGATCTTCACAGTTTTTTAAAAATAGTAGTTAGTTTTGTTTTACTGTAGAGTTTACAGTGATTCCTAGAGAGTCATGACATCACTTCCAGGTTTTCCCAGAAGTGATGTCACGTCCACTGCCTGATAGCCTTTTCAATTTTTTCTCTCACCTCTCCAAGTGGAAAAAAGAAATGAGTTGGAGGTGAGGGATTCCCCACCCCCACTTGGGGGGCTCGCAGCCCTGGTTATTTCCCAGTTCTGTGGAATCGGTAGCTCTTAAATTAGTTGTGATTAATTTCTTCGACTAGTTTCAGTGGCATTTAGTCATGACTAAGTTTCCAAAACAGAGACACTGTATATACTGGAAATGTTGGATTATCAAAGTGCTAGGAGGTCTGAGCCTCCTGTAAAATATATCTAGAATATACTCTTGTGTCTTTGGGGAAGGGTCAATATACCAATATATTATTGCTTTAAAAGAGGTACATTATGTTTGCTTGCCTCATGGTCCAATTAGTAAAGGAACTTGGTACAAAATCACAAGTTGACTTGAGATCTTGGATTTACTTTGGTTTCACAGGCAAGACATATTTCTCTTACCTTTCAGTAAAATTAGCTTGTGCATAGTAACCACATGATTAATTTGAGTGCCCAAGCTTGACTACTAAGATGAAGGATGAAAACAATGAGACTAGTTTAATGTGTAAAGTACCTGGATGATAAGCAATTCTGCATAAAGTTGATGAAAAATTCTGAGTCTTGTGTCATGCAGCTCCTGGTATGCTTGGAATGTGCTCTTATGATGGAGTGAGGATCTTCAAAAGGAGTGGTGTTAATTTATTCCTTTTGGAAACCTTTTGCGGTAATGAAATCCCTGAGCCTGTCAGCATCTTTGGTTCGATGCAACTGAACTTCTACACAGACTCCCACACAGTTGGCATGGGTTTTTTGGTGACCTACAGAATAATCCGTGAGTAGACATCAACATAGGATTTCACTGGGGCAAAATCATATTTTCTGTCCATGCGTAAAAAAAGAGGCAACCAAATGCAACTCCCCAGTTGTAATGATTCTGGTCTGAGGGCCCCATTTTGCACCAGTGCAAGAAAATGCTGATAATCCCCTCCTTACTGTCCCCTTGACAAACAGCCTCTGCTTAAAAGCATGAAATCAAGTGCCTTTGTTTAGAATAAATCATCCTGATAGCCACTGGCTAGACGGAACAGCACTGAAGGATGACAATGTTCATTTACTCATGAAAGAGATGTTCATAACTCACTCCAGTTGGCTGTTACTGTCTGACCTTTGACTTCTGACATTTGTGAAGGATGACTGTAGCTTTTTATTAGGTTGTTTGCCCACCCAAAACAGATTCTAGCAATTAACATTCTGTTTCCTTCTAGCTCTATTCTTTGCAAACAGCAAAGGAAAAAAAGCTTCTCTCTTCTTGCAGAGAATGAATGCTGCTTTAAAAAAATCTTCAGAGCTTTTGTATTTTATTTGTCATCAATCCAATGTACAGTGCCCCCTCCATCGTAGCTGAAAATGAAGGACGAGAGTATAGATATTCATCACCCTTTAGAAAATGTTACTTGTTACGTGAGTGGTTAGTGATGACTAGTCCTTTAGAACTTCAGCAGGCTATTCTTAAGCAAAGGCTATAAAACCAAGCACAGTGGTGGACAGAGATGCTTGTTCCAAAGAAACTTGGATGCTTTCAAATAGGGAACAAAGACTGGGCCACCTCTAAGTCTCAGCTGCATTCATTATGGAAAATCAAAAAGGGGCTAGAGTGTATTGTGGTTTCCACAGCTGCGAATTGTTTAGTAGACCTTGAAGTGGAATCTAAAACCCTGAAGCTTGCATTTATCAGTTTCAAAAGCACTCAAGCCTTGCTCTCTGCAAGGACTGAAAATTGTAGGTAGCCATGTTGGTCCATGGAAAAAGTGTGAAAGCAACAGTAGTATAATACCTTTTTATTAGAGCCAATCAAAATATCACAAAATAACAAGCACAAACTTTGGAGCTCCACAAGCTACATATAAACATTCAAAAAGAGGTGGAGGGGGGGAGAATACCAGGTGTGTCAAATTTAGTTCTGGCTAATATATCAGGTACAAGGTATGTGTAATGCATCTGGGTGTAGGGATGGAGGAAACAGCCATCATCACTGACAAACAGTATCATGCTCTATTTTGACTTTTTACCCTCCATATATTGGCTTAGCATGTAAAGACTGCTTTTTGTGCTAGCACCTTAGAATATTCAGCTAGGATTCAAACCAACACTTTCACTTCTGAATAAAAAAAGAAAGTTTTTCAGCCAACCAGGTGCCAACAAAACATTGCTGTGCTCACAACTTTCAAGTTCATTTCATGCCTGTTATTACCTACAAATAAATTTGTATGCTATGCTATGAATAGTAACGACAGTTTTTCTTTTTTCTCCTATCATTGTAGCTTGTGGTGGTGTTTTCAATGGCTCTGTGGGCACAATCAGCAGCCCAACCCATTCCTTTTCTGATTACCATCACAATATGAATTGTTCCTACCATATCACCGTCAGAAGAAACAAGATTGTGGCACTCAAGTACGTAAGCAAAATTCATTTTCTTTAAATGGTAAGAAAGTGATGGCTGCTGGTTTTAGGCATTTAGTTATCGTTAACCTTTTGTTTTGCTGCCAAGTCACAACTGACTTATGGCAACCCCAAAGCGTTTTCAAGGCAGGAGACATTCAGAAGTGGTTTGCCATTTCCTGCCTCTCTGTAGCAACCCCTGGGCATCCTTGGTGGTCCCCCATCCAAGTGCTAACCAGAGTTGTCCCTGCAACCTGGGCCATCCTGGTCAGGTGTAAATTTCCCAATAATTATGGGGAACATCTTTGCAATGGCAATTGAAAAATGACCCTATGTCTTGGAGTCTGTGTCGTCTGGTCCTGCCCTGTATCCCTTCCAATAATTTTTCAGTTAGACTAGTTTTGCCCAGGCTTCACAGCTTCTTTCATCTAGAACTACATCTTTCTTTCACATAGAACTATAGAAGTTACTGCAATGAAATGATAGGTATCAACATACTCCATTGGCGCGAAGATAACACTGCTAGGGTATTTGAAAGGCTATGTGGCTCCCTCAATTATGGAACTAGTTTTAAGTTTGTTCACCATCGAACTACATCTTCACAGCTTCTTTCATCTAGAACTACATCTTTCTTTCACATAGAACTATAGAAGTTACTGTCCTTTTTCCAGCATCTCCTTCTATAGATGAGTGGTTTAATAAAACCTGGCATGCCGCTTTACGTACATGACTAATATATTATCAGAGGGCCTGAAGGAGCAATTTTTTAAAAAAAATACAAATAATAAGCACAGGACACTGTTTATTATGTTATGAGATGAGAAAATAAGTGATAAGTTTTACCCATTTGCTCTTCATGAGTCACTGTAAATTATTCTATTTCTTGTGAATGAATTTTTCTCTCTTCTTTGGATATATATATTCCCCTTTTCTCTATGTGTATGTAATTATGAGCAACAATAATAATTCATTTATAAATTAGACGGATACTGCAGCTGAACAGTCAGAAGAACCTGCGTAGGTGCAACAACACAGTGGTTCTTCTGTAGCACAGCTGTGCTAAACTCTGGGGCTATGGAGAAAGAATCACCTCTAGGAGGGCATCAGGGTTGTAGTTGTTCCTAAGCAGCAGCATGATAGGATGAGCGGTACTAGCACCAGTGCCTTGTGGTTGGATCCTCTGAACCGCTGCTTCATTGCAGCAGTCCTGGGATTTAAAATACTTCTAGCTGTTTTCAGTGCTTTAGCGCCAACCTTGGACAGGTAATTTACAGCCCAGTCCTATTTAAATTTTCTCAGTGGAATGTGCTCCTGAGTAAATGAACATGACTGCAGCATTAAACTGAAATCTTATGTACACTTATGCTAAGAGTTCAAGTCCCAATAAATTCAGTACATCTTAACTGCTCAGCAAACTCATGTGATACTGGGCTGGTAATATTTAAAAGAATCCACTTTGATGCTGTGCTGAGTCAAGTGTTTTCGCTTCTCAGCCCAACATTTTAGAAATTAAAGGTAAGTCACATGGCTTCCCTATGTGATGCCTGATTGTACTCTAGTCTGTTGCTGTCCCTTTTTACAAATGTACATCTTAAGGGAACAAACAGTGGTGAAATGCATTTTGCAGATTCAACAGCTTCCAGCTCGAGGCCTCTTCATCTTGCTACAAAGACTATGTCGCTGTGTACGACGGCCCAAACACACTTGCGCGACTTCTCGGCAAATTCTGCGGTGCTGTACTTCCTCCCGTAATCAGGAGTTCCACAAACAACTTATTCCTGGTGTTCAAGACTGATTTCATTGAAGCAGCTGGTGGATGGAAAGCCTCGTTCAGAGAGTCAATAGGTAAAAGAGATATCAGTCCTGGGAGTTTCCAATCTATTAAATATAAGCCCTCTATTGGATCATAGCATGTGACATAGGAAAAGCTTCTCGAACACAAGAGGGATAATCATACATGAGGTTACTTGCCGCAAAGAACAGAACTATGTATTATATATATTTTCCTGATATTTTAACTGACACACACACAAACATGCAAGTTGTTTTTGGCTCTACCTGTATTTTTTCTCCAAAAAAGCTCAACTTTCAGTGAGAAAACAGGGGAAAGGGGAAGGGTTTAGTCACCTCTCTCCCTTGTTTCTGTTCCAATGGCTGCATTTGTTTTAAAAAATCAGTTAAAAGGGTAATATAGAGCAGGGGGATCCTGCATTTCAGTCCTGTGTTACAATTCCAGTGCCTTACCACGTATTTCATTGACGGAAACCTAGGCTGCATATCCAAAAATGCTTAAAACAAGTTAATTGCCCTGAAGCAGACTGGAAGAACCCTTTGAACTCACACTGAGGTTGGTTAAAGAATCCGTGTTTAGGGTTTAGCCACTCAGTCAGACCTTGCCAACTCATAGGGCAGAATAGGATGGCCACATTTTAAGTTGCTTAACTATATCCTATACTTTCACAGTACAAGCAGGGGAGTCATATTTTGAAGGCTCTGTTGCACAGAAAATTGGAATGCCAGAGAGCAGACTGAGCCAGAACATTTCTTGCTAGTTTTCAACTAGCGGGTTTTTGAAGTTTTTTCCAACACGACAGAACATTCAAAAATGGCGTCCTCAACCCACAGACATTGTACAACCCATTGTTCCAATTCAGAATCTTTCTCTGCATATGGAGGCCAGGTGTTGGGGCACATTCTAATCTGTGCTGAATAAAGTGTGTGGAGTATACTACTTCAGATAGCACATGGGTATAGATATATACCACAGGGTATAGATGGGAATTCTATGTCTGGGGCAGGTGATGCACTCTATTCTTGGTGCTGGAGGGGGCAGCAGTGGGAGGGCTTCTAGTGTCCTGGCCCCACTGCTGGACCTCCTGATGGCACCTGGTATATTTTGGCCACTGTGTGACAGAGTGTTGGACTAGATGGGCCATTGGCCTGATTCAACATTGGCTTCTCTTATGTTCTTATGTTCTTATGAGGGGATTGTTTGTCTGAATGCTTTTTGCATGTCAGGGAGTAATCTAAACTAAGCCGATTTTCTAGCTATTCCTAGCTATTCATATGTAATCCCAGTGATTCACATGTAATCTATACTTGGAAGTATTTGCACATACATCCCACCATATGCCATTCAGTGCAATAACATGCAATACATGCTGTTTTCCACATAAACATTTGAAAGTAAAAAAAGGGGAGGGGAGAGAAAAAATGTTTATACACTGGGGAAAAAATTAGGGCTGATTCTTATATGACTTTGAACTAAACTTTTAAAAAGTTTGCTCTGCCTGACTTTAGGAATGCTGACTCTTTTCCAGCCTTGTAATATTGAAATATCATTGATGAATTTGGTAATAAGCATTTAAAAGCCTAACGCATTCCCTCCCATCTTATTCCCCTGTTAATTCAGTATTTGGGGAAGAAGTAATTCATCTAGATTTGCAAAGTGTGTACTTCAGACATTTTGCCATAAAACAGCCTCTGTGTTATAGCAGAAGCATTCTGTTATGCTGAGTCATTACACCCATCACCTTGGCCAGTAGCTGCTTTTCGTTTGTTATAGTCTGAAAAGAATACAAGAATAAGAAGCATCTTTGGGCACTTTTGTTTTTAACCAAGCCCCATCAGAGCTCAGAAGTTAAGCAAGATTGGCACTTGGATGGGAGGCTGCCAAGGAAGACTGGGGCTGCTATACAGAGGAAGGCAATGGCAAACCACCTCTGTTCATCTTTTTCCTTGAAAACCCCATGAGGGGGACCTGTATGAGGTTGCTATGAGTCAGTTCCAACTTGGTGGCACACTTCGCTTTTTATGCATTTATATATTCACAGTTCTTTGCTTCAGTAATTTCTGTGAACTTCTTTTAAGTTTGGTAAATTTTGCAAATGCAAAATTCAATCCCACTATTATCTTAATTAAATGTGAAAGTGTACTTTAGCTAATGTTCTTTCATTCCCTGCTAGTTATTAGATGTCTGTATAAGGGATTCCAAGTATCAAGGGCAATTCTTAGTACTGGCACCACATTTACAAGGTCTATCTGCTATTCATCTTCAAAGACTGAAACAGTAAAATAAAACAGGGTAAAATTCTCGGTGTTCAGTTTATAGGAGGTCAAGCCCCCAGGTCCCATTGTCTGCAATTCCAGCAGTTCCTCGTTTGTCACCTCTAGGTAGCTCTAGGAACTGCCGGAAACTCTATGGTAAGAACCTCTTTTATTTTTCTTTTGAATGTTTCTCCCAGGATGCTGCCCCTCCCTCAGCCTGCAAACTTATACAGTTTTCCAGGTACTTTACTTGCACTGTTAGAAAAAGAATCTTTTGTATGGAATTTCAAAGGCCTATACCTGGTGGATGTGGCCACAAAATAGCAAACAATACAGAACCATTACAAGGCTACCCAACTGAAGTAATCATTCAAGAAGCTTTGTGCCACTTCTCTAAGAGCTAGGAAGAAAATTTCTGTTTAAATCTTTGGCCGATAAAGAGGCAGAACCTCCAAGTCTGTTTAAAATTAGTTCATAGTGAAACTCTATCTTCTCTATCCAGCGTAAAACCCCAGAAGGTTTTGTATTAGCGCAGCACCCACACGCCAAACCTGAACCACAGTTCTTCATTAATGTACAATGAGTACACTATTCTGTAACTATATTAGTGAAGCAAGATTGGGTAATGTGATTATAGTGTTCTGCTTAATGTTGTTGGTGACCCTAATTAACTCTTGGTAGGAGGTGAACAGACATAGTAAAACTCATTAGGAGTAATCTAAACATTGCTTGTTTTTTTTCTTTAGAAATCTGGCCATTTTCATTTCTGGTGATGGGTTTCTCATGGATGATGGCAGAAATAGGGTCATCTTTCCTTCTTCTTTGTGAATTTTACTGACAGATTAATACTTTTTGGCCTGAAAGGAAATTGGATCTCATTTCTAATTAAAACATCTTAGAGTCAGGGATAGAGTATCTGCAAATCATTAAGCTTGTACCATAGAATATCATTTGCCCTGGAATAGGAATCCAATATGTGTCAGACTCAGACTACACCCATGATTCATCTTTGTACTTTTTTTTTTTAAAGTGAAATGACAGCTGTGGATTGGGGGCTGTGATTTCGGATCACAGTCCATGTTACTGGCAAAGGGGGTGGTTAACTCTTTCTCTGTAGCAGTTTTGCAATCACAATTTTTTCCCCTATGCCATTTTCCTATCTGCAGAGGCAATAATACAGGGATCTCTGTATTCTGTTTTTATAGATGGGGGGGAATTGGGGGTAGGAAGAACGTGTTGCCTGCAAGGAAATGGTTAATCACCTTACCTAGAAAAGTGGGCTGCAGGGAAAGGGTCAATTACCTTACCCCGCACACACCCACACACACAGTGCCCTCTACAGTAATCAAATTCACAGTCACTAAAATATCAATTGGGAGACTGATCAAATTTATCTTTGGGGGCAAAAACTACTCTATCTTTGATTCTGTGTTGTGAGAGTTACTTTTTTTTTTTTTTTAACCAAAACTGCAACAGGATATACTCCACTGTTAGTTATAGTGTGACTCCAGAATTATATTAGTAAGGAAGGGGGTCTGTTACTGAGGATAATTCTGGATAGGGATGTATCTGTTGGAGAGACATAATAGTGATCTAACACTGACTGCAGAAATTGTGGTATATAATGGGCAAGAAAAAACTGAAGTTCCCAGTATGTTGTAGACTCAATCTAAGGCTCTTTCAGAGTAGGAGCTTTCCTGCATTTTCATTTTCCCTGCTTGTGTGTTCCTGTTGCTTTGGGGGGGGGGTCTGTTCTGCATGTGTTTTGCTCCATCTAGTGGTTGATTCGACATTACATTGCTTTGTGTCCAGCATAAAAACTTGCAGTTCATATTTGCAGAGGGATATGCTAGATATAAACCGGTATAAAAACCTGCAGTTTCAATCTGCATGGAGAAATGCCAGACATAAACCGGTGTAGTATGTAATATTGAATCAATCACCAGAGGGAGCAAAACTCGTGCAGAACCGGGAAACACTCCCCCCCCCAGCAACAGGAACACACAAGTGAGGAAAATACAAATGTGGAAAAGCCCTAAGTCTCCTTGAATACAAGGAACTTAGTTATGAGTAAATGTGCAAAAGACCTTTTGACAATGTCTAAAAGTATTTGTGTTTGCCCAGTTGCTCTTTTCTTATTCTCAGTCATAATAATAAACCCTCATCACTGATCTATATACCAACATTCCTCCCTCACATATTTCTTCAGAGTTTTATCTTTATCTTTTGCACAGGATATCCATTTTGACAATGGTATTATTTTTTTTCTAATTTCACATGAGGTAGTGAAAAATATCCAAATTATATTCTGTAATATTAGAGGATTAGAATCAGAAACTGTGTAGGGTAGGTTTCACAGAACTCCAGAAGAATACTTGTTCAGATAAGAAATAAGATGAGCTTGTTTAGTTACATTTGATTTCCTACCAGGCACTACTTTCTTTGTAGTAATTTTGTGGCAAAAGACATAGCTTTGTGGTTATAAGGGACACAAAGCTAATATACCTATATGCATGAGTTTGTTGTGTGAAACAGGATTTTTCCATAGGTTGTGGGCCCCAGTCAGTATAATATTAATGACTCAAGGGCGTACGACAAATCCCTCTTTGTATTTCCTCCTCACCAACTATGTTCCCCCCCCATCAGCACTCAAACAGCTTTGCATACAACATTACAGTGCTAATCTGCAGCCTCAAATAAAGTGTGGTTAACACTATTGTTACGCTCTTCATACTGACTTTGAGGAGGTGATTACAATCATAACATTTTTTTAATTAACCCCTCATGTTTAACCATTTATGTGAAACAGCTTTTATTTTTCTGAGCTCTGCAAATTTTAATGAAGCCCAGCAGAAGTGTGATAGAACATAGGTTGCAATCAAACATGCTGTTTGATCTGATGCTGTTGCTCTACCCTTCCGGATTTAAAATGCATGTCCAGACCCCAACATCTGTCTTCCATTCCCCAGTTGTGGGCACACCATTCTGATCTGTCTTCGAGCTGGGGGTTATTTGGCACCAGGGAAAGTCCAGTCCTTCCTGAAACATGCAGTTTCACCCCACATTTCTGGATGTCTGATCAATCCATCATGCTCTCAAGCTGCTTGGAATGTCTGGACATTCCCTTCTGGTTTGGGGCTTTTTTTTGTTTTGCGGCAGTAAGCGAGATGTGCATAACTGCATATTCTCACCTCTCTCTCTCTGTTAATCTCTCTCTCACACAGGAACTTCTCAAAACTGCCTTTTCTTTTTTAAAAACTTCCAAAGAAAGACACCTGTGTACTTTTTCCTGTGCTTCCCGGCCATGGGGTAGGGAAGGAATTAATGAAAAGATGATTATTTTCAAAGAGGGAGGGAGAGAGGGGGCAGTCTGGCAATGATGCCCATGAATCCAGCTTTGCTCCAAGCTTTTAAATAAAAACAGCAGCAGCACACATGGCACAGGACAAGGCTTCTCTATTCTCCACACACACACCCAGCTTTGAAATGTTTAAAACACTGAAACACTTATCAAAAACAGTTTCAAAAACACTTCCTTCACATTGAGCTACATATCCCTGCAGCCTCCTCCAGCAATCCTATTGGCCACCAGCTGCCTCCCATAAGCAGTTATGTGCATGCTCAAAAGACAAATGGTTAGAAAAACCCGGCCCCACCGCCCCACTTCATGGCTGCTGTGTCTGATCAATCAACCATGGTGTGAAAGTACATTGAAATGGGTTAAGGGGGGAGGTCTGATCAAAAGTCTCTGTTACAAAAAAACCCTGGATCAATTAGAAGTGGGCCCACATGGGATCAAACTGCATGTCTGACTGCAGCCATAGACTGGTACCATACTGTCACTTGTGTGCTGCTGTTTCCCCTTGTCACTGGCTGAAATGCTATGATTATCATGGAATGTTCAGAAACGTTCCATTTATATTAATCAAGTGTTTACACATTGTACAATGTCTATAAGAAAAGTAGAGGATTTGTAGCAAAACTTTGCAGAGAACCTATAGATAGAAGGAGCCATTTGTTGCTAGCAGAAAGAACGGACAGGCAACACATTTTGGGAGACAAGAGAAGTGTGCCTGGAAGTCAAAGGGATTGGCCCTTAGCATGGCAGGAGTGCTCTGGCTCAAGCTTATACATGAATATAAGGTAGTTGCATTACTCAGGACCCCTATTTGGCCAAAGCCCAAATCTTTATTATTTATTTATTCGTTTATTTATTTTGTTCTACTTATATCCCACCCTCCCCACATTTGTAGGCTCAGGGCGGGTGCCAACATGTGTGTGTGTTGTGTGTATCTGTGATTTATGCAAGTTTACCATTTAAAACATCTTACAATAATCAATTAAAATCTATAAAATCATCAGTCTAATTCCATAAAATCATCAACATTTAAACAACAACATGCCTCAATGGCAGATAGTCTGGCTTCCAGGTTCTGTGGTAACTGGGGTGGGGGGAGGCCCAGTCAGGATGGATGCTTGCTGTCTTGATTAAAGGCCTGGTGGAAGAGCTCCAGCTTGCAGGCCCTGCAGAACTGTAGTAAGTCCTTCAGGGCCCTGATCTCATACGGTAGCTCATTCCACCAGGCAGGGGTCAGGGCTGAAAAAGTCGGACATCCATTGGGCCAGGGACTGCCAGGAGATGTTGACTGGCAGAATGCAATGTTCTTCAGGGCTCATATGGGGAGAGGCGCTCTTTACCAAAGTTGAAATCCATCTCAGTATTTTTTTTCTCAGTATTTTTTACTGCTGTAGTGTTTAGCAGCAAAGAAAACACAAGAAAAGAACGGCTGATATGTGACATTCTATATTTGACTTTCGCAAATTGGCTGGTTTCCTTACTGGCAATCTGTTTATAATTAACTGTGTTTTCAGTTACATCCAGTGGGTCTGAGCATCATTCATGGTTTGAATTCAGAAAAACCTCAGCCTTAAAATATAAGTATTTCATAGTTCATCCTTTCATTATTGCTGGTGCCACTCCAGCTATTGCTATGGCTGCTATTCTATTAATGTAGCTTTAATAAATATCAATTTTCTACTTGAAGCCAGAACCATCTTTGCTCTCAAATTGCTGCCACAGCATATAAAAGCTATACCCGAGCCAACATCAGTTAGTGTTCAATACTTGGCTTCAAGCCTGTTTCCATCAGTTCCAAGCTGGATATAAGTCAGCAGTGAGATACTCTTGCAAGAAAGGCAAATTGTGTTAGATTTGCCATAACAGAAACATTATGTGCAAGGCATGGGGATGGTGTGATTTTAGCACTATGACTGGCACTGCTGGAGGCTCAAAATGAGCTTCAAGACCTGTTTTGGTTGCCACATTGTACTAAGAAGGTAAGCAGACTGGAGAAGACTCAGAGGAGAGAAATCAAGTTGTCAAAGAGATAGAAAATGTGACAGGCAAAAGACGACCGTGGGCCAATTCTAGCACAGTGTTTGTAGAAACAGGAGGACCATTGTCTTAAGAGCCATAGCTTGTGTCCCTTTGTAGCAGAGACTTGTGGCTCAGTGGGAGGGCATTTGCTTTGCGTGCAGAAGGCACCTCCAGTGGATCAGATAGTTGATGTTGTGAAAGACCTCTGTCTAAGACTCCAAAGAGCTGCTGGTGGTGGTCACAGTAGATGATACTGGCCTTGATAAACCAATAATCTGTCCCATGTGTTCTTGTGCCTGTAGGATTTGGGCTCAAGATTGGTTGCAGGGAGGACTGCCAGCCTCCTGGTAGGGAATGGAGATCTCCCAGAAGTCATTTATTTATATGCTGTCTTTCTGTTCAAAAGAACACCCAAGACAGCTACAAATATTAAATCCTATTATAATAAACAATATTAAATCCTATTATGATAACCAAATAATTATTAACTAACAAAGTCTCCCGAGGCTGAAGGCAGTATTTCCAGGTGGTAACTCTTTTTAAAAGCATGAGTGGTCAAGGGGTGTATGTGAGAAACCGTAATTACAAATTGCCAGGCTTGGAATCAGCATTCTAGAGGACGATCTGCCTGCATTAACTCCTCATTGTTCATCATGTTGTTTATTCTTTTGGTTCTACATTTGGGCTACCTTGAACCTGGTCAAGTGTGCTCATCGTTAATACCCAACCTCATTTGGGCCTCTGTCTTCTCAGGCTGTTCTGCCCCCTCTTCTCTCTCCCTAAGCAAAGCTGAGAGGGTTTGGCAGCCATTTTATCTTTGCTAATTCAGCCCAAAATACCAAAAGTGGAAAGAAAGTGGTGATGGTTATGGTGCAGGTATAGTCACACACAAACTCTTCTATGATAAAACAAGAAAGCGTGTGTTATTAAGACAGCCAGTTTGGTGTAGTGGTTAAGTGCACGGACTCTAATATGAAGAACCGGGTTTCATTCCCCACTCCTCCACATGAAGCCAGCTGGGTAACCATGAGTCAGTCACAGTTCTCTCAGAGCTTTTCTATCAAGAGCAGTTCTCTCAGAGCTCTCTCAGCCCCACCTACCTCACAGGGTGTCTGTTGTGGGGAGAGGAAGGGAAGGAGATTGTAAGCCTGTAAAGTACTGGGTTTCGGGCCTCATGACTCGGACGACGACATAAGAGAAGGCGCGTTTATTCGTACTTCACACAAGACAAAGAACACACAGTAATGGCCGGAGGCCAACTATATACAGTTAGGGGGGACGGCCCTATATTCCTATTGGCGGGTTTGAATCGCCCGCCAATGCTGCCATTGGTTCACTACTGGCGAGCTCAGGAACCTAGTCCCTATTGTTCTCAGAGAGCGAAGCTTGGCTGTATTTCGCCAGCTCTGCCTTCTGATCCCAGGACACAACACCCCTCCCCCATAGTTCGTCTCCTATCAGGTGACGTAGTCTTTTAAGTATGTTGGTGCCCTCCGTTCTCTTAGCGATCGTCGGGGGCCGGTACCGGACTGGCGGGGCCCCTATCGGGTGGTCTGCCAGCACAAGGAGCTTGGATCTCTGGTAGTAGCCGAGGCGGTGACGGTGGCGGCTGTAACGGCGGCGGCGGCGGTTCAGTTGTCACCGGGCCCCCCTCTGGATTCCGTGGACTTTCCGGCGCTGGCTCCGCTGTCGGTGCTTGCAGTCGATCGGATGCTGGGGCGGTCACGGTTTTTCCCGGTAACTGGATCTCTGTGTCGGGGTCTTGCCGCCTCCGGAGCTGGTCGACGTGTTTACGGAGGACCCGGTCCCCATCTGTTAGGACTTCGTAGGACACTGGCCCGGTGGGTTTTAGGATGCGCCCGGCCACCCACTGAGGCCCCGCCCCATAGTTCCAGAAGTAGACAGGTTCCCCCGGGAGGAAGCTTCGGGGAGCCTCCCGGTTCTCGACCAGCTTTCTCTCTGGGGCTCGGGTCCGGGTGGAGCCTGTCTAATAAAGTGGTAGGGCGGCGGCCCATTAATAGTTCTGCGGGGCAATGCCCGGAGATGGGGTTTGGGGTGGTGCGGTAAGTTAGAAGAAAGCGGGCCAGCCGGAACTCCCAGTCCCCCTCCGTTATGAGGCTCAGGGCTTCTTTGGCGGTGCGTACCGTTCTCTCCGCCTGTCCATTTGTTGACGGGTGGAAGGGCGCTGATCGTATGTGCCTGATTAGGTTCCTTTCGAGGAACGCTTGAAACTCAGCAGATGTGAACGCTGCCCCGTTGTCTGACACGATTGTGTCTGGTAACCCGTGCGTCGCAAATATTTTCCGCAGGGCCCTTATTGCCGCTTTGGCAGAGGTGGTAGACACTGGGCTTATTTCCACCCATTTCGAGTAGGAGTCTACCGTCACCATGAACTGGAGCCCCTGAAATGGCCCCGCAAAATCTATGTGTAGGCGTGACCACGGCTTGTGGGTAGACTCCCAGCTTTGGGTTGGCGCTCTCGGGGATTGGGGCGGACTTCCTGACACCGTGTGCACCCTCGGACCCAGGTTTCAATTTCGGCGTCCATCCCGGGCCACCACACATAGCTCCTTGCCAGAGCCTTCATGCGTACAATGCCGGGGTGGGCCTCATGTAGCGTTTCTAGAACCCCTTGTCTCATGGGCCCCGGGATGACCACCCTGTCCCCCCATAACAAGCACCCTTTTTAAGGTGGATAACTCTTCCCGCCTGGCTTTGTATGCCGTGAACTCTGGCCCTGTCTGTTCCGCTGGCCATCCCCTCACCACCCAGTTTAGGACCCGGGAGAGAATGGGATCTCGGGACGTGCGGGCGGCCACGTCTGCAGCCTGAAGGGGGGGTTTGGCAGCTCCTCCATTAACAAGACAGCGGGAGCCGGATCTTCCCCTGTATGCGGCAGCGGCAGGCGGCTCAAGGCGTCGGCATGACCCAGCGCCTTGCCCGGCCGATGCTCCAACTGGTACTGGTAGCCCGCTAAAAACAAGGACCAGCGCAACACCCGGGGTGACAATACCTGCGGCGTTTGTTTGTCCGCCGCGAACAGTCCCAGGAGCGGCTTATGATCGGTTACGAGCGTGAAGGGCCGCCCGTACACAAAGTTGTGAAACTTTTTAACCCCCGCCACCAGTGCCAAGCCCTCCCGGTCGATTTGTGCATAGTTCGCGCTCCGCGGGGGACAGCGTGCGGGAGTAATAAGCCACCGGGACTTCCCTTCCATCCGGTAGCTTGTGTGCCAAGACTGCCCCGACCCCATACGGTGATGCGTTGCACGCAAGGATTACCGGGAGCTTTTCATCAAAGTGGGCGAGCACCGCGTTAGAAATCAAGAGTACTTTAACCCCCCGAAACGCCGCCGCCTCCCTCGCCCCCAGGCCCAAGGTGTCGCCTTATCCAGCAGTCTGTGCAGGGGTTCGGCCACGGCGGCCTTGTGGGGGAGAAAGGCGTGGTAAAAGTTCAGGAGGCCTAAGAACGCCTGGAGCTCGGCCTTGGACTTCGGGGCGGGGGCCTCCACGATGGCCTTCACCTTGTCCCTCGCCGGATGCAGGCCTGTTGCGTCTACCCGGTATCCCAAGAACTCCACCTCCGGCACCCCGAGGAGGCACTTTTCCCGCTTCACTTTCAGCCCCGCGGCTTGGAAGCGTTCCAGTACAGTTCGGAGGCGGGCGGCGAAGCTTTCCGGGGTGGTCGCGGCGATGAGGACGTCGTCAAAGAACGGCGTCACCCCAGGGATCCCTTTTAACAAATCGTCCATTAAATTCTGGAAGATCCCTGGGGCCACACTGACCCCGAACTGCAGCCGCTTCACCCGGAAGGCCCCCCGGTGGGTCACTATGGTTTGCGCCTCGGCCGTGGCCTCATCTACCGGGAGTTGCTGGTACGCCTGCGTGAGATCCAGCTTTCCAAATATGCGCGCCCCCGCCAGTGTGGCTAGGACATGGCTGACCACGGGTACGGGGTATGCGTGCGCCTGAAGTGCCTGGTTAATGGTGCACTTATAATCCGCGCAGATGCGGATTTCCCCGTTTGGCTTGACGGGTGTCACAATCGGGGTCTCCCATCGAGCGTTCGGGACGGGCTCTAGGACTCCCTGGGCCACTAACCGGTCCAGTTCGGCCTCTATTTTCAGGCGGAGGGCCAGGGGCACGGTGCAGAAGCGCTCGTCGAACGGGCGTCACGGTGGGGTCTAAGTGAAGCGACACCGGGGGCCCTTTATAGCACCCCAGTTTCCCGTCAAAAACCTCAGGGAATTCCTTGCACACCGCCCCCCAGTCCCGCACCCCGCACTTATTCACTCCCCCGATCGTTATGCCTAGGGCTTCGAACCACGCCCGCCCCAGGAGACTCACGAGATTTCCCTCTACCACCACCAAGTCCAAGTTCCCCTCAAAGTCTCGGTACTGCACTCGGAAAGTGCCGACTCCCCGGATGGGGACAGGGTTCCTTTGAAAGTCCACCAAGCTTAGTGGCGATGGACGTAGAGGGGGTCCCCCTAATGGGCAAAGTTTTTTTAAAGTGTCTAGGGAAATGATGGACGCCGCCGATCCCGAGTCCACTTCCATGCAACAGGGACCCCTCGATCCGCACGGTTACTTGGATCTTCGGGGCAGAGGAGAGGTTGGGGTTGGGGAGGCGAAGTACCTGCAGCGGCTGGTCGGTGAGATGGTACAACTCGGCGACCTCTTCCGTCGTCTCGTAGGCGGTGGACGATGCGCGGTGCGGTGGAGCCGACGATCTCGAATTCCTGTGGCCCTTGGACCGGCAGACCCGTGCGAGGTGTCCCTGCTTTCCGCACCCGTGACAAACAGCATCCCGGAACTTGCAGGATTTCCTTCCGTGGCCTTCCCCGCAGCTGGCACAGACGATCCGGTTGCCCGAAGGCTTGGCTGGCTCTCTGTTGGCCTGCTGGAACGGCGCCGGCCGGCGTTGTTGAGGTCTGAGGGCGAAGACCTCTTCCGTATCCACATTCCCGGGGCTTGGACTCCTTCCGACCACATGGGCGGCCGCGGCCGGGCGTTCCCCTTCCGCGGCCTCGTGGGCTGTTGCGGCATCTAGGGCCTCGTCTAAGGAGAGCCTCCGGTGTCCAACCAACTTGCGCCGCAGCTTGGAGTCTGCCAGGCCCCACACGAACTGCGTCAGCAGGTTGTCCTCCACCTTCGGGAATCCGCAGTCCACCGCAAGCGCCCTTAGCGCGGCCAGGAAGGTGGCAATGGATTCCCCTTGGGCCTGGACTCGCCTCTGGAAATCCATCCTCTTGGCCAGGAAGGTCGGCCGGGGGCTGAAGTAAGCGTTGAGGACATCCAGGATCTCCCCAAACGAGCTCTCCAAGGCCGTGCGGGGCACCAAGAGGCTCTTGGCGAGGCGGACGGTTTGGGTGCTGCAGGCGTTCAGCAGGATCGTTCGTTTCTGGTCGGGGTGGCGGATTTCGTTGAGCTCCAAATAGCTGATGAGCTGGTCGACCCATGCATCCCAGGTTTCTGGCTGCGACGGATCGAAGTGCTCCAGTGTTACATGAGAAGCGGCCATGGTTCTGTCTGGGAAGGCGTGCGCCGGGGCGAGCGGTGCGGTGCTGCTCTCGGGGTCAGCGATGCGATGCTCGGTGAGCGGTGCGGTGCTGCTCTCGGGGTCAGCGATGCGGCGCTCGGCGGTGTCCTTTTCGTCGCTCATGGAGTCACGGAAGGCATTGAAATCCCACCTTCGTCGCCACTGTAAAGTACTGGGTTTCGGGCCTCATGACTCGGACGACGACATAAGAGAAGACGCGTTTATTCGTACTTCACACAAGACAAAGAACACACAGTAACGGCCGGAGGCCAACTATATACAGTTAGGGGGACGGCCCTATATTCTTATTGGCGGGTTTGAATCGCCCACCAATGCTGCCATTGGTTCACTACTGGCGAGCTCAGGAACCTAGTCCCTATTGTTCTCAGAGAGCGAAGCTTGGCTGTATTTCGCCAGCTCTGCCTTCTGATCCCAGGACACAACAAAGCCCCTCTGAGACTCCACGTGAAGGGCAGGGTATAAATCCATCCCTTCTTCTGATGTGTTAATTTGCATATTGTGCACATTTCTAATTATGTTTATAAAAAACATTACTATATTACCAATCAGTTGCTTTGCATCTTTTCCTCTTAACTACTGCAAAAAAGTTGGGGAAGAGTACACAAATATTTACCCCAGTGAGGGAGAAGATCCCCTGCTCCCCCGTCAGAACAGTGGCAGGAGAAGAATTTTTAAAAAACACAGCATCGTGTGTGACGCTACATCACTTCCAATAAAAAATCACCAGGGTTTACCCATAGAATTTAAAATGATTCCTAGAACTACCTGTGTCTGGTTCCTTCACCAGAAGTCATGCGGCACTGAAGCTGGCATCAGTACCACACCCCCCATCCCTGCTTACAACCCTTCCTCAGGTTGTCAGGGACTGTGGCAGGGAAACTGCTGGGAAAACTGCCACTATGCTGTTATTAGCAATCAAACTGGTTAACCAAGAAACCACACAAGTATACTTCCATGTGGCAATCACCTTTGTTTGGTCAGCAGAGCAGTATTTCTGCTTGATGGGCTTCAGCTGTTCAGCTCCAACTTCAGGGGCCCTGAACATGAACATGAAGAGTCAGCAGGTTTATATTTGGATTCAGCACCCCACAATCACAGCATCACCTCAACACTACATGCCAAGTTCATTCTGTCAGCTACTTCAGCTGAATAAATCTTCCACGCAGACTAACTACTATACTAGTGAACAGAAAGATCCAAGTGGGAAAGAACATTTTGCCACTCCTCACATTTCCGGCAAGGTGCACATGCATAGCGGGATGCTTCGCAAATGAGCTGCTTTACTAAGTATGATTATTATATAAAAATTATGTCAAGTTACCACTGGATACATAGTTGTCAGTATTCATATTAAGGGAAGAGCTACTAAGACAGGAGTACAGGTTCCTCTTTCAAGAGCATAGGGTTGTCAGGTCTCATAAGAACATAAGAGAAGCCAATGTTGAATCAGGCCAATGGCCCATCCAGTCCAACACTCTGTCACACAGTGGCCAAAAATACCAGGTGCCATCAGGAGGTCCAGCAGTGGGGCCAGGACACTAGAAGCCCTAGTCTCCCCTGGCTACCAGTGGGAGATGGGGGGTGGGGTTGCCAGATCCAGGTTGGGAATCTCCTGGAGATTTGGGAATGGAGCCTGGGGAGGACAGGATCCTCAGGGGGGTACAATGCCACAGAAGTCACCCTTCAAAGCATCCATTTTCTCCAGGGGAACTGATCTCTGTAGTCTGGAGATGAACTTTAATTCCGGTAGATCCTCAGGTCTCACCTGGAGGCTGGCATCCCTAGTATCCCAACATGAACTGTTTGCTGATAAAATATGAAAGCTGGCAGAGTAATTATTGAGGTGTTCCTGTCAACTATAGACGGAAGGACAAATTACTTTGTCCCTACAGATCAGAGGAGGACTCTAGGATATCATTATGCCATAATCCTCTTTGTGAAGAAAAACCAGGAAATCAAATATAAACATTACAGAAATAAGGCAGTCTGTCCAATAGCCTCCAACAGTATTTTTCTCATTCAAGAGAATGAAACCTTAGATTGATATTGATTCAGAAAGACATGAATGATGTAAATCGAACAGACTTCCAAAGCAGTGAGTGGGTGACTTTATCCATTTTTATTTTCAAGTCTGATTCACTGTGCTGAATCCAGCTGCTGGATCCTGCTTATGTAAACAAGGCTTTCGCCCAGGCTTTCTTGAACAAAATTATCTTGCCCCATTTCAAGCCTGGTTTTGAAACAGAAATTGCCTTGTCTGTTCTGCTAGGCTACAGGTAGGAAGTGATCCAGATTCTCCTAAAACTTCTCAACAGTTTTTGATATCATTGACCATGTGTAGTAACCAGGGGCTATTTTATTTATTTTTTAGTGGGGAATTGTAGTTAGTTCCTTGCAGAAGCCCAGTGTTTGGTTCTTGAGCCTGAAGTGTTGGCCACCTGTAGGCTATTAGTTGGTTGCTTAGCAGTGACTTTGGGGAAAGGAGTCTGGTGAACCTGGTTAAGCCTAATTGGCAGTTAGTGCCGGTGGTCAGGGCTCCAAAAGTGGTTAAAACTGAAGTTCTTTTTATCTTTGTGTTCTGACTTGAAACCCGTAGCTGGATGCCATAGGGTGTTATGGTGCTTCAGTAAAAAAATTGCTGGGGTTTGTGCTTAAGAACTGTTAGGAACAACTGGGGCTACACTGTCCAAGGTAAAGTAGTTAGAGAGTAAAAAAAAATAATTGTTTTCAGTGCACAGAGTACTGGTACTACTTTGCCCCTTAAAATAAAGCATTTTGTTATCTACCTGTTTGGTGTGGTGTGTCTGGGGCTCTGTAGAGGGGTTTTCGTTGTCTTTTTGGCCCTACCAATATTATCTTGGTGGGACTCTGGACCTTGGAGGGGGTTTGGATTCCTGCTGGACGTCTTAAAGACAACCAGGTTGGCCACAGCCTTATCTTTGTGAATAAAGCAGGGTAGTGGCACTACACTTCTGGTATCCTTCTGGACAGGTTGGAGGGGGTCCACTTCACTGGTTCCATTCCTATTTTACTGACTAGTACTATATGGTGGTGCAGGCGCATAGTGGCTCATAGTGGCTCAGACCCATTGTGTTATGGGGCTCCCCAAGGCCCTGTTCTGTCCCTCATGCTATTCAACATCTACTTGAAACCACTGGATACAAGTGTAAACAGTATGCTAATATTGACAGTAAGCGTGATGATCATGGGGAATTTCAGATTACCCTTTTTAAGCCATTATTGTACTGTCTTGGAGTAAACCAGTACAGGGGCAGCCACTTCACACAGCCTTTCCCCTACCGATAAGGAGCTGTCTCTGAAGCAGTTGGCATTTCAGATTGCGCCATTTTGTTTTCCCACCTTTTTTCATTTGTGCAGCCAATCTTTGTCTTTTTTTAACGTTCTTTTAAGAGTGCTATAACGCTATAACGCAACACCAAAGCACCACAATAGCAACCCCGTTGGAATACCTGGACTCCATTGAGATACATGAGATTGGAGGATTTAAAAATAGGAAGGGGAAGCTCAGGAACACACAGTTTGAGAGCATTTTTTTAACACTAGCTCCTTCCCAGCTTGCAAACAGCATCCTCCTTTTGATGGCCAGCATTTCAGGATGCCATGCCTCGGGGGAGGGGGGGGACCTGGGGATCCCCTGTACTTTCAGCCAATGTTCCCTCTAAGCTGAGTTAGTGTGAGCTGGTTCACAGTTTTTTAGCCTCTGGCAGAGCAAACTAATTTATGTAGTAGCCAAATAATTTGCTCACAATTCTAATGCCAGTAGCTCACAAAGTGGAATTTTTGCTCACAGGACACCGAGGCTTAGAAGAAGCATTGCAGAGTTACAGCTTATCTCCTGCCTATAGATATCAGTTCCCAGGCATATAGTGAATGCTGTGGAAGGTGGACTCCATGGCATTGTATGTCGTTGAAATCTCTGTTCTCCCCAGATGAAGTGATCTCATTTATCTCAGTGGTCCAGGCATTCCAATGGGGTCACTATTGTGCTATTTTGGTGTTGTGGTACAGCGCTATAGTGCTCTTAAAAGAACATTAAAAAAAAGATGGAGATTGCCTGTGCGGGCAAAAAAGGGCGGGAAAACCTTGTCATCAGAGGAAGTACTATGCGTGGGGTATTTTACACAGCACCCCGTAGCGCTTCAGGGACATTATAGAAAACTGAAGACCGCTTGGAAGCAGTTTGCAGGTAAAACGACTCAAGAACACTTCCATAACAGGACAGGAGCATTTGTGTCTTAAAGGGTCAATATATTCCATTATGGAACTGTTACTAAAACGGTTCTGTCTGAAATGTACAGAAACCATTAGTGAGCAGTTCCTGAAACAGAACATATCAGCTGTTTGAAATTCCCCTATTTCTCCTTCTTGGCATTATCAGGTGATGCTATGGATGTTAAAAACAAGTGCCTGGAGGTGGTGATGGATTGGATAATGGCCTAAAGCTCAGGCCTAAAGCTCAGCCTAGACAAGGCAGAGGTGCTGTTGGTCAATCCTGTACCGAATCAGTGATTGAGGAGAAAGACTGTTCTGCATGGGGTTGTAACTCTTCTTGAAAGAACAGGTTCACAGTTGGAGGTTCTAATAGACCCATGTTTACAAGAGGGGGGCAGGTCTCCTTGTGGCATGTCTCAACACTTTCAGGTGGTATTCCAGGTCCAGTCCATAGTTATGCGTGCTCCAATCACATCCGAGCTAGACATTTAACTGTGTGCTCTGTGCTGGACATCTTTGAAGATTGTTTGGAAACTTCAAGATCACTTTCTGGTATAAATTACAGAGCATATATTTCACATGTGCTGAAAGATTTATGTTACTGAGCAACTCACTTCAATTGAAAGTTTTTATTAGGACCTGTAAAACCTTATGTAAGATGTGATCAACCATTTTTTTACGAACCTGCCTAATTACTGCAGGCACCATATGAAGCTCATAGGTTGTTTGTCTCACTTATCTGAAATCAGATGGGTGGTCATGCAAAGGGGAGCTTTTTCTGTGGTGGCACCTTGATTATGGAATACCGTCTCCACAGGAGTTTGACAGTCATCAAATGTGCCTATTGGCGCTGTGTTGGGGAACTCTGCTGTAAGTGGAGAAGGCAGGGTATAAGTTATTAAAATAAATAAATACCTCTCCTGTGCTTACTTCCTATTGCTCTTTGTCTAATGGTAATTTGGCCCCATGCAGATGACAGAAGCTGCAAAATAAAGATACCTGAGAAAGTCCCTGAGTATACAGAGCACTTGTAAATTAACTCCCCCCTCAAAAAAAAATCCTGAAATGTTCTGATGAGAACTGAAAATGCTCCAGTATAGACAGAATGTTCATAGCAGCTGGGAGTAATTTAAAGGAAATGAGTAGGGAGAAATCATCCTACTCAAATAGAGGGAAACTGGCATGAATGGGATTTGGGGGGCTTTCCAAATTGTTCCTCCTTCCTACAATTCCTTGTGGGCCCCCAGCCTGCTATATTTCAGTTTCATTCATGTAGTAATTATATATTCCTTTAGAGCCTCTGTGGTTTAACAGAGAGGGGGGAAAACCTTTTTTTTTTAGAATGAATTTTTTCTTGCTTCAGTTCAAAGGCTCTGGAAACTTTGTACCCCTCATTCAAAGTGGTTTACTTATTATAGTCTTGTAGGACTCTGGTGCCTGAAGCACAAGCTTGTTGATTTTATAATTAGGCCGCAGAGCAATTTGTGTAACAGTTGAGCTCTACCTTAAAAACATACCAGGTTTATGAATTGAATTAGAAGTACAGGAAAGCATTGATTAAAGCATGACTGGAAATTTTACAACTGGCAATGCTAAGAGGCCACTACAACAGGATTCCATATAACAAACATGTCTATCGAGGATTTAGGCCATGTGGTTTTCCACTGCCCAAGATTTGCAGTAGAATATGAATGATATCTTGGGAATATTTTATCATGATACCCAGGAAGAGTGGACAATCATACACTAATTTTATTACTTGACAATAAAAGTAAACACGTAATGTCACAAATGACAAAGTTTATTGCAAGGGTGATAAAGCTTTCATCAAAACCATCTACTATTAGTGTATCCAGTGGATAAGATTATGTATTATGCTTACTGACTGATTGATTCACTGGTCAATTTTAAACAGTTAACTTGATTTTTAACTATTGCTATAAATTTTAAATGGATACTAAGAATTTTGGTGTTGTGATTACTGTATTGTATTTCTTCTTGACGCTGTTCTTGGTGTTGTTTGCTAAGACCATGAGCTAATGCAATAAGGATAATGAGGATGAGGATGGTGGTGGTGGTGGTGATGATGATGATTTTATAATTAGGCCACAGAGCAATTTGTGTAACAGTTGAACTCTACCTTAAAAATATACCAGGTTTATCAAAGTTAAGGCATCAGAAGCCAGTCAAAAGTTCCTCTATCTAGATGTAGTTCTGAAACTATCTCCATGGTGCTTCATCTCAGCTGCTTGCTCTCTCCCCACCCCCCACCCCACTACTCTTATTTTAAATATACTACTTTTGGAAGACCCATCGGGGTGGATCCTGTAGATTCCCTGTGGAATATTTCAGCAGTCCCTTCTGACCATGGGAATTCCCCCTCCCCTTTCTGCTCAGTAAGTGTAGCTCTGCTGATGAGGAAGAGGAAGTTTTACCTCTTCCTCACTGCAGCCCCTAACCCATGTGGCTTTTAGTCTGTGTGGAATTAGAAGGGACTGCTGAAGTGAGAAGAATGTGACAGCTTCCAGGCTGTAACAGAACATTCTATAATAGACCTAAAGGTAAAGGTAAAGGTTTCCCTTGCTTGAAAGCCAGTCAAATCCGACTCTAGGGTCTAGTGCTCATCTCTGTTTCCAAGTCAAAGAGCCAGCGCTATCTGAAGACATTTCCGTGGTCATGTGGCCTACTCTTCCTATAAGAGCCCTATCCTTCCTATCCTTCCTAGTATATTAATGGAGACCCTGATACTACAAGCACAAGTCAGGATTTCATGTTCAGCTGTTAAGCTAGGAGGAAAGAGATGTCATGCTGCCCAGAAACTGTTCTACCTCCTGATGGCAGTTTCTACCACTACCATTTCTAGGTCAGGGCCAGCTCACTCACTAGGAAAACTAGGCATTCACCTAGGGCAGGCCAACCCTTAGGGCACCAAACTGCACCGGGCCCCCCCACCAAAAGCCCCTGCGCCCCCGCCAAAAGCCCTGCATCTCCCTAACCTAGAGCCTGGCTGGGGCAGGAGGGTGTCGCCGAGAGCCCGAGTGCGGGGGGGAGTGCTGGCCTGGCTGAGCGCCACCGAGGCAAGCAGGTGGGTGGGGAGGGTGGCGTTCCTTCCCAGCCGTCTCAGACTGCTGCCATCGCCGTCGGGGCTGCCGGGAGGCACTCCAGGCCGGGCTGTGGCCGCTGGATTGCAAGGCACCCGAGCCCGCTGCCGGGGAGGCTGTACCACCACCTCCTCCTCCATCTGCCGGCTTCATTCTGCCGCGCTGGTGCAGCCCGGGCTGGGGTGCTCCTCCCTCACTGCATTTCTGCAAGCTCCGCACAGCCCCAGAAGGGGCCGCTTTCACTTTCCTGTGCAGCCCTAACAGCGATGACGGCAGCCTGAGATGGCCCGGGAAGGAACACCGCCCCCCCCCGCCTGCCTGCCTCGGTGGACAGCGGTGAGTCACACGCGCACCCCTTTCTCTTTCTCTCTCTCTCTCTCTCTCTCTCGGGCCTGGCCGGGAGCCTCCCGCCCGCTAGAAGTCCTAAAGGTGAGCTGCGAAGAGTCAGGGTTGTCAGAAGCCCTAACTCAGTCAGCCAAACACCATGTCTTGTGGTTCAAACAAGAATAGCATTTATTGGTAAGCTGCAATAGAAAGGTTACTGGAGCAGATACATTGTTCAGAATGACTTGGTTACACAAAGCAGGCAGTTATACAGGAAAGGGGGTGAATGGGGACCCCCCTCTCTACCAATCAGGGAATAACATGTGAATGGGAATCGAAAGTTACTACGCTAATGAAGTTCCCACCGCCCCCATTAATCTCAGCAAAGCTGCAGCTTTGAAAGCGATAGGAAAGCTCGCAGCCTGTCTCCTCCAAGGTCAGAATGTTCAGTCTACCAAAGATAGGGCTGCCAGAGTCACATTCCATTCTCACACACCGGGCATAAATCTATACCCCTATGATCCCAACCTCCTGCCCTTCACGCCACCATGGCGCCCATAGCCATCCTCCCCTCCATCCATCATGGCAGGACTACCTGACAAGGGTGCTGCACAGTCTCCACGCCAGGCACCAGGCTGGCCGGGCAGCTCAGGATGTAGTCCTCTATGACCCTCCAAATCTGGTGGGACTGGCTGCAGAGCAGAAGTGCCTGGCGTTGCGCTTCAAGCCAGATCCTTCACGCCTCGACCCCGAACCCCGTTGGAGGGGACCTGGCTGCTCCCTGGGAGCCACACCACCTAGGGTCTCCCCTCGAAGGCCACAAAGTGCCCCCTACCCTGCACGTGGCCCAAGGGCATCTAAACCAAAGAGGGGGGCAGGCAGGTGTTCCTTTGAATCAGATCCGGCCACATTTGCTGGCAAGACTCCCAGGGCGGATTCCAGAAGAGAATGTCATGTTCGATGGGTTTCCTCTACTCTGAGGAGGTGCCATCAGATTCGTATTCAAAGAGCTTCAGGCCTTAGTCTTATTATTTTCCTAATGCATGCTGATTTTAAAAAATCCTTTAGTTAATATGTTTGAACATTGAAATCTGTCTCTGTAAAAACCCACAAGCAAGGAGGGATCTAATTAGTTCTGTGTACCAAACGCAGCTTTGTGTTTATGTATTTTGAGAAAGGGGACCTCCTCAGTACATAGCAAACTGCTTTTGACATGGAAAGGACTGCCAAAAAGCACTTTGAGGTGTAGTGTAGAGGTGTACTACTTGAAGGAGAGAGTCAAAATTTCATCAGGGTACCCCCAAACACTTCAGTGCACCTAAATAGCTCTTTGAATTCTGAGGGAGCATGGAGATTGTAGAGTAGTTAACTTTTCCAAAATTATTCAGTGAAGCATGCAGACACTGAAATCAAGCCTCACTCTGCTTGGTCATTATGATAAAGTATTTCACATAATGTGAAACAACATTTATTTAGTTTCCTGTGTGGATATGTAGCTGTGCTTTAGTTTCAGATCTGAAAAATTATGCAATGGCTTTCTAGAGAGAACTGGATAGAATTTACCTAAAAATTAAAGGCACAGCTCCCCCTATAGTCTAAGGTCGAATCTGCATTTGCATTTTTAAAATCAGTTTCATGCTGCTGTGATGCCATCTTTCTCTATGCTTGGTCGAATCTGCATTTGTTTTTCCCACCAGAATCCCAGCCTTCTGACTCCATCTTCAAAAAAGCTGTCTACATTTTGTTTTCACACTTCAACAGTGCTAGCATACTTTTGCATGTCTGCATATGTTTATCATCCTATCATGGCAGCTTCACTGTCATTGCGCCTCCACACCACTTTAAATGAATCTTCTCCAAACAACTCTTCAAATAAGCATAGAGAAAGATGGCGTCACAGCAGCATGAAACTGATTTAAAAATACAAATGCAAATTTGATCCTTGTTTGTAACTGTAACTTGCTTTCTATCTAGTTTGAATGAATTCCACTATCAGTTGAGTACAGTGTGTTTTGCCTTTTCCTGTGTTCTCCAGTATTTGCAGTTGAATTGTATAGAAATATTCAGAACCATTCAAGGGTTTTTGATGCTTTTCTGTGATTTTTCTAGAACACTAGAAGCAGCACTTTCACAACTTTCTCCCTTTTTCATCAGTAGTCCAAAAATTGTAGGCAGCCATGGTAATCTATGGAATACTTCCAAAAACCACAGAGCTCCTTCTTATGATGCCTTGTTCCTCTGCATTTTATCTGCAGCTTCATGTTCCTCCACCTTGCATTCTTAATATTACCCAGTATAGATTCTGTGGGTTGCTGTTCTGATGGAATGACTAGAAAGGCTTTTTATTTTTATTTTTTGCTTTGTTTGTGCTTGGGGGGGGGTGTCAACAATGGGAGGGCTTCTAGTGTCCTGGCCCCACTGGTGGACCTCCTGATGGTGCCTGGTATTTTTGGCCACTGTGTGACACAGAGTGTTGGACTGGATGGGCCATTGGCCTGATCCAACATTGGCTTCTCTTATGTTCTTATGTCTTATTTATGTCTAAAAGATGGAACTGGGTAGTCTGACTGTTTTCTATAATCACTAATATCGCCACACTTTAATAATGTCAAATGTGTGACTAATGGCAGCATCTCTATTTCTAACAGGTCCTCAGGAAGGTTGTGGTGGTCAACTGACAAACTCCAGTTACACTTTTGGCTCTCCAGACTCCAACATGGATGGCAAATATGATAAAGATCTGGAATGTGTGTGGACTATTGTTGCGCCTGTAAACAGGCTGGTCAACCTCACATTCAACACTTTTGAACTTGAAGCAGCCTCTTCTTTTCAAAACTGCCGGTTTGACTATGTCAAAGTAAGTATGTGCTTTCATTAATAGAGGCTCTTATACCAGGGGTAAAAGGAAGATAAGAACACTACAGACCATAGGATTGATTCACATGTTACAAAATCTTCATGTACCCATTGTGTTCTCACTTGAAGCGAGTACTACAGTTGTACATGTAAGAAATGTGTGTTTTAGTGATGCCCCTCATGTTCTCTAACCTCTGCACCACCATGCCTTTGCTTTGGATGTCTGTTGGCAATAGACCACTGTGCTGAGCTATCACCGTGATTCTATCCCAGCATTCTTTTCATTTTCAAGCAAGTTCTTACCTCCTCCAAATTGAGTTCCTTAAAAAATTGTTTCCCACCAATTCACCACAAGATGGTGTCCACTAACAGTAGTGTCCATAAGAACATAACGGAAGCCAATGTTGGATCAGGCCAATGGCCCATCCAGTCCAACAGTCTGTCACGGGTGCCATCAGGAGGTCCACCAGAGGGGCCAGGATACTAGAAGCCCTCCCACTCTTGCCCCGCAAGCACCAAGAATACAGAGCATCACTTGCCCCAGAGTGAGAGTTCCTATCTATATCTTGTGGCTAATAGCCACTGATCGACCTCTGCTCCATATGTTTATCCAAAGCCCTCTTGAAGCCATCCATGCTTGTAGCCACCACCACCACCTGTGGCAGTGAATTCCATGTGTTAATCACCCCTCAGCCAGCATTTCTCCAAGCTAGAGAGCCCCAAGAGCCTTAACCTTTCTTCATAGGGAAAGTGTTCCAGCTTTTTATCATTCTAGTTGCCCTTTTCTGCACTTTTTCCAATGCTATAATATCCTTTTTGAGTTGTGGTGACCAGAATTGCACACAGTACTCCAAATGAGGTCACACCATCGGTTTATACAGGGGTATTATGATACTGGCTGTTTTGTTCTCAATTCCCTTCCTAATAATCTCCTGCATAGTATTGGTCTTTTTTATTGCAGTTGCACACTGTAAGCATACAATGTTGATTAAAGATATACATACATACATACATACATACATACATACATGGCTTTTTTTTTTTGTAGAAAAAGCCCAGCAGGAACTCATTAGCGTAATAAGCCACACCCAACAGCAGAAACTCATTAGCATATTAGGCCACACCCCCATCAGTGCATCTCATTAGCATATTAGGCTACACCCCATGCCTTCCCTTGGCTTGCCCAGGCACCCCCGGCTGCAGGGGACCTGTGCAAGCTGGTCCTTGGAGGGGAGGCAGTTTAAACTTCCAATATTAAATCTTCCAATGTATTTTTTTTTAAGATGTCAGAGTTTTCTGCAAACCTAGGGGGCCTTCCAACATGTGTTTTGGGTAAGTGTGGCCCCGATCTGCAGATTTAGATATCTGCAGATGGGGGCACACTTGAGAATAGTATATAGATACTAGTTTTGAACCCTCAAATTCCATCATTCGTTTTGATCACATCTGCTCAGTTTTCATTGTGCATGTCATACATATTATACTGTATTGCCTTAATTTGGGTGTTCTTTTTCTGCTTTTAGCTGTATGATGGCAATAATGACAATGCCACTGTAGCTGGCACGTTTTGTGGCTCCAGCGTTCCAGCTCCTTTTCTTTCTTCTGACAACTTCTTGACTATTAAGTTTGTCACTGACAGGTCTATAGAAAGAGCAGGTTTCACAGCTACCTACACTATGGTGGAGAGTAAGTATAATTTTCTTTCTATTTAAAGATGATGACACAAACCAAGTCATAGTTCCTTTCTCTTGTACGACTTCTTGAAGTATCTCACAGCTAATAAAAAGTAATTATGGAGCTTAGACATGTCAATTGGGAAGCTAGAGATCTCAGTGAAAGGAGATTTTTCTTGTGTAGAAAGAATTCAGTATCCCAGATTGCAATCTTCCAGGTGGGCCTGGAGAAATCTCAGAATTATAACTTATCACCAGACTATAAAAATCAGTTCTCTTGGAGAAAAAGGCTGCTTTGAAGGGTGGACTTGTGGCATTATACCCCACTGAAGCCCCTCTCCTTCCCAAACTTGCCTTTCCACAGCCTCTAGCCCCCAAATCTACAGGTCAGTGTGAAACGTTATGGTATTTCAAGTATTTTAACAGAGAAACAATTCAAATCTTTTGTATGGATAAAGATAGAATTTATTCATTTTGAATTTGTACAGCTAGTTCCTCATAATAAGTACTTTTTTACCTGAAAGGGTCACTGATATGAATAAAACATGCTTCCAAATAAATGTTTTAGGGCTCCAGCATAAGATGGCAAATTGAAGTACAAAGTGTCCTTTAAACCAGCAGACTTTATTAACTTCTTGTTGTTGTTGTTTGTAACAGGACTATGTGGAGGTACATATAATGCAACTTCTACATCCCAAACTGTGACGTCACCCTACTTTCCATATGCCTATCCTCCATTTACAATCTGTAGATGGGTCATTGATGCCCCTCCTGAACAGCAAGTCAGACTAGGAGTACAGGAATTCCATCTCCATTCCAGTCAAGACTGCTCTCGGAATTATCTAGAGTTCCAGGACACATCCCTGGTAAGTCATTTAGAGCACCATTTCTCAAAGGTGGATCACAAAGATGGTGGCAGT
This sequence comes from Gekko gecko, assembly GCA_029375565.1. Taxonomy (NCBI): domain Eukaryota; kingdom Metazoa; phylum Chordata; class Lepidosauria; order Squamata; family Gekkonidae; genus Gekko; species Gekko gecko. The sequence goes on along the minus strand of JAPDNY010000011.1, from coordinate 71,944,428 downwards.
AGGTTGCAAGCTTTTAAAGCCCCCCTCCCCAGCTGAAGATTGGAACTGTTTTGTTTCCTAGTTTTTTGAGCCTTGGATTTTCTAAAGCTACTGAGGCCAGCAAGAGGAAAAAATGGGGCCTCGTCCCCTCAAGTCCCCTCACCGAGGGGCATGTTGTGCTTGCAACTCCTTGTGAATCCTCTCACATCAGCCCTTCCTTCTCCACAGTGGCTTGTAATGCTGAGAAGGGCTTGCAGGACATTTACAGGCAGACGAGCAGTTTAAGGTGATAAATTTCAAAAGTAAAGGTGATGTGATTGGTGGCTGTTCTAATTGGGCGATTCTAATGCTCTGGCTGTCCCGCCTCCCCTCTTCCAAGCAAATGTCCACTGATTAGCCTGGAGCAGGAGCTCTTTTGATAAATCACTTCTCTTATTAGCTGCCTTGAAAGATTCTTTTCCTTTCCCTTCGGCAGGAACCTTGTCTGTTGCATTTCTGCCTGCGATGCAACTATTTAAAGCCAGAAACCCTGCCAAATTTTTTTGGCTGTACTCCAAAATCTACTGTTTGGCAGCCATTATGGGAATTAGTTTTCTGCTCCTCAACTCAATCCAGAGGGTTCTGCAAATTCCACTGACTCCCCCTTACAGTGTAGGTTACTCACATTCCCATCCAGAGGATGAAATGCATAGACTTCTCTTGTAAGAGCACAAACATATCACAAGGATATTTTTACTTAAATGTCAAGAATGCATTTCTCACTTCAGCCTACAGGTGGGAGTGGGACTACACATTATTTGCATGTATTAAATGGGAGAAAGTGTGGTGCACGTCAGACTAGGACTGGGTAGACCATGGGTCAAATCTTTGCCATGAAACTCATGCGGTTCCTTCAGGATGATCACAGACTAACCTGTCTTACAGAGCTGTTTGGAGTAGGGCTGGGGTAAAAATATGATTGACTGTAAAACATATTTCGAGGTTCCATACCCTCAAAATGTAGTACCAGATGTTACCCAAATCTGCACACTCGTGTCAGGGCTATTATGTGCAGAGGCGTCCCCTTGCTAGCATGGGGGAAAAAACATGTATTTTGGGTATCCAATACTTTGGTCCATTAACCCACGTATACCAAGGTCCAGATTCAAACCAACCCTCAAAGAAAGAGGGGGGTAAGACTCTTAGACAGAAAGGGTTTTTATTTAAAAGTTAAATTGATCTAAGCAATAAGGCAGAGCAAAAATAATTTACAAAAAGGAAAAACGTCAAGTTAATAACATGCAAAACCTTCCCCTAACTTTTTACCTACTGGGAAATAAAACTGAAAGGGGGGAAAAGAGACATAGGAACGTGCCCCTGGAGGGAAAAGGGAGGGGTTGTCCCTGCAGCAAGTAAGCAACATTGGGAGTTGAAACTGACCAGGCAGGAGAAGGAGGCACAGAGATAGGTCTGTGGAGCAGAGAAGTGGGAGGACAACCATGATGCTGGGGTAATAGGATGAGTCCACAACTGGCTACAAAAAATTGGGGCTAAGAGGATAACTTCTTAAACCCTTTTTCTGAGACTGAGAAGGGGACAAGGTGTTGGCACTGGAATGTTGGGATAATAAAAATGCAATCTTTCAAGGATGTCTGAGCCTGAAAAGAAACCCTTTGTCTTTATTGTGGAGGGGAGTCTTCCCTTTTGCATTGAGAGTATAAAAATGTTCCCTTATGGAGATTTGGAAGTTAGATATGTAAGTATCTGTGGCTGAGTATTGGTTATGATTAAGAAAGGGCAGGAACTTTGCCTGCCTGGTCATTGAAATATGGAGGACATTGCTGGAAATAGGCTCTGTTGATTCTTGTTTTGGAGATCTGGGTCATTAGTTAGGATCAAATTATCCAATGTCCTTGGGGGAAATGGCCCTCAACTAAATCTCTCTTAGGGCGGGTATTTGCATGATTGATAAAGGAGCTGCCCTGTGTTTCTTTCCGCCTTAGCATGACTCACTGCCTTTTGATATCCTTTAATTCAGGCTCCATCTATCATGTGCAGAAAAGGGGGGAACAAGCCATGACATAAATGGGGGTCCCCAGGGGTCACAGCCTCAGGGGCATAACAGGTTATGTTCCAAGTAACAGCGGTCAAACAGTAACTTGTGTAACTATGCTTTTAGAATAATTTTTTATAACTTCTGAAGCTATAACCTTTAGTCATATGGTTGCATTCTTACATTCCTATAAACAATAATATTTAAGTACAATAAATATTTCATCGAGTTCCACATTAATATGGGTGTTAGTGTTTCCTTGTATGCCTCATATAAAGATTACAAATAGGAAAACTTGCAGTTGAAATGCATGAAACCAATGGCTGCCAAAGACTGAAGGTCTGAAATTCATGGGACAATAATGTTTTGGCTCACCATACAAAGTAAATTTGGTCTTGTGGGTCATCACCATACCAAAAAGGATGGGAATAGTTGATTTAGAAAGCAACCCTAAGCAGGTCTACTCAAAAGTAAGTCCTGTTTTATTCTTTGGAGACCCAGGAAAGGGCTTTTAGGATTGCTTCCTTAGCCCTACTGGATGATTGTTATAAAATGGGTTCTGCTGAGTATTGTTGGCTGCTAAGGATGGTTTGTGGTAGGGATTCCCAATCTGACTTCCAAAGGTCTACCAGATTTTTGTCCTGGAAGTTTTCCTTATTGGCAGAAACTCTCACTTTTCACTGCTTCACTTTGCTATGGCAGAACTCTCCTCTTTATATGTTCTAATCTTACAGTACATGGTCATCCATTAACCTGTACTTCTTATATTTCAGAGCGATCAAGAACATGCGAACCGTGTCCACAGGTTTTGTGGAGCTGAAAACTTTACAATTCCTGAATTTTATTCATATAGACGAACTGCCATTGTAATTTTCAGATCAGAAGCTTATATGCCTAACAATGGACTCAGCTTCTCCTATAAAGCTTCGGGTAAGACTTAAAGCAATTTCTTTATATGCATGACTTTTCCCATAAAATGTATAATAAAGAGCTAAACTGCATTTTGTTATTCTCTCCCAATAGGCTGCGACAGGGAATACAATCAATCCTTTGGCTACCTGAAAAGCCCAGGCTGGCCAAATTCTTATCCTAAAAATTTGGACTGTACCATTATTCTACGAGCCCCGGATAATCACACCCTCTCTCTCTTTTTCACTTCTTTTAATCTAGAGGGCTTTGGATGTCAGCATGACTTTTTAGAGGTATGCCACCATCATGTACTTCATAGGACTTCATTCGGGATTTTGCCTTCACTTCATTCATCTCCTTTAATTGTCTGCAGGGACTATTTGTTGATGTCTTACCCTTGTCATGCCCCTTAGCTTGATTTTGTGAATTTGGGGGGGAGGTGCTGATAGTTCCTGAACACCCCAACATTTTTCCTAATGTAGCTCAGAAAATCGCTACAGATGAAAATTGTTGAGCCAGTAGGTAACAGCCCACAATCTCCACACAAATGAAATGTTTCAAGTGAAAATCCATTGATGTGATAGATCTTGAGACCACAGAGCTTTCAAAAAGGTTTGGCTACAGGGCCACCACCAAGTTCTGACCAAAGGAGGGACCTGCAGGAGAATGAGGTAGACCAGCGTGCCAGGCTGGGTTATTCACTAGTCTATGACACACATATTAACAAAAGCTTTTTAGCTCCTTTTCACCAACAAGAAGACTCCACTGCTCAATATCCTGCGACAGTCTGTCCTGGTCACCTTTGGCAGTAGCTATCTATAGATTACATATTCCTCCTGTCCATCCTCCACAGAGGTCATAGAAGTACGTATGACACTCCACCGTGTGCCAATATATGGTTATTTATTATCAGCTTTTTATCTTGTTTCTCTCCCCTATTCTACCCTGGGATGTAGATTAGGCAGAGAGTTACTGACCCCAATCTCCTTTATCCTAGTCCAGCTCTCAAATCACTACAGCACACAAAGCTGGGCCTAATCTCATGCAGGTCAGCATGGCCCCATTATAACAAAAGCTTTGTAAGAATCACCCCTTCAAATGGAATGGGGGGGAAATCGGCTTTGACAGCAATACACCTTTAATGTAGTTATCTGGGTAAGTTGCAGTGCTGTTTCTTCCTTAACAGTCTTGCTGTTGTTAACAAAAGTTTTGTGTTCCCTTTTCAAGATCAGAAATGGTAGTGATGCAGGCTCTCCACTGCTTGGCAAATATTGTGGAAGCACCTTGCCTGACCCTGTGTTTCCTAAAAACCATGTTGTATATCTACATTTTGTAAGCGATGTCTTACTTTCTCTTGATGGATACGAGATCACCTGGACTTCATCACCAACTGGTACTAACATTTGCTTTCAACCTTATTTTTCCATTCTGCCTTAAAAAATGCCCTCAGGGTAGCTTATAAACTATAAACATTAACATGTGATAACTAATAACAAAAAAGAAACAATTAATTCAAATACCCCAGTAAAGCAATAGAACAATGAACTCCAGAGAGTAGAAGAATTTAAATATTATGATGTGTCAGACTTAAAATCCTTTTTGTACTGTTCTGAAAAACAGAAACTAAAAGGTCATCTCTGCAAAGTAAGAATACTAGAGCTAGCCTAGTGTTCTTCCCTAGGGAAGATACCTCTGCTGAGAAAGTCCGAGTGGTCTTCCCCACATAACCTGACCTCTGCCAAGAAAGAGAACTTGGCTAATGAGGGAAAAGATGGTTTCTTAAGTACCCGGGGCTGCCATTTAGCATTTTCAAGGTTCAGACAGGCTCTTTGAATTGTGCTTAGATTAGAGTATTATCAGCACTAGAGTAGGCTGGCAACGGCTGAACTGAAATCTACAAACAGCCTCTCCCCGCAGTTTCATGAGAATCTAAAAGACTAAAATTGTTACTGGCTAAAAGTTTTCTTCCAAGCAGGGCCGGCCCGAGGTGTCTGGGCGCCCTAGGCAAGACAGCCTGGGGCGCCCACCCCACGGGGATGCCAACCTCCCGGTGGGGCCTGGGGAGACGGGGGGCCGCTGTGCGACTAGAGGCTGGAGACCAGCCGCAATCGGGGCAGTGGGGGGGCCGCTGCGCCTCCCCCCGCCCCGTCTCCAGCCGGCGCAAGGGCTGGGAGGGAAGGGGCGCAAGCCGGCGCTCCCCCCCCCATCTCCAGCCGGCGCTGGGGCTGGGAGGGAAGGAGTGCAAGCCAGCGCTCCCCCCCGTCTCCAGCCGGCGCAGGGGCTGGGAGGGAAGGGGCGCAAGCCGGCGCTCCCCCCCCCGTCTCCAGCCGGCGCTGGGGCTGGGAGGGAAGGGGGCAAGCCGGTGCTCCCCCCCCCGTCTCCAGCCGGTGCTGGGGCCAGAGAAGGGGCGCCCGTTCAAACGGCCGCCCCTTCCCTCCTAGCGCCGGCTTCACGGGGAGTGGGGCGGGGGCGCTTTGGCGCCCCTGTGGGCCCCAGCGCCCTAGGCGAGCGCCTAGCTCGCCTAGTGGGCGAGCTGGCAGTGCTTCCAAGTGGGGGCTAAAATAAAGCAATTATTTTTCAAATGACATTGAATATTGATTGGTCCCTGCAGAAGTGAACATTTTATTGCTTTTTTGTGCCTTGCATTATAGCCTAGTACTCTTGAGAAAGCAGATTTCCCATGGATGAAACGTCAAAAACACCCTCTTCACAGGATAACAATCATTATAGCTTTATGTGTACCCTGTTTACCATATATTAAAAGTCAAGCTGGAGTCTAGTGTCTTTGTCTATCCATACTAAGCCCCTCATTGTGCTCCTCTGGTTTGTAATTTTCTGGATTCACCTGCAAGTATGTGTTGAGACCTTCCCTTCTCATACATGTTAGACTCCAAAAAAATGGCAGCCTGAGTAGAATGAGTCTGAACATAGGCAGGGCATCTTTTGCTTGTTTCCCTGTTGCTCTTTTACTGTCTCAGCTAACATGCAGCCCTGGACAGACATATAGATCTGAGTTCTGACAACCTGGCCAGCTTGACTGTAGTCTGTGTGATCCATATCATATATATGAAGAAACTACACAGTGTGGAATGATGGCCTGCTCAATATGTCTATTATAAGGACCTGTGGCCTATACAAGGCAGGGAACAGGTCCTCTCTGCTTGCACGCACACACAGAAAGCTGAGGCCTGTTCTACACCTCTGACTGACTTATTCTATACCTAGACAGCTTTTAGAGAGCAAAGAGAAATCATTTCCCGCCCTTCATCTCATTTATTACATTTGTTTGATATATTATTTATAGTTACTTTTTTGCAAAAAAAAAAAATCAACCACTAGGAGTCACCTTTAGTGCAATTAAATGCATATTGACTGGTTCGACTGAGATTGCTTCCACACAGAACTCCTGTTCCAGCTTTCCTCTGAAACGTTAGGGGCTTCTGAATTACATTGTCATTCAGTTGTGTCGCTTCTGAGTTTTTCCCAGCTGCATTCTGACATTTCCTAAACCTGCTTTGGTACAATCTATACTAAAAAATATGAGCAAGGGGCAGATTTCCACACTTTTTGCCCACATCTGCTGGTCTTCACCTAGGGTTAGGGTTAGCCTTTGCGTAAGAAAGAAATGGGCAATTGTGCAGATGTACCCAGAATAAATAAATGCTTAGAATTATTTTTAAAATATTCAGTGGTGATACATATGCTGAAGCATATAGTATTTAAGTGAAATATTTCCCTTGTACATGGCCTTCCCCATTTTCTGCACCCTAGTGGAATATGTTTGAGAAATACCCCCACACAGCATGAGCACCTTCAGGACTTCTTACTTTATTGCTGACCTTTGATTGCTATGTCAGAAAATGCAGAATATAGCTGAGCCTTGCATTCTGTGTTTCTAGGATGTGGTGGCACCTTATATGGTGAGGCTGGTTCATTAACTAGCCCAGAGTACCCAGCGTCTTATCCAAATCAGACAGACTGTGAATGGATCATCAAAGCACCCAAAGGACGGATTGTCACAATAAACTTTGTTTTCATCAATATTGAAGACCAGGATGACTGCACTAGAAACTATCTGATACTCTATAATGGACCAGACAGTAGCCATCCACAGATTGGACCATACTGTGGAACGGTATGTTTTAATTATTTGTGTTTGTCAATATATAGGGCATTTGGGGACCTGCAAGAAACTTGTGTAGGTAATATGAAAGTAATAAAGTTTATTGTATATGGCTATTGGCCTTTACAAATGAAAACATTTTTATAGCCCTAGAATTTTAAAATTTCTGATCTAACATCCATCTCTAAAAATTCTCATTCAGACACAAAAATTATGTATCATTTCATTTGACTGCTTTCTTAGAAACCACATCTACTCTGATTTTCCTAGTGGCTAGAGCAAAGAGAGCCATCCCATAGTTAGACAAAGGAATCCACGTCTTGACAGCATAAATACTAATTTGTCAGAATCGGAAAGAGTCTCTAATGTCTTAGCCAGAAATTTGTTTCTAGGCTCCAAGTATGAAGGGCAAACCAAAACATAGTGAAGGTCTTCCACTGAACTTCCGCATATACAAATGCGTTGGTCCTTCAGCCAGCTCTTAACAAGTGATTCAGCTTTATTGGAACTTGACAGAAAACAACATGAAAATAGTGGAGCAGAGAGCTCTCATTTAAACTTTCCGGGCTTGCATAACCACACCCCCTAGTGGGTTAACAACCAATTATAACTCTCGCATAAAGGCCAATATTAGTTCTTGTTCCCTCCAAAGCCTTTCCTAGGCTCTGATTGGTCTATTGCGCAAAATAGCCAATCAGAATGTTCAGTTTACGATACCTAGCTCATAAGGAGTTTAGGACAAAGCTTAGACATTCAGTATGTATGCACAATACATAACAGTGGCTATCCCATTCCCCCTACATTTGCTTCTTCCCCTCTCCCCCTATCTCTCTCACACTCTTTCTTCCTTCTGCCATCCCTTTTCTTACTGTCTCTCCTTCATGAATGTCACTTCCTCTCTTTCTGCCCTCCCATCACTCTCTGTTTCTCTGTCTCCCCACCTCATCACTCTTTCTCTCTTTCTGCCCTCATCACTCTCCCAGCCTCCTGCATGCTCCCTCTCTCCACCACCCCCCAGCAGCAGTGGCAGCTCTCCAGGAATCACAACACATCTTTCAACTGTAGAGATCAATTTCCCTAAGGGTTGCCAGCTCCAGGTTTGGAAATTCCTGGAGATTTGGGCATAGAGCCTTGGGATGGTGAGGTTTAGGGAGGGAAGCAGTCTCATAGACTCCACCATTCAAAGCAGTCACTTTCTTCAGGGAACTGATCTCTGTCATCTGGAAAGCAGTTGTAATTCCAGGTGATCTCCAGCCCTCACCTGGGGGATGGCAATGGTTCTCGTGGAACAAACAACTGGTTTGGAGGGTGGAGTCTATGGGATTATACCTGTTTGATGTCACACCCCACCCTCCCAAGGCTCCACCCCTCAAATCTCCAGTCCTAGGGTTGCCAGCCTCCAAGTTGGACCTGGAGATCCCCCAGAATTACAACTGAACTCTAGACAAAAGAGATTAGTTCCCTTGGAGAAAATGGTTTTGGAGAGTGGCCTGCTGAGGTCTCTCCCCTCCTCAAATCCTGGTCTCCTCAGACTCCACCACAAAATCTTGAGGAATTTCACATCCTGGAGCAGGCAACCCTTGTAAGGCATGGCCCCAAGGACCCCTCCCTCAAAAGCCAAAACATGTCTGGAAAGGGCCCTGCCCCTTCCACCCGCCTTTTACTGACAGAACCAAGCTTGCATGGCCAGCACGCTTGCCTAGGGCGCCGGGCCCACAGGGGTGCCAAACAGCCCCCTCCCCCCCCCCGTGAAAAGCCCCACCACCACCGCCACTGCTGCCGCCTCCCCGCCACCACCGCCAGCGAAGAGCGCCCAGAGGGGCTCAGGAGGCGGTGGCAGAGCTTGCCCGCCCTCCCCCTCCCCCCTGGGGGGGGAGAAGGAGGAGGCAGCGGCTGGCAGCGAAGAGCACTCCAGTGGGCGCTCAAAGGCAAGCCGGCGCTCGGCTCAAAGGGAAGAGGCGGGGGTTTAAATCCCCACCTCTTGCCTTTGAGCGCCCACTGGGGCTTAAAGGGAAGGGCTGGGAGGGAAAGCCGGCGCTGGGAGGGAAGGGGCGGAGGTTAGAATCCCCTCCCCTTCCCTGGGTTTCCTGGGGGCCCCGCAGCTGTGGAGCCTCCAGGAAAGCCGGCGCTAGCCTGGGAGGGAAGGGGTGGGGGGCTAGAACCCCTGCCCCTTCCCTGGCTTTCCTGGGGGCCTCCCAGCTGTGGAGCCTCCAGGAAAACCGGCGCTAGCCTGGGAGGGAAGGGGTGGGGGCTAGAACCCTTGCCCCTTCCCTGGCTTTCCTGAGGGCCCCGCAGCTGCGGAGCCTCCAGGAAAGCCGGCGCTCCGCCGCCAGCCGGTCTCCAGGCCCCACCGGGAGGTTGGCATCCCCGGTGGGGTGGGCACCCCAAGCTGTCTTGCCTAGGGCACCCAGACACCTGGGGCCGACCCTGCAAGCTTGGAATATACTATGGTTGCCTAGCAACTGGGGGAAATCAGTTTTTTTTAAACTATAGGTGCTTTTAAAAATCATTTTTTACTTTTTTAAGCTGTCCAGTGTTTTTGTTTAGGTTTCACATTTTCCTGCAAATTTAGGGCCCTTTTCAGGTATGTAGAAAGATCTGTCTTGCCCATTCACAGCTTCAGAACAAATTTAGAGCCCAGTGGCACCTTTAAAACCAACAAAACCTTTGTTGGTCTTAAAGGTGCCACTGGACTCTAAATTTGTTCTACTGCTTCAGACCAACATGGCTGACCATCTGGATCTATTCACAGTTCCAATCACTGTATTTAAGTATCCAAAAGATATCCCGACTTCACTATTAGAATATAAGATTATGGTTTGCGTTACCAGCTCTGGATTGGGAAATACCTGGAGCAGGCCTGTAGCTACAGTGGGGCATCTTGGGGCTAGGCCCCCTGACTTACTGGCAAGCCCCCACAGCTTCCCACCCAGCCCAGGGCCCCCGAGAGGCAGCAGGTGTGGGGAACGAGCTGGGTATCGATTAGCCAGTGCCCCCTAAGAAATTTAAATGCCTCCCAACTTAAAAAATCCTGGCTACGGGCCTGACCTGGAGATTTTGGGGGTGGAGCCTGAGGAGGGTGGGATTTGGGGAGGGGGGGACTTCAGTGGGGTATAATTCCATAGAGTCCACCTTCCAAAGTGGCCATTTTCTCCAGCTGAACTGATCTCTGTCACTTGGAGATCAGTTGTAATAGCAGATCTCCAGCCAGCACCTGGAGGTTGGCAGCCCTAATTATAGTGCAGTCAAAACTGAGTATTTGAGGGCTGGTGACAGTTTGTGTGTTTTTTGAGTTGTTGGGGCTGCAGTTTTTAAGCCTTTCTCCCTTCTTCACACTGGGACATTTACGATATTTATAAAGCATGTCTTTAAACATCTGCAGAGGGCCCAGGCCTCTCTATTAACAAGCATGAACATTTTTCACACCCATGGATGAAAGAATAGCTTGCTTCTATTGATTCCAGACAAAGATGAGCCCCAGCACTCTTGGGGTGGCTGTTAAGCTGTAGCACAATTAAGGGGGGAGGGAGAGACACATAACCCTAAACAGAAAGTCCATCAGGGGTCTTAAAGTGGCATGTGGGCAGCCCTTTTGTTGCCAGTCAGACCTTGGCCAGGTTGCTTCTGACTGAATCTATTCTCCATCCAAAAACAAATCTCCATCCATCTTATTAGAAACCAAACAATTTCTAATTATTCTAGCCACATGATGAAGATACTTACTCCAGCACAGTTTAGCATTAAAAGAACCTGTTTTGAGTGCCTGGGCTCCATCCTGGAAATAATAAATCTTTGGTCATGTGTAAAGTACCTATTACACTGCGTAGCATATTTATAATTAGCAGAACTCCTTCCAAGAGGGGTTGTGTCCATGGCAGGTAGCAGGATTGGTTCTTGGTCACGATAACATCCATAAAGCCTGAAACCCAATGTGTCTCATTTCAGAAATTTACTTGCAAACTGTCCATCAACAGACCCACAGCTACAACCAAGCTCACTGTTTGCAGAAGGGAGGGTTGCACTATCCTTTGCATAACACTTAAGCCATTTTTGTGATCATGTACCTTTAAGTGGCACACACAGGCACAGCCAACCACAGTCTACTGATGTGGCCACTGCCCCTGGATGCCATTCCCACACACATGGAGTACCAGAGTACAGGGGGGAAAGACCCAGCAGTAGTGTGACCCCAACAAAGACATGTAGCTGGAGCATTCCCTCCTCACATAGCCCACAGGGAAAGGGTGCCCATTTGGTGAACAGGACGCCCACCCATAACCTAGCCAAGGCCTGACTGGCAACAAAAGGGCTGCCCACATGCAACCATCCCTGCTCCAAGCCACACATATCATTCCCCGGAAAAAAAAGTCTAGGGATGGACATGGACCAGGAAAAGGCAGTTTGGTGTCCATGGAGGCCTATGAACCAAACCCAACTTAGCTGGGAGGGTTGTTAATGAGCTGAACTGGTTCATTTGGTTCATGCCCCCACAAACCCCATCGAAAATGACTGCAGTCCCTTTAAAAAGGGTTTGAAAAAGTCTGGGAAAACAGTTGAGCATCACAGAGCAGCTTGCTTCCTGTGGTTCAGCTGTTCCAGGCTGTCTTTTGTAGTCCTTTTAAACTTTAAAAGGACTGCAGAAGACAGCTTGAAAAACGGCAGCCAGCAGAAAGGGGGGTGGTTCCTGGGAATGGCAGGGAGCTCCCAGCCACTCAGCCATTTCTCCTGAAGAGCAGAATGCAGGAGTTCTACTCATCATTGACCATCACAAGCCACCAAGAACTGTGCCCAAAATTTGTGGTAGTTCATCCTGGTTCTTGTTCATGAACTTAGGTTTGTGAACCCCAAACAAGCCAAAATTCATACTTTAGTTCATCAGCTGATTCATGCCTATTCCTAGAAAAGACAGAGGCCAGGCTTGAATCCAGAGCCCCCACACCAGGGCTGTTATGGGGCAGGAATGCACAGGAACGGAGTTCCGGCTGGCTCCCAAGTTGGCCACGCCCAGCAGGAACCCATTAGCATAACAGGCCACACTCAACAGCAGAAACTCATTAGGATTAGTTACATTAGGGGTGTGTGGCCTAACATGCAAAGGAGTTCCTGCTACAAAAAAGCCCTGGGTTTTGACAATAAACAAGGTAAACAGAATAAGAAGCAAAACGTGGGTGTGGCTGGATGGCCACACTTCTGGTGACATGGTGGTGTGGTCTAATATGCTAATGAACTGTGCTGTCAGGGGTGTGGCCTAATATGCTAATGAGTTTCTGCTGTTGGGTGTGGCCTATTATGCTAATGAGTTTCTACTGGGCTTTTTCTACAAAAAAAGGCCCTGTCTAAGACTAGCATCCTAACCAGTGGGCCAAGAAGGCAGATGCAATGGAGGCATGCCACCAGGCATTAGGCACTCCACTGCAGCCCTGACATCAGTACCAGCATAGGATGCCAGGCAGGGAATGGTGCACTGGGGTGGCATCACCAGGGCTCTTGGTTCAATCCCCATATGAGGAGAGGCCAGAGACAGGCAAAAGTCGTGGTTCTGACATTCTGCCACCACAAAAGGGGGAACAGGATGGCCCAGCTGATAGGCCACTCTGGACATCTATCATTTTGGCTCAAACACCCCTTCAGTGCCACGCCCAGAAGTCTAGTTGCTGCCATCAGCTCCCTTTTTTCCTGTCCACCCTAAGCATGTCAGCACCCACAACCCTCATGACTTATCAGATGCCAGCAGTGCTGTGGAAAAGTGTGAGAGACAGTTTAAAACCAAAAATAAAATAAGCAAACCCCAGATCTCTCTCCCCCCACGCAGCATTCCCCAGCTGCCGTGAGGCTATGGACAACTGGAGTTGGGTCCAGGGGATTTTTCCTTCCCCCTCACCTGGATAAAAAGGTGCCACCTTGCATTCCATAATGAGAATCACCTCAAGGTTAGGTTATGCTGCTGTTACACAGATCTGTGCATAAATAAAGCTGGGGTCCAGTGGCACCATGGGGACTTTTTTTTTTGCCATCAAGTCACAGCTGACTTATAACAACCCCATGAGGCTTTCAAGGCAAGAGACATTCAGAGGTGGGTTTGCCATTGCCTGGCTCAGTGCCGCGACCCTGGCACTCCTTGGAGGACTCCCGTCCAAATACTAGCCAGGGCCAGCCCAGCTCAGCTTCCAAGATCTGATGAGATCTGGCTAGCCTGGGCTATCCAGGCCACAGTAGCATGGGGACAAACATAATTTATTTCAGCATAAGCTTTTGTAAGTCAGAATTCCAACTGCTTTTATTTTGCTGCTACAGACTAACACAGCTACTAGTCTAGATCTATACTATGTTCTCCAAACAGAGATACTGTACTGACATCTAGTGGGATTCGTGCTGAAGTATTCCTTTTCTGCCGTTCCCCTTTTGAGTTCCAAATATTCTTTGCTTGTACATTTCCCCTCTTTTATGGTGAAAAACACAGCTACCTGTGGCTCAGAATACAAGTTTAGAATCAGACCAGTCTAAATTTTAAGCCAATGGTTTTTACTTATATCTTGTATTCCTTGTAGGCAAAGTGCAGGACATTGAATATAATGTACACCAAAACTGTAAACATAAGATCAAAATCAGACTTGTTTAATTGTTGTTGAGCTATGGTCCTCCAACAACATCCATCTTACAGTGTGATATATGTTATGAACTGTGATGCTAGACATAATCCAGGACATACTTAACTCTTGTTGAAATCAGGGGGAGCGGGATGCTTACATTATGATGCCCACATTCAAAAGAACACACCTTTTCTATTACTCTTGAAGATGATTCACCCAAATCAAAGTACTTCCAGTCCCATTGATTGCAACAGAAGAGAGCTGAGCATGTCCTTCATAGTCTCTAGTTCCACTAACAGGGTTTTACTACCATTGCACCTACTGTCTGATGCTCATATGCTATGATATGTGATTGTGTGCATTGCTCAGTACTGACAAGAACTGGAATGTCCTAGCTTGTCCCATTCTTATTACACACATCTGTATGACTCTGGGGCTGTAGTCCAGAGACAGTGGTCCACACTGAGAAATATTATCTGCATGCGAAACTGTTTGGGTGAGAATATAGGAGACCCTGCATCCTGTGTGTATCAGGTCTGAGCCTAAGACCTTCCTCCTCTCCTCTAATTTCCATTCCACCAAAGAACTGAAAGGGGCTATGAGAATAAAGTTGATTCCGGGTTCCCAAATGTTTATTCAGAGAGAGCAGGGCATCGGAAAAGGAATGTGTGATCTGGAGTAACCCATAGCTTTGGGGGGGGGTGATGATATGTAAAGGCCAGTTCCTTATTCTGGCTGCTCACATAACTTTGTAGTGAATAAGGACTTGGGAGCTAAGGCGCCAGCTTCATTGTGAGAGGCTTCTACTCAGCATCACTGGTACTTCTGCGAGAACCATCAGTGCAACAGGTGAATACCACTGGCTGCTACAGGTATGCACATAATCGTTTGAATTGAGGCCACAGTACTTTAACTAGGAATCATTCCCATAGAGAGAGGTTTGCTTTAGATGTGAAAAATCCTGTCTTCTAAAAAAAATAAATCTTTTTTTCAGGACACAAACATCGATCCATTTTCTGCTGCATCACATCAAGTATTTATAAAATTCCATTCTGAGTACGTAACCCTGCCATCGGGATTTCGCCTAACATGGAGCAGCTAAAGCCGATCTCTTACGAAAATAAAATACATTCACTCATAGCACTCTACTGTACTGAAAAGACTCTAGGGTTCATTACAGGAATGTAATGGTATTCATGATGACACAATAACATTATTTTTAGGCAATGCAATTGTTGTGTATTGAGTTGTTGCAAATTCCTTTGATCTCTTTGTCTGAAGAAGATATTTGCTGTCGTGCACACAATTTTGAAATTGTACTAGAAGAGAGATGAGCACTTTGAAACAAGCTGTTCTCCAAAAATACTCTTCATTACAGACATAAGCAGACTCTGCAAACTGAAAACAAAGATAGCCTGGTACAGATGACCCCCTTTGCGTTGGCTGAATGCTCAGAGAAGGAGAGTGGGTATGAGCACATTGGCTTCATCCCCCCATTTCTATGCAATTGCCATATAGTGAGCATAGTGTCCACATGTATTCTTCCTCCCCATGATCAGTGATGCTGTTCTTGGAGTGTAGCTGACCACAGGGAGGGTTCATAAGCCTCAGCACTTCCTCCGTGCATTCACACTGTGCAGAAGACCCAGAATGCACAGAGGTGGGGGGCAGGGCCCACTGCTTACACATAGCAGTTCAAGATGAATCAAAGTCTGCTGGACATTAACAAAGCCCAGCAGACTTTGAGTCATGTTATATTACCACATTTTCTGTATTTAACAGCAAAGCTAGTAGATGCTTTAAAAAAACAAACACATTTTTTTTAAAAAAAATCTACTTCCCAGGGTAGTGGGGTGATTAAGAGGAGCAGACTCTAATCTGCAGAACTGGGTTCGATTCCACACTCCTCCTCCACATGGAGCCTCCTGGGTGACCTTGGGCTAGTCACAGTTTCTCTCAGAACTCTCTCAGCCCCACCTACCTCACAAGATGCCTGCTGTGTGGAGAGGATAGGAAGGTGGTTGTAAGCTGCTTTGAGACTCTATAGGGCAGAGAAAAGTGGGTATAAAAACCAACTTTTCTTCTTGCTTTGCTGTTGAATACAGAAAATAATGAAAAAAGTTACTAGGTATTATAGCTAAATATAAGAATATATTTATAGCTAAATATAAGAATACTTATATAAAGATCCATATATGTGGTCTTGGGATCCTTATACTGATTTAGTATTCCAGAGCACCAGCTGGCTATGATTTGTAGCTCACCAAGCCAAACACAGCCCACCACATTTTAGTGTCCCATGTTCTTGAGAACCTCTAACTTTTCAGTCCGAGGCAAGTTTACCCCAAAGTAGTAAACTCACTTATCTTGGTGGGACATAAACTGTGCTGTCCGGGATTTAGCTACTTCATAAGGTACTTCACAAGGGCGAATACACAAAGGATAGTTTTATCCCTACTTATTAGAAACATTTATTTTATTTATTTTTATTTACTTCATTTATAGTCTGCCTTTCCAACTAAGATTCAAGGCAGATTACATAAGAACATAAGAGAAGCCAATGTTGGATCAGGCCAATGGCCCATCTAGTCCAACACTCTGTCACACAGTGGCGAAAAATACCTGGTGCCATCAGGAGGTCTACTAGAAGCCTTCCCACTGTTTGACACCCCCCCCCAGCACCAAGAATACAGTGCATCACTTGCCCCAGAGTTCCTATCTATACCTTGTGGCTAATAGCCAATTCCCTCTTGAAGCTGTCCATGCTTGTAGCCACCATCTCCTGTGGCAGTGAATTCCATGTGTTAATCACTCTTTGGGTGAAGAGGTACTTCCTCTTATCTGTTCTAACCCGACTGCTCAGCAATTTCATGGAGTGCCCACGAGTTCTTGTATTGTGAGAAAGGGAGAAAAGTACTCCGTTCTCTACCTGCTCTATCCCATGTATAATCTTATAAACCTCGATCATGTCACCCCTCAGCTGTTGTTTCTCCAAGCTAAAGAGCCCCAAGCATTTTAACCTTTCTTCATAGGAAAAGTGTTCCAACCCTTTTATCATTCTAGTTGCCCTTTTCTGCACTTTTTCTAGTTGCCCTTTTCTGCACTATTACAAGATAGAAAAATCAGTTCAAACAAACAGCAAACAATAAACAAGGCAGTAGGATTAGCATTACAAAATTGGAAAACAGTACAAGCAAAACAAAGTTTGAGTCTTGTGGCACCTTTAAGACTAACAAAGTTTTATTCACAGTATAAACTTTTGTGTGCATGCACACTTTTGTGTACATGCACACAAGCAAACAAAATACTGCCCAAAGCAGTTGAACTCACTTTGCAACTCAGACAGCCACATTCACAGTTACCATCAACCAACAGCCACATTTGCTTCCACTCCTGGTATGAAACCTGCATCTCATGAAGGCTCACTGTTTACCCATTCCTTTGATGGCAGGTCTTTCAAGGTGGAGCCCCCTACCGACCACAAGCCCAACTGTTCAATGGCCTTTCTCACTTTCTATTTAATATGGAAAAGGTGCCACATTAAGGAACAATGGGCAGCAGAGCCACATGTGGCTCACAAGCTACTGAGTGGGTATCAGTGGTTTAAAGCATGACATACAATAATGCAGAAAGTGGGTTGCAAAGATAGAAAACAAATCAGTAAAAGGAATGAACATTGCAATATACCACAATCCTCCAGAGCTGTTCTATTATTGGGGTGTTGACTAATACTGCTCATGCCAGCAATAGAAACCTTCTTAAGACAAATTCTTCTTGACCAATGAGTTTGGGCTTGAAATGGTCCCTCTCGAACTACCAGATCACCACAACTAGGTTGAGAGTACCAGATGGTGTTCCTTTATCTCCAAAATTCCCAGAGTCCTCTATTCCCGTTACAAAGGCCTTTTTCTCTCTCTTTCTGTAATGAAGATGGCCTCCTGCCCAAAGTAAAACAACCCCTTTCTAAAGCGCAGCCCTGTTGTTTTCTGTATTTTATTGAAACAGTTGCTTTCATGTCTGAACTACCTGATTATATTAGTTTGACTGTAAACTGATTAACTGAAAGGTGATTAATACAATTTATACATGAATAGATACAACAGATGTAGCAAATGAGCCTCTCAGAAGCCGTTTTTTATCTTGGCCAGTGTTGCCCACCAAGTAAAGTTACTGGTGTTGCCCATTCTGCAAGCAGCGTGCAAGCCACTTGTGGTGTCACTTTCCATTTGGTAAATGTGCTGGGCAGAATGACAGCTTGCCCAAGAGGCCTCCACTATGGTGGTTCTGAGTCAACCCTTACAGAGAGATGGGCTAGCTCTTTTGTATTCACTGCATGCATCTTCTGGTGCCTTGCTGCTAGAAGTGTTTGCTGCATAATCACATGCTGGGTTACCCTGGGAAAGATGGGAGTGTCCCAAAAGTGGCCTGGGGAGAACTGGGGTCCATCCTTTTTTTAGCACCAGCCCGACTAGTGGAACAATTTGCATGAGAATGACATAACT
Organism: Gekko gecko; assembly: GCA_029375565.1. NCBI lineage: Eukaryota > Metazoa > Chordata > Lepidosauria > Squamata > Gekkonidae > Gekko > Gekko gecko. The sequence continues at coordinate 71,926,293 of JAPDNY010000011.1, read as the reverse complement.
GCATTTATATCAAGGAACTTGCCACAAATATTTTCATAACATATAAAGTATATCATTATTATCCTCATATTTCAGCTGGGACCTGAGGCTCAGTAGTTTGCTTAAAGCCATCAAGTGAATTCATGGCCAAGTGATAATCAACCCACTGATTTCCTCATCACTGATACTTCACAGTGAAACCTTATGTAAAGTTACTCCAGTCTGCCCATTCAAGTCAGTGGACTTAAAACTGGAATAACATTGCACAGCAGTGCACAGTCAGGCTCCTAAACATGTTCTACTGAGCTATACTGAGACTGCTATTTACTGAAATGATCTCAAGCCAGCAACGAGAGGTGGTACAGTCAAGTCTGCAGAAGGTACCACAATATTATGGATGGTGAAAACCCAAAGCAGGGTGTAAAGAGCTCCAAAAAGAATCTTTCCTAAACTGGGTGAACGGGCACCAAAATGGCCTAAGTGTAAAATGATGCTCATCAAAGTTAAAAAAAAACCCAAACCCTAACACTTTGTGTGTGAGAGTGAAAGAAATAAAACCTGACTACAACCAAAAGAGATCTTTGGTTTGGATTTTACTCAGCTCACTGAAATGATAAACACAGCAAGCAGCTTCAATAAAAGAAAGCAAACAGTGCAGAGAATTAGAAATAAAAGTTTTGAAGATAACCTTTCAGCATCACAATGTCTTTGTAAAAATCTATGGTGCGGCTGCATCTGAAATATTGTACACAACTCTGGTCACCTCCTATAGAAAAAAAATTATCAGCACAGAATCCACTGCGACACAAAATGTGATGATGGCCACTAGCTTAGCAGTCTTTAGAAAAAGAATTAATCAAGTTGATAGGTTTATCAGGGAGTCAACTAAATAAAGCCTCCGCGTTCAGGGGCAGTTTTCCTCTGAATCAGAAATACAAAGGACGTACAACTTTACTGAGAAACAAAAATGCAACGCAGATCCCGCTTTGAGCCCCAGTTTGCCGAGGTGGAGGTGCCAGAAGGGGTCGTGAGTGACATCACCGAGGTTACTCAACATCTGGCTACAGAAAAACAACCCCCCTCCCCGCTCCAGCATCCACGTCCCTCTCCGGTCCTCAAAAGCCGTCGGCTCCCCGCTTGTCCCAACCCCGCAGCCACGTCCTTTCCACAGCTGCCTGGGCAGCTCCACTGTCACCTCCTCCGGCCCGTATCCATTGGCTAACTTTTGACACTCTCCGACCAATATCGCCTGGGCAAGGGTGGAGCTTGCTTACGGATTGGCTAGCCGCCGGCTGCACATTCCGAGAAGTGGGCGGAGCTGCTGCACCCAAAAGCGATTCGCCTTACTTGGAGCCGAGAGCGTCCGACTGTCCCCTGGCACCACCTCCTATCCCAGCGCCCGGCCCTGAGGCGCCTGCGCACTTGGAGGAAGCACCTTCCTTGGGGACCGAGGACTGGGAGGAGGCGCAGAAGTAAGGCGCTCATCTGTCTGTCTATCTATCTGTCTGTCTTGCGGAGCCGGCGTCCGGGTCCCTCCAGTCACCGCTGCCGGTGAGTCGCTGCCCTGCTCGAGGAGGGTGAGGTCTTGGGCAGGCAACTTCGTCCCTCTTCTCCTTGAGTAGCAGGGAAAGTGTCCAGTGCCCGAGGGAAGGGTTTTGCTTCCTCCCCTCCGCGAACGAGAAGTCGGCAGTGCAGTGACTGACAGCTTTTTCTTTATTTGCTTCTCGCTGACTTTTAGAAGAGGTCGAGGCTTTGTGCCTTTAAGACGAAGTGAGAAGGAGGTAACAGCCCACGGGTGGAGCTTTTCCCTGTGTGCCCCCTACAAGGGCCACCTGTGGATTTCTGCCTTCACCTATTCTAGTTCAAGAATAGGAACTTCTGTCCACAAATCAAACTAGCGCTTGAGTTGCCTCCCGGCTTCCGAGGTTAGATGGATCATGAGACCTTCTAGGCACAATCCTCACCCAAGGCTTTCGGGGACCCTCTCCTCGGCCCTGGAATATCAGTCTTTAGCTTAGGCTGGCTGAGTGGAGCTGGTTGCATGCTTTTGCCTGAGGCTGTTCCTCATAATGGAGCTGATGTGATAAAAATGATGATAATGTTCCTAACCACCTTCTGGTTATTATTCTGGGTCAAACAATAGGGCATGTTTCAATGGGTCTAGTTCCAGTGGGAGCTTGTCTGTCTATCTGTATTTAGCTACCCACTACTATTTGATTCTGCAGCCTTTGAACTTCAAACCATGTCTGGATATACATCTCTTAAAGGCCAGCAGAGTTCACAGAGCTGACTCTCTAAAGAGTGTGTGTGTGGTCACTGTGAAGTGTAATTTGCTATTTCCAAGATCCTTTTTGTGCCCCTACTAGGAACCAGGCCAGGAACGCAGGAAGTCACTGCTTGGACATCATCTACATCAATATATCTAATTCTCAGCATGGCTATGTCTGTGAATACTGAAGTCCAGAAATTGGAGCCATGAACAGACAAAAAAGATATTCCTACAAACCTGAGGAAAAAGTCACAGTTTTACAAAAAAATTAGAAATCTAAGAAAAGGGGAATTAACCCCCTAAAATAATAGAAGCAACATCTGTACCTTTGAAGAAATGTATGTCCTCTAAGATGTCAGTGGCCATGGGGAGGGGTGTGTGCTGGCAACCACAACAGTACTGCCCACTTTCAGTTGTTGGTTTCTGTCCGTGAAAGGTGGCAGGAAGGATCCTCTCCAGGGCCATTTTGGCCTTCCAATCCACTCCTGCTCTGGAGGGAGGACTCATTGGGGCCAGGCCCAGCAGCAGCTACTGAGTGGCTTGCTGCCATGCAGTTTTGCGCCACTCTTCCAGATGCTGCAGTGGCTGCAACTTGATGCCACACAAACTTTCCTGGGCCTGGCAGCAGCCTCCATGCTATTTGGGTGAGGCCTGGCCCAGCAGTGGCCACCGTATAACTCACCCACGTGACATGCTACAGTACAATTTTTGTGTGATTTTTGTAATAGACTTTTCATTGGGAGAGGCCAAGAGCAAGTGTGGTGTAGTCATTAGAGTGTCAGACTAGAATCTGGGAGACCCAGTTCCAGTCCCGCTCTGCCATGGAGGGTCACTGGGTGACTTTGGGCCAATCACTTTCTCTCAGTCTAAGCTGCCTCACGGAGTTGTTGTGAGGATAAAATGGCAGAAAGGAGAATGAGGTAAGCTGCTTTGTGTCCTCATTGGACAGAAGGGTGGGGTGTGAATGAGGCTACTAAATAATTAAGGAAGCTGAAGGCTTGGGCAACAGCTAGAGAAAGGTTGGTTGGTGAATGGTAAGGAGAGAAGGAAGCAGGGAGAGGATAGGGGAGTTGCCATGAGGAAGGAAAGAAAGAAAGAAATGGTGTCAGGAAGGGGGTACGGGGGATTAAGTGACCTAGCAAGTACTTGCAGGTTTCCCAGCTTCTAGTGTCCTGGCCCCACTGCTGGACCTCCTGATGGCACCTGGTATTTTTGGCCATGGTGTGACAGAGTCTTGGACTGGATGAGCCATTGGCCTGACCCAACATTGGCTTCTCTTACATTCTTATGTACCTGTTGGCCTAAATTCTGATTTTGGATTGTAACAATAAACAACTAATAACTACTAAATATTATTATTATTAATATTAATATTATTACATCGTGTATTCATTGGTTAAAGCACTTCACATGCACTATTTTGTGGTTAGAGTGTTAGACTAAAATTTGGGAGATCCAGGTTTGAATCTCCACTCTGACATGGATGCTCTCTGCCATGAGCCAGTTACACACTCTCAGCCTAATCTACCTTGTAGGGTTGTTGTGATAATAAAATGGAGGGCAGGAGAATAATGTAAGCTACTTTGAGTTCCCATGGGGGAGAAAGGTGAGGTGTAAATGAAGTTAGTGTATACATTTTGTCAGCGCTGTAGCCTTCCCATTCTACATCATCCTGTGTTGTTGTATTTTGGGTGTTCGTATGTCCGGCAGGAATTAAGGCTAGGGAAGTAAAAGGAAAGTGTTGGTTCCAGTAAGATTCTTTGGGACTGTCTGGGTGCAGTAAAATCTGAACACATTTTAAGCTGGGAGCTGTGATTTTCTATGAGATTTTTTACTTTAACAGATAGCTGTGCATTTTTCTTGTCACTAAGGGAGACCTGTGATTTTATGTGAGTTTGAGGCTTTCACAGTGTCTTGTTCACATGATTAGATTGCTCAGGTGGCAGTTCAGCCAATGCAGCTGACTAAAAAAGTTGGCTGTCTCTTGCCATTTTATCTCTCTCCTCCTGGTTTGCAATTAATTCCTGTACTATCAAGTGCCTGTGTCTTTGTTTGAATTTAGATCATGTCCAAGTCATTGAAGAAAATTGTGGAGGAGAGTAGGGAGAAGAACATCTTGGAGGTGGACATGTGTGAGCGAAACATCTCTAACATGGTGGACATACCTGGCTTGTGTAAGTATTTCTGTTACTCCCAACCATTATGATACTACTGTTGTTCTTCAAGCTCAGGGTTTCCCCCCCGTAGGCTAGTTTTTAAAAACCACATCATATAAATGTGTTTTGAGTCTGACACATTATATCAGATGTGAGAAGAATTTTTGAAGCACAGTTTGTATTTCTTCCTGGATACACTAGAGCATAAAAGCTGCTTTAGTTTAGTGGCTAAGAGTATGAGATGGAAAGTACTTGGTTCAAATTCCACCTTAGCCTTGAACTCTCTTGGTTTTTTTAGGCAAATTTCTCTCCTCCTCGGTCCCTTGTGTTAGGGGAGGTAATACATGAAAAGCACTTGGAACATTCTAAAAATATTATTTAAAAAGGAAGTGTTGTTGTTGTTAGGTTAATTCCTTCCTGACAAGTTACCCACCAACTAGTACCAGGGTGGGTGGGGGAGTAACATACTGAAGTTCTTTGCTGTAACTAGGATCTGGGAGACACAGTTCAAATCCCCACTCCTGCCATGGAAGCTTGCTGGGTCACCTTGGGCCAGTCACACTCTCTCAGCTTACCATACCTCTCAGGATTGTTTTGAGGATAAAAGAGAGGAGAGGAGAATAAGCTGCTTTGGGCCCCCATTGGGGAGAAAGGTCACATATAAACAAATTAAATTAAAAAATTAAAAATAAATATTAAAATGCTTGGCCAAGGTGGCTTTCCCATTCACAGCAGTTTGTGGCTATTACCTGGACTGGCAGGGGAGATGGTTTATCTAAAGGTTTTACTTTTACATTAAGATTGCTTTGAATACTCTGAAAAGCCCTATATGTGTCTGTCATTATTATTTTGGTTTTTCCTTACTATGTCCAGTGATAACTTAATGACACCTTTTTATTCTTCAAAGCCTCATTGAATTCAGGTAGCACCTCAGTCTGGTTCTCTCCCTGATATAGAATTAGGAGGAATAGCAAGGCTTCTCCAAACATAATTCCCTTGCAGCATCAAAATAATGCTCTGACATAATAAGAGCTATGTAGTGTTGACCTGTTGTGTTTCTGTCTTCTTTGCCACCACTAGAATCACATGTCTCATAACTGTTTCATAAGAGTTCTCCATATCTGTGGTAGGGTTTGAGGCTAAAGCTATATGATCTTGTGAGATCTTGTGAGATCTCAGAAGCTAAGCAGCATCAGTCCTGGTTAGTGTTTGGGTAGAAGACCACCACGGAATACCAGAATATTTATGCAGAGAAAGTCAATACAAACTTATCTTGAAAACTCTACGGGGTCACAATAAGTCAGCTGCAATTTAATGGTACTTTACACACACAGAGAGCCCATGGTAAAGCTGCAAAGTTGTTGTGGAAACCTGAGGCAAAGTTACTTATTGAGCTTTTGGTGATCATGCTACCTACAGAGTGAATGAGGGTTGCTTATAGCATTGAACGTTTGGAACATGGATGTTTAGAAATATGATCAAGTTTCATAAGGTCAACACTGCTCTTTTCCATTCTGTTTATGTGCATCATATGTTCATACACATACATCTGCCGCTAGAGGACTTACATCTGATGGTGGGCTGTAGCCCTCATATGATTCTGCTTTAATAAGGTGCCGTAAGACTTCTTATAGTTCAAAAAGCATTTTGAGGGACCAAAGGGCAGTTAAACCAACATCTTGCTTTTATAAACATTTAATTCAAGATCAAATCAGACCTGACACTGGGAGCTAAATGAATGGAGCTCCTAGGATGTATGTTTCTTTGAATAGCAGGCATATGCAGACCTGATCTGTATTACGGAGCAAGGAAGGGGGAATATAAGGCTCTACTCTCTCACACTACTTTCCTGAACAGAAACAACCACACATTATTGCTATTTGCCCTGGGCAATATACGCTGAGGACTCCATTCATGAAACTCCTAGAGTCACATCTAGTTTGACTTTGGTTTTAAAAGAAAATATAAAAACTTTTCTTAGTCTTCCTCCAAAGTTCCAGCTTCCATTAGGCAAGCTGGGGGGGAAGGCCTTGTGACAACCTCTCCTCCTCCACCCTCCTAATTGTTTTGTTATCCTTTTGAGATTTCACATTTCTAATTCTGCTTCTTACACAAAAAAAGTTACACCAAACACACTTGCTGGTGCAACTATTGCTCCCTTGTGAAAGAAATAAAATGTGAACTTCCACTTGTTAGTGGAAGGATACTTTATTTCTAAATAAAACTCTGCCTGGTGCACTGCAACTGAAATTGTTGCAAAGTTTCCTATTTCAAAGAAGTGTTTTCAGAGGCCAGAATGACATTTTATGTCAAATACATGGCAGATGTTGAAATCAGTGCCCCCCTGTCCTCTAGGACAATCTATCTATGCTCTGGTAACATGGCATGTATTTCATGTCACTGCACTAGGCTACTGTTTATTGGTAGGGTGGGGCAGAATGCCCATTGCCACAGCATCAGGGCACAGGTAAGTTTCAGAGAGGGAAAGGGAGAGCTTGCATGCCTTTGTTTACCACTGCAACTTCAAGTTTACTATAATATGTAGATCTGGCTTTATTGTTTCTACAGAAACAGTTCTCCTCAAGTTTTTTGGGTTTGAACCAGAACTATGAGGAAGGACTGGTTCAGAGGTAGAAGTTTATCATGTACTGATACTATCCAAATTAAACAAAAATCCTTCTAGGGGAAATTATATGAATTGCTGCTTCCCATATTACACCTGGTATTTGCAGTGTTTTTTATTTTTTAAAAAAAATCTGGAATAAAGTATTTGATGCCACTTGTGAAGGTAACCCTGGTGTTCTGATTGTAACCAAAGCATTAGATAATTTCACAGTACTATGGACTTTGTTATATTTTGAAGGCAATTTTAATTCACTATCAGTCTTGTTTTTGGAGTTTCTAAGTTCCCAAAGAAAGCAACATATCTGTTCTCTACTGAAGCCACTAGTGGAAGAGCTTGGTAATGCAGGAAGGCAGGAGCTCTTTTACTGTTTAGATCTCTTTTCCAAATAAAAGGCAGTGGTCCTTCCAAGAGCGGGAGCATATCTGTTCCTTTGTAAGTACAACTTTCTGTTCTGGAAAACTCTTTATTTCTGTTGCCAAGGATTAAAGGACTGGAAAAAGTTCAGATCAGCTGAGACCTTTCCCTAATCTTCTTTATGTAATATCTTTTCTGAACTGAACATAAATTAGTAATGGTTTTGCTGGCAGTAAAGAAATCTGGAGCAATGATGTCTCTCTTCTGTGGATTAGCGACCTATCCTCTGAATCTTCAGAGAGAGTCAGACTCTAAGTCTATGCTAATTATCTCATAATTAATTCAGGTCGGCGGTAACAGGCTTTCTTTTTCATGATGTGACATTATTTGAGCAGTAACACCTGTCTCAAGAGTTCTCTTTGTCTGAAGCATTAAATTATCCAATCAGAAATTATCATATTGCTTAATAATGTCAAAGATATTTAAGTTATTTATTGGTTTCTAGAAAGACAGCTTATTAGGCAGATGCCACACTTCAGTTCCCATTGTGGCATTTGGTTAATTAGAAAGTAGTACTTGCTAATGTGTAAGGCACATGGGAAGAGATTTAACTCTTGTTGGCCTGAAGAAAATTAACATTGTCAAAAGTGTCACATCTGTCATCTGAGTGTCTCTGTGTTTGTTCCCTAGAAGGGTGGCAATTAAAATTATGAGTTTTTAAAGTATAATAGTTGCTTAAATATTGAAAACTACTTTTGAAAAGAAGCATTAGCATTTCAGGCTGAAGCTAAAACTTGATTCAGGCCTTAGTGAATTTTGCTTTGTTGGATTTAACTTTAATTCATGCTGTCCAGCAATCTAATCTTAGCATGTTTATGTTCCATGCTTCATCCTTTTAAGATGTGGGTTTTTTTTTCTTAATCACTGCTGCATTTGTGCAAATTTGAGAGCACACCATGCATTGGTCAGAGTATGTTAAAAAAGCTTAGAGTAGAACCCTGAATTGGGACCTGGGATTGTGAAAGAGTCAAGTTCAGTTTCTGCTAGAAGAAATTAGCATGTGAAATTAGCAAAATGCAGTGTGGTAGAGAAATTGACCATTTCTGAAGTTAAAAAAATTATTATCCTGATATTGGAGTAAAAAGGTAAAGGTAAAGGTTCCCTTGCTCGAAAGCCAGTTGAATCCAACTCTAGGGTTGCGGTGCTCATCTCTGTTTCAAAGCCGAACAGCCAGCGCTGTCCGAATACATTTCCGTGATCATGACTAAACACCAAGGTGCAAGGAACACTGTTACCTTCCCACCGAAATGGTACCTATTTATGTACTTACAATTTCTTGCTTTCGAACTGCTAAGTTGGCAGGAGTAGAGCCTGGAAAATGGCCAGGAAGAAGAATAGTGTAATATAGAAAGCTGTGAACAAATTTCTGTGGGTAAGAATCCCTTTCAATCTGTGAGGAACTAAAGTCCCATCATTTTCTGCAGCAGATTTTATAAGAAGTTACCAGCCTGCATACATTTCAGTTGATGAGGCATAGTTTTGGCACATATAAACGTTTTTCAGTAAAATTTTGCACACATCTGAAGCAGGACAGCTTATGATCTTTGAGATAGCTTTATAGTATTACTTACGCTGACTTGCTTGTTAAAGTGCCTAGATTTTATGTCCTGTAGTATTTTACTTCATTTATACCTGTTTTTCTCATTAGTGGAGCCCCAAAGTGGTTTACAACATATTCCTCTGTTTTATCCTCACAAATGGCTGAAGGTCACCCAGTGAGGTTCATGAGCTGAGTACAGTCCAGTGTACTGGCAATTTATTATGCCGTAGTCCTTAATGAAATGGTTTCCAGTATAGCCTACACTTTTGTACAACTTTTGGTTTTGGTTGAGGACAGCGATGGGGGCATCCTTGGCACTCTTACACAAGTCCCCATCCCTTGTAACCCCTCCCCTAGGGAGGCTGGGGGATTGGAATCCTTCCGCCATCTTATATAAGCTGTGTTTTCACCATTTTGTTGATGCTGTTTTATGTATTTGGTATTTATTGGGCTGTTTTAACGTAGCTTTAATCTAGATTTGTATATTATTTTGTTGTAAGCCGCCCTGAGACCTACTTGTAGGGACGGGCAGCCTAGCAAATCTGATTTCATAAATAAATAAACTTCCTTTTCTCTCATGGTGGTTTGCTCAGGAAAAGCTTTGCATTGTAATCAAGGTTTAATAGAAATTAGTGGTTTGGATACAATGGAGCAAGGGGAGGGGAGTTTACTGGTGAGGGGTTACGTAATACTTTTTCATTGATTGTAATTTTTAAACTACCTTCAGCCACAAGTAAAGGTGGTCTATAATTTAATAAATAAAATTAAAAAATAAAGCATCACAGTGTGCCTTGGAGCTCTCCTTTCCACCCCACTGCAGCTTTTGGAAGGCTTTTAGGTTTGCAGTGGGATGGGAGGCAAGAAAGTCACACTCTGTGGACAGACGTCATTCTTTTTTAGAGGAAAAAATGGACTCCTCCCTCCCCGTTGTCATGAACTATTTAGCATAGATGACAAGTTCTGCATTTCTGAGCTTTAAACACCCCCTCTTAGTATAATCATCATAGCTGTGTTTGTAATATTAACACAGAGTCCACTTCCAGGAAGTCATTGACAATTTTCATGTATCGTTTCCTACATTTAATTTTGCTGACTTAATCTCCTTCCTCTTTAGAGTGGTTCATAACCATTGTATTTTCTTATCGCTGCTGCACATAAGTTTGCCCCCTACAGGAAGTGTCCTGTTAATATTATTAAAGCAGCACATTTTTTCTGTATTAAGTTGAGCAAAGGGGATTGCAAAGTAGCAAAAACTAGGAGAGAAAATTAGAACAGCTGCAAAGGAGTGGATTTTTTAAAAAAATCTAAAAACAAGGCACTCTCGCTTTCTGGAATGAGCTGTCTATCTTAACTGTGGAAAAATGACTTCAGAAGATACAGACTTTGTTACTAATTTTGTCTTTGTTAAGACAGACTCACTTAATTTGACAGAAGCCTCCTTAGATTGGAAGAAGGCTTCAAACTTGAGGTAAAAGGAAGGGGTTTTTTAAATATTTAAATCAACCAGTAAAACTTTGCCCAGTGGAGTGCTAGGATAGTGGTAGTATCCACACCCTATTGCCTACTGGTTATTCATGGCCTCTGTCTTGGTTGCAAGGTTTATCACCTCGTGTTCTGGGTGGGACATGAATTTTTGTATAACGAAGGTATCTGAGCAGCAACAAATCAATCAGTTTGAAAGACAATGAACCAACAGCTCAGAATATATCCCTGGTCAGGATGCATTTATACTTTGCTCCTACTCTGCAGCAAAGGCATGTGTATCTCTCCTATATTATAAAGCTGATTTGGGGTGGCAAGATCAGTTGGCTGCAAGAACTGCCACTCACAACAGGGGCTGTGGCCACTGGCTGCGTTCTCTGACTCCCACCCACAGAGGTGGCACCAGCCCAAACATGCCTTAGAAGACACTGGCTTCGCTCTGCTGAACACATCTCCTGTCTTCCTCCGGCCCAAAGCAGCGCCATGCCTCTCCAGCGCCTCGCCCATCTCTGTGGCAGCTCTGCAGCTGCTCCCCCTGGATTGGCAGCCAGTGCAGAGGGCCAGGGCCCGGCGGGTGCCCTGCCTCGAACAGGCAGGGGGGAGGAACAAGGCCGACCGGCTTGGCCCACCGGTGCCTCGAACGGGCCAAGGGGGGAGGGACGCAACTGGCCGGCTTGGCCCGCTGGGGTGTCGAGTGGGCGGGGGGAGTTGGGAATGAGCCCGCCTGCCTTGGCACAGCAGCGGCTCACACATGCAGTGGGGAGAGGCCGGGCGCCTTGGCCTGCCGCAGCCTCCAACAGGTAGGGAGGAATGAGGCCGGGTGCCTTGGCCCACCGGCACCTTGATCCGGCCATGGGAGGAGGGATGCAGCCACCCGGCTTCACCCGCAGGGGCCTTGAATGGCTGGGGCGGGCCAGGAATCACATCAGCAGCCTTCGCCCGCTGGTGGCTCAAGCCAGCGGTGGGGAGAGGGACGACACCAGGCCGCTTGGCCCACCGGGGCCTCCAACAGGCAGGGGGCCAGGCTTGGGTGGCTTGGCCCGCCGGCACATCAAGTGACCTGTGGGGGAAGGGACGCGGCTGGCCGCCTTGGCCCGCCGGGGCCACAGACAGGTGGGGGGTCCAGGCTAGGTGGCTTGGCCTGCCAATGCTTCGAGTGGGTGGGGGGAGGAGTCTGCGCATCTTAGCCCACTGGGGACTGGAGCTGCCGGGAGGGGAGGGAGATGGGGGGCCACCGCCAGGCGGCCAAGCTAGCACCCATTGTATTTGTTGGTACAATGGGCCTTCTTCCTAGTTTTTATTATATTTACGTTTCAGAGGTTTAAAACATTTTTTCCAGTAATACTGGGGTGGGTGGGAGGGATTAACTATTACTTCCTAGTGAATGATGATCTCTGTGATGATCTCTTTCATCCAAGCCAGGAGGTGGTCAAGCAAGTATAAGGAGTGGTCAAGCAAGCAACTGTACGAAACTGAGCAGAGTTGCTAAGTGAAAGGGAGCATCAGAATTATGCATCAGCAGCTCTTGATCACTGCTGTTATCATTTCCCAATCTTAAACAGGCAGTCTAGCATATCCCTTGCTGATTTTCCTCTCTAATCCACCTAATGGTTAGAGAAAACTTTTTTTTAGCTGCCAACATGTTTTTAAATCTAGGCAACTAGATACTTCTTGAAGCATTACAAACTTTCCCTAATATTGCCCATAATCCATGGGAATGCTTGCCTACCCTGCCACCATCTCCCTGGTGAGACTCTTTCTCATAGCATGTTGTTGGAAATAAGGGGCCAAAGAGAGGAAGGACAATCCTACCTTCATTGAACCCCTCTGCCTCTCTGAAACTGCTGGAGGGAGGGCACAAGCCACTTTCCAGGTTATCCCCTCTGTAGAAGAAGAAACTCCATGGTAGGAGAGTGCATTTGCTTTTGAAACTCTGGTCTTCCACCTTGAAACAGACTTGGTGGGCCATGAAAGATGAAGAACAAAGAACGGTTATTAAATGTAATCATGATATAGCAACAGTTTAGGAGGGTGCCAAACAAATCTTGTTTGAGAATATGGGATAGATATATAAAAATTTTGAAGGAATATTTGGTGAAACACTCTTATTGATTATTTATATTGGGTTTGAGTATGTGAGAACATGGGCATTTATGAGCAAAATAACTGAAAATAAGATTCAGGAAAATTGCTTTAAAGTTTCTGGGTTAAACTGACCATTTTCAATGGTCATGTGTCTAAAATTATATTTTTTAAAACTTTCTCTGAGAAGTTAAAAGATTTCTAACTTCATGTCTTGAGGAGTTGTCATAAACCTCAGCTAACACTTAAAAACTTTAGTAGCTTCACCTTTTTGCTTTTTGTACTTGGTTTTCACAAGTCTTACCACGACAATACAGAAGAGGGTTCTGAAATGATCTTTACTTTCTAAAAGCCAGGCTCCACATCAAAACTGAAGCTAGGATGCCATCTTGTGGATCTGGTGACATAGCTGAACAAAGCCCGTCTTTAAAGGTTTTGCTGTCAGATAGCTTCAGTGGCACTTTTTAACTTAATTCTCAAAGGTGCCTGTCATTATTCTGTGTTTCGTCTCAGCAATTAATCATGCAGGTAATTGTCAGTTTCTAAGACAGGAAAGTTCCCATAGGATATAAAATTGTGACAATGTGGGGATCTTCCATCTTCAGAATTCTGTTCAATTGCCTGGAGTATAATGCACTTTTTTCCCTAAAGTAATCTGAAGTCCAGAGGACCATAATTCATCCTTTGGTAATGAACTAGGCTACAGTAGTCTGTATGGCATAGAAGCCAAACTGACCTTGACAGGACAGAGGCTTGAACGGAATATGGTCATCTAGCCATCCTCATTATTGCTTTCTAGGCACAACTTTAATGCCTTAATTTTCAACATCTGGTTCCTGTTAACTTTGAAAAAGCTACTCTAGCCTGCTCAAGGGTTTGTGAACATCTGAGTTTTTAAATTTGTGGTTTGTTTGGTTTTAAAAAAAAACTGCATCAAAAGTTCCAAAACAAAGAGAGATTGCTTTTTAAGAAATATCAGTTCAGATCCCAGTTGGATGCATGGAATTATTAATACGTTTCTTTTGGACCTATAATTGACTAAGAGCACTACCATGAGCTTAACATCCACATTCTAGTTTGAAAAGCAAAAGCACATAGGGATTTTCGTGTCAGTCTTCTTGGGTATGAACCTTGAGGAATCCCAGCAGTTTTTCAGAAGCAAACAATATTGCCTGGCTCTGTGGATTCAGCCAAGCTGGTACAAGATTGTGTTTGTTTCTTCCACTATGGGACACATATCATCAGGGTAGTAATTTAATTTGAATGTTTGCGTAGAATTATATTTATTCTGCTTTTCTCCCCAGTGGGGAACCTAATGTGGGTTACATAAAAAAAAGAAATTATAGTAGAAATAAACAAAAGGGGGTCCCATTACAGAGCAGGCCTTCCTCTCTCACCTAGCCATTCTTCTTCCCAGCTCTAGGCGATGACTCTTGGTCTAAGAAACAAAAGATGAGAACCCTTTGGCGGACATGCAAGGGGTCATGCCTGTGGGCATGTCCAAGTCCTAAATTCCTCTGTGAGCAGAAACAGAAACAAAGTCGGTGAGATGCTTCTCAAGTACTTCTAAAACTAGCAGGCCATTTCTCAGCTGCTTCTAAAACTAGCAGGCACTTCCTCACTACTGGGGCAGATCTTTCCTCCAGTCTAATGCCATGACACTGACCCATGTTACCCCTCCCCAGCCTGTTTTTAAATTCCTAGAGTGAGAGATTTGATTGTGGACCATCATCTTTTCTAATTTGGCCATTAGTACATATTTCAGTTCAGTTGTATTGTATGCAGTTTGTTTGCGTGATTTCTGAAACATAAATGCCACAGTAGATGTTTTTCATGGGTTCATCCCAGGGTGCTAGAAAAGCATTTAAAGTGAATAGTAGTTTTTTGATTCTGTGGAAAAGGCAATGCAATTGGTTCTGCCAAAACATTCATGGGATTTTAAATGTTGCTTTAGCACAGTGAGACAAATCCTCAGAAAACTGCCTCCTCTGTGCTGGCATTTAGTGCCCAACTGCTGCCGCCTCCAACTGCAAAGCATATGAGAAAGCAACACCTGGCTCTATAGAAAAAAATTGTGTGCATTTTTTTCTGGAGGTGTGTTATTGTACAATAGGAATATTGACCACCGAGGAAGGCCCGAAGGGGCCAAAACGCGTATGGTCTATTGGTCAAAAGTTTTATCCATCAATTGGACATATATAATTATCAGCTCTGAATGTAATAAGCCTGAAGAGTCTGATATTTGGACTATTTCTTTTAACCTTTTGTATGTTTTATGTGTACACCATAATAAATATTTGTATTTTTATAACAATTTATTTGTTAGCTTGACCCTCTTAGATCAAACATCCCATCCTACCCCTGAAGGGAAAAATAGCCACTCAGCTGTTTCATCCCTGGGCCTATGGGAATGCGGCTCCAGCATCCAGTCACCTTTCAGAGGGGGGAATGGAATGTTGGAGGGAAGCACAGAGGGATTTTGTTCAGGTCTGCCTCAGGGAGAGTGTAGTGGTAGTTTGGTCTGCCTCAGCAAGAAAGCAGTTTAAAGTCTAGCTCTGCCTAGTAGAATGGCAGAGTGGTTTAACTCTACCTCTGGGAGAGGACTGAATACCTGATTGTGAGGCCTGTCTCTGATGATGAGCAGACCTCATACCATTTAGTCAGACTCTTGGGACAGGGCAGGCTGATGTGGGTGGAATTCTGTGTGTGTGAAATCCAACCTAGTGGCTAGTCAGTGAAAGCCTGTTTGTACCTCTAAGCATTAAAGAGAATTCAAATCATACTTCAGAGCCATAACTAGCTTAAATTTATGTGCCTCAGACAGGTTTCTTCTTTGACTGTCTGGAGACCCGCGCTGCTGATCTGTTCTTTAGAAACAACCTGTAAATAGATAAATCTTCCTTATTATTTACATATAATTCTCATCTCAGTGATCTCCATGTTCTCACTCACCGCATATCTTACCTTACAGTGAACTCAAAACCTTTGCACTTGTAACTGAGGGGAAGGTTTACAATTTAAAACAAGCCTGGTTCACCAAAATTATCAGGGGCTTGTGGGTCCCCTTGGTTGAAAGAAAAGGCCTGTCACAGTGGTACGCTATACCAGGCCTTATTTCCTCTTCCTTGGTGAAATACTTTTTGGCTTCTTCTAATTTTAGAGACCGCTGACAAAGGGAGCAGAGAATGGGCCATAGAGGACCTATTCTGTACAATCGTACAAATATTGCCATATGGTTTAATAACATCTTGCAGGGAGCCAGAAAAATCTTATGAGTCTTATGTTCTAATTGTCTATTCTTAATGCTCATAAGCCATGTTGTTTATCTCACTCTTGGGGCTTTTGCTATGTTTGAAACTAGACTGGCCTATGATGCTATAGCAGCGGATTTAATGGCAAAAGATCACATTACTTGTAATCTGGCTGCTTAAAATATACCCTAGACATCATGCTAACAGAATAAAATTTACAGAATATGTTTAAGCATAAAAATGCGATGGAATCTGTGTCTGTGATGTCATTCCTGTATATTAACACATGGTACCTTTCCTACCTGTCTTACAAGGTAAAGTATAAGAAGTCCTTTGACGCGTGTGTGTGCTTCCATTATTGTAAACTTTGAAGTCATATGGCATAAATAAAGAGGACTTCAAGGCAACTCTGAAGTACCATATAGGGGACAGGAGATGTTGACATCCTAGGACCTGCTCCAGCTTGTCTGCTGGGTAAACTAGAGAGCCAAAGGCAGCAGAAGGTATGAGCCGCTCTTATTGCTGCCAGTCTGGAGATCTGGCTGATAATCATCCTTTGTTGAATCAACTATGGGTACCTGATGTAAATGAACCAGTTGTGACAGTATGTATAGGTAAGCAATGTAATTCGTTAAAACATCTCTGCATAAGAAGACCAAACACCTGTGCTGTAAGGATAGCAAACCGAGGCCCCGCCTCCATATGCTAGTCTGGTTAACCTGGTAAAATTCTTTCCTTGTTTTGAAATCCTCAGCAAAGGCTAGTGGTAATCCCATCAGCTAGAATTAAGAAGTTTGTAAGGAGAGCAAAACATGCATTGACCTTTATTGTGGATCAGGCTGCCTTTTAAACACTAAGCACCAGCCACAGTTGAGTAGTGTCTGCTCCAATTTGCTGTGGCAATCTCCATTGTGCTAAACCAGAGGTGGGAAATCCCTGCTAGCTGTGGGCCATGCCTCCTGCCCTTTCTCCCCAAACCCAGTTGTTTTCTTTCTCTTCCATGTAATTAACAAATGGCTGCTACAGTAGAGGGTGAGCAATTGTCTAGTGTGAAAAAATGTAATAGATCAGCAAGTTACCAGTAAATCAGGAAGAGCCAGAGGTAGAGTACATGCTTTTGTGTAGAAGGTTCAGTCCTGTCTTCTTTAAATGCCTTTTAGATAACTTTACTGAAGAAGACCACAGAGATCCTGTGCCAGTCTGAGCAGAGTGTTTTGGGTTAGATAGTCTGGCTTGCTGTGAAGCAGGGCATAGGGTTGGTAAACAAATGTACAGTGGTGCCCTGTTTGGTGGCCCTGGCACAAATCAAAAGTTAGTGTGCCTCACTTAAGAATTTTTACCCACATGGCATTCATAGAGTCCTAAGATGATTAACAGTGTCTAATTTTATGAAATGGTTGCAATACAGAACGGTGGGAAGTTCCTGTACCATTCAGAATGGGTAGAGCATGCCCCACAAAGTGGGCACAGCCTTGTGGGAACATATATTATTATCATGGGCTTAGCTAGTGAAAGAAGTTACCATATTGAATAAGGTGACACTTAGGAAGAGTGGAGTGTTTATCTTATTAATAAGGTCTGTGGATATTGATCCTCACCATTCAGATGAATTCCTGTAAAGATGCATGTTTCTTTCTGAGGGAATTTTCCCATTTGTTGATTTATGGTTTCTTCTTGTTCATTTACAGTTACTTTGTCTCACATCACACAGCTGGTTCTCAGCCACAACAAGCTCACAAGTAAGTATGCTTCTCAATATTTTATTTCTTCCTAGATGTGAAAGGATTTTTCTGCTGATAATTTGATGGGTTTGTATGTGAATTTCTGGATTCGTCAAATGATGATTTAAAACCTTTTTTTAAAAAATGATGTTTCCTGACCAAAATGTTGAGGGTCGTAAATGGTGTGTTGCTTTGTATTAAGTTTCTGATATGGTAGCCCTGACCTGGATGGCCCAGGTTAGCCTGAACTCATCAGATCTCGGAAGCTAAGCAGGGTCAGCCCTAGTCAGTATTTGGATGGGAGACCTTCAAGGAATACCAGGGTCGTGACACAAAGGCAGGCAATGGCAAACCACCTCTGAAATGTCTCTTGCCTTAAAAGCAAGTCTGGCTTACCACCTAGTGGTGCATAATGCTAAAGAGCTAGAACTTGTGGCTGCCAGACAATCTTAGGATCTCCTGGCTATACTACATGCACTGTCATATGACAGTTATTATTAATTATTATTTTCAATATGATTGATATATTCTCAGCATTGGAAATGATGAACAAATGGTTTATTCACTGGGTTGTGTTTTTGCTTTGGGTGGTTTGAGAAACAGTCTACCTTAGGCTAAAATGAAGAGAACGACACTGATAATTGTATTTGACTATTCTATTTTTCTGCCCAGTCAGGGGCACCAAGGTGGCTAATGGTCAAAGCAAGACATTATAAAAATGTATCATGAAAACAATTTAAATGAAAATTAAAATAAATATTAAAAGCTCATAAAACAGTAATTAAAACATAGGACAGGAAGGAAGGGTTGAAGGATATTGAAGGATGCCAGATGAAGCAAAAAAGTTTTCATCTGCTGGTGGAAGACCGTGACAGAAGGGGTGTGGTAGGTTTGTCTGAGAGTAGGTGGTCCTTCCAGTGTACTGGTCCCAACCTGTATGGTGCTTTAAGGATCAACACCAGCACCTTGAATTGGGCCCAGAGGCAAACTGGGAACCAGTGTAGGTGCGCCAAGACTGGAGTGACATGGTCCCTGCAACCTATACCAGTCAACATCTTGACTGCAGCATTCTGTATCAGTTGAAGTTTCCTAGTGTTTTTTCAAAGGCAGCCCCATTTAAAATGTATTGCAATAATCTAATCTAGTGTTGTTTTAAAAAGCAAAGGAACAGACAAAAGGAAGGACATGGATGCTTAATTAGATTAATGTTTTTTCAAGTTTTTTTTAACCCAAAGTCGCTGTGGGAAGCTCCAGTACAAAATGAAAGTTTGCAAAGAGAGACTTTTGCTTTCTTGTGGGCTGTGATTCTTATCCAAAGATCCCGCTGCAAATTGTGTTCTGCTAGAGGAGGGGTTGTACTTAAATGGTGCTGAAGATTGGTTGGAGTGCCAAAAGATGGGAGATCAAGCACTGGAAAGAAAACCAAATAATGATGTGTGTTTGTCTGGGGTATAGTAACTTTTATAAAAAGATTTCTAATGGAAATGAATTAGTTCATGTCTGAAATATAGCCGATCAAAATCCAAAAATGTCTTAACTGGCTTTCTTGAATAAGAGAGGTGTTTTGGTTGGGAAGTACATACTGAACTATGAAGAAGATAAAGTTGGAATGTGTAAGTAGCTTGGAGTTATCCTGCATTTGGGGAGGGGTTAAAATGTGGAATTGTAAATGAACACCTGTCTAAATCTGGAGGTTACAACAGACTTCTTCAGTCCATTTTCTCATTTCTTCAAACTGGTACAGCACTAGATGGAGTTGGAAATGGACTCGATATAGGCTAGTGAACTGAAACCCATTCCAGATAAAGAGATATTGGTGGCTGGTGTTGACTCAGAGTAGTTGGACAGCCTTCGGTTTATGAGAGCACACAACTTTAAAGGAGCAGGATTATAATTCACATTGCTGCTTATTATTCAGGTAGCAGCTGTGGCAAGAAGTCTTTCTCCCCGTAGCTATGCTTGGTGGACCAGTATTATTCTCTTCTCCAAGATAAGGGCCTGGCATTTTTCTTTCATGCCTTGGTGGCTTCTAGAACAGGGCTCCCCAGCCCCTTTGAGCCTGTGGGCCCTTTTGGAGTTTTGCCACAGGGAGGCAGAGCCAACCACAAAATGTCAAGAGGAGTAAGGTTATACATAAGTATAAGAGTAACGGTTCAGCATTTCAGGTACAAGCTCCAATTAACAAGTTGCCCTTTAAAATGAACATTCTTTAAAAAAAATCTTGCATACACTCGTCTTACAAGAGTCATACCATGAAGGTCCTTGTGCTGTAGTGGCAGCCGCTACCAGAGCAGTTTTTTGCAAACCTGCACAGCCAATCAGAAGCCCAGCTGGGCAAAAGCCCCACTGGCCCTGCCCATTTGCTAAAAACACTTTGCAGGTGCCTGGAAGAGTGTCAGTCTGCAAAAACCGTTCTTTTCTGGGGGGCTGCTTCCCCCAAAGCATAATTGACTGAAGTATGAAACTATGCTCTGCAGATCTGTGATTTATTTTCTAAAATATTGTCTTAATTTTTAAAAAAATTGGAATTCCCTTTAAATTATACTCTTGTATGAGCTTTTTGTGGGCTTTAAGCTGATTTTGAGGTTACTGCTGGGAAGTGAATTGGGGTAGAAATCAAATAAATAAGGATTGAGTTTCAGTTTTATTGTTTGTCACATTGGACGTTCTTGACCTAATCCCTTAAAAAGATGCAATTAATTGTCCTTGAAATGACTTCGGGAAAACAGTATCAGTGACACTTGATGTATCCCACTAAGGTCATATTAGCATCTCTTACTAGTTTTCTGGCATTTAAATAAGTGTGCCTGCTTTGCTGTTCTGTTGTTTATAGTAAATACGTCCATTTCTAGGGAGATAAATATGCATGGATGGTAAGCAAATGCCCAGTATTTTCCACTGCCACTATTTGCAGCTCTACCTGTCACCCTGCCAAAACCGGCCAAGCTATATCATAACAGTCCTACTTTTGTCTGTTGCACTGTCTCCTATTAGATAAATTATTCCTAGCAGGCTTGTTGCTTTCCAACCAGTAACTCTGTCACATGTAGGAACACCATTGTTTGTTTTCCTCTTTGCTCTTGCATCTTTTTTAGTTGAACCAATCTTGGCAGGGGACAAAAAGAGAAACTTTCAAGTCCAGATTGTACTGGAATCCCGTTTTCCCATGTAAATACCACACAGGCTGTGAGCTACAGCTGAGCATATAGATGACAGTAAGCTTCTCTTGTGGACAATGATACAGGGAAAAGGAATGGTGAGGACATCCTACATTTAATTCTTTATATTATAAAGAAACGCCACCATACCCATGGAAGGAAAGTAGTTCCAAAGCAGGCACAATTTGTGATTAACACAAAGCGTAGTTCCAGGACAGAAGCCTTTGCCCTTTCTGGCTTGTATCTGCTTTTTCCTCCAGTTTGATGTAGTGGTTAAGTGCGCGGACTCTAATCTGGGAGAACCGGGTTTGATTCCCCACTCCTCCACTTGCACCTGCTGATGTGACCTTGGGTCAGTCACAAGCTCTGGCACAGCCGTTCTTGAAAAAGAGCAGTTTCTGTCAGAAGTTCTCTCAGCCCCACCTACCTCACTGGGTGTCTGTTGTGGGGAGGGGAAGGGAAAGGACTTTGTAAGCCGCTCTGAGACTCCTTTGGGTAGTGAAGGGCGGGGTATAAATCCAATCTCTTCTTCTCGTCGTCTTCTTCTGTCAGCATTCAAATGAATGCTAGTTTAGGAGATGTGCATTCTCTACCCATTCTTCTGCACATCTTCCTCTTTTTGATTTTACTATTTTTACAGACCAATGATTCCCCCTGTTTAAACTGCCTTGTATCTAGGACTGATTAGAAAATATTTGTTCTTAATGTTCAGCAGTTTGCAGGATGCCCCACAGTAATGCACTGGAGCTGGGCTAGAACTGGATTCACCTCCGTTCTGAAGATGTGCTTTCATGTTAAAGTGAGGCTTATGCTGCCTCCTTTCCCCCTCCATATTTTTCTAATAAGCACATCTGTAAGTTCATTACTGGCACTGTGTTTCTGTTCTTTGCTAGGAATGTGCCTCACGCTAGAGAGGCTCCATTTTGTTAAACTATCCAGCATATTAATTTCAGTCTTATTACAAACACGTTGAGTAGGTCATATTTTGGGATCTAATCTACGTGAAAAATTGCAGCTGCTGTTGCATGTAACATTTCCAGAAGGTCACTTATATTTGTTTCTCTCTCATTTTATTTTAAGTACTGCCCTGTTTATAAAGAGTTTTTGTGCTTTTAAAAAGGGTGGAATTATCTGACTTGTCCAGTGGAGGTCACTATTGAGATGTCTTCTCTTTAACATTGACTTCGCAAACCATTAGAAAACTTAGGCTAGACCTGCAGAGCTTTGTGATAGAATGCTTGTTGCGAGTAATTGAGCAGACTTGCTTCTGATTCCATTTTCCCCATCCTACCCTTTCTTTTTACAATAGTGTTTGGTCCAACATTTTGCTGCTCTGCATGTTTGGTTATGGCAAAAGTATCACTTCCAGTTGTATAGCCTGTTCTATAGATAGGTGACTTCCAGCTTTATTTGTAAGGCTGGAGAAGCTTCAAGGGCACATTGCACAGGCTGTACCTGCACCTATGCAATCTCACCTTTCTTCATGCACAACTGTTTCCTGCAAATATGGAAGAAACTGCCGATGTCATGGACCAGAGTATGGAGTCCTCCCTGTTGGGCAGAGAGGCTGAAGACATGGAGGAGGAAGCGGCAGCTGGGCACCTAACGCCAGCACAGAGGAGGCAATTGAGACACCTCCAGGAGCACCTACTTTGGATGTGCAGCCCAGACTCTGAGTCAGCCCATTCTCCCTGGCAATACAGCCTGCCTTCTGATTCGGAGTCCATCCCAGAGCCTGCTGCTGAACCAGAGGTCTCTCCTCAACCCTCTCCGAGCCCTGAATCACCTCAGCCCCATCACAGTGCTTGCCACCGTCACCTTTAAATGCAGGTAGCCTGCTCCTAGAGGAGAGTGGACTGTATCTCCACCTCATTGAAAGAATAGTTAATGCCTCGGTGCACTCTCAGCCTTTGCTGGTGCAACATCCATGGTGTAGTGTTGTTGGCTACAGCATCCTGCCTGGACTCCTGAACCTTAGTCTTGAGCAGGACAGGAGCCTGGTGTCGTGGTACCTTGCTGGGTGACCTCAGGCCAGTCACACAGTCTCAGCCTAACCTACCTCACAGGGTTGTTGTGAGGATAAAATGGAGGAGAGGAGAATGATGTAAGCCACTTTGTGTCCCCATTGGGGAGGAAGGCAATAGATGAAGTAAATAGATAAATACAATATTATTCAAGCTGCTCCTTTTCAAGAGTCCTCTGGCAGTTTGTAGCCAGAGACAGGGTCTGTTGGTTGGCGGCACCTTGCCTTTGGGATGCCCTCCCCTCTTGAGGCTGGCACCTGCCTGACTTTCCTTTCAGTGCAAGGCAAAAATGTTCTTTTGACCCAGGCTTTTAACTGTGGGCAGATCCGTCTTGTTAAGCTGTTTTATGACAGTTTTTCAGCTCTCAAAACAGTGCAAAGCTTAACTTGCGCCACAATTCTGACATCCTGGTGTTGTGCATTTCCCTGCTTCCTTTTCACATTGTCGACTGCTGCTGACAGGGATCATGAAATGCACAGTGTTGTGAATGACACAAATTAAGTGGGATGTGATGTTATGAGTGGGACGGGTGGGGAGTTTCACACAATGTGGTTGATTCCAGCGATAGCCTGTTAGTACAGGCTAGCTCCACTTTTACTGGAGCAAACTGTAAGAGAACAACTTGTAGGCCGAGTTCAGACTGGCAGTTTGACCTAATATAGGCACGTTTCACAAACGGATTAAAGGGGCCGGTTCACACAGGCACAGCTGTCAGGTGTTCCCCGGCCATACGCAACCCATCTTGTAACACTTCCCTCCCAAGTTGAAAAAGTACCAGGTGAAAGTGGTAGCAAACCCTGGAGAGCTCGTCGATCCCGCTTCCCAGACATGTGCACACTAAAAGCCGCGTGAACAAGCCACATTGATAATTGCTGCTGTGCTTATGCGCCTATGTGCATAGGCGCATGTCACTGGAGTGAGAAAAAGCCACTTACAGCCGTGCCTCCACCAGGGGCAGGCCAACAGTGGGAACGCTCCCTTGCGCCTCCTCCCTGGTATGCTCCCACATTAGTTGGTGCAGTATGACCGGGAATACCCGGAACATGTTGTTCCGGGTCTTTTTGCCATGACTCCCTCGTGCTTCATACTGCCAGTCTGACCTCAGTCGTAGTTAGGCTTTCCAACTCTGAGTTGGGAAATTCCTAGCGATTTCAGGGTGGGATTTGGAGAGAGTGGGATATGAGGAGGGGAGGGATCTCAGTGGTGTATAATGCCTTTGAGCCTACCCTCCAAAGCAGTCATTTGCTCCAGGGGAACAGATCTCTGTTGAATGGAGATCAGTGGTAGCTCTGGGAGATCTCCAGGCTCCACCTGGAGGTAGGCAACCCTATTTGTAGCACATAACTCTTAGCATAGATTGCATTTGAAAAGAAGTTAACTTTTTAAGTTAAACTGGAATACTGAAATGGCTGTGTCACTTCTCTGCCTTACCTTTGAAGCTGTATATTTATTTAGCATATTTTTATTGGAGGGAAGCTGGTATACAGGATAAGACATCTTGATATATATTTTTTTTTTGGCAAAAACATTAATATCCTCTTAAGCCTGAGGGGGGAAATGGTGGGGTGTTTTGTACGTTTGTGATAACTCGTAATTGTCTCGTGTGCTTTTGCAAGCTATTTCTCAAATAAAATGCAGTGAAATGATTGAACATTAACGACAAAAGGTAAAAGATCCTGTTGAGAAATGCTTAATGCATCTAACATTTTAAAGTTGCTGGTAATTGGCAGGAAGCATTTGGAATTAGTCTTCAAAGGCCCATTGAGGGGGCAACAGTGGGCACTTCTCTGTACATGTTCTTTTTGAAATGATCAAAAGATAGAAGGATCACCATTGACAGGATCACAGCCCTGAATGCCTTACATTATCCCTCTTTTCTTTTTGGAGATACTAGTTGGTATTTCAGAGCTGTGCCCTCAGACACTCAGAGCTGCACCTTGGTTTCCATCAGGCTCGTGCAGGAAGAACCAGCCTATCAGTATGTGGACTGTGTGATTTCAGTAGGTTGAGAATGTTGCTGATGGACTGCGCCCCCCCCGACTTATTAAGAGAAAATTCAGAGCCCTGTGAATCTTTTTAAATTGCTCTCAAGTACTGTACTAGCATGTATCCTAATACAAACTCAGAAGGACATAGATGGTTACCTCTAGAGACAACAAAAAAATCTTTCAAGCAGATTTATGTCATACAAGTCAGTCTTTCTGCCACTGGCCAATCATATTACAGTTCTTAAGTATACAAGTGTTTGCACATAATCTCTTGAGAGACCATATTGTATGAGTTTTGGTACCCCTTTTCAGAGTCCTGGCTGAGGTTGGTAGTTGGTACTGAGGGAAACCTTTGAATGTGGTTGAGGTAGGTCATGGGCTGAATACCTGCGAACATTTCAAGCCAAGTAAGGGTTGCTTGCCCTATGGAGTTGGATTTCCATGGTGTTCCTCCTAACGTTGTAACATCTATTCCACCTATGTGTGAGAGTACTTTTTAAATAAACTTAATTGGCTGGCTGGTTTGATAAATATTATTTTTAAAAAAGCTTCCCAACCATGTGTTTGATCCTCCATGTTGTAATTATTTGGAGTTTTTTGTCCCCTTCTGTTCTTCTAACCCAGCCACTGTGGCTTACCTATTACTGAATTAAATCCCAAGTGATATAAAAGCCCTTCGTGGCCTCATTCCGTGTCTACAGACTGCCTCTCCCCCTGTGCTCCAACATCTGAGCAGGCCTTCTGCCGGTGCCAACCTCTAACTTGGCAAAATCAACAACTGTCCGTTCATGTGCTTTCTCCATTGTGGCCACCCACCTTATGGAATGGTCTCCCTGTGAGGTCATTCTCCTGGCTTTCTGCAAACTATGCAAAACTGAATTTTCTACATAGATAATAGGGTTGTACTGTAACTTGGGTGCAGTGTTAGGGACTGTGGTCTGTACTACTATGTATAGTTTGTGCTGTGTACTGCTGTAAGTTGGGTCCCACTATATAATTTTTGCATTGTTTTAATGTGTAATGTTAATATTTATGCTTTGCTTAAGTTCTGTTCCAGATTTCTGGTTGGTTCTGGACCTCTACAAAACAAATGTCATTGCACTGTTTATTGGATGTCCCATGCTGTTGATTAGACTTGGCTTACTTTTTGTAATCCACTTTGAGTCCTGGCGAGAAAAGCAGACTACAAATAAAATGTGTTGCTGATTTTACCCTTAGAGTTAGCTGTGTTTGAATAGGAGAATGCTAAATTTCATGCGACGTCAAGGCAATATGTGCAGATTAACCTTGGCTGTCAAAATGAAATTAATATTAAACCTCTTCCCTGTTCTCAGTTTACATGGCAATGTGGCTTTTTTCTCTTTTCCTGAGAAGATTATGTATTTGCTAAATCCTTTCAGCATGCAACCTGATTTAAAGATGGCTATTGATTTTCCCCTCCATAATCTTCAAGAAAAAGACACTTTTTAGTTTAACAAATGAAAAGTGGTTTGACATGAGTATTTACAAGAAGGTTGTTGGCCTCCAATTTTCATATAATTCAGGTCTTATTTGATTGAAGACTGTGAAACTACAATCATCCACTCATAAGAATTCCCGAGAAAAATAGACAGAAATTGTCGACCTTCAAATTGTTTTTTATAAAAACCTGATTTTTTAAAAAAAACCCTCAGTGGTCTTGCAACCTTCATTTGTCTGCAGATGCCTGATTTGACTGCTGTAAAAATCAATGTAATGTGCTGTATGATCAACATTTCCTGGGAGGTGAGATTTTTGCAAATTTACGGCATTCCTATATACATAGTTGAAATGTTTCCTTTTCGAAGTACCTTTGAGCTCTGTTACTTGTTTTCACCACTGCAGTGGGGAGATTGCTTATATACTGAGTGTAAGATTAACGTATATTGCATTTCTTGAGCATTCCAAGTGCATGATCTCTGGAAGTTTGTAATGCGGGAGACTGTGGGTATTATTATTCATATACAGGGTAGATGCGGTTGGGGGCTAAGGATATGTTTATATAGCTAATTGATCTTCTCATGGTTGAAGTACATTTGAATGATAGCCTTGTTGCCTTCAGATGAACTGCTGGGTGTGATGAAGATGGATTGACTTTCTTAAATATCAGATTATACAATTTTACCAATATGTACCAGGTGTAGAAATTGCTATCCACTCTTTTGGGAACAATATAAATGTGTGCACTATTTAAATGTGTACAAAAATAAAATCTTTGAGGAAAGAGGCTACCGTTTGAAGTTCTGGTTGCTTCCACACAGATCTGTAATCTTACTATTAAGGTCCCACCAGGTGTAAAGTTGCATCCCATTCATTTGCGGCGACAATGCAGCAGCAGTGAAAGGGTATCTTGTGACTGCATAGCCATGGATTTCTTCTTAATGTAGAATACAGACTAAAACATGTGTCCAGAGTTCTCAGTTTTCTCTAAGTACTTCTTCAACTACTTGCCTTAGGCTACCTTGTGAACATCTACCTTGTTCACCTCATAGAGTAAAATACCCAACTAGTATGTTGCCAAACACTATCCAACCAGCTACTTCCATACTCATGCATCAAAAACATGCCAGCAGACAAGTCATAGTGTCGAAATCACTAATACATATTCTAGATGAACTACTGTTTGGCTGTGCTGCTGTGCGCACATGAAGCAGACAAGAAGAAATGCTACACCCGTATCAGCTAAAATGTTGGCTTGCCATGGTTACATATTGGTCTTCAGGGATTTAACATCTGATTGCTTACCTCAGACTCATTCTAAAGTATATTCTTCTCCCAAGAGTGCTAGGACATCTCACGTTTACATCTCACAGAAGAAGCAAGAGTACTTTGTCTTTCATATGGAACGCATTTTATATTTGCAGCTATATTTTGGAAAAGAAAAGTCAGTAAAGCCTTGTAATATACCACATTGGCTTGGAAGGAGCATTGAGTACACTGAATGGTCTTCAAAGTCTGAATGACCTAGCCTTACTTCATGTGTAATTTGACCCTTTAAATTGGACCGACGTAATGAGGAGCATAAAATCACCCTGTCAAAAAGATGAGACCCTACATAATGGGGTTTAATTCTGTTAGGAGGTGTAACTTCAGGAAGGTTGCATCCTGTCTATCTGCATTATTCTTGGGCTATAGAGAAACAGTTCCCAGGACACTTTTCTTACTTTTCCTGTGTAAGACTTCATTGCTCTGATAGCCCAAGAAGCACACTGGTAGTGAGTGACCCATTATGTGTCTTGAAACCTTTCAGCAGGGCCGGCCCGAGGGGTTTCTGGACCCTAGGCGAGGTCAGCTTGTGGCGCCCCCAGGCAATGCCAACCTCACGATGGAGCCTGGAGACCTCCCAGAAACATGCCTGGGAATGGGGGGGCTGGACGCCACAAGCTAGCCTCGGCGCGGGGGAGGAGAGATACATACACACCCCTCCCGCCCGCCGTCTTTCCCCCTCCTGCGCAGCTTGGTCAAACTGGATTTCCTTCCCTGTTGCCTTCCCTTCACCTTCCCTCGGATTCCTCTTCCTCTGAACGGGGCGCATCGGCTTTGCGCTTGCACGCTGGGAAGGGGACAAAGTGGGCGTGCCAAGCTCTCCGGCGGCAGGAATCTCTTGTCATCCCCCCTCCCCCCGGGTGTGGATGCCTCCTCCCTAGCCTTTGCAGAAGGGGGCAGGGGCGGAGGGGAAAGCGAAGTGATTCTTTTCAGTCATAAATTCGCACATTACCTGGCAAATAAATGTTGTTATAACATTATGGGAAAAAATAATGCTACCTTACCAAACCTGCCTCTCCGAGGCCTTCTTTGGACAACCCCCCACCCCCCGCACAAAACACAGCGCGGAAGACGCCCACGCAGTGGAGGGAAGTGGAGAGAGCCCGCCGCTTCGTCCCACGCCCCACAGGCAGGACAGCGGCAGCGCTCCCCCGGCCCACACCCCGCTCGCCTCCCCCCCACCTGAGCTGGTGTTTGTGGGGGGGGGCTGGAAGCAGGACGCGCTCCCCCCCTTGGGCAGCAGCGGTGGCAGGAACCACGGGGGGCGGTGGCCCTTGGGAAGAGGAGGAGGAGGAGGGCCCCTGGGGGGAGGGACCGGCCAAGCAGCTCGGGGCGCCCACTGCCACAGCCTCTCTGGAGACGGAGCAAAAAAGAAGGCTCAGGGCGGGCAGAGTGGAGGGTGTGGAGAAGAACTCTGACAGGACTTTCAAACAGCCTCTGCCCCCCCCCGCCGCCACCTGGAGCAGGCAGCCAAAGGCGAGCTGGAGTGTGACAGGCAGAGAAGAGGGCAAAAAGAGAGGCGCTTCTGCTCTGCCCCTCCCACTCCCTCTCACCCACCAGCACGCGCCCTGGCTCTCGGGGACGGGAAACAACAGGTGAGGAGGAGGCACCGCTGGCTTGCAAGCCAGGAAAGGGGGGGTTAAAACCTCCGCCTCTTCCCTTTGAATGCCAGCTTCAGTTTGTGTTTGAGCGCCCGCTAGGGCGCTCTTCGCTGGTGGCACTGGCCACCACCCCACCTCCTCTCCTCTCCCGCCCCCAGGGGGGAGGGCGGGCAAGCTCTGCCGCCGCCACCTCCTGAGCCACGCTGCCGACAGCAGGGAGGAAAACCAGCAAAACCACTGGCGGCGGCGGCAGGGAAGTGGCGGAGGCGGGCTTTTCGCGGTGGGGTGGGGCGCAATTTGGCGCCCCCGCGGCCGGCGTGCTCTAGGCGAGCGCCTAGCTCACCTAGCGGGCGAGCCAGCCCTGCCTTTCAGTAATATAGTCTTACCAGAATTTTGGAGGCAAAAAGAAAAGATATAAACCAATAAGTAAAATTGCTAGAAGTGCTATGTTCTAAAGTCCTATTCATAAACTAAACATTGTAATGCATCTTTTATCTGAATAGATGTTTTACTAAAAAATGTCAACAGAAGGTCTAAAATTAAACTCTGTACCCTCATCATAATTCTTTCTAAGAGATTTTGAAGTCCATTCAAGGTATTTTATTTACTTAGTTTATTTGTATGCTACATTTCCATTTCACTGAGGTGCTAACATTCTCCCCAAAAAGGCCCATAAAACTTCACAGTAAATTACTGGAATGCCAAATGTTGAAAACAGCAGCCAAACTACCTCAGGAGAATTATAAAATAATCTTAAAATGAATCATGGGCCTTTTGAAATAATGGATTGGGTTTCAGACCATGTGTCGTCCAACTAAGAATGGCGGTCTGGCGATTCCTGATCTACAGACATATTATGAGGCAGTCAACCTAGCTAATTTAAGCAAGCAATACTATTCTTCCTTTCAAGCAGACTGGAAAATAGTCAAAGAAGACTAACCTAGGGGTGTCGAACTCATTTTTAATGAGAGCTGGATTTGACATAAATTGGACTTTGTCGGGTCAGGCCATGTGTGTCATAAAATGTAGTGCCAGGTAGCAGAGATAGAGACTTTATAAAGGACACAGAAAAACACAATTAAAGATATTATAGCAGCTATTCCATTGGAGCTCCACATTAGGGGCTAATATTTCTCTGCAAAACTGAAGTTCTTTGAGTCTGTTGAACTCTATATTTTATCTGTGGTTAGTCCTAAACCTTCCCTCCCCCCCCCCCAGAACTATAAACTACAAATATAAATACTCTGAGCCTAGGACCCAGGGGAAGAACATAAAACAGCTGAGCATTGCAAGCTTCTCTTCCTGCCCCCCAGATCTACTCAGAGGGGCAGTGGCTTCCTAGGGTCTCAGGGTTTTTTTACAGGGTGGTTTGAGATAATAATTTACAGGATGGTTTGAGATAATAATTTTCAGCACTTCTTATGCTATTATTCCATTGGAGCTCCACATTAGAAGGCTGTGTGTGTTAAAACTAATATTTCTCTGCAAAACTGGAGTCCCTTGAGTTTACCAAAATCTATATTTTAACCCTGGCTTGTCCCAAACTCCCTCCCCCCAAAATATAAACTACAAATATAAATGGTCTGAGCCTAGGACCCAGGGGAAGAACATGAAATGGCTGAACACACAAGCTTCTCTCCCCCCCCCCCATCTATTCTGAGTGGCAGTGCCTCTCCAGAGTCACAGGGTTTTTTTACAGGGTGGTTTGAGATAATAATTTTGGGTGTCCTCTTCAGCACTTGTTCTGCTATTATTCTATTGGAGCTCCACATTAGGAGTGTGTGTGTGTTAAAACTAGTATTTCTCTGCAAAACTGGAGTCCCTTGAGTTTGCAGAACTCTATATTTAAACCGTGGCTGGTCCCAAATCTCTCTCACACACACACACCCTTAAAACATGCCTGCCTAAGCTGGAAAGGTGGGGGATTTTGCAAAGCCAGTTTTAAAATAAAGAAGAAGTACAAGGATCATAGCAGAAGGACCCCCCAGTTCCTACCTGTGACAAGGACTACGGAGGCTTGGAGTAGTGGCTGGGAAGTTTAGCAGCACCCTCTGCTTCCTGCCCTGAGGCAGCCCGGCCCTGAGTTCCCTGCTCAGGGGCAGCCCCGCCCTCAGCTCTTTATACTCCTACATAGATCAAGCTGAGAACAGCCAGGTTCGGCAGGGGAAAGGGGAGAGAAGAAATTCCCACTCCTGGGCCCGTTCTGGCCCATGGGCCACAGGTTTGACACCCCTGATCTAATCTCTCATTCTTTTCAACATTCATTATGGAAACCTCATAACTGCAGATTCTCAAATAATATTATATACCCTTTCTGGAAGCAACCTTTCAAACATGGGACAAATCTAAAGACAAAATGGCTCCTGCAACATCCCCTTTGGCTACCTCTCTAGGGCAGTCATGGTTTCCACTGGGATTGTGACCCTCTCTGGCGCTCCGCTAATCTGACTCCTTTTATAGATATCTCTTCTAATGGACGACTTAAAGAGAAGACAACTTTGGAACAATCATGTAATCCCTGTCTACCTTGGTTTGAATATCTTCAAGTTTCCCATTTGTTTCACTCTTCTACTTTATATAGAAGTCTGAATAGACCTCTTACAAGTTTGGAACATGGTATGAATTCTAAATCTCTTTGCTTAAAAGGTGTAATTTCAACACTTCATAAAGCTTTATTACTGGATACAAAATTCCCTTTAACATCATACCAGGTGGCATGGCAAAAAGATCTGGGTATAAGTCTTATTTTACCATTAAGTAGTTGAAGGATCTTTAAAACTGGCTTGAACTCCATTTTTATTTTTAATTATTTGAATGATAAGCTCAAAATTAGCAGATAACTTGTAATGGCCATCCTGGATTCACCACAAATTTAATGATCATTTTGTAATTGTTTTCTTCATATTTTACTAAGTACTGCATTGTATTTTATTTCAATCTTTTTTTAAAAAAAAGATATGGCCCAGTTTCCTCCTGGAGAAGGGATGTTCCACAACTTGGGACCAGTCTCCTGCTTGTCCCTGCCAACCTAACCTCAGGAAAAGAGGGTTCGCACAGGAAAACTTAACCCATTGATTTCAAAGCTTGGGTAGGCACACCAGATACTTTAAACCCAATCCATTTAGAGTTTTTGAAAGTTGAAGCCAGCACCTTGAACTAGGCCTCAAAATAAACTGAAAGTCAATGCTGTTGGAGTAGCACTAACTTTGGATGTTCATTTTGGAAAGTCCTAATCAGTACTCTTGACAGGCACAATTTGCACCAGTTGGATATGAAGTTTGTGGGCCATCGTCAAAGGCAGCCTCACACAGTTGAAATAATCTCATCTGGATGTCATCAAGGCATTAATGACAGTGGCCAAATCAGATTTTTCCAGGACTCCAGAGCTGGTAAATGAGTCTAGACTAGTCAAAGGCAACCCTAGCAACTTCTTTCCACCAGGAGTACCTTCAAAACTGGGACCTCATTGTTCGAGTGGAATGTATCCACATCTAAAGTGGGTTGTATGCCTTTTTCCATGTCAGTTTTACTCCCAATCACACTTCCATCTTCCCTGGATTAAGTTTCATTTTATTCACACTCACCCAGTCCTTCACAGTTTCCAAACTTTGCTTTAGCGTTTCCACTGTCACCCTGGATTTAGATTGAAAGGAAGATCACTGTCCTTGGCATATTCATGACACTTGGCTCTAAATCCCTCCCACCAGCTTTGTGTAGTAGTTTAATGATGTATTTTAATCTATAATATAAGGGCACAGAGGAGTCAGAAGTTTTTGTTGTACTGATTTCAGATAGGTTCCAGTTGGGCCGTGTTACAGCTATGTTAACATATCCAGAATAAAGCTTTGTTGGTCTTAAAGGTGCCACTGAACTCAAACCTTGTTCTTTTGTTTAGGTTGATAATACTCCTTCTCTAGAGCTTGCTAAAAGTAGTTATCCTTCTGAATTATGTATAACTAGGAATAAGGCCCATTGTGGAAATAAATACAACGGGCTCTAGAAAGCGGCTCTGGGAGAGTGCCCCAGCTTTGGACACTCAGTGACAATTTGCTGTGGCAATCTCAGCAGGGTATAATGACAGAGTCCACCATTTTCTCCAGAGGAACTGATCTTTGCTACCTGAAGAGCAGTAGTAATTTTGAGTGATCTCCAGCCCACCCCCAAGATTGGTAACAGTGGTTCCCCAGGAGGGAGTGGCTGGT
Organism: Gekko gecko; assembly: GCA_029375565.1. Taxonomy (NCBI): domain Eukaryota; kingdom Metazoa; phylum Chordata; class Lepidosauria; order Squamata; family Gekkonidae; genus Gekko; species Gekko gecko. The sequence goes on along the minus strand of JAPDNY010000011.1, from coordinate 71,893,016 downwards.
TTGGAGGGTGGAGTCTATGGCATTGTACCTGTCTGAGGCCCCACCCCTCCTCAACACTCACCTTCGACCCCTCAAATCTCCAGGAATTTCCCAACCTGGAGTTGATGACCCTATCTCCCTCCCAGCCAACCATCAACCTACCTTTAGTTTTCCATCTCCTCCCCCCTCCCTCCTAGAGAGCAGTTGTAATTTTGAGTGATCTCCAGCCCCACCTGGAGATTGGCAACAATGGTTCCCCATCAGGGAATGGCTGGATTGGAGGGTGGATCGTACCTGTCTGAGATGCCACCCCTCAAACCTCACCCTCTCCAGGCTCCATCCCTCAAATCTCCAGGAATTGCCCACCTGGAGATGGCAACCTGATCAGGACTGGGCCCAATGAGTTTTCTCCCAAAGGCCAACATAGGTGTGGAAAGGGCCTTTTACTGACAGAGGAGAAAGTACAGGTGCCAACTCTGATTAGGGAAATACCTGGAGATTTGGGGGGGTGGATCCTGTGGAGGACAGCATTTGGGGTGTGTGTGGAAGGACTCAGCAGGGTATAATGCCATAGAGTCTACCCTCCAAAGCAACCATTTTCTCCCGGGGAACTGATCTCTGTCATCTGGAGATCAATTGTAACAGTGGGAGATCTCCAGGTCCCACCTGGAGATTGGCAGCCCTAGGGGAAAGTCAGCCGCACAGTGGGGAGTTGAAGAAAATGGTCTGATGGTCGCTGGCCCACCTTGTTAGCCAGCCAGCCAGCCATGCTGAAGCTAAGCAGGAGAGAGAGCCTTTTTCCATTTATTCTGACAGGAAAGTGGCCATTGGGGAGGGGGTTATGGGCGGGGGAGGGGTTAAGCTGAAAGTCCTTTGTTTTTTTACTCACAGAACCAAGCTTGGCTGCCTACAAACAGCCACTGAGGGGACAGTCCCTCACAGGAGTCAAGAGAACTGTCTTCCTCAGGAGACAGAGCTGTCTGCCAGGGGGAGTGGGTGGGGAAGAGGAGCAGACCCAGCACCCGGCCAATGGCACGCGAGTACTCTTGAGTGGCGGCTGATGGGCCAATGGCTGAGGGAGGGTATTTTACAGCCAATGGGAGCCCATGGAATCTTGCGAAACCAAAAGATAAATATTTATAAAGAGAGATAATTATACAATGGTGTTGTTTAAGAGAGCTTTTCTATAATGTAATACAGCTATACTATGACAAGATAGTTCAGGAGGGCACTTTATAAAGGAGGACAGAGACTATATATTATACCACTATATATAGGACATAGTTTCATTTTTCGACACTGTTTACCTTGTTGTCATTTCATTGTCTTCTGTTGCTGTAATACCATTTTCCTAATTGTATTTGCACTCTGTTTCACTCCTAATATGCTTTGCTCATTCAGATTTTGATAGCCCTTGTCCATTGTTCATTAGATGACTGTTCATACTGGTTGTATCAGACCATACTGTACTTATCAAAGGTCTCTTTGTGTGGATTACACACTGTAATCCGCTTTGAGTCCCAGTGAGAAAGGTGGACTCTAAATACAGTAAATAAATAATTTCTTGAATTGGGTCAGAACAGAAGGCGTTGCTCCTGGTGGCACTTTGACTCTTTCCTCCCTGCAATTTCTCTTTGGAAAGCTATCCCTAGTGGTGGGGAGGTCCTTTTGGACAGCATTCCTTGTATTGTAAGGGACAGCTGCTGGAAGGAACTCCTGCCCCTTTGTCCATGTCTATGTGAACTAAGCATGGGTGCCTTTGGACCAATCACTGTATCTCAGTTTAAATTATTTCATAGGGTTCTTGTTAGAATAAATAAGAGAAAATCATGTATGCCACCCTGAGTTCACTTGGAGGAGGAGGAAGATAAAAACGTGACAAATGTGAGGGTTACACTCCAGCTTTTATAGAGAGCTATGACAGACAGGGCTATTTTTGGGCAGGAATGCACAGGAACGGAGTTCCGGCTGGCTCCTGAGTTGGCCTCACCCAGCAGGAACTCATTAGCATAATAGGCCAGACTCAACAGCAGAAACTCATTCGGATTGGCTACATTTGGGGTGTGTGGCCTAACATGCAAAGGAGTTCCTGCTACAAAAAAAGCCTTGGGTTTTGACAACAAACAAGGTAAACAGAATAAGAAGCAAAAGGTAGGTGTGGCTGGATGACCACACTTCTGGTAACATGGGGTGTGTGGCCTAATATGCTAATGAGTTTCTGCTGTTGGGTGTGGCCTGTTATGCTAATAAGTTCCTGCTGGGCTTTTTCTACAAAAAAAGCCCTGATGACAGATATTCATTAAAGATCGTGATATTAAATAGTACAATTCTAATATAAATATAGTAAATGAAAGAATAACATTCTACCATAAAAGTGTTACTTTAATGTGTTTTAAAGGGGAAGGGAAAAGAAGATTATCCTGATGTCACTAGATATTTTTCTTTAGCCTATCCTTGAAAATTATCCCAACGTGAACAATTAGTTAATCTACTATCTAAATTGCCGTTGGGCAGTCTGAACCATAAATTGATCTATAAATTGAAACAGTAGGATACAATCCATTCCTGTAGATTTTGTATGACTAAATGGACTTGAATTGGTGAAGGTTCAGCATAGCTGGGCTATGGATCAAGTTGAAAATTAATCTCGTGTCCTGAATTGGCAGTGCGGTGTTGTAAACCTGAATGGGTGTGAGTCTTTCTCCCCACTTAACATACAAACATGATTTGCTTGCTTAGATGTTGCTTTAATAATTAAAAGAGAAAATAAAACCAGTATTGCTGGTTAATCGCCTATCTGCATAGCAGTATCCAGATCATGCAACTGGGCTTTTTTTCATATTTCCAGCTAATAGTCACACATTGATCTGTTGCTAATCTGATGTAACCTTTTTTGTGTGTATTGATCACAGCACTTTACCCATGGGTTGTCAATCCAAAACTGATTTGGGTAAACAGTTCATTGTTTAAAGCTGAGCCTAAGTCGTTGTGATTTAGTTGACTTTTTAATGAACATCTTCTGAAGTATTAGATTATTTAAACAGCAGTCCAAATGAGCCATCATTTGAAATGGATTTTTGTGCAGTTATATTCATGAACATGCTAAATAAAACTGTCACTTAGGAATTCTGCAAGATCAGTTATAGCACCGTGAGCGCACAAGTGTTGTCACTCTCTGTAGGAATCCATGTGGGGTTTTTTTGGTTTTTTTTATGTTATACTTCTGTTGCAAGGATATTGAGGTCCAACAACATGATACCCAACATGTGTTGGATCATGGGTGCATGGGCAGACTCACAGTCAGATGTACGTCAGGGGAACTCACACTTTTTGCCCTTTTTCTGTGGTCCCATGTACCTTAGGAAGGACACTGGGAGCCAGAGAAAAGGAGCAGCAAGTCCCTCCACTGCTGCCCTTTCTGCTGGTTATCGCATAGTAGGAGATAACTGGAAGCTCTGTTCCCTCCCTCACAATCCTGAGAAAACATATATCATGTAGTTACACCCTAAATTTCCCAGTGCTTAAACTCTGTCAGTTTGCACCTAACTAGCTGATCCATGGTGATTTAGTGCTTGCTGTTTGGAATGTGATTTTGTAGTTGGCTAGGCACCAACTGGGTAGTATCTCTGCCATTACTGGGATCAAGTGACAAAATGAAAATCCAAATGTTCTGAGACTTCAAAGTTTTCTTTTAAAAAGATGCCAGTTTCTTGGCTTTGTGTAATTGATGACAAACTTGGCAACATGTGGCCTGGGAGATCTCTGAAGCCAAGGGGTGATTGCATTTCTCAGCAAAGAGTGAAGAACAGACTTGTCTTCCTAAGCACCATGTGGTGCACCCAGGACTTTTGGCCCAAGCAAGGCTTCCCTGTTGTATGTCATGGTTAACAACACTAATATAGTTGCAGCAAGAACAATTCACACGTAATTTGTGAAGTGGCCCAGAGTGAGACTGGTTGAGATGGAGAAACGGAGTTTCAATGTTCTGCACAGCTTCTTGCATCCTCCACCCCAACTATTCATGGTTTCTGTCTGTATAGCCCACCTGTACCACTCAGTATCATTCTTTTTCCTGGGTTGCAGATGGCACACGCATTTAATTATAGGAATTCGAGAATTGGCTTTCTACATCAAATCAAGGACTCATCTAGTCCATCTCTGTTTCACACCATGGTCTTCCAAGTGCCTCTGTAAAGTATATCTTGTAACCTGCTATCTTTTATAAATTTGTATAATTGCTTTTGGGCAAAATTGCTGGTCCAAAGAAATCAGGGTGATATGTTTTGAACACATAACGCTGTCTTGTACCAAGCTGGGTTACTATCTACTCTGACTTGCTTTGGCTCTCCACAGGCTTGGGAAGAATTATGAGCTTTACCAGGACCTGCTACCAAGGCCCCTTTTAACTGGAGATGCCAGTTATTGACTTTGCCACAAAGTCATGGTCCCAATCCCCAAGCACTGGCTGCATTTGAACATCACAGAGAGTGGTTTATCTGTGATGAGCATGAAAGCAGCTCATTTTTGTACATGCATACTCACCCTCTTCACTTCTGCATGGAGTGCAGTTGAAGGTTTTTGAACTTCAGAAAGCTTGAATCAAACTCTAGTTTTCTGTGACATCAAAATGAAAGTGCCAGGTGAACTAAAAAATGTTTGTTCCACAACAGAAACATAGGATCCTTAAATTTCATATATTCCAATTCAGAGTCCTGGGGTGTTTTTCATGTGTCCCAACTTGTTTATAATGGAATTTCTTTATCTTTACAGCTGTGCCTCCAAATATTGCAGACCTAAGGAATTTAGAGGTACTCAACTTCTTCAACAATCAGATTGAGGAGCTGCCTACCCAAATCAGCAGCCTTCAGAAGCTGAAACACTTGAATCTTGGGTGCGTACTGAAGAGTTTGGTGTGGTTGCTGAGACTCTTTATAGGATGCAATCCTGGAAACAATCCTTTTCCATTTCTTGGAAAGATTGTTTTACTATTGTTTTGGCATATTCTGTTTTCTCCTTAAGTGGCTTCAGAATGACAGAAAAAGTTTCTCTCAAGCACCAAAGCCTCTGATCTTTCGTGCCAGCTTGAAAGCAGAAACGCATTGTCTACTAACACTTAACTCACCTTTTCCCCAAAGGAAAATAAATAATAATAATAACAACAACAATAATATCATGAGTAGTGGGATTTTTATTGTAATTCTCCTGTAATTTCTCAATTCTTTAAATTTAAAGAGCAGTATACGATATACAGAGGATGAAACAACATTGTGTTTGCTTGCTTCAGTGTTCTCTGTTACACATAGAAAAAAACCTCAGTGTGAATTACTGCTTCATATTTCATCTCCATACCTAAAATGGGTTGGACTACAGGTACATTTTATTCTAAAGGTTTAGTTCGCAAGCTGCCTGCAGGTTGTGATCAGCATGGTTGTATGTTCAGCAAACTGTATTCAGACAGTTCACAGTTTCTGGGTTATGCAAAAAGTCAGTTGCATATATGCATTCTCACACTGCTTTCCTGTGGTTCCCCCCTCTGCCATCACCTCCCACTCTAAAGAGGCGTAAGCCAAGGGTTTTGATTGTTGATGCCATTATGGCACTCTTACAGAAGAGCAACTCTGCGTAGGATTGCACTGCTCGTGTATCAACTTGGAGGCCCAGAGCTCCCAGCCTGGGAACCTGAAAAGAAATTGACAAAGAAAGAAAGGTGCCCTGGCTGTGTAGGGCAAGGGGAGGAGTGCTGCCAACTGTGCAGGTGCAAACCCAAGACATGTAGCTTAAGTTGTCTCTACGATTTTATGTTGATTTTAATGGATTTTAATTGCTATTTATATATTATGGAATATGTTTTAATAAATGTAAGCCGCCCTGAGCCTGCTTTGCTTGGAAGGCGGGGTATAAGTTGAATAATAAATAAATAAATAAATAAATATAAATCCCGTGATGACCTGGAACATAGAACTCAAGCATGCACGGTCTGCAGTCATTCAGCCTCTGTGCAGCAGATACAGAACTGCTTGAAATACTGTTTGCATGCAAATCTTCAAAGAGGAAGTGGGCATTTCAAACAGTGTAAATGGGAATGTTGATTAGAGTTTTGCAAAGTTCTCCACATGCCTCGTCACCAGCTGCTTTTGGAAGTCCTCTTAGTTTCAAAAGCAGTTTTCAGTTGGAGGCAGCATCTGTTTTGCTCAACACAGGCTTAAAGGTGGATGCATAGAACTATTTGTGTAGTTATTTATATCCTGGTCCAGATCTTAAACCCTGTGTGATAGTTTAGAATTAGTGACTTCCCCAGAGCCCTACCCTGTTAATGAAATGAGCAATAAAACACACACACACACATCATGTTTTCCCCAAACTCCAAAGATTATGAGTTGTATCCTATCTGTTTTTCAGCCCACTTTTGATCATCGAAAAATCTATGCTGGGCATTGTGGGGTTCACATAGACAAAAGGAACGCCTGTCTTGAGGCTGCTATGAGAAAGGGAAACATGACTGAGTGGAAAAGCTGGTAGAATAAAACCTATTATCCCAAGAACCCTAAACTCACAGCTAAACATGACTATTCCTTTTGCTAGTTAATGCCTGCTGTTTATCTCCTCTAAGCAATTAGCCTCCTGGCTATCAACAAATCATGATCTTGTCCCATGTTTTTTTTATGAAGTGTCTTCTTATTTTGCCAGCTCCAGGAAGGGTTAATGATTATTTTGCAGTGTCCTACATAACAAGCAGGCTGTCAATCACCTCACAGGCTGGTTGCAAAGTTAGAGGCAAAATGTAGCAATTTGTGTTGGAAACGCTTGTTCTATACTTTGGATAGTAATAGACTACCCTGTTGATTGGCTAAACATTTTTTGCCTTCCACATGCACACTTTCACTTTAGACTGTGTGGTGAATTCCCTGATGGGATTTTTTTTTTTGCTTGTTTGATCAGTGAGATAAACTCGCTGTAGAATCATCCAAATGTAGGTAAAGATGCATGCTGCAAAGCAAGTGAGGCCTAACAGTTGCTAGGGCATTGATTGATTGAAAGAATAACATTTGGGCTGGCTATTTGGATATTCACACGCTTCCTAGTGTTAATCCTGGTGTTCAGGGTCAAAGAGGATAAAATGCTAGAAGATCATTGTTCACATCCTCTCAGTGTGTGGTCATTTTTTAAAAAAATATGCTTTCCTTGCTGTGTACTTTGGCTGATCAGGGGGAGAAGGATTAAACCTCCTCTCCTCTCCAGATTGGGACTGTACCTGCCAAAAATGTACATTTAGTATAAGCTGGGAGATCTACAGACTGTGTCTTGTCTGGTTTGAAAACCTGATCAGTGCTTCCAACACCCACCCCCAAAAAAGCTATGTAAAATTATTTCCAGTGTACAGTAAGCCGTTTGATATCTTTCATCCTTTCTGAATTCAGTTCATACAGTGACTGAGCAGACCGGGAGTCCCTTCCCTGCTGGTCTATTTTCCTCTGTTAATTTCTGTAGAAAGGAGCCGTGTGGATCAGCTGATCTACACTATTCTTTCTCCTGGCAGCATCTCTCCTCTGGCTAAACTTCTGTGGTCTTTCATTCTCTTTAATTCTCACAGCTCTCTTCTTCTGCCACCACAAATGTAGAATGCTCCTGTTGCACACCACGATGAGAGAGAAGGCAGCCAGCAGGGCTGTGATGTTGCCAGAGTACCCTAGCGCTCTGGAAATTAAGCTGCGCCCACCGTGCTGGAATGAGAGCCCTATGAGCCACCAGCCAGAGCAGATAAGATTCTACTTAGAGGAAGCCACAGGAGTCAAAGCTGACATCTGGGACTTGTGGAAGGATCAGTCCCTGAGTGAAGGTCCTGACCAGCTTCCTACCAAACCACAGACACACACACACACACACCCCAGCCAGAACTGCAATTACAGCCTTTCAGGGCCACTGCAGAGCAACCTGCAGAGGATGTTCTTTAGGCTGCACCATATATTTTTACAGGAGTGTTATGGTAGTAGCTGAATTGTTTTCAGTTCCCTTCTTAATAATTCCCAGCATAGCACTTGCCTTTTTTAAATTGCAGTTGCACACTGAGTCGATATTTTCATGGAGTTACCTACCACGACTCCAAAATCTCTCTCCTGATCAGTTACTGCCAGTACAGAACCCATCAACATATCTTTATAGTTAGGATTTTTGGCTCCAATGTAATGTGCATTATTTTGCACTTGTCCACATTGAACTTCATTTGCCACATTGATGCCCACTCGCCCAGCCTCAACAGATCCTTCTGGTGCGCCTCACAGTCCTCACTCTTCTCTCCAGTGGGGATCCAAAACTACTACTCTTCATTCTCCCCTTCTCAATTTTATCCTTACAACAACCCTGTGAGGTAGAAGAGCCTAAGGTCACCCAGTGAGCTTCCGTGGTAGGGTGGTGGGGTTCAAACCTGGGTCTCCCACATCCTAGTCCAGCACTCAAACTGTTACACAATGCTGGCCTTATAAACAGTGAAGGAGCAGGATCTGCAAAAAGAGGGAAGGATTTATCAGGCACTGGATCATGCTGTAAGTATTACGATTAGAACAAACTAAAAAAAATGGTATTGATCATGTGTTTGCTAAATGTGTGCAGTTTTTTAATCATAATATTTTTATTTCCAGTTCCAGAACATGAGATGACTCGCATTTGTGATGATTGAAGGCTGATTGGCTTGGGTTTTTGTACGTTGCTTTTGCCTGTTCTGAATTTTAACTGACTGTGCTTTCTATTTTATGTGTTGTGGTTTTTTGAAGTTTTTATTCTTGTACTTTGCTTTGGGCTCCATCTGATAGCAGAAAAGATGGCTTGCAAATATAAAACTGACTGAATAAATGGAGGTGTTGCCTAAAACTGAGACACACTTTCTAGCCGTTGCTCACTTTATACCCCAAACCATGTCTGCTTTACCATCTTCCCTTTCTGTTAGCATGAACAGGCTCAACTCCTTGCCACGAGGATTTGGCTCCTTGCCAGCCCTGGAGGTTCTTGACCTGACTTACAATAACTTAAATGAAAACTCACTGCCTGGAAACTTCTTCTATCTAAGTAAGAAACTGATTTTAAGAAACACTTTAAATCATTTTGAAAAGTTGCTTTGCTTTCTGCAGGTGAAATTTATTTGAGAGAGCCTGAACTCTAAAAAGAATATTTTAGATATATATTTTCTTCCTCCTATGTGCCTCCTTGAATATTTTTCAGCATAGCTCAGCAATATGTGTCTTTGATCTACAATCACCTGATATTGGTAGGAGTTAAGTGGACTTGGCTGGCAGTGTTGTATGAGCTGCTTACTTGGTTATATTTTCTTGCATTTTATTCTGTTTCATGCTTAGTTAAAACTTCTGCAAATACAGCGCCCTTCTAGGTGAGTAAGGAGAAACTTAAGACAGCTAGTGATTAACTCCCAATCTGCTTTTCTTGAATAAAACTAAGTGTGTTCCTGGTTAAAAAAAATGAGGCTTGAATTAATGTGCATGACACATGATACATAAAGTGAAAATTTCTTCCAGCAAATACAGCTACTGTTTAATTTTGGGAACAGACTGATTGTCGCTCTCTCTGTGGTGTAGGATGGAAGTATGAGCTCCCCCTCTGCCTTCCTGTGTAACTAGAAATGACAGACTTGATCTAGGTTTGGAGATTGTGTCTACTTCTGAAAGACCTTCAGTATAATATCCTTCTTCCCCACTGGATTTCCAAGTGTGTTGAAAGCCTTGTGGGCCATAAATAAAAATAAAACTAATTAATATGCCTTGATTCTTCTTTTTTCCTGTCCCCCTCTGCCACACGCACGTCAGATGTTGTCTCTGTCTGTAGTGCAAAGAGAAGAGTTGTATAAATACACAAAAAAGTTGGTATGTTTTCATTACTGCATTTTCAGTTATGCTGTTTGCAGACATAATAGATAAGTAGGGATCTCAAACATATCCAGAGGGGATGGGGGGCAGTAATTTTCTGCTGCAAATCTGGATAATGATTAGGAATTGAACATTACAGAGAGTAATGTGGGCTTGTGCCCTTGCAGCCTCACATGGAAACTGTGTGCTCCAACCTGCCAGAGCCTAATGTTGTAGGAGTTGTTAATTGTGTCAGTCCTTTTTGGATATAGATGTTTTCCTGAGCAGACCAACAGTACAATAAGCCAGTAAATCTAAGTTTGACCTGCTTGTTACTATTGTGAGCCTTGGGTATGTCAAAGGCTTTTCACCAAGTCAGGGTTATTAATCAAACCTGACACTCCAGTATTGATCAGGCCTCAAATGGTTGGGTTGTATGCCACCCTGTTTATATATTGCTGTTTAATTTGCAGCCACCTTGCGTGCACTCTATCTAAGTGACAACGATTTTGAAATCCTGCCACCAGATATTGGGAAGCTCACAAAGTTGCAGATAGTAAGTAATTTATCTAAATTCTTGAAAAAAATCAATTCACTTTTGCGGCCCTGGTAAGAGTAGAATCAAGTCAATTTGCGCAAAGTAGTGAGGGGAGGGTTTGAAGGAATTAGCCTCTATGCCTGGCATTGCCTATTGTTAATCAGCAGGCACTTGTAAGTAAATTGGGGAAATAAAATAGGTGGGGTGAGAGGAAGTGGCAGAAAGCTAAAGGTCTTTATGAGACTGCTTTGTACAATATTTGTCTATGATGTGTTCAGCCTCCCCAAATGTCTGCTTCCTTTCAACTGTGTGTCTGTCTCGCCCACTGTCTTTTGAAAGCTTAGCCTTCGGGATAATGACTTGATATCACTGCCTAAAGAAATTGGTGAACTCACACAGCTTAAAGAACTTCATATCCAAGGGAACCGACTTACTGTGCTGCCTCCGGAGCTTGGTAAGGCTTGGTAGATTTTGTGGTTGAAGATGGCTAAGGGGAGATGGAACTCTTGACTCGTTCTCATTGATAACCTAAGCTTGGCCACTAATGTCTCTTTTGGGGAAAAAAGCTAAACCATGTCTGCTTTTGTCGTAATATGAAGCCTGTACAAAGATGATTTTGTGCTATACTATATGATAGTATACAGGGGTTATTCTCAACCTATGGAATAAAAGGAAATTGCGATACATAATCTATCCATAACTGGTTGAACCTCAGTGGGGCTTGGCTGTTAGCACACTGGGTTAGAGTGAAGTATGGCTGGATGTAGGCAATCAAGTTCCTCGGATGCCGTACACATTGTATCTCCAAAATGCAGTTCATGAGGTGGTGTTTAGGATACAGGGGTCAGCCTTGGTCCTTTTTCTGGATTTAAAGGCTTATATGTTGTGCGACAGTGAGAGAGAATCATAAATTACTGCAACAGCGCAGTTGCTTTCAACTACATACAAGTATCAAGAAACACTACATTTGTCAGGGAATATACACTGAGAACTTACCAATGGAAGCATTGTTTTAGAAGGAAACCTGGTTTGGAAAAAGAAATCTGTATTACAAAAAGCAAAGCAACAGATGTAATTGGCAAGATCAGTGTGGTGTAGTTGTTAGAGTATTCGCCTAGAATCTGGGAGACCCAGGTTTGAATCCAGTAACACACACTCAGTCCAACCTGTCTCACAGGGTTGTTGCAAAGATAAAATGAGGGATCTTGACAGGTTGGGCTAAAAGTAACTGGGCTAAAAGTAACAAAGTGAATTTCAACAGAGATAAGTGTAAAGTTCTGCATTTAGGTAAGAAAAAACTGAATGCATAATTGTAAGCTGAGGGAGACTTGTCTTGGTAGTAGCACATGCAAAAAAGGATTTAAGGGTCTTAGTAAATTATACACTGAACATGCGTCAGCAGTGTGATGTGGTAGCTAAAAAGGTAGATGTGATTTTGGGCTGCATCAACAGAGCTACAGTGTCCAGATCAATCAAAGTGAAAGTATCACTTTACTCTGCTCTGACTAGACCTCGCCTGGCTACTGTATTCAGTTTGGAGCACCACTGTTTAAGAAGGATGTTGATAAGCTGGAAGGTGTCCAGTGGAGGGTGATAAAGATGGTAAGGGATCTGGTGACCAACTCCTATGAAGGAGCTGAGTATGTTTATCTTTGAGAGGAGATGATTGAGAGGTGATAGGACAGCCATCTTCAAGTATGTGAAGGGCTGTCATGTAGAGGATGGAGCAGAGTTGTTTTCTGTGGCCCAGAAGGTCAGTCCAAAACCAACAGGTTGAATTATAAATCAAAAGAGTTTTCAGCTAAACATTAGAAAGAACTTCCTGACACTTACGGTAGTTCCTTAGTGGAACAGGCTTCCTTAGGAGATGGTCAGCTCTCCTTTGGAGGTTTTTAAGCAGAGGCTAAATGGCCATCTGACAGCAGTGCTGATTTTATGACTCACTATCAATTTAGACAGGTCTTGAGAAGGATAGTAGGAAGGGATGAACCAGTGCTTGGCTCTTATGGCCCTTTCTTATATGCCCAGGGTAATGCTGATTACCACTTTGGAGTCAGGAAGGAATTTTCCAGCAGGCCAGATTGGCCCAGGGATTCTGGAGGTTTTTTGCCTCCTTCTGGACATAGAGCAGGGGTCCCTTGGGGAGTGAAGGAGAAGGTAGCTGTGAATTTCATTTTGTGTCCCTATTGGAAGAAATGCAGGGTATAAATGAAGTTCATAAAATATCCTGAAGTTTATTGTTTGGTCTCCCTGTATATTTTATAATATTTTATAATATTTCTGTCATGGCAAAGTGCAATCTCTTCATTATTGCATCAATCATGCTGGACTTATTCATGATTATTTACCACTATACAGCTTCTAATATGTCCTAACATATTTGTAGCCGTATAGTGGTAACTAATCATGGATAAGTCCAGCGTCATTGATGCAGTCATTAAGAAACTACACTTTGCAGATGTTCAGCGACACCAGTGCTCTCTGAGTATTATTGACAAGAATAGGAATGTTAGAAACCAAGAGGGAGAAGGTAAGAAGAGAAAGGGAATTAAGATAACAAGGAAGAGAGACTTCATCTTTCTGTTCAGATGCACATATCACTTACTTCTTATTAGTCATGTGACAGTGATATGTCAGGGCCTATTCCCAGTATATAGAAACAAAGCAAGGGGGTACTTAGGGCAGCTAAAGAAAGTGATACTAATGCATGCAAACCATTGTTGCAAAACTAGAATGCAGATTATGCTTTGAACTGTTGACGGGGTGATTGTGCTTCTTTTTTTAAAAAAATGCAATATCACTTCTCACTTTAATTATGTGACTTCCAATCCACTATGAAGCTTCTATAGCTAGCCATCTCTCTCCCCCCACCCCCCATAGCAAAGACATAAACATTTCCTAGAAATGCTAAGTTACAGTAAGCAAATTACAGCCTGTTTGGTCCTTACAGTCTCTAAGGTGTCTTTATTTAGCCCATAAGAGCTTCTTTGGAACCCATAAATCTCACATTTCACTTCTAAAAAGGGTGTTTTTAGGCTTTATGGCTGCAATAAGTTTGAGAAGGGAGTGGGCAGGTTTCTACATGTTAGACACAATACATTAAATCAGAGATACTAATTCATTCAACTTTTGTTAACTATATTGTGCATCTATATTGTACTCTTTCAAAGGTCATTATTTCAGACCTAGAAAGCTGTTAAGCAAATTGCTCCTTCTGCAAGATCCAACCATAACACGTCCACCAAGAGTAGATGAAATCCACCATACTGATGATGATGTTTACATTATGATTTTTTTTTAGTCATGCGATTTCAGCATGGTGATTGGATGTACTCCCTTCTGTGATGCTTTTCCAGTGAACTTCTCAGGGGGGACCTTCACGTTACCATTCTTGCATTGTGCTCTCTTCTTTGCCCCTACTTTCAGTTCAATACATTTTACAAGTAGATTGACTGTAAAGCCTGGCAGAAAGTAATATTCACTATTTAAAGTTGATGATGAGGAAACTGAAATTATTCTATCATGAACCAAAAGGGAAACTGCATAGATAACACGACAAAAACTGTGTAGCCCCATGCCATGCCCCTTGATTTATGGAGTCGGAGTTCCCTTGCTGTGTCTTATGACCCTCTTTATGGGGTGCTATGATTGGCTATGACAGCAGTGGTAGAGGAAGGAAGTCATGAATGGGGTTTCCCATTGACTTCAGTGGAAGTATTTAACAAGCCATGTCTTTCTCGGGTATAGTAGTATGCCATCAGAGGGCATGCAAGCATGCTTTCAGGTGAGCATAAGATTTGTCTTGCCCATGGTAATCCTATTTTACCTTGTGAGCTCAATAACCCCCTGGCACCATTCTGCTGGCCCAAGAGTGCCAATGCTATGCTAGCCTTGGTTCCCCACCCCCATTGGTGTAGGACAGAGAGGTGATTGCTGTCCTTCTGTATAAATATATGGTGAGGATAGGGTTTCTCTGTTAGTGTTTTCATTCTATGATAGAAGCAATCACAGTTGGTGATTGGTGCTTGGGGGGGGAGCAAAAGTGGGAGGGCTTCTAGTGTCCTGGCCCCGCTGGTGGACCTCCCTGATGGCACCTGGTATTTTTGGCCACTGTGTAACAGAGTGTTGGACTGAATGGGCCATTGGCCTGATCCAGCATTGGCTTCTCTTATGTTCTTATATTCTTAAATGTTTTACATTAGTTTGTCCACCCACCCACCCACAGAGGACATCTAACTAGGAGGTTCTCCTGCTCAAGGCCCAAGGAGAGCTGTTCAGTATCCCTGCCATGTTCTTGTGTGGTTCCTTTTAGTGAACACTTGAACAGGACCGCTTCCCCGGAGAGTTATATTCTTAGGTCTGTCATCTTTCTCTTTGGGAAGCAGAGCACGTGACATCAAACTAATAAAACTGTAAGCCCTAAAGTGTAAAGCAAAGCTGAAGAGAATCATGGTAGGCATGTTTTTACATTTAACCTAACTGTACCTTCTATGCAGTAGGCTTATCTCTTGCTTAGCCTTTAATAAAATTGGATCCAGAGGTATTTATATCCAAATAGGAAAATAAAATTAATTTCTTTCTGCTCACTTATCAGGAAGAGAGCATGTCCTCTGATCTGAAACAGAAAAGGACACTTAAACTTCAGCCGTAGCATCAACTGTAAGAAAATTATGATAATGCATAAGGCTGTCTTTTTATCTATATCTATATGATACAATAGTAGAACACAGTGGAGCAGGAATAAAGGTTATGAGAGAGCAGAATATCATCCTTTTCAAGTTCGCAGTCTTGTTCTTCATTAAGTTTTATCCTCATTCCTAAGAAAGGAATGGGTAGCATATGGAGACTGCATATGACTTTCTCTTGGGAATACAGATTTAATCAATTTTAGATAAATAGGTACTGCTTTTGTGGGAAGGTAACAGTGTTCTGTGTGCCTCGGCATTTAGTCATGCTGGCCACATGACCACGGAAACATATTTGGTCAACGCTGGCTCTTCAGCTTGGAAACAGAGATGAGCACTGCCCCCTAGAGTCGGATTCAACTGGCTTTCAAGCAAGGAAAACCTTTACCTTTAGGTGCTTTTAATTAAAACATAACCTTAAAATAATCTATATAGTTGTTGATGCAAGAGAGAAGATTCATTTTCTCTTGTGAAACAGAGGGCTGTTGCGTAGTAATCTACATTCTTGCTGTTGTGAGATGCAGATTTGAATTTAGAGGAGGACTAATTGCTCAGCACTGTAGCACATGTTTTGGATCCAGAAGATCCCAGATTCAGTCAGTGCCATCTCCTAGTTAAAGGGTATTGGGGTAGATCTTTCTCTGTCCCCAAACCTGGAGAAATGCTGCCAGTTAGAGAGGATCAGTGATGTCTTACTGTAGTACTTATTTATCTGTTCCTTGGTGCTTCTTGAAGCTTGTAGATAGAGCATAAAGGGTCTTGAATGGAACAGAAAACAACAACAACCAAGGAGCTTTAAGTAACGGTCTACTTAGTTGCTGACTAGCAAATTGCTGAGCAGATGCATCACAGCCAAGCCCCTTCAGTTTAGCCATAGACTATCTTGTTCTCTCTCAGCTTGGAAACCTCTTTGTGTGGCCCCATGTGGAGCAACCCCTCCTTGTTTTTGGAGACTGAAACCATATAGTTTCTGTCCCCACACCAAACAGCCAGTGTCCCTCCACTTTCTTGGTTCTTCAGAAAAACACAGGAAGAGGATGCTTGATTTGGAATATCCCAACAGTTTCTGGAACCTCCAAACATTTTGTGGTTGGCCTCATTCTTGTGGCAGCCGTTTTGTGGTGGTACCCAGCACACTTTTTCAGAATTCTAAAAGTTCCCACAGACTCAACAAGGTTGGGGAGCCCTGGAGTTAAGGAGGCCATGAGACCCTCCACCCCGCACTGTTACTGTGTGTTGCTGCAAACTTGAGTTGTGGGGTGAGAGTGGGGGTTGGGGAAACGGGTCAGGGTGATCAACAATGCACCAGTGCCATGACACTACTGGCAACCCTGTCTGGAGCAGACATTACTGAGCTAGGATGGCTCATGGTCTAACTCTGTGTAATACAGCTTAGTATTTCATTCTAAGTATGATACATGGGAATGTGTGCTCCTTGCAGGAAGGGCAGGATAAAAATGTACTTAATAAATATATGTTCAGTTTTCCAGATTCTTTTACATCCAATATTAAGTAGTTAATGATGGAATTAAATTTTTTTTCTGAACAGTTTTTCTCCGTAAATTTTCAGTTTATTTTAATATTTTCTATAGTCCTGTATTGATACGAGGCCTTTGTGGAGATGTTGGCAAATGAACATCTATACTTATTCATTATTATAAGGCCAGCACTGAAAATTTAGGGTGGAATCATAATACAAAAGGATAGAGTGGTGGTAACATTCCAACCAGCCCAGGTTGTGGTGAGAGGATTAACTGAATGGCTATCAGGAGCAGAAAATGCAGGTTTTTTCACAAAGAAACATTTGAAGGATTTGCAGTAATTGTCAAATTTACAACACTTGCCTGTATCAGTCAATTCAGATAGCTATAACCATGTTCACATTTTGTCTAGGGGGAAATAGTAACTGGTGATAGTGTTAGCATGGATCCAGAGTCTGTACGAAAGGTTTACACCAGGGGTGTCAAGCATATGGCCCACAGACTTGATCCAGCCCCTGCAGCCTGCAGGGCTCCTATCTGGCCCACAGGCTGCAGCTGGCATTCCGCTGCTTCCTGTTGCCTGCATCACAGCACCTTTTGGGAAGGAGAGGGTAAGAGCCAGAGAGAGAGAGAGAGAAAGAGAGAGAGAGAAATGGAGTCCCGTGGCACTTTTAAGACCAACAACATTTTATTCCAGGTTAAAGCTTTTATGTACCTGTACACTTCTTCAGAGGGAGGGAGGGAGGAGAGGAAGGAGTCGGAAAGAGAGAAAGATGGAGTTTCATGGTATTTGGAGATGCCCCTTTCCAGTTTTAACAGATGGGTGAGAAGAAACCTAACAGCACAGCTTGCATTAGTGGAAGGAAGCAAGAGTCCAGTAGCTAACAACATTTGTAGCAGGGCATATGCTTTCATAAGTCACTGTTCACGTCTTCAGATACAGCTAGAATGTGAATCCACCTGTCCTTATGTCTTGGAGAGTCAAGTGATTTCAGATGCCAAATGATAATAACAGCCATTGGTAATAAGAGAAGAAACCTAGGTCTCCATTCAGTCCAGAAGGATGCGTTGTCTTGAGCTTCATTATCAATTGCAATTCAGCAGTCTGACTTTCTAATTTCCCTTTGAAATTCCTTTGTAAGAGAACTGCTACTCTTATCACCAACTGAATGGCCTGGAAGGGTAAAATGTTCCCCTACTGGTTTTTTAATGTTGTGGTTTCTAATAACAGTGAGAAAGAGTAAGAGTCCAGTAGCACCTTAAAGACTAACAAAATTTGTGGTAGGGTATGTGCTTTCATTAGGGCTGCGGTGGCTCAGTGGTTAAGATGCTGAACTGCAGACTGGAAGGCCGGTAGCTCAGCAGTTCAAGACCCTAGTGCCATGTGATGGAGTGAGCTCTCATCTCTGGTCCCAGCTCCTGCCAACCTAGCAGTTCAAAAGCAAGAAATTGCAAGTAGATAAATAGGTACCACTTCGGTGGGAAAGTAACAGTGTTCCATGTGCCTTGGTGTCTAGTCATGCTGACCACATGACCATGGAGATGTCTTCAGACAGCGCTGGCTCTTCGGCTTGGAAATGGAGATGAGCACTGCACCCTAGAGTCTAATTCAACTGGCTTTCAAGCAAGGGAAACCTTTACCTTTACTTTAATGTGCTTTCATTAGTCACTGCTCACTTCTTTAGACTTCTTTCCATTTATTCTTTGCACCCCCGGACTGAATCCTCCTGTACCAAATTGAGATCTAGATTTCCTGTCTCATTACCAATCCTGATATCTCCATGCCTACCATACCACACCAAATCCAATAGTGCCTGCTATTGCCATTTGGCACCTGAAATCATCCTTATAAAGTTTACATCTGCGGTACCTCGTGTTATATTTTATGGCACACATGGCCTGGCCTGACATTTAAGTCAGATCTGGCCCTCATGACAAATGAATTCGACACCTCTCTTTACACTGTCCAACAGGTGTCCTGTTCAACATCATTCATTCTAATAGGGAATAAGATTTGGGTTTTTTAGATTTTACCTATGGGCTGTTTATCTTGAACAACCAATTTCTGTTAAATAACTTCTCCTTCCATTCCTTTGTCCAGAGGCTAATTCAAGATATTTTAGTGCCGCCCTGCCCTGGATAGCCCGGGCAAGCCCGATCTTGTAAGATCTCGGAAGCTAAGCAGGATCGACTCTGGCAAGTACTTGGATGGGAGACCTCGTTGGAATACTAGCAGTTGGGAGGTGGGGGCAGGCTTTATTCAGCCACCTCTCTGAATATCCTCCAGGCCCCCCTGTAGGGGTCAGTCACCAGAGGTTGCCATGACTTCCGGGTGCACACAGACTCACACATGGGGGGGGAAAGATCAAAATAGATATTTTAGTGCCAGAGGCAGAAAATCCCTTTTTTTTTTAATTAAAATAATATAATTAAATATCTGGCATTTTGATGCCTTGACATAGTGTGTACTCTTCCCTGCCTTGCTATAAGGCCAGGTCTATCCTGGCCAGGTCTTCCCCTGCCCTAAAGCAATACAATTTGACTCCAAACTTCCAAAGGCAATAACATTTCTTTTCAAAATGTATTTATATTGAAATAATTTTATGATATTTGATAGCTACGTTGGAAATATTGTGCTTGAGAGGTGAGGGAGCGTGGCAGTGCTCTGAGTCTGATTTAGTACAGGCAGTAAACTGTACGACCCGTCCAAGCTTAGCGTACTCTGCTCTCTACTCTCCAGCTGAAATTTTGGGATTGGCCTACCTACATGGAGTAGTTACGAGTTGCAGCAGGCCAAACCTGTTCCTTCTCTCAATGACAGGACATACAGAATTATAAGTATAAGCAAGCATTTAACTGTGTCTTTGGCTTTAGAGACAAGTCTTGTTGGTTCTTTTTGTGGGTAATAAAATGGAAAATCCAATTTGCAATTGCAGAATAAGCCTCTAGATGAAATACGATCTTCATAGCAGTGTTGGTCAGGGGGTTACAGCTAATCGCAGTGCTGGCTTTCTTCCCTCGTGGCCTGTACCTTAAAACTGCATGCCAAACAGTGTATGAATCTGTTGTTTGAGCCATACAGGATAGATTTAGACGCCCCGGGCTTGTAGCTTATTAGGTCCTCTTTGTCACAGTGCTTAATCCCACCGCCTGATCCTTGTTAGAACAGAGCGCTGTTGAGGCCCTCTAATAAAGGAGGTGGGTGTGAGCCTCCAAGCTAGACTCACTCAAGCATAAGGCACTTAGGGCAATTGCTGCCTGACTGACAGAGGGGCGAAATGCTTCCTTCATGTTTTTATTTAAGAGGAGAATGGGCCTTGAGACAACTGACGGAACAACAGAGCCGGGGTAATGGCAACTTGTTGATAGGCCCATCTGAGGCGAACATCCCTTCTGGTTCCCCCTCCTTCCTTGTACATGTATAATGATCTGGCTTTTCTCTAATTATGCTGACCTTTTTTCATAGTGGGCTTGTATTAAGGATTAAATGTTATGCAGAGCATGGAAAATAACAGATTGAGAGGCGGTCTAGTCCTGAAGAACTGCTCAGCCGCTGAATTATTTGCTCACATCATTATTTGGGTGTTGTAAATCATTGACTGTGGGCTGAGCCTGAGATTTTCTGGGAGGTCAGTGAAGGGATCACTGAGTGTGTGTGTATTAATGCTAATAAACCGTACGATGACCCAGCTTGGTTCTCACCTATGGTGCCGTGGAAAGGCATTTAACCCTCCCCCCCATGCAATTTTCCAGATAGAAATTGAGTGTGCCAAACTGCAGTTATCTGTAGTAGAAGGGAAAGACAGTTACCCCCATCCTCAAGCTAATAGCAGCTGAGGGAAAACAGTTTATGGGGAGAAGGACTGAAAGCTTTTCCCAACCCTGTTCTACATCCCAATGCAAATTTTCTCTCTCTTGCAGCTTCTTTTTAACATTAAAAAAATGATCTAGTATAGATCTCCCATGCAATCTATAGTTTGGTCCTGAATGCTGAGCTACTGCTCAGGCAGTAAGGCAGCTCTAGAGGTTCTCAGAATGCAATTCAAGGGAGCATCTGTGGCCCCCAGCTAGGGTTGCCATTCCCCAGTTGGGGATGGGGGGGTTCCCTGGTTTTGCAGGCTTCTGCCCGCCACCAGCCAGCTGGCCATCAGGGGGAAATCCCCCCCCTAAAAAAAACCAGCGACATCACTGGAACACATTGTGGGGGAGGGTGACGCTCTGGTTTTTGGGCAAAACTCTATGGTTTGAGGCTTGAGTTTTGAGGCTAGAGTTTTGTCCAAAAACCAGAGCGTTGCCCCTGATGTCACTGACATGCTTACATCACTTCTGAGATACCTGGAGATTTTGGGGGTGGAGCCTGTGGAGGGCAGCATTGGGGGGGCAGAAGGACTCAGCAGGGTATAATGCCATAGGGTCTACCCTCCAAAGCAGCCATTTTCTCCAGGTCATCTGGAGATCAATTGTAACAGCTGAAGATTTCCAGGTCCTACCTGGAGATTGGCAACCCTAGGGGAAAGACAGCTCCACAGCAGGGGGTGGAAGAGAATGGTTTGATGGCCACTGGGCCAAGATTGGCAACAATAGTTCCCCAGGAGAAAACGGCTGGTTTGGAGGGTGGAGTCTATGGCACTGTACCTGTCTGAGGTCCCACCCCTCCTCAAACCTCACCCTCTCTGGGCTCCACCCCTCAAATCTCCAGGAATTTCCATACCTATAGTTGGCAACCTTATCTCATCCCCTCTCAGCAGCCTCTTCCTAGGCAAAATTCTGTCTTTCTCATTAGCGGGGAGCAAAGCAGTTTACTTCATTCTTTTTGGCTTTGTGATGTGTACAGCAACCCTGTAAGGCAGGTTAGGCAGAAAGTCTCCGGCTGGTCCGAAATCACCCAGGCAGTTTCCATAGGGATGCTCCTGCTGAACAGGAGCAAGCAGCCAGGCCTAGGGTTGCCATTGCCAACAAAGACAAATTGATGCAAAGGAGGATGGAAGAGTCTCCACATCTCTATTTTGCCTTCAGTTGGTTTTGAGGCCAGTAGAGTGAGAAAATGCCAGAGGCGCTCTGGGTGGATGCCCCATGGTAAATACACCAAACAATTCCTAAAGATTTTCCACTGTGTCGATAAATCATTTTCTACACTCACAGCGTCCCTTGCCAGAATTAGTACCAGAGCTTTTTTTGCCTTGTGGTACTGTGCTTGTGATGTGACCTATCTTTTTTGTGGTGTGGCATGGTTGTGCTATTGGGTTTGTTTCTTTTGAAGGGGAAGTGTTGTGAGCGAGGACATATTTCACCTCAGAATACAACAGGTTGCATAAACAACAGAAAATTCCAACTGTCTTGCGGGGGGGGGAGTTTGAGGTGCAAAAATGGAGTGAAGTCTAATCAGCTTCCATAAGCAAATGAGCTTGAAATGCTGGCCCAATCAGAGAAGAGTGGCCAAGGCTGCAGTGGGCGGGAGAGAACTCGGGCAACGCAGCTAGTGGATAGGGATAGATTCTGAGCGACATACCAGGGAACGAATTGATTTTGCCAAGCATAGAATCTTGCCAGACCACTACCCTTTTATGTAATAGGACAGGATTCCCTATGAGAAATCATGAGGAGGAGGAAGGTGACTCAGAAGCAGTTAAAGGGCTAAAAGTAACCAGGCCAAAGAGAAGCTCAGCCTAGAGTGGAAGAGATGGGAAAAAAGTGCTGTTAGCACCCTTTCCTGAACGAAAAATCATATGCTCACTATGAAGTCCTATGTAGATTTCGTCCACCCCGCCCTAAAGATTTTGATATTTCATTGTAAGTTTAGAATCTTGAGCCATCCCTATTTTTGTATGTTTCTAACCAGTGGAATAGGTATTCTGTTGAACTCTTCTGTTATCTTTGTTCCTTTCTATGTCATCTAAGAAATACTAAACTGATTTGGGTTGTAGGGAAGAAAACAAAGTAGGAGGGCTTGGCCACAGGGTGCTAAGGTTCTAATTTTATGCATGCTTTCTTGGGAGAAATCATATTTAGGATCTCACTTCAGTGAGTATTCTTCTCATACTTTCAGCATTCTAATTCCTAAGCGTGTTATTTTCATCATGAGGCAACATTCTTAAACTGTCACAAAAGATTAAACTCCTGTTTAACCCTTGCAGGTAATTTGGATTTGACTGGTCAAAAACAAGTCTTCAAAGCAGAGAATAATCCTTGGGTCACCCCTATTGCAGATCAGTTCCAGCTTGGCATTTCCCATGTATTTGAATACATTCGTTCAGAAACATACAAATAGTGAGTATTCGTTTCTTTTTGTTTGTATGTATGTATGTATGCTTTTTTCCTTTTCATTCTTGTTTATAATGAGGTTTTGAGAAAACACACTGGGACCTCCCTTGGGCCAGTTTTCCCAGTTAATAACTCCCTCCTGATACAAGATAAAGTGCTCTTTTAATGAATTTTAATTCATTGTTTCCTGTATTTTAATTGGCTTTTACAATGTTATCTCGTGCTTTTTCCTCCTGGCTCAAAGTAGCATAAAAATCATATTTTTAGAACATAATACTGTAGAACAGGGGTCGCACTGTGGAAGAAACAACTGAAGGCCAGACCAGACTGGTACTGGGAGTTCTGGGTTTAGAAACCCCAGAGATTTCTTAAAGGCTAATTCTCTGGCAGGTGGGGACACAATTTGAGTTGGGACCGTGGCACACGGGAAGGGAGAGCTTAAGCCTCTCCCCCTCCACAACAGGGCAAATAGTGGCTCCCCAGGGTCATTTCTGGTCAGCAAAATGGTGCAGGGAGGAAGACTTAAGCTGTCTATCCCTTCAAGCTGTGATCCCTATTTGAAGTGGGGGCCCTGCACAACTCAGAATTAACCTTTAAAAAATTAATGGAGACTTCCTAGCACATGTCTGGTTTGATTCTGAGCTAGTAAAGCTTCAGCTGCTGTTTACAGTGGAGGCAGGTCTTGGTGGTTCAAGAGTCTTGTCTCTGGCTTGTTCCCTTTTGTGTTGTTCCATCTATTCCTTTTCTTTATTCATCTGCAAGCAAAATTGAAATGGGGGAGCAATATACTGCTTAATAAAGTGGTGTATTTTCCATAAAAACCCACTCCTGCTTGACAGTAAATCCACTTCAGTAAGGATCCTTTTTGTTATTTTTCCTTTTTGTTTTTTCATTTTAAGTCTAATTAATCACTGCCTGCATTTGAGGGACTTACTGGTTCTCTCCTAGTACTCATGAGATTCAGCATGGGATAATGGTTAGAGTGGCAGGCTAAGATCCAGGTTCCAATCCCCGCTCTGCCATGGAAGCTTGCTGGGTGGCCTAGGGTCAGTCACACCTCAGCCTAACCTACTTCACAGGGTTGATGTAAGGATAAAATGGAGGAGAGGAGAAGGATGTCAGCTGCTTTGGGTTCAAATTGGGAGACAGGTGGGGTATAAATGAAGAAAATAAAGTAAGTAAATAAATGCTGCCAATTGACGCTGCTCCTTGGTCTCTGTTCCCTCCCTTTCTCAAGTCCCTTGGCAATGTCCCAGTCTTCTTCCCCTTTACCTCAAGTAGCGATGGAAGTAGATGTAGCAATTTTAAGCCAAATATAGGTTGTTCTTGTGTTTCCAGTAACCTCTGTGCAACTTACAAGAATAGAACATAAAGGCAAAGTCTACTGTAAATAATTTTCTGAACAGCATAATCACAAACAGTGAAAAGGTATGTGACAAGCAAGCAGAATGCTCATAGAAAGACCGCTGGCGGCTGCGGGCACAGATACAAGGCAAGATATTCCCAACCCTGGCACGCTGTGGAACAAAGTGATTCTGGTACTTAATGCTGAGCGCTGCTTATTTCCAGGCAGCCTGGAGAAAAGAGATGAAGCAAGGACAGGCCAATGGAGCTGTCAAGAACTTCATATTTGGTTTCCAGCATTGTTTCTGATCCCAAGGGATGTTCTCATCAGTTGACATACAGGACTCCTATTAATGCCTCATTTTTCTCCCTAATGTTTTCTCTTCCCCCATTTCATTCTCACATCCACCACCCTGTGAGGTAGGTCAGGTGGAGGTAGGTCAGGCGGAGAGTGAGTGACAAGCCCAAGATGAAATAAAAAGAGTTTCCATAGCAGAGTGAGGACTTAAACCTAAGTCTGCCAGATCCTAGTTCAGCACTCTAACCATTGCACCACACTGCTGAGTGAGAGGAAGCTGAAGCTGATACTTTTCTATCTATTCATCTAAAGCCTTGTTTTAGGGGTGTATTTCCATTTATATTCCAAGCATTGGAATATACCTGGCATCTGACAGGTGAAATGATTTGTAGATGTAAAGCAGACTTGCAACTTGCCTTTGTTTTTTGTTTGGAGAAAATATTTGCTCTGCATGTCTCAAAATTAGCAAAGTACATCACAGTTGTAGGTTGGGAGTGCCCTGGCCAGGAAGATTTTATGTAAAGAAATGATAAATTATTGAAATAAGCTACTGCCATGGGACTCATGATGCATTATCAATGAGGTCTTCAGTATTGAACAAATTAGCCACCTGTGGACTAGAGATGATGTGTCAGATTGCAACTGCCATATCCTAGGAATTATGATGAAACCATAAAGAAATACCTGACTCCCATATGACAAGATGCAAAACCAATAATTTTTCATTGGAGCTCACCTTTTATCGGATAAAAGGACACTGTGGAAGCTATTTAGGTGGGCAAGTCTCGGATGGGGTATTGTTTGAAAGATGGTCTTGCATACTATATTCAGTGAAGACTGTGAGGGCCAAACAGCTCTCTCCAGGATTGACTGATTTCAAAATTCAGAACATCTGAATGCTTTTCCTGGCAACAAAAGTATGCTCAGAAGAAGACTAAACTACAACTCTCCATCCAAACTCATGTGCAGAGAACTTTTATGTGTGTCAGTGCTCTGACATCACCTCTCTGCATTCTGAGATGGTTTAGTCCCACCAAAATATATGAACTTCCTAATCTTCCTTATACGGAGTCAAATCATCACCGTTGCTTACTGTGACTGGCAGTAGCTCTCCAGGATTGCAGGCAAAGAATGTCTTATCCTCAGCATCAGCTATATGAGATCTTTTAAATGGAGATGCCAGGTTTTAGCTAGACTCCTACTGCATGCAAAGCATACTCTACCACTTCGTCACAACCACTCTCCTGTGTCTCCTGGTATAGGAGGTCTGTACTGATACACTGTTTTACATAATGTTGGCTACTTAAATAAATGGCAGGAGTGAGCACAAGTTCTGAAAGTTTGGATGAATTGCTGTGTTACACAACTAAATATGGGATGTCTTCGGACAATGGTGGCAGTTAAAATTTTATTCTATACTTGGCTGTTTCCGTGAGTGGTAGGGAATTCCAGGTCAATGAGGAAGGATCACACAAGGGACTTCTGTTTTGTGTTGTGTTGTAGAATCTGTTTGTTTGCAAATGCAAGGGTGGAGCAGAGGGGAGGAAAGCTGGTGACATTGGTAGCACTGCAGGAGCAGAGCCCCACAAGCAATGCACCAGCATTGCAGCTGCCAACTAGCTGCAGAAATTCAGAACTCTGTTTCTCTTCCTCTGGTCAGATTTTTTTTAAAAAAACAAAGTATTTCTTTGTGCTGTCCTCACTGTGCAGCCCCCCCACCCTGGCATGAGGGCACGGCCTGTATTCTAGGCTCATCAGCTGACTTATCCAGTGCCCATTAAGTAATTGCATTTAGCCATCAAGATGCAGAGAAGCTTGGTGAGCTGGTATATCTCTTCATTTTGAACAGTGTGGGTGTAGCAGTAAACCAGATGCCACACAGTATATTTGACATGGGATGGTTAAGGGTAACCAAATTACCAAGTTTAGTTACTCTGTCCAAAGCTGTAAATATTACTCCTGATTGGTAAAACTAATTATTCTTCCAGTTGGTAGGATGCTAGAAACTGCTAGCTTCCTATGTAGTTCAGTGTACACTGTGGTAAGTTACCATGTGCTACGTGGGTATCTGGCCTTTTTAATTTATTTGTTACGTTTTTATTCCATTGTTTCCCTAGGGTGCATGGATTGGCATGCACATTTCTTTCCTGGTCTTTTTTGTTCAGGGCCATCCGGGGGCCTTCATGATTGACTCTCTAGTCCTAGTTTAATCATTGTTTGTTTATTTTACTTCATTTATACCCAACCTTTCTCCCCAATGGCAACCCAAAGCAGTTTACATTGTTCTTTCCATTGTATTCTCACAACAATCTTGCTGCCCCAAGATCACCCAGCAATGTAGGGTTGCCAGGTCTTACCTGGCTGCCAGTAGGGGGGTCCCCCTTCATTCCCAAAACTTAAAGTTTTTCCTCAAACCATGAAGTTTTCCCTCAAACACTAGAGCATTCCCCATGCAACGTGCCCTGCATGATGACATCACCTCTGGGTGATGTCATTGCGCCAGGCATGTTGGCACAGATGGGCCTTTTGGGGGTGGGGCTCCCCTGCCGACTGGCTGGGCAACAGCTGATTGGGGCCCCTGAAAGCGGATAAACCCCCACCCCCATTGGGGGAATGGCAACCACATAGCAATGACATTGGCTCTATTTGTGAAAATATCTAAAAATCCCAAATTTGTTGTAGGCATTTGTTTGTTTACAAGTATCTGATCTCCCAAGGGTGTAAGCCTCAATCCAGCCATATAGGTAGAAGCAGTGCAAGAACAACTGTCAAAGCACCTGTTGCAATCAATTCACACCAGATATGTGTAATACTTTCCTCAGTGACCAAGGGCCAAGTATCCTGTGGCTTCCATGAATGTCATACTCCTTCCTGGAAAATACACTAGAAGCCAGATTTGTTTAACACCCCTGTTGATTTCACAGAATGTCCATTATATACGTAAATCTTCTCTATGAAAGAACATCAAAACCAAAACTTTTTAATTAGTAATGTGGAACGGCAGCATATTTTTTTTCCAGAGGCAATAACTTCTTATTTTTTGCTAGTGCCCCTAGTCAACCTTCAAAGTGACCTTTATGTTGTGAGTGTATTCTCTGAGGATCTTGTATGTCTAGGATAATGACAAAGACATGATGGATAATATGATTTATTGGCTATAATATACTCAGCAAGTACAGACAGGCATAAATGGTTAGAACAAAACAGCAAATAAAACTCCAGTGAATGATTGCAATCTTGAAATGTTATCAGAATTAGTGTAAGATAATTAGTGACTTGGTAAAGCCCCAACGTGCAAAGAGTGGTGTGAGGGGCTGGGCTTAGCATTTGTAAGACAGGAGGCAGTTTCCCCAAGTACATTTTAAGCATTAATCATGTTTTCCTGATTGTTTTTCTGTGTGGAAACTGCTCTTTGTCCAGTCATTCTTTCTTCTGAAAGGCAAATTATTTTGGTGTTCTCATTTGTGATGCTGATTAAAGTTGCTACCTGATGATCTAATTTTGGTGAAAGCTACTTGGCAGTCTTTTCAAGCAGCTGTTACGCCAAATTGATGCCTTGCTTTCAAAGCTGCTGTTTCTTTGTATGACTTGTTCATTTGATGTAAGTAAAATTATTATGGACAGTAGTCACCATCATAGAACTAACTTCCTCCTTCCTGTGCAACAGTCATGCTGGAGTTAGGACCATTGACAAGACCTCCTGTGAACTGGAGTAAGTCTTGTTCCTCTTGCTTCCATTCATGAAGGCGTTTTAGAAGGCACCGGTTTTTAAAATCTGCAACTTAAGTTCAGACCTTCAGTGTTGGGAGCTACTGATGAAAACAGCAGGTATGTGTCCAGGACAGCATATATCTATGAGAGCAGTATAATGAGTGCAGGATTGTGCGGTACATAAACCCCCTAATAGTACACCATCTTGAGGCCCAGTGACATTGGTGTGGTATCTTCCCATGCATTCCATGCATGAGAACTTAAAACAGTAGCTCAGTGGAGATTTCATAGAGGCTCATCATAGTAGATCTTTATTTTCTGCAAAACAGACAACTGCTCTAAAAGCCAATCTTAAATTTAAGTATTGCAGCTTTGCAAACCTAAGTATAATCAATATAATGCCATGATTTGCATATTGCACCATGACAGAAATGTTCAGTATGTAACATCAGAATCCTTAGGATACTTTTGGGACTTTTAACAGCTTACCTCTAATTTGTTCCCATTTCATTGGCTTCCCAAGAACTCCATCCAGACTGCCACCCCATTGCCCAAAAAACCTTTCCTGGATTAGTGTATATATCCTGCAAGAATTTGTCCTTTGCATTAGACACTCGAGGTCAATCTGTCAACCCCCCGCTATTTATAAAAAAGTTTTTTCCCAACTGTAAGCGTCTGTCTTAATGTAAAAAGTCAGTTTGGGGCTCTGGCCAGAATTTCTAGAGTGCCTAAAGAGAAAGAGCAATTTTTAGAACACATCTCAAAATAACTTCATCTGCCTGTAGAAGTAACTTCTACATAAAAGTCTTTTCTTTTAAACCAATCAAATACCGTGTCTTAATCTCAGGATCACAAATGGCAGCCTAGATCCTAAGCAAGAGAAATTACTGCCCCCCCATCCCCAGAAGCGAGCTAGGTAACACCATACTTGTTAACTCAGAGAATGCTTAAAGCAGATGCAGTAAGGGTATTCACAGGGGTCCTCATAGCCTTGTAATGTGTGTCCCCTCTGTCCCCACATCTACAGCTGTCAGTAAGAAAAGTAACTCCTTTGTCTGTATGTTTGCCTGTTTTATCCCACTTTTCTCCCAACTGGGGACCCAAAGCAGCTTACGATACCAAACAACAATAATAGAAAGGAGAGGGGGAGGAGACTTCTGAGTGAAGAGCGCACCTTCCTTACATTCTCTAAGGCATGCCCAGGCCTTAACTATCGGTGAGCAGAGAAGAAACAGACTTAAGCCAGATCTTAATTCAGCTGCTGCTAGGTAGGTAGCCAGCTTTCCCTGGCTTTCTCCCTTGCCAGTGATTCAGATGACTAACTTGAAGTGAGAGTTTTCGGATGACCCAGTTAATGTGATAATTGAAACAGTCGCATGGTGGCTTCGGTTGTTGGAAACTTTCATTGCATGATGATTCATCAGCTTCCGACAGGAGATAAGGACTTAAGAGCAGTAACTCTCAGTGGGAAGACAGGCCCCCTGTGATGACTATATCCCCAAGAGAATGGGCTGATAAACAGGTTATCTGAATCTACCAGCCCTTGCTCAAATAAATACTTCCGAGGCAGTGAACACTGATTCCAGTGTTCAGTCCTTAGTCTGTACAGCATGCTAGGGAAAATATTGGAGCACAGGGAGCAGGAAGTATTGCTGGTGGGCCCAAAGCAAATGGAAGCAGAAGAGGTAACTGTGAAGAAGTGTTAACTCTTAGAGATAGAGCATGTTCCTGTGCTGTTCAGTAGGGACAGCAGTGAATATTGGGAAAAGTCTTAACCTCCTCTAACTTCAAAAATCTGCTCATTTTAGATAGGTTATTTACAAGGCAAGATGAGTTACTATGTACATTGCAGGTTTATTTTTTTTACTTGAGACATAAATTAAAGAGCAGCATTTTTATAATAAAGCAGAACTGTCTGTGATTTCTATTCTCTACACAGTAATATCTTGTTTTATTACATACTGGCTTTTTATTGAGCTCCAGATTCTTATTTCAAGCTGATATCGTTTGAAGCTTTTGTGTTATCCTTGGCAGTTTTTTACTCTGCTGTTGAGGGCTATCAGGTAGCCCTCTTGCTTTATGGGGAGATTTTATCAACTTTTTTTCTTATCCAGTGAAAAGCTTAAGTGGAAATAATTTCAGTATAATTTTGACAACTCACAGCTCAGCTTGGATCCTTTTTTTTAGTTTGCGCAATGACGGCCAAAGGCAGAGTACTGTAAATAACGGAGCAGAAAGCTCTAGATATATTTTCATTTGGTTCCTACAGTGAACTTTTACTCAGGTGAGCAAGAGTACCAAATGGATTCCTTTACAAGATAAGCATCTCAGATGAGGACATGTGTTCTGGCCAGCGCTAGTTCACCACCTGTCCAGTAGTACTGCTCGGCACTAGGGTGTCTGCACTAGGGATATAGGAAAATATCGGTCTTTAAAACATCCATTCAGATCAGGATGGGCAGCTGTGTTAATCTGTCTGTAGCAGTAGAAAAGAGCAAGAGTCCAGAAGCACCTTAAAGACTAACAACATTTGTGGCAGGGCAGGAGCTTCCGTGAGTCACTGCTCACGTCTTCAGATTCCCGAAAGCTCCTACCTGGCCACAATTTTTTTTAGTCCTTCAGGTGCTACCGGTCTCTTGCTCTTTTCTACTGTTCAGATTGTTTCACTCTCTTATTCCTATTTCATCGACAGCCATGTAGTCAGGATATAAGGTTCAATCAGGCAATTTATATAACTATGAACAAATTTTAGCCAATATATGGCTCACTTCTGCTTTGCCAGGAGAGTATAGAAATTCTTTCAGTTGCTGCCTTCTGAATGGATACTGTGAAAATTCAGGAGTCGTCTCATGAAAAGTTTCTACCGAAAAGCCTTTTCTCCCTCTCCCTAATATTAAAAGGCTTTTTTTAGGTAATGACTCATAAAAAAGTGAAGTATTGTAATTTTATTAGAACAACAGACAAAGCAATTCAAAGATTAGTAGATTTTATACTTGTGTTAAGCACAATAAAGCAGAACTATGTTATTTAGTGGAAGGGAGAAAGTAAGAAAGTTGTGCTCTGCTCCTCATTCCTGCTCATGTTAACAAAGGGCATAAGAAAACAAAAAGACAAGCTGCCATCTTTACTATTGGCTTTATGGCATTTTTGACCACAGCCAGGCAGTGGGTGGTCAGTGGACAATATCTGACCAGTCAGCTGACAAGCATGCCAATCCTAACACTTTTTGTGGTGTCCCAGACTTGCGTATGTTGGTTCCTTTAAGAGCTTGTCAGGTGAAAGTATGGTCATCTGTTCTTTGTGTTCAACAAAACAAGTAGCCACCTCATTGAAGTCATTCATAAATCCAAGGAATCCAGAATGTAATGCTACATTATCAAGGTTACAGAACACCAGTTTGTCCTATGACAGCTGAGATTGGTTGAGAACTTTAATTCTGTGATATAGTTTCTCAGATGAAACTAGTTTATGTGCAACTTCCCAAGGAAAAGTAAGGATTATCTGCCCTACTGTGATATTAACTGTTAGTATCTTGTATGCTTGTTTTAAAATAGCAGTTACCCCACTTTCTGAAATGCTTAATGCAAAGTTGTTGCCACAGATCTATAATTAGCGCTATATTTTTAGTATTTGGGACAAGTTTTGCCTTGGAACCTTTTCATTTTCAGCATATGGCAGTAAATTTTTGATGTGACACTGCATGTATTAACCAGCTACTGTAATGCATTTTTTTGCACTGAGGACATTTTAAAACATTTTGTAAATGTGTGCATAAGTGTGCAAAAGGACTTTCAGCCACTCCTACTATTCTGTGGTGATGGTGTTATCACTGCGATTCGGGCAATATCTTTCTTGCAAAGATTAGAACTTGGATGGGGACATTCCAAGCCTGTACACAGGATTATTTTTGTGGTTAAAATGTCAAGATGTCTTGGCAGTCAAAGTTCGGATAGTAAAATAGCCTTGTAAAGGAATACTTGTCTGTTGAAATTGCCGTGTACCATATATTAGACTCGAAAACCCTAACTTAGTGATTGTACCACTGGGACAGTTTCATTAACACCATTTCAGCTTGGGTGAATTGAAGTGAAAACCATGTTGCTGAGGCCATTTCCACCTGAAAATGATTATGTGAATTGTCCCTAAGTGTTTCCTAGTCTGATTACTTGATTCTTTCATGCTGCTTTTATTTGGATTCATGCCACTGGTTCTTTCACCAATCTTCTGTGTCTTTTTAAAGACAAGGCCTATGAATAATTTATATTAAAGGTGTATAAATCAGTGGTTAAAGCTCACAGTGATGAAACCTGAATAAATTATGGAAATGAAGCAATTTGCATAGATTTCTTTATTTTGCATACTTTGTTTCTGAAGTCCTGCTCACACCCTTTGTGACTTGTGATATATTTCCAGGCACTGTCCACACACTGTCTACCCGTGAAGACTCAACTTTATTTATAATTTTTTTATGAAGTGAAAGAGATTGGTTCTCTGGATGCTGAACTCAGTGGTAATGGTGCAGATGTTGTTGAGTGCATAAAATGTTGTTTGGCAACCAACTCATGTAGGAAATATGGGGGAAATTGCTAGCATCTGAAATGTGTGCTAAAGTGCTGTAATACAGACAACACTCAGAGACATTGCTTTGGAGTGAAGTTGTTAGTTTTACTTGTCCCTCCAAGCAAGTAATAATTTGTTACTTTGGGTTCTTTACTTACAGATTCGGATCATTTAGTGGGGGATGAGGTTAAAACAAGCTATATTGTATACCATTTAAATTATCGATGCAGGTTTTCTTTGTGTGTTCTTTGCTCAAGTGGATTTTGTGTTTTCATGGTTCTTCTGTTGTGCACATGGGTGGGCCTGTGCAACTTCTCCACAGCATGAAGGGAAAATCCCTTTAATGGTTTTAATTTATATATTTATAATCAGAACTAAATCTGTATACACAAATGCCACACACCAAAGAAACCACCATGAATTCAGGGGAATAATTTCCTTGCTCACTGTCATGAATTACTAATAAAGTTGGCTGTCCAGCTATGTGGATCAGTTGGGGAACCGTCTTCACTACACAATGACATGTGTGTCAGGAAAAAAAAACCCTACTATTTTATTAACAGACAACTAAGCGGTTGCATGATAGAAACCCTTTATCACATGATAAGTTGCTTCACAGTCTTAAAGATGCAGAGTGAATCTGGCTGTGAACTTGCCCTGCTGACCTCAGAAGTTTATTAAGCCTTCATATTAATATGTTAAGGTGAGGTATAAAATATCTGAAGTAGACACAAGTAATTTCCTGCAATCCAAAGAACTTCTTTAGCCACTTGCAAATGTTTCTATGCACAGTCTATTTTTTCTCTTGCCCTTCCTAATGACCCCCCAGCCCTGGGGTACACTGTAGGCCCATTTCAGATGTTTTGCTTATTTTCAAAAGCAACAATGTGGGAGGCTGTTTTCAGAAGGGCATCTTCAAATGGACAAAGCTCACAGTGCAGCCATTTGGATTACAAAAGCATACTGTAATTTATCTTCAGCAAAGAAACTGATGTGATTTAGTTTTTAACAGAGATCTGCACAACCTAAAAATAGCCCTCACTGGGAAAAAAAAGAAAGAAAAGCTTGATTTCTCTTTAACTTCTGGATGTCATTTCATCACGATATTTCTCAACAGTCCCAGAACTGGATTTTGCTCAAGGTTATCTTTTAAACAGGAGAAAGTATGTAGGGATTAATAGTGATGAGCCTGAATATAAAGTGCCTAGAACAAATGGATGCAAGATAATATTAACCAAATGAACTTTATTTTTATTTTGTGTTTTATGGAAGATGTAATACATGTTTGGCAGTAATTTTACCCTCAACACATGAATTCCTGACAGTTTCAATTCCTCAGACTTATTAATCAATGGAGTCAGCACCAAAGCAATTTTATAGGACTTACTAGTCATCAAAAATTTATTATCAGATAAATCAAAGAAAGAGTAGCATCTTAATAGGGGAACAAAGTGGCCTGTAAAGGATCATTTAGGACTGTGTTTTAGTCAGTCATATTTTGTGTTTACTCTTGCCTTTGAAACCTTTATTTATAAATTCTTGAAAGTAGTCATAGTGACAAAACATATTTGTATAATGGCTTCTGTGTAATCCAGCCCACTGGCTCCAGTGCTCACGCAAGGGTTGCAAAAGTGCATGGGCTACTCCATAGGGTGAGAGGCTTCCCTCTTACAGAACATTTTCTGTGTTCTGTAGATAATCTCGATAGATGATTGCTCAACGTGAGGCCTCTGCTTTCACAGACCCTCCATTTGTACTGGAATCCCATCAGGCTTGGGATCCAGGCATTTTTGCCATCTTGACACTGATATTTTTGAACTGGTTTCTGTCGTCTCATATGCTTCATGTTTCATTTCAGGATTTTCCCAGAATGCATATGTTATGGCTACATTCATGTTACAATTTGCACTACAAATCTTGGCTTGTGTACCATATGTCCGTAACAGACAGCAGTTCTTAAATTCTAGTTGATCTTCTGTTCACCTCCAAGTAGAATCCCTGGATTCTCTGCAAAACTGAAGTTCCTTGAGGTTGCAGAATTCTGGCTGGTCCCAAACCTCCCCCTCCCCCCCCCGAAATATAAATGGTCTGAGCCTAGGACCCAGGGGAAGAGCATGAAATGGCTGAGTATTGCAAGCTTCTCCCCCCACCCCTTCCAGGTCTACTCAGAGTGGCACTGGCTAAGGGATTTTTCTACAGGATGGTTTGTGAAAATAATTTTGGGTGTCCTCTTCAGCACTTGTTCTGCTATTATTCCATTGGAGCTTCACATTAGGAGGCTGTGTGTGTTAACACTAATATTTCTCTGCAAAACTGGAGACCCTTGAGTTTGCGGAAGTCTATATTTTAACCCTGGCTGGTCCCAAACCTTCCCCCCTCCCACACCCTTAAAACATGCCTGCCTAAATTGAAAAGATCGGGGAATAGTGGGATTTTGTAAAGCAAGTTTTAAAATAAAAAAGAAGTACAAGGATCACAGCAGAAGGACCCCCCCTCCAGCTCCTACCTGTGAGGAGGACTACAGAGGCGAGGAGTGGTGGCTGGTAAGTGTGGCAGCCCCGCCCAGTGCTCTCTGTTCAGAGGCAGCCCCACCTTCTGCTCTCCATACTCCAAGGCAGCTCAAGCTCAGAAGAGCAAGGATGAGCAGGGGAGGGGGGAGCAAAGAGACCCCCCCACTCCGGGGCCTGATTAAATGCCTGGGTGGGCCAGTTCTGACCCATGGGTTGTAAGTTTGACACCCCTGGTTTAGACTTTTTCACCCCTTCCTCCTTTTTTTTTTACTCCCATGGACCCCTTATTTTAACAACACAATAATGAGTTTGTGTGTCTTCTGTAGACAGGTTAAGCAGCTGATTTCTGTTGACAAGTAAAGCATTATAAAAGTGTAATGATAAGCAGATGGCTTCCAGTTCTGTCCTCCAGGTGTCACAGATATTCTCTGATCCCCAGGGGATCCATGTAAATTCCTTGAGTTTCCAGCCAATGAGAGGCCATTGTGGGAGAGAGGGAGGAAAAGAGGAAGTTGTGAGAAGGTGGGTTAGAAGAGGAGTTGTTGTGTAGGGCCCAGCCCTACAGAGAAGTAGAGATTTGCTAGAGATAGGATGAGATACCCAGTGTCAGGCAGGCTGATCTACATTAGGAAGACAGTAGATTAGGATGGGTGATGGAATCAATGGAGAATCCTTTGAAACCACCAAAGTCATCTTCAGGGTCTGACCAGACAGGGAAAGTGTAGGGATTAAATAGATAAGGTCTAGACTTCTAGTATCCCTATCAGTTGTGGAGAAGTCAGTAGTGAACGTATCAGAGATCCCACTGTTTAGCATGCCAAAATCACTCCTCCTTTCTCACCAGGAGAAACAATCTGTCAGGTTAGTAACCCTGGATGCAGGTATATCATGGTTGTAACAAATCTTAAGAGAACTGCAACTCATTAGCATAACAGGCCGCACCCAGCAGCAGAAACTCATTAGCATATTAGGCTACACCCCTGACAACACAGCTCATTAGCATATTAGGCCAGTGTTCTCTCTGGGCTGCTCATGGCAAAAGGAAATTTTAAAAAGACTCTGATCTGAATGCCCCCCCCCATCTTGTTCATGCAGATCAGCTTACCATTTAAAAACAGACACCTTGTGAGGTAGGTGGGGCTGAGAGAGCTCTTTCAAGGACTGCTCTTGAGAGAGCAGCTCTGAAAGAACTTGTGATTGACCCTGCAAGTTGAGGAATGGGGAATCAAGCCCAGTTCTCCCAGATTAGAGTCCATGCTCCTAACCACTACACCAAACTGTAACTCAAAATCTTTAGAAGCAAATATAAAACATAGGACACCCTCTCCACCACATCAGAGCCTTTAAGCAGATCATTTCCAAAACAGCCCTTCAAAGCCTAATTACATGAACTAAGCAGCAAGCAAGATACACTGTTTTGAAAAGTATTTCCCTCATAAATACTCAGAGATCCTGTGATCTCCCAACAGTGACATTCAAAAAGAACAGGCAACCCAGAAGACTAAAGATGCATCAGAGTCCTCAACGTGATGCTTAAGCAATGGGGAGGGGGGAGAGAATGAGAAGGTACTTATGTAAACCAAAAACACTGGGACACACTTCAGCTATAAAACTCGGTCTTAAAGGTGGCACTGGACTGTTTTGGATTGCTAGCTATGGGGGGAGTGCAGATCTGCCCTCACAGAGGAGGGAGAGCTTGTACCAGAATAAAACTTGGTCTTTAAGGTGCCACTGGACTCTTTTGGATTGCTAGCTATGGGGGGGACGGGACACACACAGATCTGATGCCTTTAATATTGATAAAAATGAGTCTGTAATCTTATCTCAGCCAGTTAAAACTTAAGCCTCAACTTTTTATTTTGGACTATTTGTCTTAACTAGGATTGCTGTCCTGTGTGTTGATGATGTGAGCTGTATATTTGTTTCCCCCCCTTTGCAGTTAGCATATCCCTCATTACTCAAAAGCATGCTTGTTTATTTATAGGAAAATTGTACATGGTGTGGTCATTTTGAAAGTCAGCATTTTAAAATTTAGAAGCAAAGGGTTTTAAAAGGACTTGGATTTTGGTTTATTTTATTTCTTAGAAAAGAATACATTTCAGGGTTTTATCCTGTTTATACATTACTATTATTACTGTTGTTTGCATGGTTTACTGGAGACAGAGAGAGAGAGAGAGACTCATGACTATCAAAGGAATGGGTATAGATCTGCTCTTGTAGTCTGGGGCAAAGCAATACAAGGCACAGAGTGGAATTTTTTGCAAAAGTGCGTTAAGCATCCTGGTTTTGACCAGTGTATAATTGAGAAGAAAACAGAAAAGGCACCTGAAGGAAGGAAAGGAGGGAAGGAAGGAAAGAGAGAGAGAGCCCCTCGCAGGAAGGCCTTCTGAGCCATCGCCCAAGCGTGCAAAGTGCCTCCTGCCTTACCCGTAGAGCCACCTTCATTCAGGTGGGTTGTAGCTCATAGCAGGCCCCCCATTGGCCAAGGCACCAGCCTTGTAACAGGGGGCAGGGAGGTGGAGGTGGGGGCGGACCACGCAGGCAGCAGTGGCGGCGGCAGCTTCCTGCCTTTAGCAGCTCCCACAATTGTTGCCACTCAGGCCCCTCCCGCTGCTACTGCCATGGACAGCACTGCCCCAGAGAGGCCCAACAGGACTAGCAGCGAGAGCAAGGCTGCCACGGCCAAGCCTGCCACTGCCTGGATACCCAGGCCCGACCCCCATCGGCGCCATCCCTTTCTGCCGCAGTTCGTCATCAGCACATTACCTCCCATGCTGTTGTTGCTGCTGCCAGAGCGATGGAGACCACCAGCCCCAGACAGGGGCCGACCCACCCCGAGACATCCAGACCTGATGCAACGCCGCCAAGGCTGCCACCAATGCCCCCTCTCTCCTTAGCCACTCCGCGCACGCAGCCCCTTCCCTTGTGATGCACAAAGAAAAGAGAGAGAGAAGGAAAGAGGCGAGGCAAGGTGGGAAATAGGTGCCACCCACACTGCAAACAGAAACAGCCTCGCTGGTGCCGAGATCAGCTGCCACCGAACCACCTGCACTCCCGCGTTCACTCACTCACCATAGCCAGATTCACCTCCGCCACCACCGCCATCTGCGTCCCCCTCCTGCGATGACCCCACGGCTGTGGCAGTGGGAGTGGAGGGGAAGGAGAAGGCATGCCAGGAGGCTCCAAGCCACCAGGCTGCCCATTGCCCTCACCACCAGGCCGCCCTCGCTCTCTTCTCGGCTCCCAGCCACCAGGCCGCCCCTCGCGCTACCGCCAAACAGAGCGCAGCTGGGCCTCTCCACGGGAGTGCCACATAAGCCACTGAGCGTGGCTTGCTCCTAGGCCATTTTAGTTTTGCAGTCCATCCCAGATAGCATGTGAACAGCCAGTGGGTTTATTTTTCAGTTGCTGTTCATACCAGAGTTTACTCTCCTTTTGCATTGCCCTTAATGTTGCTTTGGATGGCACACCTCTTGGATAGTCCATTTTACTCTCTCTTTAGGAATGGGAAATTTTAGATATAAATAGATAATACAATTTCACATGACAAGAGTACCCCTGTGGGGAGTGTGTGTGTGTGTATAAATGGGTATTGCCAATAAATCTGTAGCCTGCATAAATAAGTAGTCTTTCATGGATAAAATATTAGGGTAATCTAAATTAATCACAGAAAGAGCCATTGCAAAGTACAGATACTGAAGAGCCAGGTTGTTTTTTATATATTCATAGATATGATTGTTTAGTTGTGTAAATGTGCATGCAACAGGCTGGAATGCATTGTGGGTTTACTACTAACTAGCTGTTTTCTGTGGCAGAACATCATCTTCGCCTATTTTGTTAAAAATATTTATAACTGGAGGCTGCCTAGATGAACTGCTTTTTTCCGTGTCTCTTGATCCAATATTTTATCTTGACCACTTTATCTTTGTAATGGAACGTGTAAGTTTTCAGCTGATCCATGGAAAATTTTCCAGTGGCATTTTCATCATCTCATCACCAAACTTTTGCTAGTCCTGTTGTTGTTGTTTAAATTTAAAAATGTCCTAAGGACTCGGGAGCAAACACATCTAAGCATATTGTGATTTTTTAAGAAGGATTTTAATGGGGATTACTATTACTTGGGTAGTATTCAGCAATCCAGCTACAAACCCTGTTGCAGAAGGAGCAGCTATGCGCGCTCTCTCTCTCTCTCTCTCTCTCTCTCTCTCTCTCTCTCTCTCTCTCTCTCTCTCTCTCTCTCTCTCTCTCTCTAGTATGCAGAGCAGAACTCTGGGACATCTACCCATGACATTAGCGGGCATGATCTCTCATAAGAAAAATGTGAGAAAATCATTCCTGCGCACCAAGTGTGTGTGTGTGTGAAATCTAGACATATGAGGGATACAGAGAATTATACTCACATGTGTGCCAATACTGTTCTGCCTTTGTTCATGTAAGCAGAATGTTAATTTAAATGTTGCAATCCATCCCCAATAGATTTTGAAGTTGAAGGATGCATCACTGTGGGATCTGAGCTCAGTTTCATATTTTGTGGTCTCCAGGCAACAAATCATCAGCTTTTCTATTGCTACCCCCCCATACACATTTTATAAGCTTATGTATGCAACCAGAGACTCTTTGTTCTCTGTGTATTGCTCCTTAACATTATTGTCCCAGTCCCATTTTTCTTTTCTCTCCCTTCTGCATCCATGCAGTCATTCTCATCAAGGCTTCTCTACAGCAAGCTACCAGGTAAATAGTTCCTAATTTGTTGTTATTAAGGCGTTGTGTGAAAATGGTTGACTTTTGTCAAAGAAATCATAAGCCCACTTGATAGTATTGTAACTCACTGCCCACTTAGTTCTTCATTTCTGTAATAAAATAGACTGTGTACTAGTTCTGATGTTTTATCACACTATCAACAAACTATCTTGAAGCAAAAGTGCTTTAATGCTGCTATTGAACTCTTCAAAAATTAGGAACCAACTAGGGTAAACTAAGAGGGGAAAGAGTGAAGAGCTGTCACTTTGGAACAAAATTCTCCAACTTCTACTTGGAACACCGATTATCAATCCATGCTGCTGTAGACAAGGTCAGAATCAATATTTCTGCCTGGAAGTCACACTATCTCTGGAAGGAAAGAGATTAATATGGTTACTTTTGACTCTGTGTTCTCAATCAGCTAAATATGTGCACTTGTCATTCATATTTTGTTTTTCAGCTTGTTATGCTGACAGAAAAAAATCTCTTGAGTACTGGAAGGCAAACCAGTTCAGAGTTGAAGCTATGTACAATTTACATATCTTCTCAATTTACATATCTGTCTGAGACCCAAGCTTTTAACATCTGAAAATAGCGTTCAGTCACTGATTGATGCAATTTGTTACAGAAAATATGTATCTTATGAAAGATGTTAAATATTAAGCAAATCCTACTTTCACATTTCTTTGTAAGACGTGTAGAGAGATTTATAAGGTCAGTGTCTAATTTGTGAAGAGTTCAGACTTGCTTTGTACATTTCTCCCACCTGTATCTGGTTAATAGTGAGGACTCAGGACATTTTGGTTGTCTTTTCTTCCCAGCCTGATGGCTGTTCAGTGTTGTACATGTTCAAAATAGTGGTGTACAGGTAGAAATGTACTAATCAAGTTCTGACTTGAACAGCAGCCATTCATAAATACAGTAAAGGCTGTGTAGTAAATCCTTTTAATTCCTGACACTCAGTTCAAAG
The DNA here is from genome assembly GCA_029375565.1 of Gekko gecko. Lineage (NCBI taxonomy): Eukaryota > Metazoa > Chordata > Lepidosauria > Squamata > Gekkonidae > Gekko > Gekko gecko. The sequence continues at coordinate 71,852,088 of JAPDNY010000011.1, read as the reverse complement.
TTATTCTGTTCTTTATTATTAGTTTGCAAGTTGCAAGGCTAAGCCCCTGTGAAGTCTGGCACAAAAAGACCCAAAGATTGATTCACACACCAAGTTTTGATTTGAAAATTGTTAGCCTCACATGTAGGTTCAATGGCTGAAGCCAGGGCAGGTGGAGATGAGGAGCAAGCTGGCAAGTCAAGGGTGAAACTAAGATGGAATATGCTATGTCAGGGCAGAGCCAGGATTGTATGTCTTGCTTATTCACCTCCCTACTTTGTTTACTTATTTATTGAGGAAATTTATATGCCACCTGCCCTGCCCTGGATGGTTCAGGCTATCCTGATCTCATCAATTCTTGGAAGCTAAGCAGGTTCAGCCCTGCTTAATACTTGTATGGGAGACCTCCAAGGAAGTCCAAGGTTGCTACGTAGAGGCCACCTCTGAATGTCTCTTGCCTTGAAAACCCCATAAGGGATTGCCATAAGTAATCTGTGACTTGATGGCAGTTCACACACGTACAAACACATGCCACCTCTCTAGAATCCCACTTAAGGCAACTTATAGGCGCAAACAATACCATAACATCATAAATATATCGTAAATTTTGTATAAAAGCAATTAAAAACAAGCCAAGGGCATAAAAACCAACATAAAACAACAATTCATCATTAGCACCTTCAAAATAGTAGTAAAACATTTACAGTCCTCTTTTCCCACTGAGACTCAATGCAGATTATAAAACTATAGAACCTTGGTGTAGGTGCAGGACCTAACAGAATTTGGTGAGCTAAGGGGCAAAGCTTTGCTTGACAGGGTCTACTTTGTGTTCAGAATGTTGTATCAGTAAGATGGGAGGATTGTTGAACAATAGCCTATTATGCATGGGTGTTTTCTGTTGCTTTCACCATGCATGTCCCTCAGGTTTTCTTTGTTGTTCTGCAATGATTTTCCTTCCTTCAGCACTCAGTTTGCTTTCTGGTCACTGTTACCCCATGTTTTCTCAGAGTGCTTTTCTGCCAATTTTTCTCTTGTTTTGCTTCCAAGCTGAAGGTAATTCAAAATCATACAAATTCCTTTGGATTCCCCCCGCCCTTTTGCCGCCCCTTGAAGGTCAATCCCCACCCACATCAAGGTCATTCTGCCCACACTGCACCTTCTGCCATCCTCCCCCCTTCAACTCCATTTTCCCCTCATTTTTAAATTTTTGGGGGGTTTTTAACAAGTGACATGAGTCTAGCAATATGAGACTATTGCTAGTCTCGAGTCGCTCAATTAAAAAAAATTAAATGATGGGGGAAAGTTTAAAAGAAGCTGCACAATGTTTAGTTCCCTGCTGGTATTGACTTGAAAGGGATTCAGAGAGGAAGCAAATGGCAGCATCCCCAGTTTGGTTTTTTTTTAAAGGATGTCATGCAAACAAATAATGGGGGGATGGTCTGTGCAGAGTGAAATTGACATGATGTAAAGAGAGAGAGACTGGGATGGGAAGCCTGAAGGTCTGAAAACATTTTTCCCTTCCATGCTTTAGTGAGAAAAGTTTTGGGGAGGGGGACCATTTTGGCTGTTTCTGGAAGCCTAACATTAAAAAGGCATCTGAGCCACATGGACCTTCTGTGAAGTGTTGAACTTAAGAATCACCTGGGATTGATCCATTTGGAGGAAGAGTGCAATCCGTACAGGACAGGCTTTAAAAGATTGCCAAGATCTCAGTCAGTGTGCAGGATCAAATTAGAGAATCGCAAAAAGAAAACCACACAAATTTGCAAGGAAGGGCAGGAAAATTAGCATTACTATGCAGCTGTGCTAGGGCATTGACAAAAATCATCCCCCAATATTTTTTTTAATTTAGTAGCACAAGACTTTAAAAAACTCTCCAGAGCTTCTGCCAAAGGACTCCTCCCCCATATAAATTGCAGCTCTGTGCAAAGCGTGGTGGAGTTGCAGCTGACTTTTTCATAGGCAGTGATTGCCAATGACCACAGCTTGCAATGCGAGTTTCAGTCGGTTCTACTGTGCATTCGGTAAACTCAACTTGTTTCCCCATATTATGAGATCCTATAACTCTTTCCTATTTTTCACAGTGGCCAATAACACAGCAGAGAATTCCATAGTGCTTGGCAATTTGGAAATCGGGGATTCACAGCTGCTTGTCAGTTTCAGAAAAAGTCTGGTCAGTTTCAACAGTGGGTTTTCCCCCTTTGCCTGCCTGCCTCCCTTTCTGTTCCTTTTCATTCAGTGAACACTAAAGTGCATCCGCAAAACCTGAACCACTAGGATTTAAATGGAAATTGCTTGCTGGACACTACTGTACAGCTGCAAATGGGGCAATTGCATAAACTTTTTAAAAAACTTAGGATGTCACCCCCCAAACATCACAAATGATCTTCCACCTTGATTTAGAAAAGTGCTTTTTAAAATTGTAGTTGCAGAATAAATACGCGGGAGGCGGGGGGGAGAGAGAATGGTATGTAAGGCAGGCACAGAATCCAAAGTCAAGATTAAAGGCTTACGACTCTGAAAATCTGTGCATGTGTAATGAGCCAGTCTCTCCTATATGAATATATGCTAATTGCTCCTGTTGTGTTTCTTTAGTTGTTCACTGGTGCTGTAGCAGTCCCTGCTTTATTTTCCCAATACCTTGTCCTTTTGTTTTGGAACTGCAAATAATCTTGAAATATGGTCAATCTGCAAAAGGTCTTGCTGAATTATTTTCTTGACAAGTTTAAAATACCAACCAATTTATTACCTTGTTTGTTAGGAATTGTAGTTTAGTCTTTATAGATTAGAGAAATAACTCTTTGGTGAAGAACTTTCACCGTCTGCTTGTTACTGCAAGCTTCACTTTTTGCTCTGAGAACATCCCCCTCCCTTTCCATTGGTATTTGTTCATCTGCTTGTCCTTTCTTATGTTTTCTTTCATACTTTTGTTTCATAGTCATAAATGACCACTCCCTCCCCCCTTTTACTCATCTCATACATTGCTAGCTTCTCTCCTTCTACCGAAGAGTTTACTAATGCTTTGTAATGCCAGCGATTGGGAAAGCTCTGTTGTGCTACTAACCTTCTTCCTAGTTCCTATCTAAAAAGCCCACCCTTCGCCCTTGAATTCTTTGATACTTACTAAAAGAGCCAAGTTTATTCATTAGGAATATACTCCAAATGCCCATTTTTACTTTCAAAACATAATAAAAAATCTCTCCCCCCCCTATTTTTGGCAAACTATTTTCAGTGCGTGTGGAAGCAGATGGTATTATGTACGGCAAGAGCTTCCATTTCAGAGAGGATTGTTCTTTGGAGGAATGTCCGTACACCATTTTCCTGGGTGCGTTCAGACAGCGTGCTGGAGCAGTTTAAATTGCTCCGGTCTGATGTGGGTTTTTTTCAGTCTGGAGAATCACGATCACACTGACCTCCTTGTTCCAGGCTCCCCGCAGTCCACACGCAGGTGGAGTTTTTTTCCTTTCAGTTTGAACATGCGCACAGGCAGCCCTCTCTAGAGCTAAAATTTTTCGCGTGTGCAGAACAGCAATTTCCACACGTCCCTTTAAACTTTAAATGAAGACTTCTCTTTAAATTTTTAACCCGAAACTGGCCTCCCTGAGATCCTGGACTTGTCTAAATGCTTAAACTAGGCACCATTTAAGCTTTTCTTTCATTAACTTAGAAGCGGAGCTCTGCTCAAGCGCTCACCACCAAGGCATAAAAAAAAATGGCGGACAAAAAGCGGAAGCCTGAGGCAGCTTCCCAGGGGGAGGGGGTTGAAGCACCCAGAAGTGGCCTGATGGAGCGATCAGACATCAGGAAAGTTCGGCTCGAAACCGGAGAATCAGGAAAACACCACTTGGTAAGTGGTATCAAAATACTCCGGTTTAAAGGGGGTTTGCTCCAGAAAGCCACGGCTGGGGACAATGCGCAGATGTTGGGTGTGTGAACACGCACATAAAATCCATTCCTGAGGCGTGCCGAAAGTGGCTCAAATGGAGTGTCTGAACGCACCCCCTGTGTAGCAAACCAAGAACATGGGAAGCAGACACATAGTGGACTATGTTTTCCCTGGGGCAGCCTATGTTAATTCATCATATAATAATGGGAGGCTGGCCTTAGGAACTGCAAACCCTGCATTGTTCCTGTGTCAGTCAAGTCTGCCTTTAGGCTGGAGGAAGTTCTCCAAGCCTAAGGGAGCAGGCCTATGCACATTTAAAGAGTGCCATTCTGAATATAGTGGAACCTCCTTCTGAGCAAACACGCATAAAAGTGCACTAGAGCCTTCCCCCAACTTAAGTGGTTCTTCTGTTGGAAGAAGATACACTTAAGTTTGAGGAAAACTCCTCAGGCTCAAAGAAAAGGTACAAGATTGGAAAACGTGGAGAGAGCTGGCCCATAGAATTGCCAAGAGTCGGACATGACTGAATAGCTAACAACAACCATCACCTTAAGCTGGAGAAAGGCTTCAAACTTTGAGTGGAGTGATAGGAGACAGGAGATCTGGACTGCAGGTATTCATAGAGAGAGACCCATTGTCCCAAATTAAGTGACTGTCTGGATACAGTAGCCATTGTGATGTGTCAATTAACTCTACATTAAATTCACCACAGACTCCTGTTTAGCATTGTCTAAAAGCCAGTGTCCCACCAGAGGAAAAAATTCAGTGAAAAATACAGAGCTATGTAGACAGTGTACGTATATAGTCCTTTTCCATTCACTTGGAGTAAACTTTTTATTCTTAAATATGTAATGCCTTGAATTAAAGTCCATCTTAGTTTATATTGCTAGGTACACTTAGAAAGAGCATGTTTTTTTTAAAAAAATGCAATACTTCGTAAAATGAATTGAAGAACACCCAGGAGTGTGTTGCTAGTACCTTGCCTGCGTATTTACATCTCCAAGGCTTTGGTTTATGAGCAGCAAAAGCAAACTGTCACTATTTGCTGTAAATTGAAGCTTTTAATAATTTTGTCTGTTCTACCACATTTGTCAGCTTTGAATATTCTGTCAGTTGAAAATAAAAATAGCAGCTAAATTCAGCAACGGTGACACCAGAAATTTATCTGCTCATAGAAAGTATCAAATGCAGACTTGAAGAATGAGTATGTACAAGGTTTGTTTCTCTCCCTTTTTTGAGTAATACAGAATTTCAGTTGTTGCTGCTAAATTGTAGGTGGCTTCATCCTGTGTTAGGTATGCACAAAGTTAATATTTGCGTAACTCTTAGAAATGTTAGGATCTCCATTTTATAATGTGGGGGAGGTCACATATTCTGGCTGCATCTAGACATCACTGGTGTTGCACCTTCAGCACACTATAGCAGTTATTTGCAACTGGATTTTCCTGTTACAACAAAAGAATTCAGCTGCAAATGATTTTTCTAGCACAGTGCAATATCCAGTGATACAAGTGGGGAAACTTTTTTGTCTGAAACCAAGCTGGAAGTCTGGCAATACTGTTGTAGTTATCTAGCAGCAGCCACTGAAGGAATTCAGGCCCCGGTCACATGGAGCATGTGTGGAAGGCATGATAGTCTGGAGGATTTTCCAGGCGCGATCACACCAGAACATCTGGGAGGCATAGCGCACCCATGGCCAACCCGTGGTGTGCCGCCGAAGATGCACATTTAAAAGGTACCTGGATCAACCTACTGGCAAATGGTTTGCCACGGGCTGCCTACAGACTCCCATGGCATGATCACACCAGCACGTGGCTATTCCCCCGGGTTGTCCTCTTTGCTGCGCGCGCTGACAGAGGAAGCCCTGGTGTGCCGCCGTTGCGTCTGATCACTTAATGGTGGATCAGATTCCAACGGCACAAATAGCCACGCCTCCCCCCCGCGCGCACGTTATCTGGCCCGTGTGACCAGGGCCTCAGTTCTTAAAGCTACAGGTGCTGCTTGTATTACTTGTATTTTTTAAGTTTCTGCAAACCTTTTTACTCAGGTTTGTAAAAAGACCTGTCTTGTCTGTCATTGCCTCCAGTCTCCAAGTTTAGGTATCCACAGATGGGGATGTAATGAGAATAGATAGATAGATAGATAGATAGATAGATAGATAGATAGATAGATAGATAGATAGATAGATAGATTCAGCCCAAGGGGAGAAACTGAATGCTGTGTGTTTTATAGGAGGAACACAATTGATCCCTGAAAGGGCAACAGATCCTTCAGATCTCCTATGTGACAAGCCACTTACAATCACATTCACAAAAACCCATCCTTGGAGATGAAAAGGTGGTAATGGCCCATGTGGTATTAGAGTGTCAAACTAGGATCTGGAATTCCCTTTGGATCCACACTCTGCCAGAGAAGTTCCCTTGGGCCAGTCATTTTTTCTCTCAGCCAAACTACCTCACAGTCTTGTTGTTGTTATTGTTGATGTGAAGATAAAATTGGGGAGTGCAGAATAATGTTGTCAACCACTCTGGGTCCATATTGCGAAAAAGTAATCTATACCTTTCTAAATAAATGCCTTCCCAATTGATTCCATACTGTGCAATGCTGTGCATGGTTAGGAGGAAGTCCTGTTGAACTGAGTGGAATTTGCTACCAACTAAATACATTTAGGATTTAGCGATAGATAGATAATGTGGACTTATTTGTGCTTTGTTGTCGTAGGTTAACATTAGACTGAACTCCTAAGTGAGCTTACTAGAACAAGTTCTGTTGATCTAGAGGGATTTATTCCTGAGTACAAATGCTTAGGATTAGGTTATTAATGCAACGAATACAGTCTAAAACTTAGTGCCAGTGATGTGGAAGTTTACTGTTTTAACATAACTGCACGTATGGATTAATGATTAACCAGCATATCATACTTTGGATGTTTTTTGTTCTGTAGTCCAACTTTAACTCTATTTCAAAAAATTACCCTCAAGCACTTCAAATCGAGAATATATATATATCTTGCATACATAAAACCACATTCTTTTTTCTTCATGATAGAATTTTTGGCACAGAGCCAAATGTATTTATTTGTTGTACTTATGTGAGTTTTCACTGTTTGAGTTTCAATCAAGGGTTTTTATAAAGATGGGGGGGAATGCCCTTATCCCATTGGTAACACAACTTGATAAATGTTGGCAGAATTTTTTTTTTTTTGTGATAAGAAAATGGCTCTGCTTTTTTAAGGCTTTCTTGAGAGAGATTATGGAAGAACATAATTTTTCCTGAAGCAAGGTTTTATGAAAACATGGGCATGTAAAATGTAAGTCGAACATGATTCTTTGCAGCTCTCTAAATTATGCGCAATCTTGTTCCTTTGGTCTTGATTTCCCAAGTGAGGTAAAGGGCCATGCTTCCCCAGTCCTCTTCATGTTATTTCTCTGTTGCTTAAGCGTGGCTAAAGCTGATCCATCAGTCAGTGAAATACACATTCTTCTTTGTATCCATGTGCTCTCCCTGCCGCTGTTGACATGTGCACACACTGTGGACAGTGTTCTACCAGGAGCCTTCCTTCAACTCAGCAGTGCCATTCTAATCCTTCTATGACCATGGACTTCTGCTTAGGATGGCACTGTGAGTGGCTCTTCCATTGGAGAACCAGCCTGTTAAATTGGAGGAAGACTCCTTACACTGATGGAAGGCTTCAGACTTTGCTTGATGGAGTGGTAAGGTAAAACACACAGAAGCAAAGATTCCATAGTCACACGTATTTCCTGGTTCCTACTCACACTTCTTTTTGTGCTTGTATACATAACTGAATGGATAAAATAAACTGAGCGTACAAGTGACCCTCTGGTTTACATGTAGCATAAGGAGCATCTCACGTACTTGTGTTTGTGTTTATTCATCACCACCTCGCCTTGGTTCTTCATCCTTGCCCCATCACAAGCACAGGTTAGATTACTGCTTTGTTGTAAACTGTAATACTTAGCTAAAGCTTGTCTGTTCGGATGCCCCTCATTTCCCATTCACATAACTTGATTGGGTAAAAAGCAGCAGGTTAAAGAAGTGACTTGTTGCCTTTGCCTGGCCTAAGCAATTTAATGAATATATTTTGCCATAATGTTGTATTAGATTTTCTTCTGAAGGCTGTCTACATTTTTCAGATCTGTTTCAGATCTCCACGCATCTAGCTGAAATTCTCACTTCAGCCAAAGCATATCCATCATTCTTAAGGGCATCTAATATCTCTTTCCCCCCCTATTCAATGGGATGATATCTTATTATCTTTTCAGTGAGTCACCATATTTTATGCGGGCAGCTGACATTGTCCAGATATATCTCCTTCAATTCAGATGGCTGGCTGTTAGGGGACATATAATTCCCCGATCCTACGATTATGGCCCAAGATTGTAGCAATGTGGGAAACTGTGGGAGACGTGACACTCTAGCTGTGAATGCTATTGTCAGTTATCAGTTGAGTTTTTGACAAAGGACTGTATGTGTTTAAAATATATGTATTTCACATCATTTCAATGATGAAAGGAACTTGAATAGGACACAGTTAACAAAGTATGGTGTAGAGTAATAGAGGAAGCATAAACCATTTAAATATTTTAGCCAAATTAATTGTTATTTCAAATTTATGTTGTAGCTTTGTTTTTGTGCTACTGAAGAAGGCTTTTGAGCAGCATAAGAGCCCAGATACAGTATGCACACACATGGCTTATACCAAGTCAGAGCATCAATCCATCAAGGTCAGTGTTGCCTACTTGGACTGGCAGTAGCCATCCAGCATCTCAGGCAAAGGTATTCCACATCACCAGCTACCTGATCCTTTTAACCAAAGGTGCCAGTAATTGAACTTGGAATCTTTTGTGTGCCGGGCAGGTATTCTGCCAGAGAGCCATGCCTTTCCCTGCGACAACGAGCTGTATGCGCTGATTGTCGTTCATGAGCCCAAAAATGTATAAATTTATCCCAACCATGACTGCTGCTGCTCCACTTCATGCTTTTGCCCCTTCTACCCTAGCCAGTCCAAGACAGGCATGCGGAAGAAAGAGTATCAATAACAGCTGACTATTATCCGCTCCCCTACATATTCTCCTTCATTCTCTCTCTTCCCTTGAAAGTGTTGCATATGCTTGTTTCTTCACACGCACCCAGTGTTCAGGCCATTGAAAGGTAGGAATTGCTCAGTACTGTATAATTTCACTTTCCCCCCTCAAAAAATGTAAATGTCTTAGCACTTACATCTCAAATGCTGCATTTGTGAGTGTTTCATCATTAAAATATATCAGGTACAAAAACACGTGCAAATATATAGGGCTATCATAATGATAACCCTCTCATAACCAAAGAAAACAAAGAAATATATACCTCTTGATTCAGAAGTAATAATTAAGGCTCCTTTTCAGTTGTAAGATGAATTTGTTCAATGTCTGCTTGCTTCATCCTAACAAACAGTAAGAACTGTCAATACCATTTTCCTAATTACCCCCAAAGGCAGTTCAGTGTGGTCACATATAACCTAATTCAATAACAGCTGAGGTTCATTACCAATCAATAATACATTTTCTTGAGGTCTATGCTTACTAGATGCATTTATAAACCATTTGGAAGTCCTGATCATAATTCGGAAGCTGTCGGACTTCTTGTCTTCTTGGAAAGGACTGATGTTTCTTCAGTGTCTCACAGGGTAACAGTTCATACAGTAGAACTACTTCTTTCAGTAATCCCAAACAAACTCAACATGTGCAATATGTAACTTTCTACATCATCTTAAAGACACTGCACAGTTGAAAACTCAAAACCATTATGCTCTTTTTGGTTTCCCAGCCAGAGGCTTGCAATATCTCCCTTCAGGAATCGGTCTTCAGTGGGAGTAAATGTGGCTTATATTTTTTAAAAAGTTTTAATGATCTAGCAATATTCCAGCTTTTTGAGTTACATAGGACTGTTCTTCAAACAATATGAATAAAATGCCTAGAAATTAGCATATATCCCAATAACACGGAGGTAAATAACTAGTTTGCATCTTGGAAAATTCATTGTATTCCTGGAGTTACTATGGGTACATTTCATTCAGTGGCGCTTACTCCCAGGCAAGTGTTCCTAAGATAGATTGCAGCCTATCTGTGGAATATTCTCTATTCAGCTAAGCAGAGATGGCAGCTGTACAGACACATATGAATGCATTCAGAGAGTTCCACTTGAAGTGATTAAGTATTAAGTAATTAAGCATTAGTAGCCCAAAGATAATGATGCATAAATAATTGTGGGTAACTATTGAGATTAAATGCCAGTGCAGTTTTTTAAAAAATGGAAAATTGCATTAGTCAAGCTGAATAAAGAAAAGGAAAAAAAATGTAACCGAATAATCAAAAAGCAATGATAGTATCATGCATTAAAAGAACAAGAAGTTCCTTAGTGACTTTAAAGTATCATATTTACACAGAAGACTGATTAATAGATTTCACTGGACCTTGCTTTCAGTTAAGGATGATTAAGGTTGCAGTCCATGTACTGTTTTCCTCCAAGCTCAAAGACAACATTCTAAAAAAAAAGCATAAACTTTAGGTGGAAATTTTGTAGACTTGGAAAGGGTTCAGTATAAAATGATTTGATATCATAGTAGCAGATGTGCTTGGTGCTAAAATCCCTTGGGGGAAAATATATTGTTTTCCTTGCTTAAAAATACAACTTGTAAGCGTTCATGTTTTAATTCAAGTTGAAATAAGACATGAACTGATGCTGCAGGATGTCACTGTGAACTGTAGCTCTGCAGTAAATATGTGGGCATCGACAGACAGATAAAGTAGGAGAAACAAGATGCAATATGAAGTAGACAGTGCGGTCACAAACTTTGCAGGATGGCGTTGTTTGCCTGAGTCTTCCCCTGGCGATCTGGCTGCAGATGAAAATGTCTCCAGTATTAAAATTTGATGTTTGGGCCTCCACTTATTGTGATAATCAATCAGCAGATGGATGCAACAAGGATTGGGAGGGAGGGGGGACAGAATTAGTTAATATCTTGAAAGAAACTGTTATTTCTGTGTGTTTCTTTGCATAGATTTTGTTTTACTTATAAGGGCATATTCTTTTTACCTATATATGTATTGGAATAATACAACATACCAATCGATAGCAGTATAAAACTCTTTTATGTTCAAAATCTACCAGAGTGATTACCAGAACAAGTGGTTCTCAAGCATTTGATAGATAGGAACTCTCAGTCTGGGGCAAGTGATGCACTGTATTCTTGGTGCTTGTGGGGGGGCAACGGTTGGAGGGCTTCTAGCGTCCTGGCCCCACTGCTGGACCTCCTGATGACACCTGGTATTTTTGGCCATTGTGTGACAGAGTGTCAGACTGGATGGGCCATTGGCCTGATCCAACATTGTTCTTATGTTCATTTAGGCTGTTTTTCAGAACATTTGTGATGGGAATGAGTCTAAAAATCTGAGGATGCTGGCTGCCCTATTTTAAGACTTTTTCTTTTTGTAAAAAAAGCTGATTTTGTTGTTCTGTTTTTGTCGGCTTTATTTATTTTTATTTTACAGTTGTCTCCTTTGTTGACCCCTTTAAGTGTTGGCCCCGTACCATCCTGTGGATAGTTGTTCTAGTCCAAGCCTATTGAAATCAGTGGACTAATATTGGAGAGGCCCTGGATTGTACCAGATAACATTACCATAAAATCAGGATGTACATATTTCAAATCAATAGAGAGAGATGTTTTATCTTTTAGCATGGACTTGGCTGCACTTAGTTCACAGCTCAGAAATATGTTTGCAAGAACAAAAATTTTAAAGAATTGTAAAGGATTTGAGGGTTGCATCTGGGGAATTTGACAGAAGGCTGCCAGGACATTTTAGCATCACCAAAAATATCTCTTCCCAATACAGTGAAAGCCAGAAGATGTGAAGACTGCCATTTTAAAGCACAGAATCTGTACAATGCACAAGGCTACTCCTCAAACTAATTGCATTTGTTTTGAGTGACAGATATTGCTACGAATAAAATCTGTTGTACTAATATTTCATATTCTTCTATACATACTTCAGAGCTGTCTCCTGGCCTGGCAACTAACAGGAGACTGGAAGGGCAGGGGGGGGGCAACTTTCAGCAAAAAGGGAAAACCCAGAAATGATGTCATTCCTGTCTAGGAATCACTGAAAACTCTATGGAACAAAGTTAGAGTTCTGTTGCTTCGGACCAACATGGCTGCCCATCTGGTTTTTTCATAGAATGTTCAGCAATTCCTATAGAGGACTGGCATCACTTTTGGGGTCCCCCCTCTTTGCAAACAGCGACCCCCACCCACACATGTCCCCACCCCCTGGTTGCCTATTCATGACCAGGCCAGGCCTAGCAACCCTGATATATTTCTTTATACCTACCATTAATTCAGAATTTTGCATTTTACAATTTAATTCTTCAAGACTAAGCTATGTACAATTTCCAGAACTAATCCAGCCAACCTGTTTTAATGGCTTCTCTCATTTGGTGCAGATTCCTGATGCCTCTTCTTCACTGTGTTCCAGCCTTTGCCTATTGGGGGCTGTTTTTTCTATGCATTTGGACAGAAAGGAACAAACCACCTTTTGTAATTCAGACAAATTGCATTCAGTTGATGGCAGATGTAAATCATGATGGAACTGTTGTCTTTGTGGTGTTTTTAGTTGCAGTGAGGCATATTGAATGGCAAATCTCTTCATTTTAGGAGGCTTCGTAGTGGGATAGGTATTAGTTATGGGTTTGCTGAACAGGTACACTCTGATGTTAAGGGTGGGCAGGGGTCTTTTCGTAGAAAAACAGCTGCAGGAGCTCATTAGCATATGGTATGCTAATGAACTATTAGGCTATTAGCATATGCCATGCCCCCTGACATCACCGGAAGTGATGTCAGAAGGGGAAGCAAAAGGGGGGGAGGCATCTTCAAAAGCCTCCCCTTCCCTTCCCCAGCTGGTCTGAGTAGGGGAGCTAAGAGAGAAGGGGTTTAAAGTTTAAACTCCTTCTCATGAGAGCTGGGCCACAGAAGGAGGAAAGAGGGAAGGAAAGAGAGAGAGTAGAGAGAAGGAAAGAAGGAAAGAAAGAGAAGGAAAGAAGGAGGGAAAGAAAGAGAGGGAAGAAGGAGGGAAAGGAAAGGAGGAAAAAAGAGAAGAGAAGAAGGTGGGAAAGAAAGAAAGAGAGAAGAGAAGAAGGAGGGAAAGAGGAAAAAGAGAAGGAAAGGAGGGAATGAAAGAAATTCGGCAGCAATTTGGCCCCATTATATCCTATGGGCCATTGAAGTCAATGGGGAAAACATAGGGTATATTCTGGGGGCTGGAGGGGACGGGGTTTGAGGGAGAGGCTCCAAGCTCACAAGGTAGCTGCTGGAGCCTCTCCCCAAGATACCCACCAAGTTTCAATAACATTGGACCAGGGGGTCCAATTCTATGGGCCCCCAAACAGGTTGCCCCTATTCCCTCCATTGTTCTCTATAGTGGGAACAAAGTAACTTTTTTCCCACCATAGAGAACAATGGAGGGAATAGGGGCAACCTGTTTGGGGGCCCATAGAATTGGACCCCTGGTCCAATGTTCTTGAAACTTGGTGGGTATCTTGTGGAGAGGCTCCCTCAGCTACCCTGTGAATTTGGAGCGTCTCCCTCAAACCCCCTCCCCTCCAGCCCCCAGAATATACCCTATGTTTTCACCATTGACTTCAATGGCCCATAGGATATAATGGAGCTGAAATTGACATTCGGCTGCCTGAAAGACTCCCCCGGATGCTGGCTGGGGGCGGGGCTTGGCTCCTGAGCTCCCAGAGCTGCGCTCCGGTGTGCTCTCCCCCCAAAAGACCCCTGAGGGTGGGTAATCCTGGTACTGTGGTGTTCTGTTTCCTCCTATTTTTATGTGTCCCAGTTCATTATGCTCATTAGATTTTAGATTCAGCTTATAGAGACATAAGACAATCTAAAATGTTAAATATTGGAACATGCATGCTGGTATCCCTGTTTCGGTTTGATTATTGATCAGTTACATTTTAACACTATGAACTTAAGTAACAAGGAGCTAATTAGTTCAGTGGTTATCCCCGGACTACCTTGGAATGTATAAGAAATGAAGAAGACTGATGAAAAATTACAGAGAAGTATCCGTGAAGCTTAACATGGTCTGCATTCATTACAGTAAATGACATTTTTTGCTGCAATTCTACTGTAAAGATTATTGGTTGGCACGGAGTGAGGGTCACACCTGAACAAGCTCTTAATCAGTCTTGCCCCAATAGAAATAGTTATGAAAAATCCCTAAGGTCCTCCATAATATCCGTATGATCCCGTAATTAATGATCTGTTGCTTTGTTCTGAAAATGCTGATGCATAAATGGAGAGAGGACCCCTCTTCCAAGCCGTGCTGTTTTGACACAGGCATGTACAATATACATGTGGGCATCCCTGCTGCTCTGTGTCGGCCGATGAACATGGGGAATGCCTGCTAATTAGCAGACTGTTCTCCGTAAACAGAACCTCGGCAATGATGTCAAGCTTTTAAAGGTTTCAGAGTGTGAAACATAAAGAAAATCTGTGATGCGGAATGCTACCTAAAACATGAATTTAAAACTGGAGATGAGAATTACCAAGGGATTGGAACCTGAATCTAATTACACTTAGCTTTTCCCTTTCCATTCGTATGATAACAGCCTGCGTTCCACACTCTAGGCTCTCTGCCATCATTTAATGCAGACCATGGTAATGAGTGGGGAAAAAACAGTACTTAATCCTACCAAACATAATAGTTCACAACTGGTCATGGTGGAATGGGCTGTCAAGTCACAGGCATCTTATGGTGACCCGGTAGGGTTTGCAAGACAAAGAAGTTCAGAGGTGGTTTGCTATTGCCTGCTTCTGTGCAGCAACCCTGGACTTCCTTGGTAGTCTCCCATCCCAGGACCAACCCTGCTTAGCCTGAGGCATCTCGGTCGGGGCAGGTTACAAAGACCTTTTTGCCAAAGCTGGAATTCTTTTTTCAGCTTTTTTTTTTTGCCAGAAATAAAATTAATATTATTTCTTCTATCAGCCTTATTCAGTCCACTGGGGATCAGTCCAGTCACACTAATTACTATGCCTTTTTTTTTTTTTTTAAAGCCACTTTGAAACTGTGTAAAACCAGCTTATAAATATCTGTAAATAACCCCCCCCCTTTTTTTTTGCATTTTTAAACTTTCATAATATCCCCCCAAGAAAAAAATACAGCATTTACATTTCAGAAAAGGGGAGAAAAAGGAGAGTCTTACATATCTCTCTAAACTCCAGAAAGATTTTTAAAAGGTCTGGACAACAATTTAAAAAGATGGGTAATTTTAGAAAGAGATTTTTGAGGTGTGCATCGATTTGAATCATTTCATACCACAATCTAATGCATTTTAAAATTGCAGGCACAAAACATTACAACTTAGAGCAAGTCAGATACAAAAACATAATTTCCCATGATGCCTGCAATACAACACTCACCGGCAGGGGGAAGAGCACGGGGGGGGGGAGATAGCAAGATCAAATAGTTCCTGGCAGAGAAGACAGGTTATTTTCTGAACACAGCTCTGGCTGAAATGAAGCCTGAACAGCTAGGGGGGCTACCTAATAGGTCTGCCCAAATGCTGTCCCCACTCCTGGGATAGCATCACCTATGGCAAATTAAACTGAGAACATGACAAGTTCTCTGGGCCACCTTCTCCCAGGAGGAAAAATTCCCCACAAACCATTTTCCAAACTCCCAAAACAAGATCAGTAGAGTAAAAACATATAATAAAAATGAGTGAATAGCATAAGAACATAAGAGAAGCCAATGTTGAATCAGGCCAATGGCCCATCTAGTCCAACACTCTGTGATAGAGTGGCCAAAAATACCAGGTGCCATCAGGAGGTCCACCAGTGGGTCCAGGACACTAGAAGCCCTCCCACTGTTGCCCCCTAGCACCAAGAATAGAGTGCATCACCTGCCCCAGACTGAGAGTTCCTATCTATACCTTGTGGCTAATAGCCACTGATGGACTTCTGCTCCATATGTTTATCTAATTCCCTTTTGAAACTGTCCATGCTTGTAGCTGCCACCACCTCCTGTGGCAGTGAATTCCATGTGTTAATCACTCTTTGGGTGAAGAACTACTTCCTTTTATCTGTTCTAACACGACTGCTCAGCAATTTCATGGAGTGCCCACAAGTTCTTGTATTGTGAGAAAGGGAGAAAAGTACTTCTTTCTCAAGCTGCTCTATCCCATGCATAATCTTATAAACCTCGATCATGTCACCCCTCAGCCGTCGTTTCTCCAGGCTAAAGAGCCCCAAGCGTTTTAACCTTTCTTCATAGGGAAAGTGTTCCAACCCTTTTATCGTTCCAGTTGCCCCTCTCTGCACTTTTTCCAATGCTATAATATCCTTTTTGAGGTGCGGCGACCAGAACTGTACACAGTATTCCAAATGAGGTCACACCAATGATTTATACAGGGGCATGATGATACTGGCTGATTTGTTTTCAATTCCCTTCCTAATAATTCCCAGCATAGCGTTGGCCTTCTTTATTGCAGTTACACACTGTCTAGACATTTTCATTGAGTTATCTACTATGACTCCAAGATCTCTCTCTTGGTCAGTCTCTGCCAGTTCAGACCCCATCAATGTATATTTATAGTTAGGATTTTTGGTTCCAATGTGCATCACTTTGCACTTGGCCACATTGAACCCCATTTGCCATGTTGACGCCCACTCACCCATCCTCGACAGATGCTTTTGGAGTGCCTCACAATCCTCCCTGGTTTTCACCTGAACAACTTCATGCCATCTGCACATTTAGCCACTTCACTGCTTACTCCCAATTCCAAATCGTTAATAAACAAGTTAAAAGGCATTGGACCGAGTACTGATCCCTGTGGTACCCCACTGCTTACCACCCTCCACTGAGAAAGTTTCCCATTTATACTCACTCTCTGTTTCCTATTTATAAGCCAGGTTTTGATCCACAAGAGGACTTGTCCTTTTATCCCATGACTATTGAGCTTACTTAGGAGCCTTTGATGAGGAACTGTATCAAAAGCTTTCTGGAAGTCAAGGTAAACAACAACTATTGGGTCCCCCTTGTCCACATGTTTGTTCACTCCCTCAAAAAACACTAACAGGTTAGTGAGACAAGATCTTCCCTTACAGAACCCATGCTGAGTCTGCCTCAATAGTTTTTGTTCATCAGTGTGCCTACTAATTCTTTCCTTAATAACAGTTTCCACCAACTTACCCAGTATCGACGTCAACCTGACTGGCCTGTAATTTCTTGAATCTCCCCTGGAGCTCTTTTTAAAGATGGGAGTGACATTAGCTACCTTCCAGTCCTCAGGAATGGAGGCAGATTTTAAAGAAAGATTACATATTAATGCAAGGAGATCCACAAGTTCACATTTGAGTTCTTTCAGAACTCTCGGATGAATGCCATCCAGGCTTTGTGATTTATTAGTTTTTAAATTGTCCATCAGTCATAGGACTTCCTCTCTTGTCTCCTCAATCTGATTCAGGTCTTTCAAACGCCTCCCGAAATCGGTGGTTCTGGAGTGGGCAAGCACTTCTCATCTTCCACAGTGAAGACAGAGGCAAAAAATGCATTCAGCTTCTCAGCCATTTCCCTGTCATCCTTCAGTAGTCCTTTTACCCCTTGGTCATCCAAGGGCCCCACTGCCTCCCTGGCTGGTTTCCTACTTCTAATGTATTTGAAGGAATTTTTATTGTTGGCCTTTATGTTTTTTGCGATATGCTCCTCATATTCCCTTTTTGCTTGCCTGATCACAGACTTGCATTTTATTTGCCACAGCCTGTGTTCCTTTTTATCAACCTCACTGAGACTAGCTTTCCACTGCTTAAAGGAATCCTTCTTACCTTTTACAGCTTCCATTACTTTATTTGTTAACCATAACAAAACATCACAGATGGAAAGGAAAACTACCTTTTACCCTACCCCTGAAATAAAGTTAAAGAACCAGAGTATTAGATGAACTCAAGAATGTAACCATCCTAAAGTGTGCAGGCAAATCCATCCTACCCCAACACAGAGTAGGGAGGGAATCACTAACAGTCCCCAAATACTAGGGTAAGGAGGAACAACTACACACTTAACAACATTTCTTCCTTAAATGGGGGGGAGTTAACAATAAGTCTGGCGGAGGGGAAATAATTTAACTCAGTCAATTAGATGTTACTTTTTTCACAAGTTCACTGTGGGAACCTGCAGCCCTACTGAAGCTGCAGGTCTCTGTGGCAACTCATGGGTTAAAAGCTGCAGCCTCACAAGAAGTCTAATGACAAAATTTTTCTTTAGTTTAAATTCATTGAGATGAGTTGAAAATTCTTCCAGAAAAAGAACAAAGGAAGGGGAAATCTCCATCAGTTACTTCTAAATTTTGAACGAATTAAATAATGTATCCAACTGAAAGAGCAACAGATAACTTAATTTTGCAAAATGGTCAACTAGTACTGTTAATTGCCAGAAACTCCCTAAACTGAGGTTGATGGGTGAACAGAAGGGAGACTGTTCAATCACTGAGTCTGCTGCTTTGTATTGAGCCACACTCCGTCAATCTTGAGCTGATAATGAGACTTCCAAGTATTAATTTTGTTTGGAGAGTATTATTAACATTTAGACAAACTACCATTCCCCTTATGCTGTTAAAAATGAGGAATTTTCTTGCTTTATTTCACGTATGTCCCATAAGAGTGAGGAAAGGAGAAAACCATTATTGTTATGGGATGCTAACAAAATTTCCTCTACAGGGGAGCAAGCTCAAGATCTGCTTAAATCCTTTAATGGGTAGTTGCTTAAAAAAGATATTTCCCAGTCATGCTCTGATACTTGTATGCAGAAGCCCTCAAAATTAGATCAAAAGATTCCTAAGGAACCCTTACTGTTACACACTCAAGGGAAAATTCAAAAGAGCCTCCCCATGAAGGGGACAGAACAATCTATGACCAACTGGCTCAGAAATGAGAAGTTATTAAATGCATCTGTTTCAGCTAACTTAAAAACTGAACAATGAGACAATGCATTTAATGCAGTTGAATACTCCTCTAATGGAAGACAATAATTGGTAAATCTCCAGAATCTCCCAGAACTAAGCAAATGTAGTTTGGAAGCTACATTTTGGACAGCTCTCTATTGTTTCCATCCTCATCTCTCATCAAAACCATAGACTGGCAGGATGCTACATTCTTCAACAGAAACACCTCAACTTCTCAATCCAGTCTCTTCAACACCAACTTCAATGAATGCATCTAAAGATGCCAACTGTTATAAACCTTTGCAAGACTGCAGATAGGGAATTATGGAAACAGGAAATGAAACAATAGGTATGCAAGGCACTAGGACTCCCGTGATAGAAAAACTCCGTAGTACTGATTGTAAATAAACTTTCTAAAGGTATTCAAGAAGATTAGGTGGGTGGCAACTCTGGACAGAACCTTCTCAGTTGTGGCAACAAAACTCTGGAACTTTCCCTCTAGGAAAATTCATCTGTCGCCTTTGGTTGCCATCTGCCATGGGTCAAGAATTTTGTTTGGTTTCTTGTCCCCTCAGTGATCACTACTTCCTGCTCAATAATATTGTTTTAGCTGCTTTAATTGTTTTATGTCTTTGTATGTTTTTAGCTCTTGTTTTAATTGCTTTAATGATGTGTTGTTGGTGGTGGTTGATTTTAATTGTTTTAAAATGTGATCACATTACATATGTTTTAATTTGTTAGCCATCTCGGTGACCCTTCTGAGGGCAGAAAAGTGGGATATAAATTTTGTAAAATAAGTAAATTAGCTTTAGACCCAGGTTCAGACTTCTGATCAGCTATGAAATCCTCAGAGCCAGTTTGGTGTAGTAGTTAGGAGTGCGGGCTCTAATCCGGGAGATTCCCCACTCCTTCACATGCAGCTGCTGGTGTAACCTTGGGTCATTCATAAGTTCTTTCAGAGCTATTCTCTCAAGGGCAGTTCTCGAGAGAGCTCTTTCAGCCCCACTTACCTCACAGGGTGTTTGTTGTGGGAAGGGGAAGGGAAAGGAGATTGTAAGCTGCTCTGAGACTCCTTCAGGTAGTGAAGAGCAGGGTATGAATCCAATGTTGTTGTCGTCGGCTTCTTCTGCTTCTTCTTGGCTTAACCAACCTCACAAAGTTTTGAGGCTAGGACTCAAGTATCTTGACAATGGGATAGAGCCTCTCCAGTGCTAAGATAATGTTCCCCCCACTCCACCCACCCCCATGGCTGTATCTGCCATATGTTAGTGGCTCTCTGTCATTTTAAAGGAGGGGGAAATGTGCACAGGAGTCCAGATCTAAGGGCAAAGCAGGATATTGCATACAGATGCAGGTAATTTTTGTGTGATCACTGTATCTAAAGAAGAAAAGCTGCTTCCCTGTAAATGTTTTAGAATGAGAAAATGGGTTGGGTTCCCCTCTTGTTTTTCCAGTCCAAGTCATCCCCCCCACACCCCAGAAGGAGTTTTCTCTCTTTAGTGACCTTGGGATAACAGTCTGGTTTTGGCCTCATGGATATTGCACAATCTCAAAAGATCTTGGAAGCTAACCAGGGCAAACCCTGGGACCACCAGGGAAGTCCAGGGTCACAACACAGAGGCAGGCAATGGCAAACCACCTTTGAACATCTCTCTCCTTGCAAACCCTACAGGATCACCACCATAAGTTGGCCACAACTTGATGGCACTTTCCCACTTCCCTCAAAACAAATCCTTGAGAGAGATTCTTGGGGGAGGGTGACAGGTGTCTTTTAATATTTATTTATTTATTTATTTATTAGACTTATACCCCGCCCTCCCCACATAGCAGGCTCAGGGAGGCTAACATGAACTGTCCATCCTGAAGCAACCTGTGGCGTTTAACAAATGTGAATGTTGCCATGAGTGTACTTCCAGACTCTGTGGAAGGCCAAAAGGTCTTGTAGAAGAGATCTGCGAACAATTTCAAATTATAAATGCGTTCTGGCAGTTCCGCCATCTGTTGCAATGCCATTTCTTAGATGGCTGAAAAACTAGACCAAATGGAATAAATGATTCATTATTAACTGTGTAGTCGATAGACTGTGTAGGAACAGGAACTGTAGCTTGCTCTTAAATCATACATAAAACTTTTTCTTAGATTCTGGCATTCAAATTACTTGAGAGCCCTGCCAAACGGAAGGTTTGGAAATAGCCGTGATCCAGAGCCCAGCACTCTCACACACGCTTCCACATGCACGGCTCCCGTTGCCAAGAACGAGGAGGTGCAGTTTTCTTTCCTTTCTGAAAGCCAGTAAGAGGAAAGGGTCACTCCATGCAAAATGTGCTATATTGTGACTCCACTCACTGAACAGGGGGGATCATATCATTCCAGTTGGGCTGCATTTCATCCACAATCTGCTAATAAATTGTATAGAAATGGAAAATATTGGGTTGGATCCAGAAGGGCTCTTCTGAAGAAGGAGGGAGTTTTCTACTCATGGAAAGGCTCCTTCCATGAGCAGAAGACTTTTTCTGTGAGTAGGAAGACAACCTTTGAAAAAAGCAACAACGACAACAAAAAACCCAGCTGAAGTGCATAGGCAGTTGACAGAACTCAGTGAACAGGAAATGCAAGCTAAGGAGATCACAGAAGAAGCTTCAGCTTCAGGTGTATACTCGGTAGCTGCTTTGCTGTCCCTGCCAGAGAGCTGTCAAAAGTAGAATCCTATACAGTAGGGACAGTGTCCTTTTTACAAGGAAACAAAGCTGTGTGTGTGTCATGTGCAATATCGTTCTTGAGGGAATCGTTCGGGAATCATATTTATCTTTGCACCTACAAAGGACCAGATATTTGTGATTCAAGTTGAGTAGTTCTGTCCCTGACTGAGTGTCTGGAGAACAGAGTGTGCCCACCCTCCACCTCAAGATTATCAAAGCTGGGCCTTTCTGTTATCTAGGATGTGCCTCAAGTAAACAATGGTGCCCAACTAACCAAGTGATTCTTCCCATTGGGAGTTCTAGGTTGTGCCTGTATTTGAGCCTGGGCAACTGTATGGAGCTTTTTTGAACATGCAGCTCAGTTTCAGAATTTATGGGCTTTTAAAATAGGTAGATATTGGAATCCTGCTACAAATAGTCAGAGCTCCAGTTTCTAGTGTAGTATATCCTGATAAAGGCTTCATGCTCCAGTTCTCTAATTCTCACTGCAGAAGTGGTTTTTGTCCAAAATTGTGTTGTTCATGCCTTCAAATCACTTCTGACATGGCAACCCTGTGAATTAATGACCTCCAAAACGTCCTATCAAGTCTTGCAAACGGAAGGCCGTGGCTTTCTCGGTTGAGGCAATACATCTCATGTTGGGTCTTCCTTTTTTCCTGCTACCTTCAACTTTTCCTAGCGTTATTGTCTTTTCCAGAGAGTCTTGTCTTTTCATGATGTGACCCAAGTACAATAAGCCTTAGATTAGTCATTTTAGCTTCTGAGGAAATTTCAGGCTTGACTTGATCTCAAACCCCCTTATTTGTCTTTTTGGCAGCCCATGGTATATATAAAACTCTCCTCCAACACCACATTTCAAATGAATCAATTTTCTTCCTGTCAGCTTTCTTAAAAGCACAAAAACATGTAGGATATTTTTTTCCCATGTGCACCAGATCTATTTCTACAAATGTTATGCTTGTTCACTCTTTCCCCCACACAGCCAGCTCATTTCAGAAAACAGAGCTTTGTGGCTTGTTGACTTTTGCAGTGCTTAGCAAAAGGATTTGACTAGGTGGGGGGGGGAAGCTTTCCAAAATATTTTCACTCATTTTCCCCCCCAGCCCATTTAATAGCCCTTATTAAAGTTATAAGCTTTAATAACAGGATTTATAGTTTCAGCATCTGAGGTTTCGAGCCTCTTGATTTATGCTTTAAATCGCAACGTTTAGCACTTGGTGCTTTAATTTAGACAGATCACCTATTTTCTTAAATGCTTAAGTAATGTAGCAAGCTGCAGTTATTGATTTTTCCCTGCATTTATTACAAAGGAGGCTGGATTTGCTGTCTCCTCTTGGGAATGCCCCTCCTGAACTACACACTTGCTAGTGACAGCTTAGGCCCCTGATACATAACCAAAGACTTTGCCTAATATCCTTGCAACTGCTTGGGGAATTTTTATTAAGTAAAGGCATCATTAAAGTGGACAGAATGATGAAGTTTAATGAGCATCTTTCTCACTTATTGTTAGTTTTGCTGGTACAGCCTCCATGTGCTCATTTGTTCCCCTCAGTGGGGCAGGTAGAGAACATGGCGGCTACTTAGATGCCTTTTTCTTCGATTTGCATATTACATATGGTTGTGTTGCAGTGTGCTAGAGAGGATCAGAAATGTGTGTTTATAACCAGCTCCGTGTAGCAGGGAAAAGAAAACCCAAGGAAAAAAACCCTTATTACTGAGGTTTTTAATGCTTTTTCCAGCTGACATTAAATCCCCAAGAAAACTATTTTGCCCTTTTCCTTAATGACGAAGCTGCAGATACAACTACTGTAGCTCCGGCTGCAGTGTTGTTTAGAAAGCACTCTGCCATTTATCAGTGACGATTATAACACCAGCAGCTTTTTTTTTAAGTTGCCACCCAGGATAATTACAGATGTCTGAAAGACACAAAATCTTGAATTTTTTTTTAATGCTACAGTCTTATTATTGTTCCACAGAGTCTTGCATGGAGTGTCCCATTTAAAAATTAGGATCCATGCCCCAATTGGTTCTTGTGGAGAGAGTCATTTTCTAACTAGGACTTTAATTTAGCCTTATTGCTTCTTTAATAATCATTGGCTAATGTGTGAGCCAGTAAAGAGGTCTAGCAGGAAGGACAAATTAAATCCTGGTGTGAGATTAGCCACTTTTTTGAGTATGGATGAAAACCCTAAGGTAGACTGTGGATATTTGCTTCTGCAAGGGTGCAGTGGAAGGATGAGCGATCACCCTTGTGCCTAGCTCAATGTTCATTCTTTGGGGCCTGGCCCACAGGGGATTGATGTGCTAGTCAGACTGTGAAGCCCGTCACATTGTGGCCTCACACCGTAAGTGATTGCCTACTCATCACAATTTGTTTTATAACCCTTATCCATCTTTCCATCCTGTCATTGTTAATCATTAATGAATTATTTTCATCATTGCCTCCACATCATCACTGTTTGCAGCTAGCTTCTCCTTTCTGGCAGATTCAAAGATGCAGGATTCTGCATCGTGACGTTCACTGGGCAAGCTAAATATTTGGGCTTCATCTCTTCTGCTGTCACACACACCCTTCGTTTGAGGCATGGGCTGTTAACAGATTACTTCAGTTGGGTGGCCGTGGGGATCAGAAATTTACACCTCAGTAAGAGCTGCACAGGTGTGCCAGTCTGCTGCTAAGTCTGAAAATGCTTCATGACTGTGGCCAAAACCTCTGGATGGTATTCTAAATACTTTCAGGCAGCTAGTAAGCCACCTTGCTTTCTTTATAGAAATGTCAAGACACTGCACATTATCCTTTTCTGTTGAGTAGATCATCTGCACCTTCCCAATCCGACAGTCTCCCTGGATCCTGGATCTTGCATCTCTGTGCCACTGCCCATCTTCTCACGTGTCTGACCCATTTTTTTTTCTGTTGGGTCCAGCACACCTGCTCTTTGGCTGGGCCACAGGAGTGTTGGTGACAGAACAGAAACGAGATGAGTGCTTTCCCATCACACAAGCAAGGACCCCTGCCCTTCTGTAAACCAGGATCCATCAAAACCTGATACTAGGAACAAGGATCAGATTCAGCCACCTGTGGCTCTTAGAGCCAAATCTGGATCGGTATGGCTTCTTCTACAAAGAAAATGAAATTTTTACATTAAGGGGCAGTTGAGGGCATGAGAGAGGCTAGAATAGACAAGGAAATGGCATGCTAAGGGTTTTTTTTATATGACTAAAGGGCTTCTTAGAGGTACTGCATAGAAAAGGAAATGATAGAGGTGAACAGTGCCCATAATCCAGCTTTTGAACCAGGCACAGATGTGTATGTAGAGTGGCCATCAAGTCAAAGCTGACTTATGACAACCCCAGCAAGGAGCTTCCAAGGCAAGTGAGAAGCAGAGGTAGTTTGCCATTGCCTTCTTCCAAGACAGCCAACGTGGTGTAGTGGTTAAGAGTGGCAGACTCTAATCTGAAGAACCAGGTTTGATTTCCTGCTCCTCCACATGAAGCCTGCTGGATAACCTTGGGCCAGTTACTGTTCTCTCAAAACTCTTTGGGCCTCACCTACCTCACAGGGTGTCTATTGTAGGGAGAGGAAGGGGAAGATGATTGTAAGTTGCTTTGAAACTCCTCAGTGTAGAGAAAAGTGGGGTATAAGCAGGGCTATTTTGGGGCAGGAACACACAGGAACGGAGTTCCGGCTGGCTCCTGAATTGGCCATGCCCAGCAGGAACTCATTAGCATAACAGGTCACACCCAACAGCAGAAACTCATTAGGATTGGCTACATTAGGGCTGTGTGGCCTAACATGCAAAGGAGTTCCTGCTACAAAAAAAGCCCTGGGTTTTGACAACAAACAAGGTAAACAGAATAAGAAGCAAAAAGTGGGTGTGGCTGGATGACCACACTTCTGGTAACGTGGGGTGTGTGGCCTAATATGCTAATGAGCTGTGCTGTCAGGGTGTGACCTAATATCAGTTTCTGCTGTTGGGTGTGGCCTATTATGCTAACGAGTTCCTGCTGGGCTTTTTCTGCACAAAAAGCCCTGGGTATAAGAACCAACTCTTCTTCTTCTTCCACTGACTCTGCTGAGCTTCCGAGATCTGACGAGGTAGAAGCTACACCGTGCCACCTCCCCTCCCACACAGATATATGCCAGTACAGGGAAACAGTTGTGCAGGGTGGTCCTGTGTGTATTTATGATTTATTGTGAGACTTCATGTCTGCCACTTTCTGGTTAAAAACTTGCAAAAACCTGTGCTTGGACTTCAGAAACTTTTAATCCATATGTCAATTACCAGTAAAGTTAAATTGTATGTTTTCAGTTACATGGCTGGACTTTTTAATACTGGCTTTGTGTCTGTCTCTTGTTCTCAATTTGGACATTGTTGGCTCATTAGTTATAAAAAGGTGGCTGTACTAGACAGTATAAGTGAATCACTCATAGTTGTCAGAAAAATAAATAAAATCAGAATAAAGAAACGCTGTTGAAGAGCAAGTGCCAGGTCCAGACTTGGCTGAAAATCTGTGCAGAAACCCATTTTGTGTTCAGGTACCATCTGCATTTTTCTGTTTGCCCCCTTTCAAGAAGAGAAAGTTTATGGATCCCTTTCTTTCTTGACACATGAAACAGACTGCTAAAAGGCACTTTGTCAACCGAGCGAGTTTATATTTGCATCATGTTTGTCTTGAAGGTTTTTAATTTGTGTTTTAAGTAGGGGGTTACTCATAAACGATCTATTAATTGCTCTCTGGTGTTGAGTTTAAAATCCTTCCAGCCTTGTAGTCTATTTAGCTTGCCTGTGAGTGCCAGCAATCTTAATTGTAGGATACTTCGTCAACATTTAATCAGGGGTCTGTTTTAATGTGGCATTGATGTGTTGGTAGCTCTCTTCCTACAATCCATCATGCGTGAGCAGCCAGAGAAGACTCTGACACCATTGCTCCGCATCACTTTCTTGAGCCCTTGAGTATTCTGGCTAGGCAGCCGGCTCACTTTCCTTTACAGCAGCACTCCATCTCAACAGTTCAACCCAATTTTTGTCAATGTCTTCAAAGGTTAACTGTGTAAGGCGCCTGTGTTTTCGAAATGCTGAGTAAAACTCTTGTGCCCTGGAATGGATGTAGCAACTTCATGGCGTACAGGAGTGACAGGGTTTTCTTTGCAATGACACTTCTTTCTTTTATATAAATGTATAGTTTTGTGTTCCTTGAATTTAGTGACAACACCAACCCATTCTTTGTGTAATTATTTTTGCAGCCTTTATGGCAGACACATGCAGGCCGACCCTGACCCTCCGAAGAAGAACAATGACAAATCCAAGAAGATCAGTCGTAAGCCTCTGGCTGCCAAGAACAAATAAGGGCCCAGCACGTCCCATTCTGCCATTTTGTTTTGCATGCCTCTCTCATTCTTTTTTTTTTTAGATATATTTGCTAAGACAAATGACTATTTTATAAAATAAGAGCAAAAATGCCTTTTTCTATCTACATCTATTCACAAAGTATGAACTGCCTTGGTTAATGAGCTCATTAGTACGAGGCAGGCTATAAATGAAGATAATAATAAAAGCTAATAATTATTACCAATTACTGCTTAAATCCTGTAGCCATCGAAACTACTGTAAACCACTTTATCTGCTCTAGAAACATGGCCAAAATGTTTAATTCACACAGCCAGCGATGCTTTACTGCTGCACCAGCCTATGTGTCATTCATATTTTATGTAATACACTGTTTGTTAATAAAACCTTTTTTGTACTATATGCTTCTTTCTTTCTCTCCTTTCCTTCTCCCCCCTCACCCAGACATTGGATTATTTGACTTTTTTTCCCTGCGGCAGTATTTTCAATTATGTGCGGACCATGTTTATAATAATGCATTATTAATAATAAACTGGTTTTCAGCAGGGAAACCAAAATTAAAAGGAAGCATTCTCGGGGGACATATGAAACTGCCTCAAATGTCATCAGGCCATTCAGTGCCTCTGCAACAGGGCTGTCTACTCTGGCTGGCAGGGGCGGTCACAAGGTTTGAAAAGTCTTTCCCAGCAGAGCTTCCTAAGATCCTTTTAACTGGAGATGGCAGGGATTGCTAGGGAGTCACAGGCACATTCATGGTTGCTCTTTAAGGTTCATTTGCTGCTTGGAGTTCAAGTTGTGGCTTCATGCCCTTCTGAACTGACATGACAGCATATAGCCTGGGTGTAGGAAGTGTCATGGGAAACTCCAAGTACCCTTGCAGTGGGGGAAACCAGCTGTGAGAGCTGCATGGCCTTTGCAGATCCACATTAATATTTATGTATCCACATTAATGCTTAACAGCAATGTGGATCAGAGAGAACCAGCACAGGTAACTCAATGCTGTACAGTAGGACAAGGTGTTTGGGATTAGTTTCCATTGCTCATCCTATAGATTTCCTTCCACTGAGCTGACTTCTATGACTACTGTCTACCAAAAGAACAAAGTTTGAGTCCAGTGGCACCTTTAGGGGCAACAAAGTTCTATTCGCGGTATAAGCTTTCGTGTGCATGCACACTTCCTCAGATACCGCATATTAGATATCTGAGGGAGTGTGCTTGCACACAAAAGCTTATACTGTGAATAAAACGTTGTTGGTCTGAAAGGTGCCACTGGACTCAAACTTTGTTCTGCTGCTTCAGACCACCTGAATCAGCCTTTTACCGAGACTAACCCTAACCCTAACCTGAACCGAATCTGCCTTTTACCAAGGCTTTCCCCAGTAAAGAAAGACTTCCTTCTTTATCAGGAAGTTTTTCTCCATCAGAAAAAGTCTTTCTCCATTGGAGGAAGTCTGTCTTGAAGAAAGACTTGGCAGAAGAGAGGCACAGGATCCAACCCTTGCAGTTCAATCCTATATAAGGTTACTCTAGTCTAGGCGCATTGCAGTCAATGGGTTTAAACTAGAATAGCCATGCATAGATTTGTACTTCAAGTTAGAATGTGATAGTATCTTCTTTTCAGTGCAAGTTAGCTAAAATGTAGAGCTTTCTGTGTAAGAAGTTATAATTTTTAATCCACTTTTATTCTTATTGTGTGTCATGATTGTTTTCCTTGAGGTTCTCCTCTCCAGTTTTCTAAATTTAGGTGAAAAACAGGGAAAAAATGTTATCTCCAAGAAAGGCTTCCAGCTGCCAAATGCAATTTTCAACAAAACTTTCTCATTTGAAGAAATAGTTTTCTGCCAATATTTAGTTCTTTTTAATGGAGCAAACGAGAGACCTAAAT
This sequence comes from Gekko gecko, assembly GCA_029375565.1. Classification (NCBI taxonomy): domain Eukaryota; kingdom Metazoa; phylum Chordata; class Lepidosauria; order Squamata; family Gekkonidae; genus Gekko; species Gekko gecko. The sequence goes on along the minus strand of JAPDNY010000011.1, from coordinate 71,823,291 downwards.
AGCATTTAATCGCCACTACAGAAATTCTTAGTTTGAAGGATTTTAGCTAAATGAGTGTGTGAATTTGCCAAAGGATATATTTTTATCTACATAAAGCCTGCATCACATCCAAACCTCAAAATCGTGTTTGGGAACTGATGAAGCAGCCTTTTTTTTCTCATCAGAAATAATGCCGGGTTCTTTTCATCATGTGGGAGAAAATACAGAGTGACCCTGAACAACATGACAAGCAGAACATCCAGCTTTGCAGCAGTGCAGTGACAGGACAGGAGCTGCCTGGAGACTGGACCACATTCATAAGTGGGAAGCCAGTGGGTGGGCTCCAGCCAGTTCTTCTGGTGGTGAAAGGATGGGGGGGGGGCGGTCCTTTTTAACCACTGAAAAGACTTGCATAGAATAAGGCCTTGGAGGCAGGGGAGGCTCTAGGAAAGAGCGGGATTAGGTTATATGGGGTGGGAAAGATGACTGGATCCAACCGAGTATCAACGCCATGGGGTCTTCTTTCTGAATTCAAGATCACAAAAACTAGTTGTATATGTTCTCATATAATTCAGGAAGGAGTCCAAAATTTCAGTTCATGATCCTGTATGGAATTGCCTTAATCCATATGAGCAGTTGGTTTAAAACAAAAGAATGACAAGCACCAGCCTCAGATGAGGGGCTGACTAGTAATGCTGCTGAAATTTAGAACTGGTAAATTCATTTTATGATCTTTTTCTAGTCCAGGAATCCCCAGCCCTTTTGAGCCTGAAGAAGAAAAATTGTTTTTTAAATCCCACTTTTCTTTACCCGAAGGAGTACGTGGCTTACAATCGCCTTCCCTTCCTCTCCCCACAACAGGCACCCTGTGAGGTAGGTGGGGCTGAGAGAGCTCTGAGAAAACTGACTGGCCCAAGGTCACCCAGCAGGCTTCATGTGGAGAAGTGGGGAATCAAGCCCAGTTCTCCAGATTAGAGTGCACCACTCTTAAGCACCACACCACACCGGCCTGTGGGCACTTTTGGAATCCTGACCCAGGGCCGTGGGCACAATCACAAATGGCTGCCAGAGGAGGCAGAGCCAACCATAAAATGTCAAGGAGAAAAGTTATATTGAGGCGGAAGCTCTGTTTAACAGGATGCCTTTGAATCTGCACAGCCAGTCAGAAGTCCTGCTGGGTAAGAGCCCCACCTAGCCCCGCCCATTCTCTGAAAGCACTTGGCAGGCTCCAGGAAAGGTGTCGTCATCAGGTGTCACGGTGCCCATGGGTGTCATGTGGGGAACCCCTGCTGTAGGCAGTGGAGGCTCGTCCATTAGGCAGTCCCCATCAGCTGAGGCTGTGGCTGCCCCAAGGCCCTGCCTGCCAGCCCCATTGGTGTCTTTACCAGACAGTCCCAGTGGGGGGAGGGAGGGCAAGCTGCTCACTACGGAGTCAGCCTCTCCTTTGGCTTGGTTTAAATGAGCATTCCAAGGAAGCCGCTCGATCACTCCAAAGACACAAGCAGGTTATTTTCCCCCCCTTTCAGTCAGACCCATCCACACCAGTACACTGGTTCACTGGGCAGGGGTAACTATGTGTTTGTGTTGTATTGTCTTTAATTGTGTGTAGGTGTGTAATAAAAATAAACCTTGTGTTAATGTTTTGATAGTTGGCTAAGCTTGGTGGAAAGGAGACATAATAATGTTTTTTTAAAAAAACAAAACCTTTCTGCTGCTTTCTGAATCCCTGGCTGGTCAACAGATCCATAAGAACCCACTGACCATGCTTGCCAATATTTCTTTTTTCCTTCCCCAGGTTAGGGAAGAAAAAAATTGACCAATCAAGGGCTCTTTCAGATACAGAAATGCATTGGCTACTCAAACTTGAGAAGATGGCACCAAAGAATTTAAACAGAGAGGTCAGGATACATAGAGCACCCTTTCCTTCCTGCTCTCTGATCCTTTCGTTTCAGGTAGAATGCTACACTTAGGGGCAATTTCCTATGCTTCTGCTCTCTCCTCTCTTGCACGCACACAAAGAACGTGCATGACTTCTCCATCCTGCACCATGCTCTGCTGCAATAAAGGCTTGAGCACTCTGCTACTTTCCAAGGTTCCCTGGCAGTGCCAAATCCAGAGAATCCAACAGCTACTAAGCCCCATGTGAACTAGGAAGTGCACCATTCCTTTAAAGGCTGCATTCCTAGGGTTGCCAGGTCCCTCCTGGCCACCGGTTGGGGATTGGGGGCAGGGTTGCTAGATCCAGTTTGAGAAACTCCTGGAAACTTGGAGATAGAGCCTGGGGAGGACAGGGACCTCAGTGGGGTACGATGCCACACAGTCCACCTTCCAAGCATCCATGTTCTTCAAAGGAACTGATCTCCGTAGTCTGGAGGTGAGCTGTAATTCCAGGGAAAAACCAGGTACCACCTGGAGGCTGGCATTCCTGTTTCCTTATTCAGAATCAGGCCTATGCAGTAGAATGAACCCAGACTGGTATGCTGTTGTTCAAGCACATACCACTTTAATTCAGCATCTTCCTCTCAGGACCTTTTACTTCCCCCTTCAGACCCTGAAGACAGCAGCCATTTTCTATTAGTAGGAGGGTAAATCTGAGAGGATTGTCACAGATCTGTGTCTCAAACTTTCCACAGCATCAGAATGAAGAGGAACTTCTCTTTTAGTGGGAGGGAGGGGGATACATAAGAGCCCTGCTGGATCACACCACTGGTTCATCTAGTCCAGCATCCTGTCTCATAGGGTGGCCAACCAGTTCCTCTGGAGGGCCAAAAATAGGGCTTAGAGGCTAAGAGCTTCCCCTGATGCTGCCTCCTGACTCTGGGACTCAGAGGTTTGATGCCTCTGAATGTGGACGTTCCCCTCAGTCACCATGGCTAGTGGCCATTGATAGACTTGTCCTCCATGAATCTATCTAATCCCCTTTTAAAGCTGTTTATTCCTGTGGCCATCACTATTACTTCTGGCAGTGAATTCCACATTTTAAGCACTGTCTTTTAGGATTTGTTCCCTGGCTCTGAAAGGGAGAAGAAGGAAAAGGGTGATAGAAGGCGAGTCCTCCACTAATTCAGTTGTTGAGCAGAATATCTACTAATGGGGAAAAGCTGGAGATGTCATTTCGCCCGCCCGCCCCATATAAACTTCCTTGTCCAAAGAAAACTAAGCCTTCAGTCTGTTCAGTTGCTTGAGAGTGAATCATTGAATTAGGACTTCTGATGAAACATGCATATGACTGCACTGTTAGTGGTACATCAAAGGCAGTCTGCACATGTTAATCATTTTGTCTGCAGTGTTAATCATTTTGTCACCACAGCTTTTGGAAAAGAAAAGGCAAGAAAGTCGTCTTTCTCCCCTGAAACCCACAAGCCTTAATCTTAGGGCTGCCAATGTCCAGGTGGTGGCTGAAGATCTCCTGGGAGTACAACTGATCTCCAGGTGACAGAGGTAAGTACACCTGGAGCAAATAGCTGCTTTGGAAGGTGGACTGCCCTCCTCAGTCTCCACCCCCAAAATCTCCAGGTATTTCCCAATCTAAAGCAGGGAACTCTATTTAATAAGTGTGGGGGGGGCATATCCTTTCACTTTAACACATGGCCCCATGGCAATGGCCACCTTGTTTTGTGTTACTCATGGAAAAAACATTCTTGAGCTAGGATTTTGGTGAGTTCAAGATGAAACTGAGACCTGCAGTGCTCATATCCTTTGTCTCATAATCCTTATTCTTCTGATTGTCATGTTGAGTAGTGGGTTTTAGGGGAAAGGGTTACATGGCAGGGTTTCTCTCCTAAATGGAACAGCTAGGTTTAGGGGTTGTCAGGTCCTCTCCAATTGGAGGTTGGAGGGAGTTCTCTGGGAGTGCAAGGGGTGGGGCACCATCGCCATGCACAATGTCCCCAGTGTGATGATGTCACATGGAAATGACATCATCACACCAGGAACACCATGCGGCAATGCTCTGGTGTTTGGGCAAAATTCTATGGTTACCATAAAATTTTGCCCAAAATACTAGAGCATCTCTACATGGCGCACCCAGCATAATGATGTCGCTTTCGCCTGATGTCCTGACACCTGTTTTGTTCAACATCTTTATAAATGATTTGGATGAAGGAATAGAGGGAATGCTTATTAAATTTGCAGATGATACTAAATTGGGAGGGGTAGCAAATACAATAGAAGACAGAGTCAGAATACAGGATGATTTTGACAAACTGGAAAACTGGGCTAAAACAAATAAAATGAATTTCAATGGGGATAAATGCAAAGTTCTGTCTTTAGGTAGGAAAAATCAAATGGATAATTATAGGATGGAGGAGACTTGTCTTGACAGTAGTATGTGCGAAGGATCTAGGGGTCTTAGTAGACCATACACTAAATATGAGTCAGCAGTGTGATGCGGTAGCTAAAAAGGCAAATGTGATTTTGGGCTGTATCAACAAAAATATAGTGTCCAGATCACATGAAGTGATGGTATCACTTCGCTCTGCTCTGGTTAGACCTCACCTAGAGTATTGTGTTCAGTTTTGGGCACCACAATCTAAGAAGGATATAGACAAGCTGGAATGTGTCCAGAGAAGAGCAACAAAGATGGAGAGGGTTCTGGAGACCAAGTCCTATGAGGAAAGGTTGAAGGAACTGGGTATGTTTAGCCTTGAGGTGACTGAGGGGTGATATGATAACCATCTTCAGTTATTTGAAGGGCTGTCATATTGAGGGTGGTATGGAGTTGTTTTCTGTTGTCCCAGAAGGTCGGACGAGAACCAACGGGCTGAAATTAAATCAGAAGAGTTTTCAACTAAACATTAGGAAGAACTTCCTGACTGAGCGGTTCCTCAGTGGAACAGGCTTCCTCAGGTGGTGGTGGGCTCTCCTCCTTTGGAGGTTTTCAAACAGAGGCTAGATGGCCATCTGACAGCAATGCTGATTCTGTGAACTTAGGCAGATCATGAGAAGGAGGGCAGGGAGGGTTGCATCAGCCCTTAGTTCTTGTGGCCCTTTCTTACATGCCTAGGGAAATGCTGATTGCCATTTTGAGGTCAGAAAAAAAATTTCTTCAGGCAAGTTTGGCCAGAAATTTTGGAGGTTTTTGGTCATCTTCTGGGCATGGAACAGGGGTCACTGGGGGTGTGGGTGGGAGGTATTTGTGAATTTCCTGCCTTGTGCAGGGAGTTGGACTAGATGGCCCTGGAGGTCCCTTCCAACTTTGATTCTATGATTCTATGACTATGTTATCATGCTGGGGACATTGCGCCGGGTGGTGGCTGTTGAGGGCGGGGTAGGAGCCTGCCAAATTAGGGGATCCCCTGCTCCCACCTGGGGACTGGCAACCCTAGCTAGGTCTGAGTCCAGTAGCACCTTAGAGACCAGCAGGATTTTCCGGGTATAAGCTTTTGAGAGTCAAAGCTCCCTTCCTTGTCTTGTATCTGACAAAGCAAGCTTTGACTGTCGAAAGGTCTCACTGGGATTGTTTTGCTCAGCACTTTGCAGATAAAATCTCTCAAATCCAATTTGAACTCTACATTAGCAGTGACAGGGTTGAATGCTGTCAGGGTGGCAACTGGTCCAATTGTGTGGGATACTTTTCAGTTTATTCAGTTTTTAGGAGATGAACAGGATTCTTGGAAGTTTGGGACCTACCACCTGCTTGTATGATCCTTAAGGGTTGCTTAAATCTTCGGGGGGGGGGTGACTGACTGGGTTCAAGAGGTAGTTAATGCTTCCTTAAGAGAGGGAGAGGGCAGTTCCCCCAGCCTTGGAACAAGCAATGGAGCATCCACTTCCAAAGAAGGCTACCCTTGACCAGGAGATCTCACTAATTATAGCCCAGTCTCAAATGTTCCATTCTCAAGCAAGTGGTGGCTGGAAAACTCCATGCTTTCCTGGATGAGGCAAATTGTTTGGTTTAGACCTGGTTATGGGACTGAAACAGGTCACCCTGATGGGTGACTTGCACCAGAAGATGGACAGAGGGAGTGCAACTCTGTTGATTCTCCTGGACCTCTCAGTGGCTTTTGAAAGCATTGATCATGATATCTTTCTGGACCACCTACCTGGACTAGTTTACAAGGCATTGTTCTGCAGTGGTTCCAGTCCTACCAGGAGGGTAGGTTTCAAAAAGTGGTTTGGGGGGACTCCTGCTCATCCCTTTGGCCTATGAGGTCCCACAACTTTCCATCTTGTCCCCTATGCTCCTTAACATCTACATGACGCCACTGGTGAGGTCATGCAGATGACTCTCAGCTCTGTTTCATGCTTCCAGCTGATCCCAGGGAGACTGTAGAAACTCTGAACCACTGCCTGGAGTCAACTTTGAATGAAGAAGAAGATATTGGGTTTATACCTCACCCTTTGCTTGGAGTCTCAGAGCGGCTTATAATCTCCTTCCCTTCCTATCATCACAACAGACACCCTGTGAGGTAGGTGGGGCTGAGAGTGCTCTGAGAGAACAGCTCTGAAAGAACTTTGACTGACCCAAGGTCACCCAGCAGCTGCATGTGGAGGCATAGGGAAATCAAACTCAGTTCTCCAGATTAGAGTCTGCCACTCTTAACCACTACACCAAACTGGCATGAGGGCTAATAAACTGAAGCTTAACCCTGACAAGATGGAAGTGCTACTGGTGGGTGGAAGGTCTGACCTGGGATTTAAGTTGTCATCCATTTTGGATGGGATTAAGGGAACAGGTCCATAGTTTGGGGGTGCCCTTCGACCCAGATCTACTGTTGAATAAGCAGGAGGGCCTGGCGTGATGTGGTTCACGGGGTCGCGAAGAGTCAGACTCCATTGTGCGACTGAACAACAACAACAACAAGCAGGTGGCAGCTGTGGCCAAGAGTCCCTTTTATCAAATTTGACTGGTTAGAGTAGATAACTTTAGTGCAGACTATATGGAACAGCCCTTGTGAAGTGTTCAGAAACTTCAATTAGTACAGAATGCTGCAACCAGGATGTTGCCTGGAGGGTGTTCTAGGGACCATTTGTTTCTGCGCACAAGTCAAGATGCTGGTCTTGACATTCAGAGCTCTGTATGATTTGGGAAAATGTACCTGAAGCACCGCTAATCCCTTATGAACCCCACCCCCCCAATCATTACAGTCATTTTTGGAGATCCTGCTTTGGAGGCCTCCTGAGGTTAGACAGGTGGCAGGAGAGGGCCTTGTTGGTCATGGCACCAAAGCTCTGGATCTCTCTCCCAGTGACATTCATCTGTCCCTTTCTGTTCCCACCTTCCACCAGTGGGTGAAGACCTTTTTGTTTCATTTGACAATCCCACAATGATCCCTCCTTCCTAACCAATGTTTGTAGGTGTTTTAACTCTGTCTTAACTCTTTTAAGGATGGTTTTAATCAGGGCTTCTTTTGTAGAAAAAGCCCAGCAAGAACTCATTAGCATAATAGGCCACACCCAACAGCAGAAACTCATTAGCATATTAGGCCACACACCCCATGTTACCAGAACTGTGGTCATCCAGCCACACCCACCTTTTGCTTCTTATTCTGTTTACCTTGTTTGTTGTCAAAACCCAGGGCTTTTTATGTAACAGGAACTCCTTTGCATGTTAGGCCACACACCCCTAATGTAGCCAGTCCTGATGAGTTTCTGCTGTTGGGTGTGGCCTGTTATGCTAGTGAGTTCCTGCTGGGTGTGGCCAACTCGGGAGCCAGCCGGAACTCCGTTCCTGTGCGTTCCTGCCCAAAAATAGCCCTGGTTTTAATTATGTATGTTTGAGAGAGGGGTTCATTTTAATGGTTTTACAGTGTAATTTTATCATGGATGTTTTAAATGGTTAGCTGCCTTGGTAGCCCTTGTAAGGGTGGAAAGGCAGGATACAAATTTTGATGATGATGACGACGATAGCTCAGTGGTTATATGAACTAGAGCATAGTTCTATTCCAGCAGGTCCAATGGGTCTCTCAGATTAATAACCTGGAGGAGCCCTGTGCCAGGGCAATCGGAAATGGGTGGGCATTTGTCAGTGGGACAGGGAAGGCCTGCAGCTCCTACTTTTGCATGGAGGAAGACCCTGACATCTCCAGCTGGGAGGACTTCAGATAGCAGAGCAGGGAAATCCTCTGTCTGAGACTATGGAGAGTTGATACCAGTCAGATTAGAGAATACTGGGACACAGACTGGTTTCAATATAAAACATTCGTATGTTCAGTCTTCCACAATGTGTGCAGGATATGGAACGGTTCATGTCTCCCTAATTTTCTTTTAATCTCCACTGGAGCCAGAGCTTTCATCCTGCCTGGCCACCTTCCACTTTGCACACTACTGCAGGAAAACATCGTTCATTCATGAGCTTGCAGCTACTTATTATGTAGCCTGTGGATGAAGAATTCAATAGTAATCTATTTTGAGGCTGGACACAAAAATCAAACCTTAACTTAAAATCAGGACCCTAACAAGTGTAGGGGGCCAGGGTAGAAAGTTAATGTCAGAGAGTCTTTGTATTACATATCGTTAGGAAGACTGTTTTGGGGAGGTGTTCAAAATGCAATATCCATCCTTTACTTGCCCTGGAATATGATGCTGCAGGTGGAAGAGAAAGCAGAATAGCTGAGGTGGCACCCTGTGAAATGTATTTTTTCCATTCCGTTGCTTGCAAGACACAGGGCACAAATGTCTCCCAAAGACTTGACAAGCACATCCTTGGGAATTCAGTAGGGATTTCCTTTTCTCTAGCCTTATTCTTGCATCTGCTCCACCAATTAAAGACTCCAAATAATTCAAAGGCAGCCATGCAACACCAATTGCTGGAGGAAGCACTAAAAATATGATTAAGCCCTTAAAAGGCAGAGCCGTGCTTCAGCAGTGAGCGACGTGCTGCCTCCTAAATACTGTAGGACCAACGGATCCTAATTATTCTGTATAAGAATTTATATACTGCTTTTCTACTTTGACAAATCTACAAAGCAGCATATAGGTAGAACCCAAAATTCCCAAATCAAATTACAACTGAGTATAAAATGAACCAGAAGCACACATAAACTGCAGATCAGCAATCCACTGGTGCAATCAAAATTCAGAGCTAGATAAAACAACAGAAATAAAAATCAACTGTTCAGAGTCAGGAAGAATACTAATAACACTGTCGAATGATAATAGTGTAGAGTCCTTTTTTCATCATTACAGTTTTGGTGATCAAACTGCTTGTAAAGGGAGCTCACATTACCCATAGTTTTCACAATACTGATCATTCCCAGGTTGTATAAAAAGGGCAACACATGTGACTAGCAGCTTCATCACATGCAGTCAGATATACAGATTTATTGAGGGTACACTTTTGCACATACCAAAGCTAGAAAAGTATGCACATTGCTTTATCCACACCAAATGGCAAGTACACATATTGGGGAAATCATGGGTAGCATAGTCTTCCCTCTCAGTTCCACCTGGACAGGTGTACATAGGGTTGCCAGGTCTGGGTTGGAAAATACCTGGAGATTTTGGGGGTGGATCTGTGAGACGGCAGGGTTTGGGGAGGGCAGGGACCTCAGCATGGTACAATACCATAGAGTCCACCATTCAAAGCAGCCATTTTCTCCAGGGGAGCTGATCTCTGTCAGCTGGAGATCAGTTGTAGAAGCAGGATATCTCCAGGCCCCACCTGGAGGCTGGCAACCCTAGGTGCACCTGGGAAGAGGCAGTTCTACAACTAGTCAGTTTCTAAACTTCTAGGAGAAGCTGGTAAGGCCTGGTTCCCACAGAACAACAGCTATCTGCTGACTGCTTGAAATTCAGACGGCTCCATCTGGCAGAACTTCTGTACTTGCAAGCTCACCACATGATCCCACCTCATCCACACCACTGCAAAATTGGTGGCTCCATGTGCATACAAAGCACCACTGTGTGGAGCAACCTCCATGTGGTTTGCATTTGAACTGTGGCTGCTTCTTTATTCAAATTAGGCCCAAATCTCTGGGCCAGCTCATATTTGCAACTTGTTGATTGTCCCCATTGTCTTGTATGGAGGAATCACAAAAAGAGCTTCCATACTATCTGGTGTCAATGCAAACACAGCATGTCTTATAGAGTCAGTTTGCACTTTCAATTTATGACCAATATGTCTGCATGAATCCTTTCAAATTCAGCATCCCATTTGGTGAAATAGGTGCCACTATACTCCTATCGGTCTATGTATGTCTCAATGAGCTACCCTTGGGTCCAGTCACACATAGAATTAGCCACGTGATCGGGACGAATGCTGGGCGAATTTTACGGGCATGATCACACAAAAACATCTGGCAAGTGTCCCGTACCTGTTGGCAACCCGTATCGCCCTGCTGAAGATGCAGAGTAAAAAGATACCTGGGAAAGTGCAGTATTTTCCGGGAAACGCGCGGTGCGGGTAGGTGTCGGATTGCGGAAGCACTGGTATCCCGTCGCATCCGGCGCCCATCTGCATCCCACCAGATTTTTTTTTTACGCCTCCATAGTATGCATGCAAATGTGGAACTACACATGCTCACAGAGACATTACTGCTGAACCGCCTCGCCCTTCTCTGCCACGCTTCACCATCAACATGTGATCGGCAACTGATGGCCTGAGCACGGAGCCTCAAGGGAACGTCTGATCGCAATACTGTGCTCCATTTTGTTCTGGGACAAAAAGCCTCACTCCCCAACCCCGGATTATCTCATTTGTGTAACCGGGACCCTTGTATGGTCTGTAGGCAAGGACTCAAATGCCGGAAGAAAGAGAGAGATGAACTTCAAAAGGGAACTGTATTAGAATATAGTTGTACAGCTTTGCTAGCAGTGAGATGGTTAGATACAGCTGTGGGACCTCAAGTCTGCCTCAATAAGATGTCAACTGGCTAGATTGGAACCTCCACCCTCTTCCTCTCCAGAAATGCATAAGTGAATCACAGAAACCAAGCCCTTTGCACATGTACCAAGGAGCATTTTTTAATGGTATTTCATGTTTTCCCAGGGTTGAGAATTTGCATTCCGGAGTTTCTGGTCTGGCCCTTTGCTCAAATTAAGCTCTGTGTGCCTAACAGTGTCATACATCAACACCTCGACTAGTGTGACAATTAATCAACCAAGCCTTTCAAGTGGATGGCAGACGTACCATTCAAGAGTCATTTTGATATGCTGTCAAGACTGCAGAGGACCTAATGCTGAAAAATATCCAGCTACATCATTTGCCTGCATAATTATATTGACTATTATGTTTTTTACCGGCTAATCTTCAAAGAAAATATTGAACAACAAGCCCAGTATTAAACACTGTGTGTCAGTCCTTCATAAGTTCAGTCTCGCAAAACAAAGTTTTTAAAAAGGCAGTTAAACACTGTCAAATGTGGTTTTTTTAAGTGTCTTTTTAATTAAACGATTCTTCAAGGACTGGAGCATAAGCTTCCTATAAACTCAGTGGATTTAATGTTCATTATTTTCACTTGTAGCATGGCAAGGATTCTGAGCCGAGTGGGAAAGTGTGTATGGGAAATGTGCCAAAGGGGTTCTCCCACAGATGTGAATACCAGGAGGAGGTTGGCAGGGTCTTTCACACCCACTTCTCGCTTGCTTTGCCATATGGCTAGTGATCTGTGGGGAAATGCCCACATGACTGGCACTGCCCATGTGGTTCCAGGGTTCACCTGCACTTATCAGCCAAGCGTGATCATAACATGGGGAACTACTGGCCACCCCCATTTCAGCTGAACATGAGGGTGACCTTGGGCTTATAAACAGTGGATTTATAAATGACCTCGGCATATGGTTGCCAATCTCCAGCTGGCACCTGGAGATCTCCCACTCTTACAATTGATCTTCAGACAGCCAAGATCAGTTTCCTTGGAGAAAACTGGCTGGGTGGAGGGTGGCCTGTATGGTGTTCTACCCTCCTGGTCCCTCCCCTCCCCAAATCCCACCCTCCCCAGGCTCCACCCCCAAAATCTCCAGGTATTTCCCAACCCAGGGCTGCCAACCCCATCTCCACAGATAGGCTGAACTTTTGTGTGTGAACATGAAGAACTCCACCCTAGGCTCTTCTGCTAGCACCTTTTCTGGCTCGCTCTCATCTGAAAAGCCAAGTATTATCAGGAGATTAGGAGAGCGAAATTGGGGCTACAGTGATGAGGCAGTTAACTTCAGACAGGGTTTTGTACAAGTCAGAATTTAATATTCAGAATTAAGTCAAGGATCAAACATAATTTTCAACAAGTTCTAATTTCCACTGTATGTAATCTTGAGTCCACAGGTTCTTGTGGGGATTTGCTGCAGCGGGGAGAAATTAGGATCGATCTCACGCATAACCTTTCCCATTGAAAATTCTGTCTCTGTTCCTCTTCCTTCATGCAAATACACACACACAGAGTTCCTTCTGTGTTATTTCTGATGTGTTAACACGTTATCTTTAACACAACAGGTACAATTTGCTATGAAGGCTCAGTGGTGTGACACGTTACTTTTAAAGAGAGGATTGTGAACATTTGTTCACGTGGCAGTTTTCAGGAGGAAGCCACCAAGAGATTATTTTGATTTTAAAGCCAGGATCAGGTGTGTGGACGTTTTGACACCTTGTGGGCACGTGCTGAGACTGCACCTTGACCTAATTCAGTGCATGCAGAAGTACCCAGGCTCATTCCCTGCATCTTTAATTAAAAGGATCTCAAGTACCAAAGCAGCTGCCAAGGACAGCAGACAACACTGAACTAGATGGACCAGTTGCCTGACTCAGTATATGGCAGCTTCATATGGTCAAATAGTCCTTTACTGAAAACAAGGTTGTGGGAACTAATCTACAAAGTGTGGTATAAAGTGCGTAATTGTGAGCAGGGTGCCCAGATAGTTATTACCTCTTTTCATTGGAAACATGGTCCATACCTGCCATGCTTAGCTGGGGGGTGGATTTAAAGTTGCCTACCATAAAGGATTACCCCTATGAAGGAGGAGAGGATGCTTACATCTTTACCAGTTACTTCACTGCTAAAGATCTGGCCACTGTGGTGTGTGCCCTGATTACATCAAGATTAGATAACTGCCATGCACCCTATGTGGGGTTCAGAAACTTTGGTTGGTGCAGAATCTGCTGCCGGGATGTTTTGACTGGAGCGGGTCATAAGGACCATATCACTCAAGATTTAGCCCATCTACACTGGCTCCCAATTTGTTTCCAGGCACAATTCAAGGTGCTGGTCTTCACCTTCAAAGCCCTATATGGTTTGGGACCGACATACCTTAAGCACCACCTACTTCCTTATGAACCGTCCTGACCACTACAGCCATCATCCAAGGTCCTGCTCTGGGTGCCTCAGCCTTCTGAGATTAGGTGGATGGCGAGCTGAGAAGAGGGCCTTCTTGGTCAAGGCACCAAAGCTCTGGGAACTCTCTCCCCAGGGAGATCTGTCTGTTCCTTTCTATTTCCATCTTTCACCAGCAGGTAAAAAACATTTTGTTTTGTTTTTTGGCATGCCCTTAGTGATCCCTTCTTCCCGACCAATGTTTTTTGCTGCTTTTATGTATTTGTACATATTTTAACTGTTTTTAATAATTTTAATGATGTGTTTTGGGGAGTGATTTTAATGGTTTTAAAGTGTGATTTTTATCATTGTCACATGAGTCATTCGACACTCCCCCCCTGCTGTCGCTGGAGCTCAAACCCTGAAGAAGCTCAGCCACCATGCAGTCAGCCCCCCAAAGGCAGCCAGGGCCTCGGACATCTGAGGGGGGGAGGGGGGTTTCGTCACCACACCCTACCCTGCACTCCTCCTGGATCACTTGCCATCCTTCTCTTTCAACGTGGCTCCGCACACCTCAGGCAATCCTCCCTGGCCCCTTCTGGCTGCCTCTTCCTGCTTCCTCTGCTTTCCCCCAGGCCTGCCTCCACCCTTCCCTGCACTGCACTGCTCCTCTATTTAAGCGAAGATGCTGGGGTTCAGGCAAGGCCCCGGTCCTAGGCATCTCTTCTGGGGCAGGGCACCCAGCAAACACTCGGTTGTTACCGGGCCACAAGTTCTCCATCCTTGGGGGTGTCTCCTTCTGTTCCACCAGTGTTGACTCTGGTACTAAGCCAATGGGGTACATTCGTGCCAGGGCCAGGCTTCCCCAATGGCACTCCCTCAGTCTCCCCAGGCTTCCAGGTAGGCATGGGCCCTGGCAAGGGGGAGCTGCCGGGTGTTGGGGGGATGGGGGTCACGGGAGGCCCATCGCTGGGACAATCATGTATGTTTTAAATTGCTGAGAGACGGAGGGGACCAACTTGAAAATCAAGTCAGGAACCAAAAGGTTGGGCAACTAGAAAATAAAATAAAATGCAAGTATTTATTACACAGTGCCAAGAATCTTAGGATTAAAAATGGCATACATAAGATACCATTAAAAACTCAGTTCATAATATACAGCAACAAGGTGAAGTTGCACATCTAATAATGAAGAATCACAATGATGGTTACACTTGTATATTAACCAAAGGACCCAATGCGTTTCAGCCCAAAGGGCCTTCTTCGGTGGTCAAAAACTAACATACACATACAACTGTAACAATATCAATATAAAATGTAAAATATCTTTTTTTAGGCCCAGCAGGTTGTGTGTGAGTCACTAAAAAAGCGAAGCTCCAAGCAATGGTTTTAAATCAATTCTGCATATACTGAGCCCTCACTCATTAAAGGTGAGGAACCACCATTCTGTCCTGGGCCATAATTCAATTCCCAAGGTGTGGTCATGTGTCAACCAGAGGCCAGGGCGCTGGGTCCTTCAGTTAATATACCTGTGTAACCAGATTGGAGAGCCAGTTTGGTGCAGTGGTTAGGATTGCAGACTCTAATCTGGGAGAACCGGGTTTGATTCCCCATTCCTCCACATGCAGCTGTTGGGTGACTTTGGGTCAGTCAAAAGTTATTTCAGAGCTGTTCTCTCAAGAGCAGTTCTCAAAGAGCTCTCTCAGCCTCACCTACCTCACAGGGTGTCTGCTGTGGAAAGGAAGGAGATTGTAAACTGCACTGAGACTACTTTAGGTAGTGAAGGGTGGGGTATAAATCCAATCTCTTATATCGTTGTTGTTATTATTATTCCTTGTTACTGGACATGCAACTTCACCTTGTTGCTGTATATTAAGATCTAAGCTTTTAATGGTATCCTACGTATGCCATTTTTAATCCTCAGGTTCTGTGCGCTGTGTAATAAATATTTGCATTTTATTTTATTTCATTGTCTTAAATTGTTGGCCCTTGGTGGCCCTTGTGAGGGCAGAAAGGTGGGATATAAATTTTGTAACTAAATAAATAAAATTAAATAGCAATGGTGGGAATAATTGTACAAGATGTGGGAATAACTGTGAACAAATTAATACCTGGACCATGTGTGCTGGACAACTGTTTCTTCTTCCCTGCATCTGATACTGATGCTGCAGTCTTGCCATTCTTGGCTTCAGTCCAGTTGGGAAAGGCGGCCAGGTTAATCTTGTGCAGTAAGAATAAACAGGTGTCTTGTGGCGCTTGGCTGGTACAGCTGTTAACCTGCATAGGAAAACCAGAGATACTGGCTTCTTATCTCACTATACACACTAATTTATTCTGCTCTTGCTTATACCAGAAATTAAACTTTGTTGGTCTTATAGAGGCCACTGGACTCAAACTTGGTTCTCACATCTGTTGTTAACTCATTTATTATCTGTATGCCAACTTGTGGTTATTTACATGTCCTACTATATGTGTTACTCCAATCTTAGCTATATTTATTGCTCAGTTACTTATGCATCTTGACTCTAATCAGCTCTTCCTGGCAACTAACCCACCTACTTGCATGTAATATTTGAGGACATCTGTTTCAGTGTATGTAAAGAAGTCTCTGTTCTCGCATGTACACAGGATTGAGCTTGGTTTGTCTTGGGGTGCCAATGGATCCTAGCTTGGTTTGTCTTGGGGTGCCACTGGACCCTAGCTTCATTCTCACATCTTTTTGTTAACTCTTGAATTTACATGCTAATTTGCTGCCACCTGATCCAATTTCGGCTCTGCATATTCATCTTGGCTCTGAGTGGCCACTGTGGCCCCTCCTAATGGCTGCCCCCCCACCCTCTTTTTTCCTGTAAGTAGCCCTTGAGGAGATTTTATTCCAATTTGTCTGAAGAAGTGTGCTTTGCATATAAAAGCTTACACTTCGAATAAAACTTTGTTGGTCTTAAAGGTGCCACTGGACTCAACCTTTGTTCTGTGTTATCACCAGTTACTGCTACTGGGGATATTCTCTGAACTTTTCTTAACTACGTTTGACTTTTATCTAATTAAGTCTCAGCACCTGATGATCCATCAACACTGTTTGCTATTTTTCTCTCCATAATATATAAAAGTCTGTCCAGTGAGGACTCATTACATATATCTGAGGAAGTAGAATTTAATCCACAAAAACTAGATTATTTTTTTTAAAAATGCTAGTCTTTAAGGTGCCACAAGATACCTTGTGGAGGTTCAGGCTTCTACAGAAGTAGAATATTTTAAAGCTATACTTACATTGCACCTGGAAAAAATCTCTTTGTAATGACTCTTAAACATTTCAATAAAGCACATATAAAGAACAAACAGGAGCCGTGCTGGCTGAATCTCACATATAAAGAGATGGAGAAAGAGAGCTCGCTAGCTTCATTTTCCACAATTCCATGTTTACTTGAAGCTTTTAATCCAGGAAAAAATATTTTAAACAATGTCCACCTTTATGTAAAGGAGAAAGAAGGCCCTTTTGCAGAATTTTCCAAGTGAAAGTTTCATCACAAGAGGACTGAGATTGAATATTCGATGGATAGAATCTTGGCCTGACAAGGCGGCAGCACTAAATCAGTGGAGAGGCTGCCGAGTGAAGATTCTGTAAAGGTTAATTGTCAACTGGAACAGACATATTAGCAAGAGTCAGTTGGCTCAACCTTTACTGAACGGGAAGTAAAGCTCGTAAGAGGAGTACAAGAAGGGGCTGCCCTTGTAGCACGCAGCCGAAGAGACTCAGTCCTCTTCCTATGAATGAAAAAAAGGAGAAGTCAGGCCTCCTTTTAAAGTCCCTTTGCAGGGTGAGTGCAGCAGCTGCCTCATGCGATCAACCTCTCCCCTAATACTAAAATTTGGAGGCCACCCAAAGAAGTTGACTGGCAGGAGATTCAGAACGGGCAAAAGTAAGTATTTATTTTTCAGACAACACATGGAATTCCCTGCGACCAGGTGTGGTGGTTAGACATAAGAACATAAGAATGTCAGAAATGCACGTTGTTCTAAGAACAAAGCTTCTGGAGACAGACCTTTTTCAGTGAAACAGAATTTTTTATTGAATAATACACTCTTGCAAGCGTGGGTGATCAGTCCAGATGAACTGACCACCCCTTGTATTTGAAAGCAGGCAGTTTTATACTTCCTTCCCCGACACTTTGGAAAATAAGAAACACCCTGGCCAGTCCCCATAGGTTGGAGTACGTGGCTCACATTCTCAAATCACGTCTCACCTTTAGGACCCCGTGACAACACGCCTCTGATTACTCTTCCTCTTTTCCTAATTAGTCCACTCCTCTAAACATGCTAAAATCTGTTTACTTTCTCCTAAAAAGGTATTAATCTTCCCAGCCTTCACCTGACATTTTTCCACCATCTACTGCAAATGTCACTCTCAGGTGAGCCTGGTCATTCTTGTGTCATGTCTTCCTGTTACTGGGCTTTCAGACCGCAGGATGTTCTATCCTTAGGTCCAGTCATGTCTTTCATAAGACCACTGTTTTCGCTAACAATCACTTCCCATTTTCTAAGTGTCAGCTATTATGCTTTTAATTGCTCCTTGACCTGATGAAATTTAGGTGTTTTCCAGATAGACTAGACATGCTCTGCCTTCCTTATTTCAAGTTCTAATCTTAGGTCGTCCTGCCTTTTAGTCTTATAGATTCATGAAGCAAATGCACTAAGCTTCCAAGATACATAGAGCACAAGTTTAACATTTTAATCAATAAAAATCTTCATTTTCATTTCTCACAAGAACATAAGAGAAGCCAATGTTGGATCAGGCCAACGGCCCATCCAGTCTAACACTCTGTCACACAGTGGCCAAAATGCACCCTTGCCAAAAAAAAAAAAAAAGTTTTTTTTCCAGATTTGGATTTCAGGAAGGATTTCAGGATTCAATACTATTTAGATCCCCTGGTACCGTTTCTGGAATCAGGTTTGGGTTTTTCTGGGATTTCAGATTAGCTTCCTTTTTCATAATTTTATGTTTATGTGGAGGTTTTAACTCACGAAAATTTGGGGTGACTTTTTCAGGGGGAGTGGAATGGCTGTTTTTTTTTAACCAAATGACACCAATATTGCAGAAAAGGTTGTGTGGCCTGTCCACTAAAGACTCCCCAAGTTTAAAGCAGATTGGACCCCTTGGTCCAATTTTACAGGCCCCGGAACAAGGTGCCCCCATCCATCCTACTTGCAGAGCTGCAAACTGGGAGGGAAAAAATGGTCCTGTCCTCTCAAAGGAGGGAAGGAAGTGTAATGTCCCCTTTTGGCTATGAGTCCCCAGGTTAGAGTACTCACCCAGGCACCCATTCTCAGGTCCATTCAGCAAAGACAAGGTGGCTCAAAACATCAGCCCTTTATTTGCAAGGGGACAACTCCAACAACCAGCAAGTTCAGCTAACTTACGAAACTGGAAACTGAAACAAGAGCTCCACCCAATAGGACCAAACTAAATGACAGATATTAGGGGAGGAGCAGACTGCTCCGTTACAGACATATATACAATAAATATACCACAGAAGGGAGAAAGAGTCAGCCAGACTTACAACTCTGCCAGGCTCTATGCCCGGGATGGGCCAGATGGAAACCACCCTGCCCAAGTCATGCAAGATTTGTGTCAGCTAGGAGCTGCCTTCCCCAAACCTTGTGACACCGACCCAATTGGATCTGATCAGACAGGAGAAATGCCACACCCAAGGAAATTCAGAGAATCAAAGAAAATCAAGACACCTTCTGCTGCTCATGGTAAGCACCCAAACATGAAATACCTCCCAGATTTTCATGGGGGGAAGGGGGAGTGTCATAAAGCCTAAGAATCTTGGATTTGTGTAACCGTTCCAGAAAATCATGGTAATGACCTGAACCAGTGATTTTGTGTATATTTTTGCCTCAAGAATTCCAGAAATGTACACTCCTAGCAGTGATAGTTAATGGTTTAAATGGGGCCTAGACACACTGAAAGAGGTTAGGCCCACCAATGGCTGCTAGTAATGATGGCTAAGTGGAGCCTCTTTATTCAGAAGCAGGGTACATCTTAACACCAGTTCCTGAGGGCAACAGCAGAAAGAAGTTTTGGCCTTTCTGCCTTGCTTCTTGGCTTTGCAGAACCATCTCGCTTGCCACTGTGGGAACCAGGCTACTGGGCTAATGGACCATTTGTCTGATTCTGCAAGGCTCTTATAGTCTTATGTTAATTTCACTGGTAAGATAAAGACAAAGAGTAGGTTTTTAGACCCTGGTTTTCTCTACCAAAAATCCTAAATATAAATACACGTTGATTGGGTCTGAACTGGCAGAGATGGACCAAGAGAGAGATCTTGGAGTCGTAGTGGATAACTCAATGAAAATGTCTAGACAGTGTGTAGCTGCAATAAAGAAGGCCAACGCTATGCTGGGGATTATTAGGAAGGGAATTGAAAACAAATCAGCCAGTATCATAATGCCCCTGTATAAATCATTGGTGCGACCTCATTTGGAATACTGTGTACAGTTCTGGTCGCCACATCTCAAAAAGGATATTATAGCATTGGATAAAGTGCAGAGAACGGCAACTAGAATGATAAAAGGGTTGGAACACCTTCCCTATGAAGAAAGGATAAAATGCTTGGGGCTCTTTAGCCTGGAGAAACGATGGCTGAGGGGTGACATGATTGAGGTTTATAAGATTATGAATGGGACTGAGCAGGTTGAGAAAGAAGTACTTTTCTCCCTTTCTCACAATACAAGAACTCGTGGGCACTCCATGAAATTGCTGAGCAGTCGGGTTAGAACAGTTAAAAGGAAATACTTCTTTACCCAAAGAGTGATAAACATATGGAATTCACTGCCACAGGAGGTGGTGGCAGCTACAAGCATGGAGAGTTTCAAGAGGGAATTAGATAAACATATGGAGTAGAAGTCCATCAGTGGCTATTAGCCACAGGGTATAGATGGGAATTCTCAGTCTGGGGCAGGTGATGCACTCTATTCTTGGTGCTGGAGGGGGCAGCAGTGGGAGGGCTTCTAGTGTCCTGGCCCCACTGCTGGACTTCCTGATGGCACCTGGTATATTTTGGCCACTGTGTGACAGAGTGTTGGACCAGATGGGCCATTGGCCTGATTCAACATTGGCTTCTCTTATGTTCTTACGTTCTTACCTTAGAGTCTCAAAGCAATTTACAATCTCCTTCCCTTCTTCTTCCCACAACAGGCACCCAGGTGGGGCTGAGAGAACTGCTCTTAAGAGAACAGCTCTGAGAGAACTGTGGCTGGCCCAAGGTCACCCAATAGGCTTCCTGTGGAGGAGTAGGGAATCAAACCAAGTTCTCCAGATTAGAGGCCACCACTCTTAACCACTACACTGCACCTATTCTCAGGATGTTTTTGTTTTAGCCTGATATGGGAACAGACAAAAGGTAGACTGAAGGTGGGATGTGGTCTGAACAATTTTGCCCGATCCTCAGCAAGTGTACGAATTTTTACCAGTGTATGATAAGAAGGCCCATTATTTCAGTCAGGGCTAGAAAATTTGGGGATACCCTTAAGGGGATGCAAGTTGTTAATTATGTAATTTATTGTATTTTGTCTCACTGGAGGGGGTTCCTTTGGATTCTCTGCCTCAGTCACGTCTCTGGTTTTATATATCCAAAAGAAAATATGTTTTCAAAAGCCATCAGAAGAGGAATGATTAAGAATGAGAATACTGCTTATAACATAGGACTGAAAAAAGAGGATCTAATTGAACATGATGGCTCTAGATTCAGAAGCTGGCTCTGTTATTGCCTCATTCTCAAATGGTTTGCCATAAACTGTGGACCAGTTTTTAAACAAAGATAACTTGGTGGGGATTAACAGCACAGTGCCATGGAGGGAAGGGAATCCTTCTCAGGTAGCAGAACTCGTCATTATAATTCCATAACCAACCCTCATCTGCAGTGACTAAATGTTTCTTCTTCCCTACAGAGAAATATTATCTTATATTTCTCAGCAAAACAGAGCAGCAAGAAATTCCATACACAAGTGAGTGACAATAATTGGAAGTAATTTCACCAATGCACACAAGGCAAGACCAATAAAAGAAACTCTTCCACCCCCCCAGTAGTCTTTGTAACAATTCTGTGTTACAGTAATATACCTAATCTGTTCTAAATGAAAATACGGTGAGGTTTGTGTGGTACAACAAATAATCACTTTCAGCAGTATGACAGTGATATGTGTTAGTTATTTCTTTCATGACAGATATAAAGTTTCCTTCATCTGTAGTCTTAACTGAGAAGTGAGTCTTTTTAGAAGTTGTTTTTAGAAGCTTTCTTCAAGGTGATAGGCAGAAAGACTTCCAAGCCAGCTGTGCCATTAGCAACTGTCCAGGCAGTCTGTTAAGGGGGAAAATATATATATTTTTCTCAGTTGCGATCCCTGCAGTGCCCTCTGTGTCCATCTGGTCTCTCCTCTTGTACAAACCTATCAGTTAAAATATGAGGCCCTCCTCTGTCCCCCCACCCCCCTTCTAGAGATTACCAGGGATAAGGTCTTTTCTCTAGTTGTACCTAGTCCATGGAATTTCTTCCCCATCACCATCTGTGTGCCCTCCAGCCTGCTGTTTCCAAGCCAAAATATGTTTGAGGCCGATTTATTCATCTTGTAGTAACACTATCTGTGAGGCTGATGGTCTTTCTCCCCCACCCCTTTCTTTCTCTCCTACTTCTAAATGAAATGTTTTATCCCACTCGGCTTTACTTTATCCTGTTAGGCTTTTATTATTGTTGTTTATAATTGATTGTCTTCTTGGTTCTCGTAGCAGTGTTCCTTGCTGCTGCTAGCTGTCACAGAAGCTGAGATGGAATATACCTGTTTAAAAGCAGCCCCATAGCTGAGGAGTTTGGGGGAGGGGACCTGGGGGGGGGCAACCAGCCAACTAAATCAAAGTTAATTAAATTAACTTTGACTTAATTGGTGGAACGCCTAAGGCAGCCCCGCATACACACCCAGGCTCCAGGGTAATGCCCAGTGGCCGCAGCTTCCCTCCCCCACCCCCCATAAGGGCAGATCAGTCACCTGTGTAACTCATAGCCCTACTAACAAGAGAACCGGCGCTGAAATGGGCAACTGCGGTGCGTGCTTCAGAGAAATCCTGGGGGCGAGGATTCCACTCCCTCGGCTCCCTGGCACCAGCCGTCAGCCTTGTCCTCCCACAGTTCCTCCCAGAGCCTTCCCAATGGCTGCACCTGCTTCTAGGTGCTCTTCCCCCGGGGTGGGCAGCCTCGCTGGCTGGCTGGCTCTCCATCCTTCCCTCCCTCGCTTGGTGGGTCATCACCTCCTTGGACCGGCTGAAGGGCTTTCCAGGGCATGGGCAGGCTGGCAAGCAACGGAGCGCCCTTAAGCTGAGGAGCCGCTTTGGGGAGCTGCAGGACAGCCCCACTCTGTGGAACAGCAAAGACGCACCGAGGAAAGTGGGCACCAGCACCAGGAATGGGGGAGGCAGGCACCCCGGAGCAGCAGCAGGTGGCGCGGAGTCACCGGCTACTGGGCTGAGGGCAGAAATGGGGGACAGCCGAGGATTGGGGAGGGGCCCATTAAAACCACGGGGAGGCAGGCCCCATGGGCCCCTGGGTAGCTACGGGCCTGTTTAAAAGTGATATATAATGAATATTAGCTGAAGGAAGAGGAAGAAGGCCAGATGTGGAAAGGGGCTGAAGGCAGAAGAGGAATCCAGCTGTGATGGGGAAGAATTGGTTGATGGAGGGAGGAGGGTTGACTGAGGGTTTTGGGATATAAGGACTTAGCCATGTAACTTTAAATATAAACATCTTATTTAAATTGGACCACTATATATGCAAAACATTTATGTGTGCAATTTCAGCAAAACAGTCACTAGGACTACACATCACGGACATCACATGTGGAATGCCTTGTGGTCAGGGCTATTTTGGGGCACAGGAACGCACAGGAACGGAGTTCTGGCTGGCTCCCAAGTTGGCCACGCCCAGCAGGAACTCATTAGCATAATAGGCCACACTCAAAAGCAGAAACTCATCAGGATTGGCTACATTAGGGCTGTGTGGCCTAACATGCAAAGGAGTTCCTGCTACATAAAAAGCCCTGGGTTTTGACAACAAACAAGGTAAACAGAATAAGAAGCAAAGGGTGGGTGTGGCTGGATGACCACACTTCTGGTAACATGGGGGTGTGGCCTAATATGCTAATAAGCTGTGCAGTCATGGGGTGTGGCCTAATGTGCTAATTAGTTCCTGCTGATGGGTGTGGCCTATTATGCTAATGAGTTCCTGCTGGGCTTTTTCTACAAAAAGAGCCCTGCTTGTGGTCATGAACTTTTCAGCCTCCATTTTGATAGGCTCAGTCTCTACCTCTTGGCCTGTGACTTATTCACCTTTTCTGCCAAAATCAACTCAGAGACTACTATTACTACTACTACTACTTGGGGGGGGGCATTTTTTCATCTCAAGATGCACTGGAATTTGGCTTGGAATCGTGAATATGTGTGTCAGTTTTCCCAACACCATTATCATAGGCCTAAAGCTACCTCAAAGTCTAAGGATTCTGAAGCCTATAAAGTAAATCTGAGAACACAATCCCACTTTGGCGGAGGGGACGGGAATGACTAAACATAACAGAAAGTCCCATAAATAGTTCAGTGTTAACGGTGCACATTAGGTTGGTGTTCATTCTTCTCCTAATCAGTGTCTCTCCCTTTCATTAGTACTAACAGGATAATAGGAGTCATGCATCTTCATTAGGACGCAGACCCTTGCAGCCACAGCATTATTAGCATGAGACTCCTAACTCAGCAGTTCTGAAGACAAAGCCACTTTGGGGGGCTCCTAAACATGAATTTCAGCTGCAACCTTGGCTACTGAAAGCCAGTAACTGAAACGTACGTAACACAGAGCAGGGAAGCTGTGAGACACTCAGCTGCTAACACCTGTCCTTGATCAAGCTCATTGCCTTTGTTTTTAACACCCAAAGCCTGTCAATCTGTACTGACTGCACTGAGACAAGCACTGGCTTGCCCTCGTTGCTACCTACTCACCACTGCTGCGTCTCTGGGTTGCATGTGCTATATAACTTTAGAAGAACAGCTTATTCCCAGCACTGCTTATAACCAGCAGGAGACACAGCCACTGCTTTCCTGCCCAGCAAACCCTTCTACTCTAATCTGTGGGTGGCAGTCAAATAATCTGCTCTCCGTGGCTCTGATGGATGACACAGGATATAATGCTTGAGTAGTCCTCACCCCACGGTTGAAGCTGAAATAGTGATGTATCTAATTTGCTGATTAAAAAAAAAAATCTTGTAAATGAACATCTGAATCTTCTTTATACTGAGCTAGGCCACTAGTCCATCTAGCTCACTATTATCTGCCCTGATCAGTAGCAAATCTCCATGGTCTCAGACACAGGCCTATCCCAACAGCTGCTATCAAAGAGACTTTTCACTGGAACTACCCAGGATTGGACCTGGGATCTTCTGCTTCTCAGGCAAGTGCTTAGCTTCCAAGATCTGATGAGATCGGGCTAGCCTGGGCTATGCAGGTCAGGGCCAAGAGTTGGGAAATCTGGTTTCAAATCCCCCCCCCCAAAAAAAAAAATAAACCTCACACTCTCAGCCTAACCCACATCACAGAGTTGTTCTGAGGATAAAATGAGGAGGGGTGAACCACATATGCTGCTCTGAGCTTCGTGTAGAAGAAGAAGAAGGGGAGAAGAAATTGGATTTATACCCCACCCTTCACTACCCAACTTACAAGCTCCTTTCTCTTCCCTCCCCACAACAGACATGCTGTGAGGTAGGTGGGGCTGAGAGCTCTGACAGAAACTGCTCTTTTTCAAGAACAGCTCTGCCAGAACTATGGCTTGCCCAAAGGTCATCCAGCAGGTGCAAATGGAGGAGTGGGGAATCAAACCGAGTTCTCCCAGATTAGAGTCTGCGCACTTAACCACTACACCAAACTGGTTCTCACCAGTAGGACATATGGGATGCAAATATAATAGACATCTACCTCAGGATTGGTCCTTGAGTTTATCACATAGATTTCTAATATGTACCACTGCCTTCTCTTCAGGCAATCCATTTATCTAAATGATAAGTGCGAGAGGTGCCATTTTCTTCTTCCTATACCTTCCTGGAAAGGTATGTGAAAGGGGTGAGTCTCATTTGATGTTTTCTGTCTCATTGCAGTCTGACATGTGGTATTTCTAACAAACCTAACAAAGCAGGATAAATTATGTGAAAATGTTATAAATCATGGCTCACTGGCAAAACCTGTCAAAAGCAACATCTGTAACTTACAACAAAAAGGGACTGAAATAAACCCCCCCTCTCTCTCTCTCTCATACACACACACCCCACAGCATGATTTTGAATTCTCTTGGTGTTTCCAAGATTCCTTGTGTCTCAACTCACTGAATAACAGTAAAAATCACACCCACAGGTTTACTTGAGAGGCAAATATCCATCCCCATCTGCCATCCAGGTGGCTGCAGTTCCATCCCATAGTTTGGGAATACAATGGCCCACTTTTCAAGTTTTACAAAGTACAGCCACTTGTTTCTTCTTTCCTCCTGCTGTTTCCCTCAAGTGGCTGATAATGGCAGCATCTGAAGGGCCTCCCTCACACACACTTGCTGCTGTAAAATGACAGGACTAACGTGAAACACATGATGCAGTGAATGTGTTTACAAAGCCATGGGCAAAAAAAGCAACAGTATTAATGGACACATAGAAAAGTGAGAGAGACAGGAGCCGGAAGACAGATGGGTTCTTAGAGCCAAAAAAAGCAAGGTGCACTGGAAAAAATGTAAATAAACATTTTGACAACAAACAGCAAACCATTCAAGAATTCTTCCTAGCTGACTCATGCTTATGTACGTAACAGTTAGGAAGTGATGCCAAAATGAGAAATAGGATCTGGGTACACTATCAACTATCCTTGAATACTAATCCCTCCTTGAACTCAGTTCAAACTCAAGTGGCTCACAGGTTGTAGCCAGCTGAGAAAGTGTTGGCATCCCTAACTGGAATAATATTCCATAAATTGTCTTATTTATGAAACACAGGGCATATTTGGTGAGATGTTGGTAAACAGTTTTTTAACCATAATCTGAATGCGCTGGATTCTGTTTACCAAGGTACATTCTCACATGGAAACCTAGAAAATCTGGACTGAAATGAATTTATACCTACCTTCCAGATGAGGTAGATAGGTTCCAGGAAGGTACGTATGATGGGAAGGTACCCTCCCTTCCTATCACAACAAGAATCTTCAGAGGAGTAGCTATATTAAGGTTGTTGCAGCAGATTCCTGTGGCCTCATAAAGAATGATACATTTATTCTGCTTTAAGCAAGGCCCAGGGCTATTTTTGGGCAGGAACGCACAGGAACAGAGTTCTGGCTGGCTCCCGAGCTGTCCACGCCCAGCAGGAACTCATTCGCATAATAGGCCACACCCAACAGCAGAAACTCATTAGGACTGGCTACATTAGGGGTGCGTGGCCTAACATGCAAAGGAGTTCCTGCTACCAAAAAAATCCTGGGTTTTGACAACAAACGAGGTAAATAGAATAAGAAGCAAAAGGTGGATGTGGCTGGATGACCACATTTCTGGTAACACGTGGGTGTGGCCAAATAGGCCAATGAGCTGTTCTGTCAGGCGTGTGGCCTAATATGCTAATGAGTTCCTGCTGTTGGGTGTAGCCTATTATGTTAATTAGTTCCTGGCAAGACCTATGGGACTGATTGCCATAACTTAAAAGGGTTAATACTATATTTGTATCCTACCTTTCCTGTAAGGGGCCCATGGTGTCATATTTAAATACAATTTAATTTGATGTACACTTCCATTAACTTCTTCAAAGTAATTATCCAGCACATCTGGAGGTCTGGGCTGTCCCATGCATGAACAGAGAACAGACTGTTAGAAGAAAAAAGTGTCCGTGTGCATTCAGAAGAATTATACCATTGTGACAGGATTGGGGGTTGAGTATGTTAAAACACTCTTCCACAGTGGTTCACAAAAGAGGCCTGGTTCACTTGTTGAGGTAAGTGGCTTTATTGCTGGTTTTGTTGATACAGGCAGCACCTGGTTCACACCCACCTGGGTTAGCTATGGCAGGGACACTCTCTGTCCTGTCCCTGCTATGACAGGACTTTGCTGGATGTGCTCAGGCCAATTGAGCTTATTCCCCTCCCTGACTCTGGCCCCTTCTCTCTCTTTCTCTGCTTTTTGCCTCCTTCTCCTTTCCCTCCAGCTTCAATTCTCTCACTCTTTTCCTCCTCCTCTGCCACACTTTCTCTCTCTTCCTTTCCTTCCCCAGCCTATTTTCCAACATTGTCTTCTGCTGGATTCCTCCAAAGTTATACCTTCTCTCCTTTCTGGTTCCTAGATGTGATAAATAATTGTACACTGGAACAGTTGGTCACAGAACCAATGGGAGGGAGGGATAGTGATCTTGGGCATAGTTCTCAGCAAGGTTCAAGACCTGGTGAGAGATGTAGAGGTTGTTGCACCAAGTGGGAATGGCGACCGCAATCAGATCAATGGAAAGTTACCCCTAAAGTCCAAAACATTTTATTTCAAAAGGCAGAATTATTAGACACATAGAGGAACAAAGCTTGCTGAGGAAAAACCAGCATGGCTTCTGCAAAGTGAAGTCCTGCCTCACCAGCCTTTTGGAGTTCTTTGAGAAAGTGAACTAGCATGTAGACAACAGTGACCTGGTAGATATTGCATACTTGAACTTTCAAAAGGCCTTTGACAAGGTACCTCACCAAAGACTCCTGAGTAAACTTAGCAGTCATGGGATAAGAGGACAGGTTCTCTTATGGATTAAAAAGTGGTTACAGGTCAGGAAGCAAAGAGAAGGAAAAAATGGGCAGTTCTCACAATGGAGGTAAGTAAACGGTGGGGTCCTACAAGGATCAGTATTGAGGCCATTAATATTTAATTTGTTCATAAATGATCTGGAACTAGGGGGGAGTAGTGTAGTGGCCAGGTTTGCAGATGACACAAAATTATTCAGGATGGTGAAAATCAAGGCTGACTGTGGAGAACTCCAGGAACATCTCCACAAATTGAGTCGTGGGTGACAAAATGAGTAGTGGGTGACACACTGTGGGTGTGGAGGGGGAGGTATTTGTGAATTTCCTGCATTGTGCAGGGGGTTGGACTAGATGACCCTGGAGATCCCTTCCAACTCTATGAATGTGGCAAATGAAGGTCAGTGTTCATACATTTAAAGTGATTCACACTGAAACAAAAAAAAAATCCCAGCTTCAAGAACAGGCTAATGGGGTCTGAAGTTCCTGAGACTGAGAAGGGGAAAGATCTTGGAGTCATATGAAACAGCTCAATGAAATACTGTGTACAGTCCTGATTATAGTACTGTGTATAATATCTCAAAAAGGACATCACAGAGCTGTAAAAGTACAGAAGAGGGTAACCAAGATGATTGGGGGTTGGGAAGGCTGAAGAGTCTGGGAGTTTTCAGTTTAGAAAAGAGTCAACTAAAGGAGAACATGGGTTGGAGACAGTTGACAAAAAGAACTTTTCCTCCCTCTTGCAAAATACTAGAACTCGAGGGTATCCAAAGAAGCTAATGGGCAGTAGAAATACTTCTTCACACAGTGGGTGATTAAAGTCTGGAATTCACTGCAAGAGGACGTAGTGATGTCCATCTCTGCATTTGCCTACGAGTCCGGATTTTCTCAGTGTTCGAATTAAGGCAATTTAAATCCACAGCAAAACAGCATCCAAATAACCTGGGGCAACAGAAACCATGCTGATCATTGAAAGGAGGTAATGTAACGCAGAATGGGGGGAACCTGGAATAAAAAGAAGGTTGAACTGGATTTTAGTACAGAATGGGGGGGGGGTGACCCTGGTTTAAAAGAAGGTTGAATTTTATTTTAGTGCAGAATTGCTTGGAGGATACCGCAGTGAACATGCCCACAAGCTGCTGCTCCGCACTGGCTTTTCCCTTTGCGCTGATCATATGTGTCAATTTCACACTATGTGCTGTGTGGCCGCATTTTGCCCCACAGCTTCGCCCAATTTCCCCCGTGTCTACTCAATCCGGGGAAAATCGGGCGACGCTGTGGGGCAAAATGCAGCTGCACAGTGCATAGTGTGAAATTGACACGTAGGATCGGGGCAAAGGGAAGAGCAAGCACAGAGCAGCAGCTTGTGGGAAATCGGTCTGAGAGTGCAGAAAGACACCTTTAAAAAGGGATTGGATAATTTCATGGAGGTTAGGTCTAAAGGGAACCATCACATTCAGAGGAAGTCAACCTCTGGATCCCAGTGCCAGGAGGCAACATTGGGGAAGGCCTTGACTTTTGTGTCCCGTTATTGACCCTCCAGAGGAACTGTTTGGCCACTGTCTGAGGATGCTGGACTAGATGGATCACTCCTCTGAACCAGCAGGGCTCTTCTTATGATTGTATTTGCATGTCTTAAACCAATTTCAGAGATCTGTACAAGATGGAATTGTTTCCCTTTCAAGAAACTGGTCACATTTCTTGGCTCCCCCAGTTCTCATTGTGTTCCTTTATGGACAACTCAAAACTCCAGGCACCTGAGAAAAAGACCGTAATTGTTTCCAGAGGCGTTCACCGTGAAATCTCCAAATCCCACTGTGGACATGAGTACACTGGTAGCCAATTATGAGGAGTCTGGTACAAGAATTGTACAGCACTATACATTGCGTGATGCTGCCATTGTACTACTGAGGTTCTTGTACTGCTAAGAGGCTCATTTCAGCAGAATGACTTGTGAAAGGCTGTGGTTAAAATCAGGCACATCAGCAAAGTCTAAGTATAGACTTGTTCATAACATCTGTGACATGTTGTCCGATTCAATAGAAGCTCTGACGGGCACAATTCCATTGCATGCAATCTCAGCCTGCAATACACTCTCCCACATTGCTGGCCATGGCAATAAAACACATCAGCTTGGAAAGCATTTTCCACAGATTCTGATCTTCTTAAAAATTTAGGAGAAGGTAATCTACATTTTAAAAAAACTTACAAGTCAGCAGAGAGCAAAGTTTGAGTCCACTGGCATCTTTAAGACCAACAAAATTTTATTCAAATACTTTGTTGGTCTTAAAGATAGCACTAGACTCCAACCTTGTTCTGCTACTTCAGACCAACATGGCTACCCCACCTAAGTCAGCAGAGACGTCTGAAAGACGTACTGTTTTACTAATGGCTTATGTTCATCACCAGGACCATCACATCCTACAACTGATGCACTGAAGTGGCACATAGAGCAATCATTATCAGTCAGTGGTTATGGATGCAAGGAACTTCTAGCATTTCAATTCTACTTGCACCAGAGAAAAAGGGTTGGGCAAAATGCCCTTAAAAACTTGTTCCAAGATTACTGTCTCCAGTACCTGATGCTTGTGATGAACAAATGACTTGTGGAAGTTCTACAGGCAGATCAAAACGCTGCAGAGCCAGCAATTAGAATGCCAGACTAGGATTTGGGAGATCCCAGTTCAAATCCCCACTCTGCTATGAAGTTTGCAAGTCACTCTCTCTCTGCCTAAATTATCTCACAATGCTATTGGGAGGATATAATGGGGAGGGGGGGGAGAAATGATGTATGCCACCCGGAGCTCCTCGGAGGAAGGGCAGAATAAAAATGTGCTAAATAATTAAATAAAACAGGTGTCAGAAAGAGAAACCGCCACACATCACAGCATGCAAGTGCAGAACTAATTACAGTGCTTGCATGAACACCTGCATGATCATCCCCAACATTAGAATGATGTCAAGTTGTCAACTGTGTTTCAGTAGTGAACATTTTTAAGGTATGAGGCAACAACTTCATGGCACAACTTGTTACTTTTACTTTAAAATGATTTCACAACCTATGTAAAAGTATTTTATTTCAACCCAGTGAGCAATAGATGTTCCTGTTGCAAACTCAGTCCATTATGAAGAAATATAACAATTTCAGATGCCATTTAGTTCCTGGTTGTTGGTTGTTATTGTTTTCCATTTTAGAGTAAAAGATTGACAAAAGCAAATTCGGAAAAATAACCTTTTAAAAGTAGGCGCAGTCAATATAAGTGGGAAAATTGGGTTACCAACTTTTCACCCCCAAATACTTCCAGTGTTGTTATTTCAGGAAATTGGTCACCTCAGGCACTGCCTCCTATAGAGAAAATGACAAAACTGAGGATAATAAATAGCATTTTTTTCAGCACAGCCCATTCAGATTAGTTAGAAAAAAAAGGGTTTAGTGATTTTTCACCCAAAATGCCTCCTATGTTGTTCTTTCAGGGAATTTATCCCAGACTATAGCAAAAATGGAAGCTCTTCACTCAGTTTGTGTCAGTTCTGAAATAAGTGACCACAGAAACAGTAACATCTGTGTGTGTGGGGGGGGAATGAATGATGCAAAAGTAAGAAACCTGTGAATGAACACAGAGGCACATGTCCCTACTGCAGAAAGTCCTGGTTTTGTTTCACCAGTATCGTAGATATAATGACTACCATGTTTTCCCTCCACTGTCAGCCTTTTAAGGAACTCGTGTGTCCCACTTGATGCCCAAGAGACATTTGGGCTGCTTCCATGTGGGGATGATTTATTGCTGCAGTAAATGCAGAGACCTTTGCCCCAGCAACAAAGCATCCACATGGAGGTCTAATCCAGGTTTTCCTCACTATGCCCTTGTGTGTTCCCCCCCACCCATACACACACACACACTACTTGAGGGCTTTCTGCCAGCTTTTACAAATTGGCAGTAGCTATACCGTTATAGAGTTTTAAAGATACAGCAACTATCATTAAAAAAAAAAAAGCTGCCAAGAAGACCACCCACAGCAGGGCAAAGAGGGGAATGGCAGGCATGAGGGGATATAGAGGGAAACCGTAGATGGGAAGGTTCAAAAATCCACACTGTCCCATCCATATGGTGGACAAATCCACTTTCACTCTAATCTTCCAAAAAAGACACTAGCAAAGCTTACTGAGGACAGAGAAAGGACAATCAGAGCACGATGGAGAAACAACATTGTGTGGCCAGTCCAAAAAACACACCCACTCTTGATTGGCTGCAAGACTGGTTCAAGAGCTCTGTGAGGAAGCAGACTAGATAACTACTGGTTTTTACATTTACACTTTGAGGCTCCCAATCCCCCCCATCCATCCATCCATCCACACACACATAGCAATCATGAAATCTGATACCAGCTCAATCCAGCATCATGATTTATCATGATTTTGAGTTCATGGCCTGACACATCTTTCCCTCCACCACTTTGTGTGTGTGTGTGTTTTAAAACATTTGAAACAGATTAAATATTCTGGAGAACTCAAAAGCTTGCACACTTGATTTGTGTCTTTTGGTGGATCTTAATAAAATTTGGCTACCAAATGAGAAGGGTACATTCACTGGAGAAGACACTGATACTGGGAAAGACGGAAGGTAAAAGAAGAAGGGGACGGCAGAAGATGAGATGGTTAGACAGTGTTATCAATGCAATGAACATGAAATTAAGCAAACTCCAGAGTACAGTGGAAGACAGGGGGGCCTGGTGTGATGTGGTCCACGGGGTTGTGAAGAGTCAGACTCAACTGTGCAACTGAACAACAACAAAAGGTAATCCATCACTTTTGTTTTTGGATTTTGCTTTGGACCAATGCAGCTACTTGCAACCTTTGTCTGTTTATAAAGGGTGTCATCTTAGTAAAAGGCTGAGCAATACCTCTGCTTGAGATATTGCTCAGGGACTGCCAGTGCTGGGTAGCTTGTGGAAGGGTGGGCCTTCCCATTTGCCCGCTTATGGTGAAAGACCTCCAGGTAACTGCAGCCCTTGCTCACTGATGCTGGTCAGCAGGCAGAAACAGGGCCAAATTGTGGGGGAGGCAATCATCCTGGGGAGAAAAATTACTTCTGGGTAGCTCTAGGAACTGCCAGGAGCTCTATGGTCAGAACTTTCTGTACATAGATGAGGCCTTATTTTTCTTTCCCCACCCCCGGATGCTGCTCCCCCCACACCCCTCTTGTTGGTGACTAGGCATCACCTGGCAATCCTTATGCTGGCCTAGACTGGCCCAGAGTAAGGAAGCTCCTTGCTGGCTTACTTGGGATATGTCATACTCAATCTCCCTTCCACCAGCCCAAGGCTCTGTCAGGTGGGCCACTCATCTGCTCCTTTTAAGGCCTCAGTCCTGGAAAGGGGAGGGAGTTCCAAGGTTCACCTCCATCCTCATTGTCCACCAGCACCACCACTGGCTCTTAAAGGCCAGCCTAAAGGGGGAAAGTCTCTGCACTGTTTCCAGACTCTTGTGGAAGGGTGGGCCTTCCCCAAGTGCTAGAGAGCCAATTACTTGATAAACAAGGCTTCATAGATCCCAGTTTTAACCAATTTCCTTCCCTGTTTTAACCCCCCTCCCATAACTGCCCCTCCTCATGTCTGTCCCAAGAGGTCAGTGGGTTCCTGCTATTTGCCAGACCACTGTCACCGAGCTCAGTGACTGGCTGGTCCCCCAGTGGCTAAACCCTGTCCCCAGTGGAAGCTGGAATACCCCCAACCCCTGACAGGATTGTTGCCTCTGAATTATTGAGGTGCAATGTATAAATATTTTTAAACAAGTAAAAATAATCAGTAAGGAAGCTCTTTTTGTTATTTATTTCATGGCAACTGTGGGGAAAATAACTGTGTGAACCAATCTGTAGACACGATGCCTTGTAATATCTACATAAGGAGTCATTGGACCAGGTGAGAATTCCTGCTCAGGTTCCCTGCACCAGTGTTATAGACTGTTTCCTCCATTGCCAGGAGTATTGCATTTCCAGAGGCACACAATACACTTTGCTCCCTCCCTGCCACCCCCACATCATCCTCTTCAACCACAGCAAGTACAGATCTCCTCAGGCTTGCATAAGCAAACAGCAGGATGGCAGCAGCTTAGAGCTACAGATGAAGAAATCTTTACATTATTTTCATCCGATTTTGTATAGGCTGTCACAGTCATCAAGCTTTTTCTGCGGGGGGAGGGGAATTTAGGCTATGAAAGAATGAGACTGCTTGGATCCCTGGATCTTGCTTCCATTCACTAGTGGTCAAATCCTCTTATCAGATGGTTGCAGAAACTTAAAAGACCCACTTCCCCCGAGACGGATGCCAGCAGCCTCTGGTGACTGAGCTGCTCACCACCTAGCACCAAGATGTAGACAAGACTGAAATCCTATTCTAATGAAACTTTCTAAAGCCACAAAGGCCCTGACAGGGCAGTCCTAAAGAGACTTACATCTTTCTAAGCCCATTCAAGTTAACCGGTTTAGAGGCATGCAACTCTCTTTAGGACTGCACTGCACATCTTCTAATCTGTCCACCAAGATCACGCCCTTTAAAAAAATAAATAAATAAACACGGAAAAGAAGAGCTCTTGTCAGGATATTGCTAAGAATGCAATCGGCACCTTCCCAATAAAGTAAGCAGAGCTATT
The DNA here is from genome assembly GCA_029375565.1 of Gekko gecko. NCBI lineage: Eukaryota > Metazoa > Chordata > Lepidosauria > Squamata > Gekkonidae > Gekko > Gekko gecko. The sequence goes on along the minus strand of JAPDNY010000011.1, from coordinate 71,788,655 downwards.
CATCAGGTTGCCCATATTGCCAATGAACCGTCATGACGGTGTTTCTGGCTGACGCATCCCTGAGAGTCGCAGAGCAGCACCTCCATCAGTGGGCAGCCTTCTGGAAGCTCTGAGCCCTTGCACTAAACGAATAAATAAATAAATAAAGCGGTAGCAGAGAAAGAGATGCTAATTATCTTGGGCCGAGGTCTTTGCCAGTTTTTATCAAGGCATAAAAAAGCAATTATTAAAATTAATGCAACTTACCATGTGTTCTACTTCTTGAAAAGCTATTTTTGGTGAGAGTTGCCATCTGTCCCATTCAGAATGATCAGCTTCGGAGTTTTTCCTCCCTGTTCTTCCTCCTACAGTTCCCACGTGTAGGTCTGAAAACATACTCATCTGAAAAAGAAAACTCAAGGAGTTTGGGCACCAGCACAAATTTAACATTTTATTGAAACTGACAACTGAGAGAGAGAGAGAGAGAGAGAGAGAGAGAGAGTCATTGCTACTGCTCAGTGAAGGCCAGATCCCTCCCTTCTGAAGCATGACCATGGCCTGAAAGCTCCTTCACAGTTGACCAAAAGATAAGGCACCCGTGAGAAAGGAATTGGAAATCTGTGCATCGTACAGGGAGACTTGTGAGGGAGACAGCACTGACACAGTCCAGGGGCTGATCTAGACAGGACCAGATCGTCCACTTTTTAGGAAAAAAATGCTAAAACCTGCTGCCCCTGTTCCTCCCTGATCTGAGTAATGGCCATAGCACAGGAGTGTGTGTGTGGGGGGGGGGTGAACCCTTTCCCCTCCCTCATTTTCATGATCTCAGTCCCCTTATCCCCAGAGCTGCATTATCCTATAGGTAAATGTTTGCTCCCCTATGGGACAAATCACAATTCCAGGGGCAGTTAAATTGAGTAAACTGCACAAGAAGGAGGGTCAGGCCCATCTGCTGTCACACACTGAATGCCTGATCCTGACCAGAGACCCTGGTGACTGCTGTTACCATTTTAACAATGTGATCATGATCTTAGGTCTTTTTCTTTCTTTCTAATATTCATATCCTGCATTTAGCCTGATCAGTGGGACTCAACAGAGCTTACATCAGCTTTAAAACCAAACAAATATAGTCTCCCAAGAAATCCAAGTAAAAGGAAGCAAACCACAGCTGCCACTTGTGTGCCACTAGAAGTACCACCTTGCAGACCTTCTGAAATGTGTGCAGTTGTTGGGGCCTTCCTTACTGATAGGTTGCCCTTGAGGTAAACTCTGTTCTGTTGCTGTGTAGTTGTCAGAGCACCTCAGTCCCTGTGGGCCGCCTTCAGCTGGGGAGGGGTGCCGTGATTTCCACAAATATCCTCCTTCCACTGCAGACCCCTACTTTTACCCCGCACACAGACACACACAATTCCCTAATTTCCCTTGCTTTTCCCAAGGAACAGAATCAGTAGGGCAGAGCTTAGTTGGCTACAGTAGGCATCAGGAGGAAGGGAGGTCTTGCTAAACATGCTTCCCAATGTTGGCCATACTTACGATACAACTTAATAGGTATATTTATTTAATATCAATGCTGCTAATTTAGATTTCAGTGTGGGAACTAGGGATGCCAGCCTCCAGATGGGACCTGGGGATCCCCCAGAATTACAACTCGTCTCCAGACTACAGAGATCAGTTCCCCTGGAGAAAATGGATGCTTTGGAGGGTAGACTCTGTGGCATTATACCCCACTGAGGTCCCTGTCCTCCCCAGGCTCCATTCACAAATCTCTAGGAGTTTCCCAACCTGGATCTGACAACCTCCCCCCTCCACGCCCATGGCCAGGGGGGACCCAGCAGCCCTAGTGGCAACCTTGCCAGTTTGTAAGTTCCTCTCATCACACTTAACTGGTCAATTCTATGGCAAATGCACAATATAAAGTCAGAGTGAATACAGCCAGTACAAGCAAATATAATAATCCAGCTAATGAGATCTCAGTGTAGAAGCAGGAGTACGTGTCACTTGCACAATCTAGAATTGTGGTTTATAAATCAGAGGTTCATTTAGACACTCTTCAGTCTGCACTGAATTGCTTTGAAAGGGATGATGTACATTCAAATGCACAGCCCCAACTACTTCCTTTGTATAAGACTAGAGCTGGGCCTTAACTCCATTCCTAGATTTATTTTTTACTGTGACACATACATTTTGGAAGTGGCTTGGGAAGAGTGACATTTTCCAGAGTTTTCATTGACACTCCCATTCCAATTGAAAAATGGCTTTTAAAAATTTATTTACTTCATTTATACCCTGCCTTTCTTCCCATCAGAGACCCCAAATTGCTTACATTCCTGTTCTTGCCTCCATTGTATCTTCACAACAACCCTGCAAGGTAGGGTAGCCTAAGAGAGTGTGACTGACCCAAGGTCACCCAGCAAGGTTCCATGGCAGAGTGGGAATCAGAATGTGGGTCTCCCAGACACTCTAACCGCAACACCACACTGTCTGTCATATAGGGATTTTCTAGTAAAGAGAGTGCATAGGACTCTAAGTGTGCGAATACAGCTTGAAATAGACACTGTTCGTCAGATACTGAGAAGAAAGGGGATCTGGTGGAGCAAGTCTGCATTATAATCCACTTTTTAAAAATGCTACTTGAGCACAAAGCAGACCATATTACCACAATACCCCAAGACTCCTAACACAGCTACCCTTCTGGAGCCGGCATCTGATAAGACGGGATCCTGTCAAGCCAGGTGTTCCTGCCAACCATGTAGACGGCTCCCAGTTTTAACAGAAAACTATTTGGTTAGAGTTCTTCTCTGCAGTGCACTTCACATTACCCTGTTCTTACTGCATTCGTAAGTGAACACTTCTGATGGACAGACCTCGCTATCCCTAACTAGCACAACGATGCCTTACCACCGCTTGCAGGTAGCTGCACGGACACAGGTATTTAGAAACATGATGATAGTCCGGAATAATCATTCTCAATTTGGTGACCAAGTGTTTGGTTTAAAGCAACGTTCTTCAAGGACAGAGATTTTAAGTGAGTCTTTCTTCCAAGTTTCAGAGTTTGGATCTAACTGTTAACTAGGCTAGCATGTACTTTTGCTATGAGGGGTAAACGCCTATTTCTGATCTTAGAAATGCTGACAATACTTTCCCCAAAGGCTCTGCAAAAAACTGAAATCCTCTCAATGTGTATTGGGGACTCTGATGCTTCGTGGCTTGGGGGGGGGGGCCCTGCCTAACCACTGTATGAATTAACTGCCCTCTCTATGTCTTGGAAAAGGATTCCCTGGGCTGACGCACTCCCTGCTTTATTATTATTTTTAGTTTTACAAATGAATAATTAAAACCATAGCAATTTGCAAAGTAAATTACACCATTAGTGACTCAAGAATTAATAAGCAGGGAACAAAAGGAATAATATATTGAGAGGGTGATGGTGGGGGGAAAGAGATAAATCTCCCGGCAATTCACTACTCTAAGGATTTTAATTTTGAGTTCTCCACTCCCAGCTATCCATCCTTATTGCACATCCATCAAACCCCTGATGAATATAAAGGACCACTCAACATCACGCCCTGACACCGTGTATTGGGAGGCGCCAAGGGATATACTTGCATCATCTAGCAGGTTTGGAAAAGCTGGAAAGGAACCAGGAAGGGATGTTTGTAGAGAGAGGAACCTGTCTCTTCAGATCAGCATCTCTGCTTCACTGCCCTGGCATTTGAATCACCATTTCAAAGGCACCCAAATTCCTATTGGGGGGGGGAGAATCTGTGCCTCCTGACTTACTGTAACAAGTGGTGTAGCTCCTATAAAAAGCACTGCATTTCAGAGTTTCTTCCTGCATTTCCGGTTCTCTAATCTCAGCACCTCACAAGGAGCAGTCTTCTTCAGACTCCTGAATGTTTACTGTTGTACCTCTTGAAGGGCTCATTTTCTTTTCACTGGTAGCAATATACATTGCCACTTGAATTAATACCCAATATAAGCTTCAAATGGGGCTTTGCATATAGAGATTGCTTGCCCTCCAACCACTAAGTAATACTATCCAATTGGGCTCATAGTGACATAAACTAAAATGAATCTCCTGCTAATATGAGGACCACCATGTTTTGCTGCCCCTCTCTGCATGAGAGGAGACCAGGGTGTTCTGGTTAATGCCAGATTCAGGTGGGCAGCCGTGCTGGTCGGAAGCAGCAGAACAAAATTTGAGTCCAGGGAGACGTCTGATTAACTCCTTGCTTTTAAATTCCCCCAAAGAAAGTGACCAGTAGTTTGTTCCTCTGTTCTACTAGCCTTTGCTGTATTGTGAAACCTTATAACTAAATCTGCAGCACCTTATACCAGTGGCAGAGAGACAGCATCATGCAATGCTTAGAAGGCCAGACAAGGACCTGGGAGACCCAGATTCGAATCCCTCTACAGCTTCAGAAGCTCACTGGGTGACCTTGGGCCAATCACTCTCTCTCAGCCTAACCTATTTCACAAGACTGTTGTTGTTAGGATAAAATGAAGGAAAGGAAAACAATGTTGCAAGCAGCTTTGGGGAGAACAGCAGGATACAAATACCTAAATAGATATATGCCAGTTAAATCTCCGGTACATCCAATGCTCCATTCTAAGTCTCGGCTACCTGCAGACTTCCCAACAGTGCCCTCAAACATCTTTTTCTCTCTCTCTCCCCTTCCTTTTTTTGTACTAAATATTAAGCTTGACGAAGAGCTGGAAAGCTTATTTACTCTTTAGAGATGTTTTCTACAAAAAAGGCATTATGTTTCTGGGGATTTTGGAAGGGGATATCTTTAGGTTAATATTCTCAGTCTTCAGATAAAGCACAAAAATGAAACATCGCAGGCTGCAAAGACACGAGATCCATCAGAGTGAAAAGTAGAGTCCCCAACCTCCAGATAGGGCCTGGAGATCTCCTGGAATTACAACTGACCCCCACACCACAGGGATCAGTTCCCCTGGAGAAGTCAGTGGCTTCGGAGGGTGGACTTTCTATGGTATTATATCCCCCCTCTCCCCTGGCTCCCCCTCCAAAATCTCCAGGAATCTCCCAACCTGGACCTGGCAACCCTAGAAAATAAAATGGCTGACAATGAGCTGCACACTCGGAAAAATAAGTTCTGGATCCAAACAGGGATCAAAATGCACTTAAATGTTTTTCAGATGTGTGGTGTTTTTAAATAAGAGCACATTGGTAAAGGTTAGAAACAATATTAAAAATAATAAGGGTGCCTTGTGCAATGGGAATAAAAATCCACACAAAGCTGGTCTTTTTTGTTTGCAGTTATCTAATATATGTAGCTGCCACTTGTTCTGATCTCTGTACAGGGCAAATGCTAGATTTTTTACATGTTGTTTAGACAATAATTTTACATTCTTCATCTTGGAGCATTAAATATGCACTCTTTAACTCCAGATTGCTTAAATCTGGCTTTATAGGTGTACTGATAAATAATTTTATACCCTTTGTAATTCATCAATCAAAGCCAGAACTCACAGGTCTTGAGTACAGATGGTTTTCTGGTTTCAGAAAAATCTTTCTCCGTAACCTAATAACAGTCACATTGGATTGGCCCCTTTTCCTTCAGACTTGGGGGGGAACACAGATTGGGTTAAGTTGTTTGCAAATACCTCCTATCCAGCCCTGATTTAGCAAGGAGTATTCCTTGAATAACACCTGCCAGTACTTGAAATGTTTTAGATTCATTTTTACTATTTTGCACTTAGGAGTGCTTTGCTTTACTGGGGTTATTTCACATATGCTCTCAGATTGCCTTATGGGAGATGTAGTTCCTCTCTCCCATGTCATTTAATCACCTGAGCCAGCAATCCATGACCCTGGATTCCTAGAAGACAAGGAATTTCACCTACTGTGCAGACACAAAAGCTCCTACAAAGCACGAAAACAGACTGCACAACCACAGCTCCAGGCAACTTAAGTACTTGTTTGAAAGTGGCAAGTTGAACAGACCCATGCCTCAGCTTGTGAGCACTTAAGTTTTCTTTCCTTTCTCAGAAAGCACCCATAGCAATTCCACTTTTCCTGATTCCGTCTCTCCTTTCTGTCCACCAGCCAGCTTATCTTTATCTTCTCCCTGTCTTCAGTGTTCCCTCATTTCCTCCCCCTGGCTGCCTCTACCTGGGCAAACAGGCCTTGTTGTACAATGCCAGTCACCAGGCCAGGCCCAGTTGCATAGTGGGGAAATTTGCAAGGACTTGCAGGGGGCACCTCATTTTTCCCTGTATCTCCCTCCCCACACAATTTCCCCTTTTTCTCCTGCAGACAGCCTCCATATTCTCACTTTTCTCTGCTTCCTTCTCTGCTTCGCACCCCCCAACCTTTTATCTGCCCCACATCTTCAAGTACAATTATTGTTTAATTTATGCTCTTCCTTTCTCCACAATGGAAACCCAAAGCAGCTTACATCATGCTCCTCTCCTCTATTTTAGCCTCAAAACAACCCTGTGATAGGTTAGGCTGATAATGTATGACTGGTCCATGGTATAGTGAGAACTGAAATCTAGGACTCCCAGATCCCAGTCTGAAACTCTAACCACTATACCTGTTGGCTTCCATGAGGTGGCTGCTATTGAACAGTTGCAAGCAGCCAGGCCTGGGTGAGTCACACAAGTCCTTTGTTAGCAAGTCATCCAGTGCTTCTGCAAACCTGGAGCATTTTCCAAGTTTGTAAAAAAATCTGCCTTGTCTGCTCATGGCTCCTGTCTCTGGATTTAAGTATCCACAGATTCTGCCATGTTGAGAGTCTCTCTATATAATAATTCTGTTTTGGTCATGGACTCTCCTGAACATTCTACACACTCACAAAACAGTTGGCTCCCTGATCTGTCACTCAGAATCTGTCCATATCCACTGGCTGCATTGCCTGAGTCTCACCTCCAATATTCTAAACAGTTTGCTGTTCCTCTCACCCCAGTAGCCAGTTGGAATACAGAGGTCATTTGCATATGCAGCCTGATTGGCCTTTGCCTCTAACATTCTAAACAGTTTGTTGTTGCTGTTGGGAGTCATTGAATATGTCCTGAGGTAAAATACATATCCAAATTTTCCCTTAAACGGTCACTGGAGCTGCCAAAATGCATATCCCAATCTTCCCTTCAATGGACACTGGAGTTGCCAGTCTCCCTGTGAGGCCTGGAGATCTCCCAGAAATCGCCGTGTTCCCCAGCCACAGCACATCATTTCCCCTACAGAAAATTTCCCGGCTATTACAATGGCTGCTTTGGGCAGTGGACTCTATGGCATTATAACCTGCTGAAGTCCCTCCACACCCCAAACCCTGTCTTCCCCAGGCTCTATCCCTCAAATCTACAGGTCTGGCCCTCCCCTTAGTATTGGCAGCCTCCAAACAGCACCTAGAAATCTCCAAGATCAGTTCTCCTGGAGAAAATGGCTGCTTTGGGCAATGGACTCTATACAATTATACCCTGTTGAGGTCCCTCCGCACCCCAAACCCTGCCCTTCCCTCAAATCTACAGCTATTTCCCAACCCAGAGTTGGCAACCTGTAACTGGCTATGGAACCACTTTCCAGACCCTTGGAACCCAGAAGACATGGCATAGGAGGAGGTGCTTTTCTACCTTAGCTGCCACTGCATAACCCCAAATCAACATAAGTCAGGGGTGGAGGGGACCATACCTGTTACCATGAGGCTGTCCTCCCATACTACCCACTTGCGGCAGCAAAATGACTTGAGACAGCCCTGCCTTAGAGCTAAGCAGCAGGAAATAAACATGGCTTGCCTCCCTCTATTTTCCCCTTCCCTCTGCCACCCCACCAGCCACAGCTGGGGCACTCAGCTGGAGCTTCCTTCTAGAGCTTGTTGTATTTCTTCCCACAATGGGCCTTACTCCTAGTTATATGTATTGATGATGATAAAAAGCAGGGCAGCTGTAAGGATTCTTGGGAGAGGGAAGAGTTTGGCAAGTGTCTGCTCTCCAAATCCTCCTGTCCAGAATTCTGGGAGCTCTGGTGGGTTTGAGCAGGTTAGCTTCCCTTTCCTCTTGGAAAAGCAGACTGCTTTTCTTTTACTTGATTTACAAATTGTAATAATGCTGGCTTTTCTCTTGGGTGTGGGGTGACAGCCATCTTGTTATAATTCATAACGTATTTGGGAGAGAGGGGATCCTCATTCTCTCCTAGTGGCTGACATTTTTAGGGGATGACTCTACATAGGATTATCTTCAGTAGAGTAACTCACCATAGAAAGGACCCCAGAGATGCTCTCTGATCATTTTCTCTTTCTCTGGTGTGCCCCTGCTAATTCTAGGGCTGCCAACTTTTAAACTGGTCCCTCTAGCCATCCCTTTTAGTTTGATCTGCAGCAAATACCAAGTGATGTTCTTTGCCCCAGTCCCATGAAAAGTTTCAACTGCTCGTTTCTGTCCTCTGTTAAAGGGGCAGGACAGCTATCTCCTGATAGTTAGCAACCTTAGCTGATTCAAATCTCATTAGTTGGTAAGTAGTCACTGTGTTTACTTAGGTCTTTGTCTGTTTGCAGAGTTCATGTCAAATGTTTGCCAAAATTAATATCTTTTGTCAAATCCACATGGCCCATTCTTCAATTCAAGCTGTGTTGTATCCCTAGGACAGTGGTAATGGAATGCAGAAAAAGGAACTGGATTTTTCTTTCCCTGAATAGATTGCAGTGAGCTAACAGTTGCCCAAGAACAGCACAGAAAACATTGGAAAATGGATCTACTTTTTAAGCGTAACTGTGAGCATTGTCATTGTTTGTTCCTGTGATCCCCAAAATGTTCTAACATTTAAATTGGGGCTCACGGCACAGGGTGTGTTCAGACGGATCTTTTGATCTGCCATAGGAACGACTCCTTGCGGATCAAAAATGCACGACCAGACAGAAACATCTGCGAAATATTCCGGTCCCATAGGCATCCCGTTCTGCTGCGCCTCCAATCCTGATTTAAAAAGTAGCAGTTTCAATGTAGGGTTTTCGCTTACCCACGCAACAACTGCAGACTTTCTTCCGTCTGGTCACTCCATTAGCACGCGATGCTCCCGTCGGCTTGGTCTGACGTCAGACCGAGCCGACGGGGGCGCGATTTTTAAAAAATTGAAACCCCATGTGCGCTTTAACGAGGAAATGCATTCAAGCGATAAGCGCTAGGAGGAATGTAATATTCATGCTTATTTCTTTTAGGGACAAGATGTTACCGCGAAGGGAGATGGAGGGGGAAGGACTGTTCTAACTTGCAAAATAGTCCCTCCATTGATCATGATGGCAAGGGGAGGACCGGGACTTTGCTGAAAACCCTCCGCGATCGCCTCAGTTCTCCAAGGAGGCGCAGCCTTGCCTATGCGAATGTACAAAACTTTTTTTTAAAAAATCCTCGGTGGATGCCGTGTAGACAAATCACAGTGGGAACAACGCGCGGTGAGGCTATTTCATGGGGGGGCGTCTGGTCGTGCTAGGCTGGATTAAAAAAATCAGGATAAAATTTTAGGAGGGCTCATGGCGCGATTGACTGGCCGTCTGAACGCAGCCACAGTGTAGATGCTCAGTGTTAGATAAAATCTCCAGACATTGCTTTGGTGTGAATCATAAAATATCAGTGTTACTGGCTCAGTGTCACCCAGCAAGCTTCCCGGCTGCGTCGGGATCTGAACCTGGGTTTCCCAAATCCTAATCTGACGCTTTAAGCAACCCACCATGCTTGCTCAAAATCACACAGACATGGATGCCATGAAACAGCACCTTCATTTACTCCTATATTGGCTTATAGCACAAAATGGATGTTTTCCACACAAGTATCAGTAAGCAAGACGTGTGTTCAATTTTGTCATCTCTTGCTGCTGTGGGAGTTTCTACTGATTAGATTGTCCAGACTTGGGAACATTAGAACTGCTCTCCCTTTCCTCTTATTGAGCCCAGCAGAAGGGAAATGGGTGAAATACAAAAATAGAGGATTCCACTCACAACTTTACTGTCTCAAGAGACATAAGCCAAACGGTTGTCCGCAAATTACTTGCTCTGAAGGGATGCCAATGAGTCTGGCTGGTGAGAGTGGCATTCCTTGTGCCTGCCTTCCTTATTTACAAAAACTGCAGAGGGTGATACGTCCCTTGTTCTGGCAATTATCAACAGGGTCAGGGAAGCACTCCTCTTTCTAGTGGGAATAACTTTCTTTTTGTCTGTTTGCTATTTATTTATTTATATATTTCCTCAGTATTAAAACAATTGCAACAGTGTTTTGAATCTGTCTCAGAGCTGAAGTTCTGCTGTCACAAATCTTTTGCTGTAGGACCGGATATGCCTTGTCCCTTTGCTGAAGACAAATTCATATGTCAAGGAGCATCACACTTTCTAGCGGTCAGACTTGCATCAGGGGCCCACCCCAGCAGGCAGATTCTCAGAAGGGCCAAGAGGATGGCTGTTTCTCATTCTCCTACTTTTCCCACACATGATGCTAAACAAGCTTTTCCTTTTTCCGTGAGTGTGACGTAAAACCTCTTGGTAAGAAATATAATTTGACTGAACGATGGCTCCATCCTTCCTTCTGTTCCATATTAACAATACTCTCAAGAGGGGAATGATCACACAAGAAACTCAAAAGCATTTTTAGTATCATGTATAAAAATGTCCTCATGATTAATGAAAGATTAGTTCTTTCATTTAAAAGATCTGTCCTAAAAGTTGCATGTTTTACATTTGGGTGTCTCATGGGTATTAGCACAGGACACATGCTAGGGATGTGCTTGCATGGCCTGTTATTCCTTTAGACAACTCCTCACCCACAACAATACAACATCTAATTTGAACATGGACACTGGTACCAAAGCTCGCAATAAAACCAGATGCCAACTTTTCTGCCACATACACCCGGACAACACAATCACTGGACTTTCCAACATCAACTACACTATCTCAGGCTCATTCACTTGCTCATCTTCCAACATTGTAGATGCCATTAAATGCCAACGATGCCTTTCAGTTCTCTATATAGGGCAAACAGGTCAAACCCCACACCAAAAGATAAATGGACACAAATCTGATATTGAGAAATCTGTAGGAAAACATTTCAGCCTCCCAGGACACTCAGTGGGAGACCTCAAAGTAGCTGCTTTATTGCAAAGGAATTTCAGAAACAGACTAGAACAGGAGATTGCTGAATTACAAGTTATTACAGCACTCAGGACAATAGAATCCCCATGGCTTAACAGAGATATCCAGTTCTTCTCTCACTACACATGCTAAATCACTCAGTTTTCACATCTGTTCGTTAACTCATTTATTATTTGTATGCTAATTTGCTGCTATTCACAGGTTTTACTAACTGCTTTAATCCAATCTTAGCTATACTTACTGCTCAGTTACTTATGCATCTTGACTCTAATTAGCCTTTTCTGGCAACTGACCCCCTCCCACCTATATGTAATGGTTGGTGAAGTCTGTTTCAATGTATCTAAAGAAGTACGCATGCACAAGTTGATAACCCAGAACTAAACCAACAAAGTTTGATTCTGGGTATCAGCTTTCTTGTGCATGCCAACACAGCTACCCACCTGAATCTGTTATTCCTACAGTTACCCTCTGATAGCATTCAAATGTTGCTAAAAGCTGCATTCAAGATCTCATTGGTTAGTTCAGATCAAAATGTTAAACAGTTTCCCTGAATAGTTTGCTTACCTATGTTCCCCCTTTGGTTACCTATCTCCTGGCATCTCTTCTCACTCTTCAAGCTGTACCACAAAGGTATTTCTTTTAATGGGAACCGCACATGGTGCTATTCCTGGCCAAGGTGGGAATATACTTTCCCTTCCCTCACAACAGCTGCAAGAGACTACAAACATTCTTGTTCTGTGAGCAGCTGCGGTAGTGGTGAACATTCCATAACATCACATTCACTGAGTTAGCTTCAATACAATACAGACAACGGTAATTATTTAGCTAGACAGCCAGTACCTAGGAAGGGAAGGCTGCACATAAAGCCCAATCTTGTCATATCTCAGAAGCTAAAGGAGACTGCCAAGGAAGACTCTGCAGAGGAAGGCAATGGCAAACCACCTGTGCTTCTCACGTGCATTGAAAGTCCCTTGCTGGGACTTGCAGCTAAAACCATTAGAAAACAAAGTCAGACACTGGGAAGGAATGACTTATCTGAGGATTTCAGAAAGGAATGGAAGATGAAAAAAGACTAATGTCAAAGAGATTATTTTTAAAAAAATAGATTAAAAGGGCCAAATTTAAATAAGAGAAAGAAGTAGGTGGCAGAGAAGAACAGTAAATAAACAACAGAGACTGGAAGTCCAGTGCAGGAACAGATTTCAGCAAAGGACTAACTGGATCAGAAGGACTGACAGTAGAATGAGAAGGATATTTATTGAAAAATGTAACACTCCTAAAACTATAGATTTTGATGAGTTTTCTCTTGATCACTTTACAGCATGGTGCGCAAAGAAACTCTGGTTACAAATGTACTTTTGAATATTGATTTTAATGTGTCCGATGTTGAAAAGACAAAGGTCTCTGAAAGGCGAATCACATCAGAAAAGCCCTGGACTGACGCAGGGTGTAAAATATTTATTAATTCATGTAGCCTTCTATCAAAGGATAGGAAGCCAAGATTATGTATATCAAAGTGGAGGAGGTCACTGTGGAGCCAGGATCAGAGAACAAGGGAAGGGAGGATTGCTAGGAAAGTAAGATTATAGTGATGAGACAACTTCAAAAGGACTCTCAATTTAATGGAAATGTTCCCTTAACATTTAAAGAACAATTTTGTAGATGGTTTTGTGGTTAGATTTACTCTGTGGGGGAAGAGTGGCAAAATAACTCCTGGTGTTTTGGTGCTGGCATTTGTGATGGGTGTATAATCTCTCAAAGAGGCAACAAAAATAGAACAGTGTTGGTCTTGTATATGATGTGTAGCCATTGACAGAAGGTTATGAATGACTGTCACATTTTCACATGCCTCTGAATGCAGCAGGAACCTGAATATTCCATTGCAGGGTTGCCTCTGCATGGGACTGCTCTTGCCATACTGGGGGCGAGTGGGGAACACATACAAACACAAGAAAACACCGTGAACCTAATGTCTTGCAGGAAGGGATGAAGAAAGTTGTCACGTCCTTCTGAATTCACAAGTCACAGCATTGGCTGACACTAAATGATTATACGAGTATGGGTTCCAGCTTACTTGCAACCTTGATGAAGGCTTCGAAACTTGCTTTTTCTATCCAGAGGTATGTTGTCACAGCCACAGCATCTCTGACACAGGGAATAAGTCATTTATCTCCATCTGAACCTTTGTGGTCACTTTGAAAAATTCTGTTCCATGTGGCTTATTTGTTCCCGGAATGTGTTCAAAATTTTCTATGGATATTATTAAAAATATGGTATGACTCTTAATGGATATTGTTGAAATATTGTATGACTCTCAGTAGTGGATGTAATTAGCAAGTAACCTTGATGGATGGAATGAATATCAGAAGATTGATACATTTTTGAATGTATTTTATTATAGTGTTACACATGGTGTTTTCTTGTTTTTGTGTGTGTACTGGGGGTGCAGCAGTTTTTACCCTATTCCAACTGGCTCTCAAACATTCCTGTTAACCCAGAATTCTCCAGATAATATCCCAGAATGCAATGGTCATTCTCCCAGGTCCATAAAAGGATATGCATTTCATTAGGTTGAACTGCTTCTGGCTGATGACTGGCCTCTATTGAGCTAGACAACTACCCGAGTTTTAATTGGCTGAAGAGCTGAGGTTAAAATTCAGACAAAACCTACAAGTTTTTTTCAAGTGTTCCCTTTAATTCATTGTAATAGCAAAACTGTAGGGGAACTATTGACCTCAAAAGAGCTATATGGAAATCAGAGTGCATACAAATGTGTATTAAAACTGCAGCTGCTGTACTCTGGAACTGGATGTGCCACATTTTCCTCAGATTCATCTCTAAAGTGGAGCTATTTGATTATGTAGGTTTATCACAGAAGCCAGCTGGGCACAGCACAGACTGGCTAGTAACCAGAAAGTTTGATACTAAAGAAGTATTGCTCTGCAATCCACAAGCTTGTGATGTTTGGGAAGCCAAAATGGTGTAGTGGTCAGAGTCTGGACTAGGATATGGGAGACCCAGTTTCAAATGTACTCTATCAGGAAGCTTGATGGGTAGCCTTGGGTAAATCACCTTCTCTCAGCCTACCTCATAGGGCTGCAAGTGAGGATAACATGGAAAGGAGAACCATGTGCGCTGCCATGACTTTCTTGCAGAGTGTAAACAAAATATCAATGCTTACATGGACTACAGAAAATGGAATGTATGTTATTCCCTTACATAAAAGGAAACTGTATTTGAGTCCCTGGCTGTTCCCTTTGGAGAAGTCAGGATAGGATAAACAAGCCACACTCCGTCCAGTTCCTTTCACAGGATGGCATGGGAGCTTAAGCCAAGGGAACCAGCCGCAGGATTGTGTCTTTGCAAGATAACTTTATTAAAGGTTGAACTCTGACAAAAATCAGAAAGGGCAGGGGGAGATATTTACAAGTGCAAGAAGCTGAGACTTTTTATCAGCAGCACACTGAGTAGATAAGGAGTAGGGCTGGCCCCTCTCAGTGGCACGGCCCAAACACGCTCTTTGCTTTTGATTCTCTATGGGAAAAACGAACGGAGCCGCTGACATTTCTGCTTAAAAGGAAGAATCGATGGATCTTTGTTTCCCCCACTGTCTGCCTCTTTGACCTTATTGTGTTGCAGAATAGAAAAGAAAGGGGGGGGAGGAGAGGAGCGTACAAAGAAGGGGTTTGTGCTCCTTGGACACCCCCCCCCAAGATTGCAGCGTTTTGATCAACACTCATTGGGGATGATGTTATTTGGGCTGTTGCCTGATTCGCTGCCTCTGCTCATTTCAGATTCTTGTCCCACTGTAATAAGTCACACTCTTTTCCAGCCATCATCCCTGTATTGACAGGCAAATGTCACCCACGTTTGATTGACATCCAATTGCTCCTGGATGCAGAAGTATGATTTAGGAATCAATTCTGCCTATTTGTTTTACGCAGCCTCGTTCTGTCTAGTATTGCAAAGAAACAGCCGTTGTTTAAGATCGGCTTTGGAGATCTCAGATGATACAAACTACTGTTCATTTTACAGAAGTTGGGTGGCCCATTCACTTTGGGGGGTGGGGGGTGGGAGAGACATCTCCACCATCAACTCAAAAAGCGGGGACCAGAGAAAGGAAAGAGAAGTCAGTCAAACAGCCATTATCCTTGCTTAGGAAAAGGCACAGAAACTTCTTCCCTGTCCTTAACTTGAAGCCTCTTGCAGAAAAGATCTGGGGCCTGAGTGATTCTTCATCTACTTTTAAATACATTGGGGGGAGAGGAAACAGAGTGTCAGTGGAGAAAAGGAGATTCCCCCCCCCGATGTGTTTGGGGAAGGTACGGAACAGGATTAAAACTGGAAAGCAAAAAAAGTAGTGAGGGGATGTGTGCTTTGTTCAAATTGCTTTCATTGGGTTGCTGGGCGGATTGTAACAGGCTGCCCTCGTATTAAAAGTGATATTTCACATGACAGACGGAGGCCGCCGGGGGAACCATTAAACAAGAAGTGGAGGGTGACCTTTCCATTCTGGATCAGTGATCTCAAGGTTATCCCAAAAGGTGCTAAGTAGATCGCTAACCCCCTCCTGGATCCGCTCCGGCAAGAGAGCTGTCATCACTCAGGGCTCGGCGAGGGAAATGCTCACGATTCCGCTGCTCCGCCAGGAGGAAAAGAGCGAGGGGGGAGGGGGGGGAAGGGGAGAACGAGGGGTGGAAAACATTTCCCCACTCCTGTCAGCGAGATGCCAAACTCGCCGCGAGTGGGATGAGCCCAGCAGATGCCGGGAGGAGATGCCAAGGCGGCTCCCCTTTTCCCGGCGCTTTCGGGCGCCTATAAATGAGTCCGGCGTCTCCTCCGCCAGCCTCCTCTCCTCCTGGCAGGTGGCTGTGAGCGCTCCTCGCCGCCCGCCCAGTTCCAGGCAGCGCGCTCTTCCTCGGCGGCTCCCCGCGACCGACCCTCCCTCCCTCCCGGCAGCCCAGTGGAAGAGCCTCCCCCAGCAAGCGGCGCCAGGGACCCGGCC
Source organism: Gekko gecko (assembly GCA_029375565.1). Taxonomy (NCBI): domain Eukaryota; kingdom Metazoa; phylum Chordata; class Lepidosauria; order Squamata; family Gekkonidae; genus Gekko; species Gekko gecko. The sequence continues at coordinate 71,772,569 of JAPDNY010000011.1, read as the reverse complement.
AAGGGGCGTCTCTCCGGCCACGCCGGTGCCAGCAGGAGTTTCCCAGGGATCCCCCGCCGCTCCTTGCTGCCCTCGGAGAGTTTGGCGTCGCGCTGCAGAAAAGAGAGAGAGAGACGCCTGAGTGAGTGACCGGCGAAGGGGCGGGGGAAAGGCCAGAAGGCGAGCGAGGGGGGGGGAAGAACCGCGGGAAGGCAGCGAGAGAGGCGACCGGGAGGAGCAGCAGCAGCGGCAGAAGGGGAAGTTGATTCGAGCTGGCACAGGCGGGGGGAAAAAGTCGATCGCCGGCAGCAGCATAAAAGTGCGAGAGGCTCCTCGGCGGGGGAAGCAGCGGCGGCGGCAGCCACAGGTGCCCCAGCCAGGGAGGCGAAGCGGCCGCGCGGAGCCCGGCGAGGGATCTGGCGAAGGACACTTGCCCGGGCGCGCCTCCCCGCCGCCGGGAGGCCGAGGAGGGCGCGAAGCCCCCAGGGACGCGGGGAGGCTGCCCCGCGGTGTTTTCGGCTCCAGGAGGTGCCCGTCCCGCCATCAAGATTTTGTCCAAAGGCAGGCAAGAGGATCGCCCTGCGCTGAGCCGCCTGGTGGGCAGCAGGCGCCGGCTGATCGCGGCCGGCGCGCTGGGGGTGGTCATGGTGCTGCTGCTGGTCATCCTGATCCCGGTGCTGGTCAGCTCGGCCGGCACGTCGGCGCACTACGAGATGCTGGGCACCTGCCGGATGGTGTGCGACCCCTACGGCGGCACCAAGGCGCCCAGCACGGCGGCCACGCCCGACCGCGGCCTCATGCAGTCCCTGCCCACCTTCATCCAGGGCCCCAAGGGCGAGGCCGGCCGGCCGGGCAAGGCCGGGCCGCGGGGGCCCCCGGGAGAGCCGGGCCCGCCGGGGCCCGTGGGCCCGCCGGGCGAAAAGGGCGAGCCCGGCCGCCAGGGACTGCCCGGCCCGCCGGGGGCGCCGGGCCTCAACGCGGCCGGGGCCATCAGCGCCGCCACCTACAGCACCGTGCCCAAGATCGCCTTCTACGCGGGCCTCAAGCGGCAGCACGAGGGCTACGAGGTGCTCAAGTTCGACGACGTGGTCACCAACCTGGGCAACCACTACGACCCCACGACGGGCAAGTTCACCTGCTCCATCCCCGGCATCTACTTCTTCACCTACCACGTGCTCATGCGCGGCGGCGACGGCACCAGCATGTGGGCCGATCTCTGCAAGAACAACCAGGTTGGGGGGGGGGGACGGAGCTGGGGCGCACGTGCCGGGGGGGGGGGACCGTCCGTGCGCACTCTTCTGAGGCGCAGCTGTGGTGACTTTTCCCTGCACAACTTTTGGGGCTTTGCATTGTTGCGTGATTGTTAGACATGCAACAGGACCGTTATCCCCTTACTGCATTTGTTGTCACGGGGAGGTTGCATCTGTTGAATTTCTGTCAGTGATGTAGCTAGAAAAAAAGGGTCCATAAATATCCCCACAAGCTAAGGAAAGTAGAGAGCGATGGGAGTGATGGGGGGGGGGGGAGAATGTGGGGAAGTGGAGAGTTTCCGGTATTCGATTTCGTATGTTTAAGAGGTTCCTGCACTCAAAACTTTTTTTCCTTGAAAGATTTGAGAGCTGTGATGATCGTTTGTGGCGAGGCCCTTGTACTTTGCACATGTCCCAAGACACTTTTCATGTTCGGCGGCTGAATGTGTCAGCGGGCAGATGCGGTCGACGGCAGCGCCTTCTGACCGTTCAGGCGGAGGGCGAGCCGCGAACATCCAGGCGTCTGGATGAGAGGAAAGTTGGTTCGGGAAGCTGTGAAGCGAGGACCTCGGGGAATCCGAGGAACGAGCTGAATAACAGGGTTAGAGTAGGATCTTACTTCGGGGTAAATCCACCTGCTCTAGTTGGGGGGGAATGTGTTTCGTGGACAGCAAAGCAAACTTGCTGCTTTCTCGAGACCCGTTAGTTGCTTTTGTAGTCACGGGCCCTGTGGCTAAAGAGTTTGGGGAAACACCCTTTTCCAACCCTGTCAAACGCCCATGGACGACCTGATGGTTTTCGTCTGACCGAAGTTCGTGCAAACAGGGCCCCCCCCCCCCCCCGGCATCCAGGCAAGTCGAGGAGTGAAGTGGCGCGGATAAAAGGCGAGAGTCCTGCGTGTGCACCGGAATAAGCTGCCTAGCGGAGGGTTACAAGTGTGGGTGGGTGGAGAGCCTTGGTAATTGCAAGAGCGAGTAGTGCGGGGTACGGAGGGTGTAGGGTGGGGTTGGAACAGGTCAGGGAGTCCCGAGGTCGGGAATGGCTGTCCCACGCCCGCCCCCCCCCTTCAGCGGGAGGGCTCTGACTTTCCCAGAGGTCCGGGAGTCGTTGTGGGAGGAGGCAGGGGTGGCCCTACAGGCCCCGCGTGGTTGTCTCGCAGGAAACCCCGGCTCAAGCGACCCCCGTCCTCGAGGAAAGCTGCCGAGACTCTTGAGAGCGACTCGAGGCCAGGGTTTTGACCCGCAGCGGTTCCCAGGAGCGAGCGATTGGGTGGCCCCGTCGTAAGAGGCAGGGGAGGACAGCTGTTTATTTGCCCCCCCCCCCCCAAGACGCGCTGCTGTTGCGAGTCCCTGGTTGAGGTGGGCTGGGCGAGGCGACTCCGGCGCGTGGCGGCCTCTTCCGGGAAGCTTCCGTGTGGCGGCTCCCCGCGCGGATTCCCGGGGGCGCGTAGAAAGCGCGGGTTCTCGCTCAGAGGGGGCCCTCAGGGTGAGACAGCGGGAGGGGGGAAAGTGTCGGATACGGTTAAAGAAGGGCTGCTTGTTCTCGTGAGCTAATGGCATTTCACGCCCCCATCCTTTTCTAGGAAGTGTGCTCCGCTTAAAGCATGAGGGAACTTCTGTTTGGGAGGGATTGAATGCCTGCGCAGTATCCATATAGGACAATGTCGAGGATTCCCCCAAAACCATTTCTCCACCACCTCCCTGTGTCGAGATAGAAGGCAAAGTGTTCACTTGGGCCCTTTACAACAAGAAAATGAACTCTTTGCCTTGGAGTGGGATGTTAGAATAACCAGTATGTAAAAGAAGGACTTCTGTGAAAGGGCTTCTAGAAAGGAAACAGAAGTGAACAGTTGCCAGTAACATGAGTGCAACCCATGTACATAGTTATACCAGCGCAATTAAACAATCGATACAGGGGTTCAAGAGGACATGCCACAGTACTCAATGGGGATTACTCCAAAGTAGCTGCACACAGGGTCACAAACCTAAATCAGATGCAAAATTTGCATTGCAATCCTATGCAGAGTTACTCCAGTCTAAGCCAGTTGAAATCAGTGGATCTAGATTGGAGTAAATATGTGTATGGTTGTTAATTGTGAAGTTTTGTCTGTGGGCGTTGGTGGGAGAAGGAACTACACACACTGGTATTACTTAGGAGATATTAGCATAGTGCTTGGAAAAAAGTATTGTTTGCCTTTGAGTTGGCTAATAGACAAAAGCAAAACCAGGCAGATTTGCTCTGTCAGCCATCAGTGACTTCCACCCCAATCCCAATCTTTGCTAGGCCATAGAGATCATGAAAGCCTATAGTGTAAAAGACACAGGAACCATCCATTTTAATTAGTCTAAGTGGTGCTGCAATTGCCTGCTTACTATGGCTCTCAAGCAGTCCCCAGAGATCTGGCCCTTGTAAATCTGTATCTTCATCTTACATACTTAGCAGTAGCACGTGCATATAATTGTTTGCACTCCTCATTATCTGAGTAAGCAAGATGGATAAATGCAAGAAAAATTAGTTGGGAGTTTGCACTCAAAATGGCTTGGCTGCTATAAAAGTCCTGTAAAATGTTTATGAATGAAGTATAAACAACATTATAGGTATGTTCATAATCGATCATAAAATGTAATTCCACAAACATGACAATCAACATTTAATTTACTTGAATGGCTGCTACAGCTGCTACAAATCAAATTTGTAGTTTTTACAAATCATTTATCTAGGAAGAATTACAGATTTTATGTTCATTAATAAGCATTTATCTCATGCTAATAGCATGCTGGGCCCTGTTCTGAGCAATAAATGACATTCCGCCCAGAGTGCTTGTTGGTTACTGTTGTCATGTTAAGAGACAGTCCCTAGAATCTTAGGCCACACTGAATCTTTGCTCTTTGAAAAATAATTTACAAAGTACAGTAAGCATGTACTTTGTATATGGAACAAGATTCCACAAAACTGTAACATGGGATTCCACATCCAGATATAGTACTTCAGGTTGTAGGAATTTTACCTCCCCTTCAAGGTGGAATAATGAAGCAGAAATTGCTGAATGTTGGTACTGGGGAATACCAGTGTACCATAACCAGATGAGAGTCTTTCAGGCCCTTTCAGTTTTGTGTTGCAGGCAGGAACGCAGATGGAACCATCAAAGGCTGGTAAATTAATCTAATATGCCACTTAACCTTTTGTTTATGGTTTCTCACAAGTACTGTAAAAATGAAATTACAGGGACATCAGTAGCAATTAATCAAATTAGCAAAAGCGTACCATAAATAGTGCCTTTAAAGATGAGACCACACTGGTTCAACAGTAAACACAGCAACAGGGAATTAGCCAGGTCTCACACACTCCAGTTCACAATACAACTTTGTAACGTTGCCTATTAGAAAGCATTATTTCCCTTTAACACTTGATGGAAATAAAAAATAGAACACAACACAGCGCATGGCATATCTTTATGAGCATAAATATTAAAATAAGCCTGAAGACAGTCTAAGTACATAATCCCAGACATTTATAAATTGCTTAATTTAGACACTACACAAACAGAACAGACAAATATTGATTGTGCAGTGCCGAATTCAGATTACATTTATGCAGTCATAAGAAATCCTTAAGCCATTTTTTTAATATTAGGGAGCAGTTTTAATCAATTGGATATATTAGACTGAGATTTGATCTTGACAACTAATGAACTGTGAGAGTAGTTTTCTATACAAAATAGGGGAATTTTCATTTGGAAACAGAGCACACAGAAGCAGACCTGTATTGTAGGAAAACATGACCGTGTTGTACCTGTATATCATTCAATAGCATATATTGAATATCTCAAGGACTCCCATGTAACACATTGCCTTCCTTAATAGTTAGACAGCTTAAATATAGAAGTGCTGAGACTATAACATAATTGGTTTGCTTGCAGTTTTAATGTCCCTGTATGCCTCTATAATCCGACGAGGTGAGCAATCATGAAACGTATGCAATGTACATTGCATTAATTGTTTAATTTTGAGATACCTTTAACACATGTACAGCAAAACACCTGGGATTCTTCTGAGACTGTCCTCATGGGCTTTAAAAAGAAATTGCAGTGGCTACTGCCACCACCCACAAAAGAAGCAGAAGCCATAAAGGTAGCATACCGCAAATGGGATTGAGGTGAATGCATTTGCAAGGCATTGTAGCTGTACACAAAATGACTGCAATCGGCAAAGTATTTTTAGGAGCTCAATCAATAAATCATTCTTTTAGTGCAGACAGTGTCCATTGCTGTGGAGTGTAGGTCTGCTATCTTTACACAGTGTTAGTTTATAATGATATATGAAGCACATTTAATGCCAAAGCCAATAGAGTTCACGTCACTTTGTGACAGAAAACAACAACAATCATACCAGCTGTGATATAAAATGTTACAAAAATCCAAAATGTAGCCTTTAAGTACAGTACTAATAGAATATGAGTAATAATTTAAGCAGATATAAGAAAACATAATCCAATAATTTCAATAAACCCAAGTATATTTGGAACATCAGCAATGAACTCAGATCAGGTTACATTTTTAGGGATGAATATTTCTGGGGTGAATGACCCATGCCACCAGCTGGTCATTAATCCTTAGGAAGTTTGCTGTAATTTGATAACTAGTGCTTAAAGAGTGGTCAAGACAGCTCACTTCAATATAATATTTTTGAAGCCATGACTCTAAAGAGGACTGCCTTGGATATTACTATACAGCATGTCAGCTTAAATTAGAACATATGTTAAGCAATTACAAATCTTTTAAGCCTTTCTGAACCTTCCTATATGATGCAGAAGAGCAGGGTTTTTCCTGCTTCTATGATTTCTAAGCTTTATAATACCCTATGAGCACTAGCATGGTGAATAGCCTTATCTATTGTTAACATTTCATTCTGTATTAATGTGGGATCATACCACATGAAATTTTAATCTGAAAACCCATCATTTATGTTTTTGAAAGGCAGGCATGGAAATCTTTTGACTTACTGTACTTTTGTTTCAGTTTCAAAAAGATAAAAAACAGAATCCAGCATATTGCATGCCAAGTCATGCATTATTTCTTTGTTCAGGTTAGCAAAACCACTAAATCACTAACAGCTCTGTTGAACAGTGACAGAATAGAGACAGGTGACAAAGCAGATGACATGTTGTTGCACTAACATAAATTGTATACCAATAAAAAGGTAATGGATTTTACTAGTGGAAAGGAATTGTGTATAAAGAACTAAAATCATATTCTATTGAACTGGACTATATGCATTTCTGGATTGGCAGGCTTCTACAGTTACAAATTTTTATTATTATGGCAATCATTATAAAGAAAATATTATTTAAAATGCAAACAAAACCTTCACTTTTAAGCCTGATGCATGATAAAGTACTCAAGATTATCTAAATAATAATGAGAAAATAGTCATATATTAATTTAATGAATGGTTTTTATTAAGCCAAGCAAATTAAGTGTGAAGACAGTTGTTTTGGGGAGCTATGTTGCTTCCTTATTTATTAAAATTACACCAGTGAGGATGCAAAATTAATTGACTCAATGACAAAGGCATCAAGGAATTGGTCTACATGTTCATTCCTTCTCTGCACAATCTTACATGCTTTCTATTTTAAGAGGCCTGATTTTTACCCTAAGCAATAGGAGTCAAGCACAATGTTAAGTTCATCTACTTGTATAAATCTGATCTCCTTTTGGATAGTGGCTGAATCCCAAAGCACTGTTTAGGCTAACAAAGTGGGCTTGTGATAGCTGAATATCTTTGGCTTCTTCTTGAATTACATTCATCCATGTCTTATTACAAAGTGCTTTTGAAAGTCAGGGATACAGTTCAAGAAATAACTATTTAAAGACCCTTTGGCCCAATGGAACTAGTTTACCAGTTCTTTTTGCCATCTTGTGTTAAAGCTAGGACACCAATGTGGTATGGTAGCTAAAATGATGGACTTCAAGGAGTGTGTACTAGTTTGAATTCCCATTCATACTTAAAAGGTCCCAGGATATGGCTGGAAGGCACATGATATAGCAATTTCACTGAAACCAAGTAGGGCCTGGATCTGGTAGTGCCTGGATGGTAGACATCCGGGGAAGCCTCTTTTGGGTTCCATTATGGAACAATGTACGAGATAAATACCGTCAGATAAATAAGGTCCTCAGTTGACCTTGGTCCAGTCACAGTCTTTCAACCTAACATCTGAAAATAAATGAGCCACTATAAAGGCCACCCTAAGCTTCTTAGAAGGGCAAAATGAAAATTGGGGGATTAGGAAGACGTGGTGTTTGTGGGGTTATATATCCAGCCTAATGATGGCAGGCTTGAGTTTAGACGTTTTGCTATGGTAGAGGAAGTAATCCAAAGCAGGTCTACTTAGAAGTAAGACACATATTACTCAGTTGGCTTACTTCTAGGTAAGTGTCCTTAGGATTGCAGTCTTAGTCTACTGTGATACATCAATAATTATATTGCTGAAGAAGAAAATATCCACCAAAAATTATGCCCCAAAAAGCATCTGAAGGTGCCGGCATTCTAGTTCCATGTCAAAGTACCGGTGTATGTTGAAGTGATAAACCATATTATTCTTTGGATGTCTGTTTCCCTTAGGTCCGAGCAAGTGCAATTGCTCAAGATGCGGATCAAAACTATGATTATGCCAGTAACAGCGTCGTTCTACACCTGGAACCGGGAGATGAGGTCTACATAAAATTAGATGGAGGAAAAGCACATGGAGGAAACAACAACAAATACAGCACGTTTTCTGGATTTATAATTTATGCTGACTGATTTCAGGAATCAAAAACTAAAATCACATTCTTCTGAGCATAAGTGATGGATTCACGTGGCAAGTCAACAGAACAAGAATCCCAGAGGATACTGGCTGTAGACACCTCATTAATGGGGCAAAATGCTACCTGACTCACATCTGTGCAACCCAGAGAAAGTGTTTTAAAAAATAGAGCAAGTTAAGCAGATGTGTGACCCACTATCACCAAAGCAAAATACTCCTTGTTGTTAGTGTCCATGTGAATGAAGTCCTATATAGATCACAACTTTTATAAGGAAAAAAAACTTTAAGACACTGAATTATTTCTCAAGCGTATATGATACTTTGGTGTGCTATGATCTTGCTGCTTTTATCCATCCATCAGCTTTGGTCTTTGTGACTTACCTGCTAACAATGATGCGTGTGGAGCCAACTCATAGTATGTGGTGAGGAATGATTTTACAATAAAAGGAAGATGTAACTGAATTTTGCTTAATCCCACTGAAGGAATTATTTGTACATCCATCTCCCTCTTACCTAGAAATAGCAAAGTTCCTACTCCAGGCTTTTAGCTGCAACTTCATTGTTCGTGGGTACATGTCCAGGCTTTCATATTACTGTAGTACAGTTCTATCTATTTCTCGGTTTTCTTCTGCCACCCCTGATTTCTTAGACACCTAGTCCAGTGTGCATGAAGAGCTCTGCTACCCCATGAGGCTGTCCCATTCACTTCCAACAGAGGGAGCAAAATGCATGTGCACCTGCACAAAGCCAGAGCTCACCGTGCACACAGTCCTCTGTGCCTCTGTTTATCATAACAGGAAGTAAAGAGAGAGGAAAGTGAGAGACTGTTCAGCTGAGTAAAAGATCCAGTTTAGATTTAAAAACACCATATACTGACCTCAGCGATGCTAGTTAACACAGCTTGCTATTTTCATCTGGTATACAATTTGATGCTTTATTATTATGAACCATCTAATGAAGCGTACAGAGACACTACCTCCCCTCTGCCTTTCTAGGTCTTTATTTAACAAAGTTACTGCCTGTCCCTGGTGTCATAAACATGTTTTCTGTCATGACAGTACTACAACAGTGAATAAAAGCTGTTGGTTTATGTGAAACACAGCAAATACGGGCACTTGGGCAGCACCGTGTCCTGCTGCCCAGTTTCTTGATAGAAGCAGGATTCCCCCACCCCTGCCCCACCAAAGTGCTGTCAAATTGCAGTCCGTTTGCCTTACCCCATAAATTGGCAACTAAACCCATACTTTAATTTCTTGGAACCTGTCCACACACATGCACAACTGCAGGCGAGCTCTTTTCCTGAGTAAATACCAGAACTGAGGAAGTTGAGCTGATTACCCCATTCTGATCCCCCCCCTGCCCCGGACAGCACTTTCCCTCAGCAGAGTATCACAGTAGAAACCCACCAGTTAGCCCTGGCCTTGCAGTCATGGTATTTGCACATGCTGCAGCTGCACAGATTAGTATTTCAGGAAGTCACCTCCATGCATCTTGATGTGAGAGAGGGTGGGTGAAAGAAGCCTTAGTCATGTGACAAAGATCTAATGTTGGTACCTGGCTATTTTATAATTATGTAAAGAGTAGTAAAGCATTCCTGCAGTCTAATTAGAGAGTGGGTTGTGCTGGCATTTGTTTAGAAGGGGGTGTGCTGATAAACTGCACTACTGCAACATCACAAAATCAAGACCTTGTATCATTACCACAGCCAGATATGCAATTGCATTTGTCATGTGCAGACAAATTTCCCAGCCTCATCTCAGTAACAGTCCTGTAAATTAGGCCAATATCTCCCCAGCTTTACAGCTTGGGGGTTAAGAATGACGTCTGATCTGATTTACCCCAAAACCACCTGCAGAGTTCACAGTTGTGTTTTACTGTCTCCAGCTCTGCCACTTTAGTTATTACATTATCTACTCTTGTTTTCATTAAGAATATGTAAATATCCATACAAGTTTAAAACCCTGTTTCTTTTAAGCCAGGCAAGAATGAGTGCTGTGAAGCAATTCATCTTGTATATAAATTTCTAGTTAGTTTCTATTTTGCTTAACATAAATGTTTAGATTTTATATATTAAAAAAGCTTCAATGGGACCATTACATAGAAAGTTATGAAAATATTAGGGTGCTGAATTAATGGGATATGATTAGTCTTTAGTCCAATGCAAAGAGGCCTTGCTATAGTGGGATTATGAAATATATGCATATTATTAAATGTAAAACAAATATGCAAAGGAAATTTTCAGATGTGATATTCGTGTTTATTCAAGCCTATTTTTCTTATATCTTATAAGAAGAAGTTCAACAGAGATTTGTTAGTTTTATTTCCATAAAATTGTCACAATTAACACTTCTATAAATAAGGTGCTTATTTTAAAATAATTAAAAATAATCACTGTACAATTTATAGTAGCAGTTCTAGGAGACTCTTTAACTGTACTGTGAAATCCATCTTTAAAGAAGGTTCCTGCTACAATATGCTTGTTGCATCCATCTCCTGTGTGTATTTACACTTATTTCCACAGACGCCTATGGTGAGTTACCTACCGATAAAGGTGTTTAGGATCAGCATATTATGGAACATCCAAGGTGTAAAAGGAGACTTATTTATATTAATTTAGAATCTTAAAGCATAATAGCAGCCAGATATCTAGTTTCTCCATTTAATAGATTCTGCTACAAACAGAAAACATGAAATTTCATTTTAAAAATCAGATTATTTGCTCAAATACCCAAAATATCATTCTTTTCTTTTATAATCTATTCTTCTTTTATAAGCATTTGTAAGTCAGCTATTAAAAGTAGAAAATCCACTCAAACAACCTTTGAAGTTCGTCATTATCCCCCCCCACCGAAAGTCATTCAGTTCCTAATGTTTTACCAGTCAGTCTATTATGTAGCAATTTTCATTAAACCATTTGATTCCTGGCTAAATTACTCCCAGTGCTGGCATCAATTTATAATGCAATGATTATTTTTTACTTAAATTCAATATAAGTATATGGTATTGTGACGGATTGCACTTTTAAGAAGCTTAGAAGTGCTGTAGAAACAGCTGAAGGACTGTGAAGGGTTAATTCTTGACAGAAACAGAGGACCTTGAGTGACAGGCTCCTCCAAGCAATCTGATTGGTTAACATCAGTTGAACAGAGAAAGTCTTGAGAGAGCTGCATGCTGAAGAAAGATTCAGTCAGATTTCTGTCTTGACTGAATTCAGTTTGATTTCAACCCTAGCTGAGAAGCGTACTGACAGTTTTGGAATTTAGTTTTAACTGAGAGCAGTTTAACACAGATGGGAGAAGTGGGGAAAAGTTGGCAAGAAAGTTTGGGAAGTAGAAGACTCCCATTTGGGCCAAGGAAAGGCGATAGGTCTTCTAGAGAGAGAAGAAATTCCCTACCCAAACGGCGTTAGCTCCAAAGAATACAGAGATCCCTGGTCCAATGTGGTTAGAAACTGCCTGTAGAAACCTTAACGGTCAGTTAAAAACTCAAGACAAGTACTGGTGTTTCAAGAGAAGGGGTTTGGGTACTGGAAAGAGTGCACCAGCCTTCTGGAAACCAAAGGAGTTAGAGAATACTCAAAGAAAGTGTACTGTAGTGTTTGAGAAATACACTGGAACAATAGCCTCTCAACATAAAGATTTAAGTCACTGTGAAAAGTTTAAGAAACTCTCATTAGCCCGAAACGTAAGAACTAAAGTCTGTGCATGTACTGGTTTTACCTCAGAAATTTCAATCCTTGATTTCACCTAACCTTTCCCCTCTATGTTAAATAAAATATTTTGTTATTTTTGAATTTTAAAATGCCTTGAGTGCCATTAAAATCATTTAAGTTAAAGTGGGCTTCTGATCCTTCCCTCAGGTTCCTAGGCTGAGCCAACAGCCAAAATATTGTACTGTGACAGGGTGGGACAGCCAGGAGTCTTCAGGAAAGAAGAAAACACATTACTAGGGCAGCTGTCAGTAAAGGGAAAGAGATACTGAGGAGAAATCTTGCCTCTGAGGGAAGGAGAGAAACGACGGCTCAGGGGTGACATGATCGAGATTTATAAGATTATGAATGGGATTGAGCAGGTTGAGAAAGAAGTACTTTTCTCCCTTTCTCACAATACAAGAACTCGTGGGCACTCCATGAAATTGCTGAGCAGTCGGGTTAGAACAGATAAAAGGAAATACTTCTTCACCCAAAGAGTGATTAACATATGGAATTCACTGGCACAGGAGGTGGTGGCAGCTACAAGCATGGACAGTTTCAAGAGGGAATTAGATAAACATATGGAGCAGAAGTCCATCAGTGGCTATTAGCCCACAGGGTATAGATGGGAACTCTCAGTCTGGGGCAGGTGATGCACTCTATTCTTGGTGCTGGGGGGGGCAGCAGTGGGAGGGCTTCTGGTGTCCTGGCCCCACTGCTGGACCTCCTGATAGCACGTGGTATTTTTGGCCGCTGTGACAGAGTGTTGGACTAGATGGGCCATTGGCCTGATTCAACATTGGCTTCTCTTATGTTTTTACGTTCTTAGGTATCTTTTTGATAGAAAAACACAAGTTTATTTGGTAGCAAAACTTTTGGAAGTTATTCTCAAAAGTGTTAAATAGCACATTTCAAGAAGACACTAATCATGTTACAGAGAGGTAGTGAGTGCCAAAGGACTATCTTTCAGAAGAGCAGCTCTTGCCTTGTTGCAAACTGCCTTTGACATTCAGATTTCAATTGCTGCTTGTGATGCTGTTGGAAAAGGTGAAAGGTGAATGTACACATTCCTTAAACATGAACAAAGGTGGTCGTCATCTGTGAGTTGGTCAAGTCGACTGTGAGCTATAGCTAGATATCCACAACCCATATGAGTAATATGGGGACTTCATTGCCATAGGATATCTAAAGCTGGGCACGTTTGAAAGTACAATAAACCCTTGACATTAGATTGCCATTTTTAACAGATATGACCTTTTCTTTAGATAAGTCAGCATTTCTCTCAGTTTAGGTCCACAGAAAAGAATAAAGGTGTTTGTTTTTTTTAAACTAGTATCTCGACAAACTGATTTGTAAATCATGGGCTCATTAAACTATTGCTTATTTAGGCTTTTGGTATTTTCTATTCACAATTATCTGTGATATAAAATTTTCCAAAACAGGAAGAATGAATCTAGTTCTATTATTCTGATTCCATGAAAAGGTTTTTTTTTTTAAAAAAATTGATGTATAATAGGTTTGGTTTATTGAAGCCTGTTATCTCATGCAGAGACAGGCATGTGCAAACCTACTGAAATTGCCTCATTCTGTAGCACTGCGACCACAGATTTCACCCGGATTTAATGCTCACAAGTGCACTGTGGTCAGTGGATGTTAAGACACCTTCAAGTTATCATATATTTTTCCAGTTCATTCTTTATAATGCCATTATAATATTTTTATTCATTAATTTCCTGTCAGTAAGCCCTACTAAATAGACCTGATTAGGACTGCTGTCTTATATTTTGTCATCTTCCATTTTATGTAATTATTTAAATGTGACTTTTTAAAAAGAACCTTGAGCATTAAACAATATCTAGCTAATTAGCAGTAACACCAGTACTTAATAGAAAGCCCATTAAAATGAAGTCAGTGAATGCATTGCCACTTACAGTTGCAATACTGTGTATATTTACTTGAGTGTAAAACCCTTTAAGCTAATGGGACTTCTGAGTAAACATCTCCTGAACTAGTGCAGCTGATGCATGTCTTCTTTAAAACTGAAAGACTTTACATATTTAAGATTAGGATTTGGAAAGTCCTTGCTTAACTGCTCATAGAAAGAGGGATCCAAAACACTATGGCTTCAGTGAACAGACTGCAATCTTTCAACCCCCCTTCCTATAGCACCCATTGACACCCTTCAAGAGCAGCTTGTAGGTACTGTTCTTGAAGACCAGGGAATTGACTGGAATGGTATTTGGTACTTCTCAAGCAACTGGGATAGAAACTCGCATGCATATCCTCAAGTGTACTTCTGTGCAATCCTAAACAGAATATGTTTAGGATTGTACTGTTGAATACGTACACAGAGATCTCCAGATCCCAGCAAAGATTAGGCTGGGTTCTAGCACTATTGCATCCTGGAGCAACAAAGGCCCTCATAGTTGCTACAGCAGCCTTAGCACAGCACAATGTTGTCGTGAAGGCTGCCAGAGTACCTGCAGGAGCACTGCACAAATGTTTCTTCCATTCCCCTTTCCCCCTTTTTCTAAAGCAACTGTGGTGATTTTAGAAATATTTAAGCTTGTATCCTAGCTCTCCGCTCAGCAAAATTTGAAGCCTTCTTCCAGGCTTCCTCTGACCAAAGTGGCTCTTCCATCTGAGGAATGCTGCAACCTCTGTTAAGTAATGTGGTAGAATACAAACCTTAATAGTATATATGGCAGAGCTAAATGACTCTTCTTCATTTGACAAGCAACAATTGCTATAGTTGAAACTTGTATTAAACCAATACCTGAGCTTGCAATGCAAAGAAATGGGCTTGACATTATATGGAAAGCATGCCTGCTGTACTATAAAATGAAGTTTGATAAATTTGTGGGAACCTGATTACTATTACGGGTTTATCCAAAGAATTAGTGCCTCAAATTACAATTTTCTGCTGTAGCAAATATAACCTCAGAAATTTCACATGTAGCATACCCATACTTATTTTTCCTACTTAAAGGTCAGCCACCGTTTGGGATTCTCTACCAATAGTTTATCAATCTTATTTTGTGATATGCCTCTAACTAACATTTTGGGGACTATGTTTTCAAGGATATGAGAATAGCCATGACCTCCGTATTTCTTCAGTCTGTTCTTCGTGTGTATGTCATGAGAAACTACAATTTTGTCTTCATAGCCTTCATCAATCAACATCCGAACTCTGCAAATTACAAATAATGCATATTTGTCAATGTCTAATTCGTAATAATCTGATGGTAATGTAGTAATAATTCTTGAATATAGATATAAACAGTATTATTCATGAGGGGATGTAGTCTGCTAGGTTTAAAATATAATATGCACAAATAGGTAAAAGAGGACCCCCCCAGTTATTCTTTGTTTAAGCATCATCTTTCAGTTGAGCAACTGTGATGTAATAATATTCATGACTATTCTACACAATCAAAGGAAAATGGTCAGTGACATAATATTTGCAAGCAATTTGACTTCTGAAGGGGAAGTGAACTACCACTTTGGCTGCGAAACTCCTAGATGTAGCCGTAGAAGAGAGAAGAAGAGATCGGATTTATACCCTGGCCTCCACTTGGCATCTCAGAGCAGCTTACAATCTCCTTTCCCTTCCTCTCTCCACAACAGACACCCTGTGAGGTAGGTGGGGCTGAGAGAGCTCTGAGAGAACTTGTGACTGACCCACAGTCACACATACAATTGCATGTGGAGGAGTAGGGAATCAAACCCAGTTCTCCTGGATTAGAGTCCACACTGTTAACTATTACACCAAACTGGCTCTCGTAACTGTGTAACTGACAACTGAGTGCCAAACCAGACATGATGGTGTCCTTGTGGCTGCCCTAGGATGCCACTGCCATTTTAAGGTGATTTAAAAATCCTGATCAGGCCTACAGTACAGTGGGCTGAGGTGCTCCGGTTCTCTGCCTGCATCTTAATAAGTGCCAAAATGGCTGCACCCCTCCCCTCAAGAGCTGTTTCAGCACTTGAAAAGTCTCCAGGGGGCATAGTGCTGTGTTGCATTTTACTTGCAGCATTTTTAAAATCACCCTAAAATGGCATCCACATCCCCATGGCAGCCATGAGGACGCCATCACATCTACTTTAGACTTATGTGGGACTGTTGTCTAACCCAAAGGAAAACTCACAGTACCACCCCAAGCAGAGTTACACCCTTCTAAGTTTAATGAAGTCAGCTCTGCTTAGGATGGCACTGTAAGAGTAAAAAAATGAAAGAATGCAGTATTACTGGTCAATGAAGCTCTTCCATAGAAAACTATCATCCACTTTCAAAATGTCATATACTGCTTATGAAAGATGCTTGGGCTTCAGCCATTTACCTTTTACAGGATCTTAAAGAACAATTCTTTGCGTACCCTCCTTGCTTCAAGAACCTGATCGTGGGATGGCATACACAAGGGGATTATCTCTTAGCTATCTCATGTATCAGTACAAGCCACTAATTAAACATTGATGCAGGAAAGAGATCGTGTCTGGTAAAGGCATTACTAGTATAAGTGCTTTTGCTTCCTAATGACTGCAATCCTAAGGACATTTTCCTAGGAGTAAGCTCCAGTTAATAAAATGGGACTTACTTCTGAGTAGATTCACTTACAATTGCTCCCTATACCCTGTATGTATGAGACCCCTGATTCTCCTATTGTTGTGGTTTGCTGTGGCCTGCAAATCCTATTCACTCCAATGCCTAGTTCGGAAATTCTGGCAGGTCTGTTTGGTCTAAATAAAAAATTGGAGTAGAACATAAGTGATCTGAATTTAAGTCTTCGTTCAACCATGGGCTATTTGGGCATTTGCTCCTCATCAGTCTGAACAATATAATCAGGCGATTTGGTCAACAGCAACAACAGAGTTGCCAGTATTGCTCAAATAAATAAGCAGAGCTTCACATGACTGCAAGTATATTTAAGCTAATAAGCACTAAATTACAAATATTTAATATAAATTTATTTTGAGAGCATTGTAGTAGTTTGAGCCATCTCAATATTTTTTTCTCCAGGCCTGTTGGCCATCCTATATGCCACCTCTCCAAGAAAGTTTCCTGTCCCTTTAATAGAAGTTTAGTATGTGAATCAGGCAGCTTAAGCTTTTCATAGCAAACAGTATCACCTGGTAATAACATTTCATTATGCCTCTACTAAAGGGGTAGGACATTTTTCCTCCAGTCAGCTGGCAACCAGTGGCATATGTATGAATTACAAGCAAGTACCATTGATTTCAGTGGAAAATGAACTTCTCTACATATAATTTATCTCACCCCTCCCCGTTACTGAACTATACCACCAATAAGTTGATAAAGATATCTGGACAAAACTGCTATTTCGAGAGACATACTTATAGATGCATGTACACATTCATGTATTTACATATCTTTTTATTCAGCATTATCGGAGCTGAACATGAGTATGCCTGAAAAATATTTGCCCCCTCAAATATTTATACAAAGAGACGGGGGGCCAGTTTAATTTGTATGAGTTTATGTTGAATGCAAGTCAAACATGAGCAGACTATGAATTTTAAAACCATCCTGCCATTGTCCTAGTATGTTCAGCTGTTTAATGGCATTTCTAGCATAAATGCATATACAATTCTGGGAGGGAAGCGATATTATATCCGTGTCAGAATCCACCACTTTTGTTCAATCCCAGTTTAAAGAAGGAATTGCTGTTTCTGGGGAAGAGGAAAGCTGTATTATTCACTGAACAAAACTACTGTTACAACCAATAGCAGAACCCACCATGTCTAATATCAGAAAGATATCTGCACAACTCCCAATCACGTCTCAGTTTCATTTGTCACAACACTGACTCTGAGGTTCTAGGAATGATTTCATGATGTGCTGTAATAGGGCAGGACAGCAGGGAGAAGTTAAAACAGCACTAATGCCTTTACTTAACACCTATTTTAACTTAACTTCTAATGAAGACAACAGCAAGATATAAGGAAGATATTATTACCCTGGACCAGGCATATCACTGAAAGTGCCCTCATGCAGATGCAGTTCAGAAGTAGGCGTATGTAAACAGTTTGGTAACAATTGCTGCGTGTCATTAGTTTCAGTGCTACCATTTCCTTTGTTAATGTGATTATTGCCAACTGCCTGGAGAAAAAGTGCCCTGTTCTTTTAATAGAGGCTTAACAGGATATTGTTTACCTTCATGTCATGAAAAGCTTCAGCAGCCCATTTCCACACACTAACTGCGTTTTCACAGTTCCTTTGTTTTCATCATCAGATCAGGATTAAAGACCAGAAACTCATTCACCTTGGTGGTGGAAAGCACAGTCAGGTCACAGCTGACTTACAGAGACTCCGCAGCATTTTCAAGCCAAGAGGCGAGCAGAGGTGGTTTGCCGTTGCCTGCCTCTGTGTAGCAACCCTGGACTTCTTTGGTGGTTTCCCATCCAAGAACTAGCCAGGGCCAACTCTGCTTAGTTTCTGAGATCAGGCTAGTCTTGGCCACTGAGGTCAGGGCACATTGACTTTAACCACAGTTAACATTAACAATCGTAACCAGGATTTGAAAACTGCCAACTCTGACTAAGAGGGAACCCAGTTAGTATTATGAAGCCAAACCAGATGTCAAAGAGGCACAGACTATTTGTTATACTGTGGCCGTGTTAACCACCTACACAGTGGGGTGTGGGAGAGAAACTGAAGGAGTACCAAGGGCAGGCAGGGCAGTGGCGCTAAACCCAGCCACCAGGATCAGGTCCAGAGAGGCGGCACACAAATCTTCTAAATAAAAATAAATCCAGCAGCCATTCGTTTCCTTCTGAAACTGCTTCTCCCCGACAGTTTTTTGCCCAGCAAGGGCTACTGAACTCCTTGGAGTTCCTCCAGGAGAAAAATAGAAGGAGAAAAGATTCCAGGCAGGAAAGTACATATGTGCATACGCATACTCTCCCACATAAAAACAAAAAACCCTGACAGGATGCATACAGAAGACAAGCTGGTGTAATGTCTAGTTTGACCAAGGATTTTTAAAAAATATTTATTTACTAAACTCTCAGTAAAATTCTTGAAGCAGTTAAAGCAACTGGGGAAAGGGGGGGGGTTCACATGCAACACTAGAGCAGTGTTCTCTTTTTCTCTTACTCATGGCTAGATAGTCTTAAGTTTGCACCAGACCTTTGTGAGGAAACAGCAAGACTTCAAAGTAAGAGAAACAGAGCTATCAGCAGTTTTATTCAATGAAGCTTACTCACAGGAAATGGGTTTCTTAGGATTGCAGCCTAAGAGGCAAATTCAGTGTACAGCACTTTTGGAACATAGCAGTCAAACAGGGTTGCTAGCTCCAATAGGCATTTCAGTGGCTATGCATTTATGATGTTATTATACATACCTTAATATTCTCTCATTGTCACTTGGCATATCAATATCTGGATTCATGTGGTAGAAAATAAATTCTGTTCCAAAAAGGTCATACTCTAAGTAGCATCCAAGTTTTGCAAATTCCAACAGCTTCTGCTCATCAAATATGGTCCTGTACAAATCACAATATATAGTTATACAGTATTAACATACTTAAAGACATCTTGCAGGCGGAAGTATTTCATCTCATTTAAAAAACAGCCTTCCAATTTTACAAGGTGGGTTTGTAACTGTTATTGAAATCCTAGCATTCAGACAATGCCGTGTTTAGAAATACTGCTCTTCCCTGAACATTTGGTTTATCATTAGACTCACTGGCTATCATAGTTTAGATTTCTTGCTATAATCTTTTCCAGTATTGAGCTACAATCTGAAGTCAGGGAGTGAGGAGCTCATAAATACTCCATTATAAATAAATATTTCCTGAATTTCTCTCGTCTCCTTATTTTGTAGTCTATTCAGAACATTTTAATTCCTGCTGTCACAGTAAGTGTATGTTTAATAAGATCTGTTTACATTTTCTTTACCAATATTCCTCAGTACTCAGTTCAAGGTGCTGGTTCTTACTTTTAAAGCCCTCCACAACCTGTGGCCCACATACCTGAAGGACTGCCTGTTCCTGTAAGAACTCAGGAACCAACTCGATCCCAGATATTTCTTCAAATAGACAGTAAGGAACACTACAGTCCATTCAGGAGCTTATTCCGTATTACCCCCACAACCTCCTAACCAAAATGCCTCTTGAAATGCTGCTCTTAAGAGATGGGAAACACCCAAGGAGAGTATTGGGTAGCTGAGAAAGTTGTGCTCTGGAGGTGGAAACCTGCAAGTTACCCCTTAAAAATTTACTGAGTTTGAAACTGGGCTGCAGTCTTGCTGAATCAATGTGGGGATAAAAATGTTCCCATTCATTTTTGCCAAGGAAAACTGATCCAGGGAAGCACTGAAATGAAGTGTGATACTGGTCTGAAAGCTGGTGCAAACAATGAGCTTCACTGGAGAACATTTACTTCACCATAGCATAAATATATACGTGGAGAAGGAAACAAACCCACAAATGTTACTGATTAATAATGACAGATGTTTGAAACAGGCTTGGGATGTTGGGAAGCACACTGACTCCTGCCACCACCAAGAGATGGGAGGAGGACATTTTACTACCTCAAGATACAGTGGAATTTGGCTTGCGATACTGAATATACTCCAAATATAATTCATGTATGTTTCTTCACACTTATCTCAATAAAGTGGTAGCATTTTGAAAGCAGATGTATGAGTTCAAGACATATTACACTACCAGCAACTATCACCATTTAGGAAGTTTAAAAGTAAAATCATATGCAGGAACAAACCTAATTGTGGCTTCCAGTTACATTGGACATTGAGCTATGCTAGAAAGTAAAGGCTTCACAGTACTATAAAACAGATAAAAGGTACCTGTTTAACAATATAAGTATTGTAAAAAAATAAGGTATGCATATTCCACACGGCCCGGATTAAACAAACTTAGAGTCCAGTGGCACCAATATCAAAGACTGTGCAATAACTGGGGCAATCTGTTTTAAATTCTTTGTTTTAATGTTTTAATTAACTATTTACTATTGTGTTTTTGTGATGCCAAATGGCCTAAATATTTGTTGTGATCCACCCTGAGCCCATTCATTGGGAGGGCAGAATATAAATTTGAAAAAATAAATGAAAATAAATAAAAACTAAGATAAAACCCTATATTTGCACATTTATTGCTAATTAATAGACAAGCTGCAAGAACTCAGTTCCATTTACTAATGGCAAAGCTTTGTGTTAAGGTTAGTCTATTGGCCACTGAAGATAGCCATTATTCAAGTTAGTTCTTTCCTTGATCTCTGGTTGTTGTATGTTCTTGGAAGCCCTACCAATGCATTTTGGCCAAGAGCTCAGAGAAAAGTATCTCTCTCCACCCAAGGGGAAAAAAAATCCCTTGAATACATTCAATATAAATTATACAAATAAATGTACTTTGTATCTCTGCTTAATAATAGCATTACATATGCCTCATTAATCGCTCCCACAGCTTTTGATCACTGTTTGCAGGGTTGACTCAGTGCATTTGCTACCCCAAGCTCCTTCTTCCTGGCCATCCCTACAGGCTCCAAAACAAGTTGCTGGTCTACCTGGGCCCTGGCATCCTTACTGGCAGGACCCTTCCCTCTGCTGCTCTTACTGGTTACAGCCTGTCTTGGGCATGGATGGCAGTGACACAACGTATCTCAGAGGTAATTCCTCCTGCCTGTTGCATGCAGCTGCTTGGGTCATTTGGACATTCAACTGGCTGTTTATGGAGGGGCTGCCAAGTAGCATGGAAATACTCCTACAGAAAGGAAATGTTGCTCTTACTCAGATTTTGTTTCACAGTATAATCCTAAATCTGACTGGTGGAGCTACATAGCTGGAGCAAAGGCAAGGATTCCTGCCTGCTCTCTAGTTTTGCTTCAAGAAGGGCAAGTATGACTGGGTGCATGACATGATGACATTACCTAGGCAGACCCAGATTGGCTAGGATTGCCCCAAGAAAAGTCTGTAGCTGTAGATAAGAGAACGAGCATCTACAAAGAGGCCTTAAAATGGGGGTGGGGGGATGAACTAAAAAAGACAAGTAAAGCAAGTTTAGTGAGACTTTTTACCCTACTTACCCCTCACTTTCTGCCTCCCAGAACTCTGGGTGCAGTGCATCCCCTAATCTGAAATAAGAATTCTTGTCCAACTATATTTAGGTGCACGTTCTACTTAATGCCACAAAAGTCATTAGAGCTAGTTTAATTGCATCATAAGTCTGTTACCATGGAAATGACTGATGTCACAAATTCAATATTATGACTTAACAGCGGGATCAAGTAGAAAGAACAGATGGGATGAGTGAGAGAAAACCCTTGTTCAAACACAACTGTCACCAGCAGGAGTCTCGTTATTGCCAACTGTAATTAATAAAAGCCTTATTTTTAAATATTCTTCACAGTTTACAGACTCTTTAACAAGTGGGTTTTCAAAGGGTTTTGCAAGAGGGGTGGCTTCCATTTACAGTTTCTTTTTTTTTTTTTTTTTAAAACTATATTAAAAAAGAGAGAATTTTATTATTTTTATAAGAAAAGGGAAGGGTAGACAGATGGAGAAAGAAAAAGGTGGAGTGAAAATTTTTTTCTGTTAGTAAGAGTTAGTTTAGGTTAATAACCAATACCAAGATTTGGCATCCATCATGGTTAGAAGATCTTCTTTTTAACTAAAACAAAGTCCAAAATCACTCTGTTAATGCAGTTAGTAAAGTCCATTGGGGTTAGTAATTAAACAGCTCCTTCCAGATGTAACACGAACAGTCCTCAAAGTATCTTCTTCTTAATTTTCTTCCAGTTATGGATTAAGTCCATTTTAACTTTGAAGTCTTCCGTTCCATCACCTTCCCCTGGGCTGCTGTCTTCTGCACTTATCCCAATTTTGAATGCTGCATCCTTCTTCCTGCTGGCGTGTCTCTTCAGGAGTTTCTGTGTTTTGAAGATGAAATCCTTCTTCTTTCTTTTCTTTTTTTTCTTAAACTTCTGGCCTTCAAGCTTCCAGGGCTCCACAAACTCAGCAGATGAAATTAGATCTCCCGTTTGTCGCCTGCTATGCTCGACATCCCCTTCTACTGGCAGAGTATTTCTTTTTATAAAGGCGGAATAGGCTTTGGGAGCCTTATCCACCTCTTCTTTTAACTTTATCGCTCCACTGCCAGTTAGGGGTGCCAAGACATTTGTCAAGGTAAATCCGAGATCTTCTTTCTCCTCTTCTTTAGCGCCCTGGAAACCTGGAATCAAATTCGATTTCTGTTCAATCTCCTTCATCTTTCTAGTTGTTTCCAATATCTGTTTCTGTCGACTGATGAGAACACTTTCCATTTTAAACAGAGTTTGGTTGATCTTCTGCAATTGTTCCAGCAGGGGGCACAGCATCTCCTTTTTCTGTTGATTGACAGCAAGCTCTTGGGGGGGCTATCTGGACCGGAAGTCCCTCCTCTCTTCTCTTCCGGTGTCTGCAGGGCTTGTTCCATTATCGACATTTTGTTTTTTTGTTTACTTTTAAAAAGTTCGTGCCGCATCCCCCAGGAAGCTAAGATGAACACATTCTTCCATGCAGCCCCAACGGTACTTTCACCAACACTTTGTTTTCTTTCTGCCCCCCTTCGCGCTCCCTTTGAATAACTTGCTTCTCGAGGGGGTGGGGACTCCTCCCTCCTCCCAACGCTTATACGCATGCAGGGGGCTCCGATTTACGCTTCAAAATAGATCTTCAACTCACGATTCAATGCCACTACTTCTTTTTATGTTGAACCATAGCGCTGTTTTCACTCCTGGAATTCGGTGGCGCCGCTAAGTCCCATTACGGGCACGCCGCAGCGGGGCCGATTGGGGCGGGGAGAAAGCCTCAATTTCCCGGCTGTCTGCCGGCAAAGAGGCTACTCCCCAAGCGCCCCCGGTTCGGAGCCTTTACCTAAGGCTCACTAGGGTCTTTCGCATATGCGAAGACCCCCCTAACTGCGCGTGGGCTAACCGCCTCCGGGAGCGTCCCGAGAAGCGGCCGCCATTCGCGACGCCGGAAACCGAAACCGCTTCCATTTACAGTTTCGACACAGCTCAAGACTGTTGTTACCAAAAGCACTGTGGTAACAGATATGAATACTGCAGCACTGTGTTGTTTCCAGTGTCTTAGATCACAGAGGCAGGATCACAGGAGCTCATTTACATATAGAGAAGATAAAGAAATATATTTAAATCAAGATTATTAATAACTACCAGGTTGGTCACCAGTGGCAACCAAGAATCACTTATAGACAACCAGGCAGGGAAGCGCTTGCAATCTGGAAGACAGCTGGGAGTTTCTTTTAGGTTTCCAGTGCCACAAATGATTAACGTAGGTAGGAATAGTAATGCACATCAGCAGCATTTGTAAATTTATTTGTAAAGCTGATTTTAAGTTATACATGTGCTGATTTGGGGGCTGTAGTATGTATGTACAACACAGCTACCCACCTGAATGTATGTACAGTTCTGCTTTGAAGTAAGAAATTTATGAGCATGGGGAATCTTCAGTGACAAGCCTTGTACAAAGACAATATTGCACCCACAAACATTCAGCTGATGGCAGCCATGTGACCACAAATAGCTCCCAGCCTTCAGCAGTTAGTATTGCTAATCAATACTTGGTTATCTGCCAACTAATCAGCCACACAAGGTCACATAAGTCTGCCTTGGCCAAATAGATCATATTTCTCAGCTGAAAGGATGGGAACATTCATTGCTCTGTTCTCTGTGTTTTTGTTTGCATAGGAAATAACATGTTATTGTAGTAATAAAATATAACTAATTCAATGTAGCTTTAAAAAAATTGTGTTTAGTTACAGAGTTTGAAAACACTGGTTTGGAGTATAAGAACTAGCCTTTTCCTGCACCTTAGATTGACTCTTGTCCTTGAGTTAGTTGAAGACGATTCTTCTGCATATAGGCCTCTACAACATACCTGTTCCCTGTTTATAGCAAGCATGGCACTGGCTGCGTGAAATGAATCATGGGAATGGGGGGTGACCATGGTGGGTCAATGAGCTTGCTTTTTTTCTGTGGAGGGCTGTACTAGTTGACCTTTAATCCCTACCAGTTTTACAAGAGTATACAGGTACTGTGCTTCTGCAATGATGTCTGCCAACCTGCATGCCTGTAAAGTGGCTCATGCCACAGCCCTATGCATGTTTACTTAAGAGAATGCCTTAGTGAACTCAGCAGGACTCGCTTTCAAATGAACATGCATAGGCTTGACCTGTTAGTGAGTCTGACTGATGACTGACTGTATCATCAGCATCTCAGTGCGAAGATTGCTCCACTTATCCAGTGTCTCATCTAATGCATAGCTATTTTTGCCAGTGAAGAACAAGAGCATATTACTTTACATAGCATAAGAAAACTAATATTTAGACAGGCATGGAGAGAAATGACAAAGATATCTGAATCCAGTAGAAGCTCTCATATACAATTTTATATTACATTTCTCATACTGGTTTATGAGTCCCAACAGGCATATGTGGGACAGTTGCAATGGTGGTGGTGTAAAAATTTGTTATTGGCAATGGGCTTACATACAGCCAGAGCTCACGCATTCTTCAGAGGTGCAATGTGACCTCTGTGGGGAAAAACAGGATCACAGTTCTGCAACTGCTGTAGAGGAAATGGCATGGAGGGAGAAGGCTGTAGGTGCTGGGGGTGGGAAACAAATCTCGCTGGGCACAGGCGTGTGCAGGTGTAGGGTGAGGAGGCAGTGATGAAGGTATGCCAAAGCTTGGAAGGTCGGAGGAAGCAGTACAAGGAAAATAAGACCTGGGAGGCCTAACAGGCTTAGAATTCATCTTCATAAGATCTGAGAAAATACGGCGGCAACACTGTGAAGTGTTCCGGCACTGAGCTGTTCCCTGCAGACCTGAAAAGCAAGATTATTTCAAGGTGCTTGAGAAGGAACTCAGGAGCATAAACATACATATTCTAATGAGCAATGTAACCCACCAGCCATTCAGGCTGGCATACTGGTCTCTATGCTTGCTTGATTTCCTCAGGATTAAACACTGCAGTCCCTAAAAGTGAAACAAGTGCTCATCGTTAACGGCAATTAAACCTGGCTGGGACAGTCTGTAAGATGTTTCTTAGAATCTCTGCTATCTAGCAGCAGTAAAAAAATGTAGAGACCCAATAACCCAATAGAGTTGGCCATTTACCTATCCATGTGAGACATGACAGTTTTGGAGACATCTGCCCCAGCTTCCTGCAGAATCCGAATGATCTGAAAAGGAGAATCACTATGCCTGCCAGGATGGATTATAACAGGACAGCCGAGCTGTGACTGGGCGTGCGCAGTGGCTTGAAGTACTTTGTTTTCGCTCTCTGTCACAGGCCAAGAGCATCCAATTTCTCCTATTACGCCACACTTGATGCTGGTTCCATCTGCTCCATTGGTAACTTCATTAACAATAACCTCTGCCAGCTAGGGAGAATAAACATCCTTTTAGTAACAGCTCTTTTCATATAGCATAGTATCAAGAGTTTAATTTCATACGGAAAGAGAAAAGATGAACAAAAGAGCTGTCTTCTTCTAACATCTCCCACCGGTCCAAAAATAGTCTTTTCTCTAAAAAAAAAAAAGTGAGGTATTAAAGCCTAATGCTACTCCAAGCACACATAAAAGGGACTATTCATAAAGTATCTCACACGTCGCGGAAGCAGCAATAGCAAAGTTTTGAGAAAAGGATTGTGTGCTATTTAGAATGGCACAATATAGGAGGGATGGGTGGTTTTTAAAAAAGTGTTAATATATATTATGCTTTGTGGTCACTTCAAAATATAACTATAGTTGAATAATGCTAGCCTGATAACATAGCTGGCTAATTGCTTTAAAGCCATATCCTCTCCCTTTGTTGTTCTTTGAAACTGCAGGTATATGAATAACTACAGCCCCGCCCACATGTGCCGGAAAACGCGAGGGGGAGGCATGGCTATTTGCGCAGTCACAGCCTGATCCGCCATTATGCGATCAGACGTGACAGCAGTGCACCGGGGTTTCGTCCTTTGGCACGCGCTGCAAAGAGGATGGCCAGAGGGAATAGGCGGACGCCAGAGCAATCACACCAAACGAGTCCGTCTGCAGCCCGTGGCAAACCATTTGCTAGTCGATTTTTGCAGGTACTTTTTAACTGTGCATCTTTGGTGGGATGCCACGGGTGTGCTATGCTTGCCACATGTTGCAGTGTGATCGCACCCTGAAAATCCGCCCAGCATTCATGCCTTTTGCATGGCAAATTCTCTATGTGACTGGGGCCCACATTTTGCATTTCCATAGATAAAGCCAAACACCTGAAATATCTGAATGCTGCTTTGCCTGTCCCCCAGTCTGTTTCATCCAAGCAAGCAACTAATTATGAATTAGATAGATAATCAGGGCTTTTTTTGTTGAAAAAGCCCAGTAGGAACTCATTAGCATAATAGCCACACCCATCCACAGAAACTCATTAGCATGTTAGGCCACACACCCCATGTTACCAGAAGTGTGGTCATCCAGCCACACCCACCTTTTGCTTCTTATCCTGTTTACCTTGTTTGTTGTCAAAACCCAGCGCTTTTTTTGTAGCAGGAACTCCTTTGCAGGTTAGGCCACACACCCCTCATGTGGCCAATCTTAATGAGTTTATGCTGTTGGGTGTGGCCTATGCTAATGAGTTCCTGTTGGTTGTGGCCAGCTTGGGAGCCAGCCGGAACTCCATTCCTGTGCATTCCTGCCCCAAAATAGCCCTGTAGATAATTATGCAATTATACTTAAAATGTGTGGTGTAGTGGTTAACTGCACAGACTCTAGTCTGGAAGAACTGGGTTTGATTCCCCACTCCTCCACTTGCAGCTGCTGGATGACCTTGGACAAGCCATAGTTCTGTCAGAGCTGTTCTCTCAAGGACAGTTCTGGAAAGAACTCTCTCAGCCCTACCTACCTCACAGGGTGTCTGTTGTGGGGAGGGGAAGGGAAAGGAGATTGTAAGCCGCTCTGAGACTCCAAGTGAAGGGTGGGGTATAAATCCAATCTCTTCTTCTTCTTCTTCTTCTTCTTCTTCTTCTACAGACAGTCAATATCATTGGTTTAGGAGCTGGCCACAACTGGCACATGTCATTGTGATTAATACAGGGTTGGGAAAGTTCGGATTCATTGTACTTCACATTTGGCTGTTACACAAGCCTTAATGTCCATTTCCTGTCAGTCCACAGACTGGACGACTGATATTTTTTTCCATCAGTTCTGCTCCATAATATTTGGGACACTCCATATATGTATTTCTTTATAATCATGTAGCCTCTGGAACCTTTTCTCCTTACACATTTTCACTTGGAAAACTAATGATGGATTCTAATAATTGGCTATAATAAAGCCTTGACCAGAATAGGCTAAATATGATAATTAGTACCTGTTCTATTTGTCAGTCTGACAGGTATTTTGACTTTACCACTGTGAAAAGGTCTAGCCGCTGATTTTCTTATTACAAATGAAAAAATCATACTAATATTACACTTTGGTAATTGGAGCATGCATGGGACATGAACTCTTACATTCCTGGAAGGAAAAAAAAATTGAAGCTATCAGTACTCATCCTAGCTTTTTGAGGGTGATAACTCTTTTCTAGGCAAATGATGTCAGGATAGCCAGCAAGAACAATCTAGAAATCTGCATACATCTTAAAGCTCAAAATAATTACTTCTAATCTTAAGGTTTCCTGCTGTTCTTTAAAAAAATACAGTCAATGCGTTTATAGCTCAGATTTTGCTCTTTAACGCAATAACAAATGTGTTAATTGATCGTTGGCCGGTAAAAGTACAGTGTCCCATTCAAGCAGCTATGCTGTAGTATGCAATATTTCCAACAGAATAGTTTTATATGTTGTAAATGGAAAATTACCCATATCTGCCTACCCATGAATGGAATCTGTGCATTTTGAAAGTTGTCTTTCCTCCACAATGTAACTGTGTTGACATAGTTTAGTTCATAACTATTATAGTTCACAAATATTAAGATGCATATTCCATAAACTTGAATTTTCAGGCCAACCCTAAAATTATTGAAGTCAATGGGCTTAGAAGGGTGTAAATCTGTTTAGGGTTACACTATATGATATAGAAAAAGCATTTTTTTCTAACGGGGGGGGGGCAATCAGTCCTTTCCATCCAAATCATGGCTATACAATTTCAAACAGAAATAATTTCCTACATGGATGGCACTTCCATGTTAAGAGAATGCATGAAAACAACAGAGATCATTCACATGATGAAGCCAGAAAGACACTTCACATAAACTCTAATAGGTAGACATTTTTTTGGTAGCCATGACAGTTCCTATGATTCATTTGTGTTGTTACGATCAGGGTGGGGTGCCTGCTATTCATGAATGCATGCTATTCATTCCCAATTTTGAGCCTTTTCCTAATGATGTTAAAGCTGGTTTAGACAGTTTAGTTTACTCTGAGATTACCAAAAGGAGTACCTCATTTTTAGTATATCCTAATACGTACCTGTTCCACTGACATTGCTCGTGTCTCAGCAGGATGAGTGGCATCTACATAAAAACCAGCTCCAGCAATTATATGGACACCAGTTTCTTTTGAGAGCTGCTTTAGGGTCGTCATGTCTCGTTTGATCCCTGTGGTTGTATTTTCCACTATCGTCCCACCGCCTGCGGCCTTATAGTGCAAAAGCTCTTCCTTCACCGCATCTGTCTCTTGGAACAGGAGAAGATTCTCTCTGTTGCTATAAGGATTCTGCTTAAGCCAAAACAAGTTCTTCATCTCAATGGGTTGACTAGACAGTGCTTCCTGGCATGATGGAGGTGGGTAATAACAGCAACTGAAGTCCATTGTCAAGTGTTCATGGGTCATGGTGCAACCAAGCTGGCTAGGCTCTATAAGGCCCAGCACAGACTGAATTTTGCCTTTCAATGAAGGCATTTTTCTTCTTATCTTTATCCTTAAAAGGTGAGTGCTGGGGAAGAAAAGCATGCAAAAGACCTTAAGTATTCCCATACCAATTTCATTGTCCACATCAAAGAATAGAATGGCACAGTCTCTAACAAGGATATTCTAGAAAGAAATAAAAATCTGTTAGCAAACTTTTCCCTTCCATATGCTGATGCTTACTAAATATTCTGGAAAGGTTTGGCCAATCTGTTCTACATAGCTGCAAAGATTTGGACAGCATTGCACCAAGGAAGTAAAGGTAAAGGTTTCCCTTGCTTGAAAACCAGTCGAATCCAACTCTAGGGGGTGGTGCTTATTTCCATTTCCAAGCCAAACAGCCAGTGCTGTCCGAAGATGTCTCCGTGGTCATGTGGCCGGCATGACTAGACACTGAGGCACACGGAACGCCGTTACCTGCCCACCGAAGCAGTACCTATTTATCTACTTGCAATTTCTTGCTTTTGAACTGCTAGGTTGGCAGGAGATTGCACCAAAGACATTATCTAATGCATACTGAGGAGTAAAATTTTCCATCCATTTGGTCATGCTACCTGATGTGTCTTCTGTTGATTCTATAAATCGTGCAACCTAACATTAAACCCCAGCTTTGGTAAAATAAAGACTGCCATTGTTTTCTTTACTTATGCTCCCTGCCTTCCAAAGGGACCCATTAGTATAAATGAGAGCCACAGATAAATTCTAATAACTGCTGGACTCTTAATCAGTAAGGATAGCCATTGGTCCTTTACTCCAATATACTTCGGTATACAGTCCTACAGTGCTTCACAATGAGCACAAGCTAATTTGGTCAGTCAGTCAACAACATATCATAATGCCACATGATGTACTACAGACAGGGCTTCTACAAATGTCTCCTCCTTCTCTGAGGAAGCCTGAGGAAAGATTTTGCAAAACATTTTGCTAGCTTCTTCTCTTATTTTTAGTTGGTCCTAATAAAAGGAGCTGCGGTGGCTCAAGTGGTTAAGACACTGAACTGCAGGCTGTGGAAGGTCAGTAGTTCAGCAGTTCAAGACCCGGGTGCCGCAAGATGGAGTGAGCTCCCATCTCTGGTTCCAGCTCCTGCCAACCTAGCAGTTCGAAAGCAAGAAATTGCAAGTAGATAAATAGGTACCGCTTCGGTGGGAAGGTAACGGCGTTCCGTGCACCTTGGTGTTTAGTCATGCCGGCCACATGACCACGGAAATGTCTTCGGACAGCGCTGGCTCTTCGGCTTTAAAACGGAGATGAGCACCGCAACCCTAGAGTCGGATTCGACTGGCTTTCGAGCAAGGGAAACCTTTACCTAATAAAAGTATTGATAGGATACTATTACTTTTTGGATTTTTTCTTAGTTCCAAAAGCACACTGAGCATATTAGGAACATAATTTGGAAGGTGAAGTAGCCAATCAACACAACTTGCTACAGCTCGGACTCTTCCATCAACTCTGATTGTACAAAAGAAGAAGAAGAAGAGGTTGGATTTATACCCTGCCCTTCACTCCCAAGTGAGTCTCAGAGCAGCTTACAATCTCTCCTTTCCCTTCCCCTCCTCATAAAAGACACCCTGTGAGGTAGGTGGGCCTGAGAGAGCTCTGAGAGAACTGCTCCTGAGAGAACAGCTCTGAGAGAGCCATGACTGACCCAAAGTCACACCAGCAGCTGCATGTGGAGAAGTGGGGACTCAAACCCAGTTCTCCCAGATTAGAGTCCGCATTTCTTACCACTACACCAAAGCTGACCATGCCTTTGATGGAATCTGATAGTAGGAGGTTAGCATCCCCCTTAGGGATAACTACTGCTTAATTTGCTTTAACAAAACAAACAGGATCTTTGAAGCAGAAGTGCATCAATATTCTTGTTAATAATTACCCTTATATGTGTTTCATGGTGCAGTCTTAAGCAGAGTTACACCTTTCTAACCCTTTGATTTCAATCGACTTAGAAGGATGCAACTCTGCTTTTAGGGTTGCACTGAAAGCCATTCCTATCTACCCGCCATATATGGGCCAAGTAAAAAGTGCTTCTCTTGTTAAAATGCCCTTATTTGAAAGACAAACTTTCTTAGGAAATAATGGCAAATGGTTTAGCCTGGTATTTTATTTCTTGTTAATTGGTCCAACTCTTTGTCTAATTACCAGCTGGATCTGCCTAATCACCAAACACATCGATGAAAATATACATCCTTATAATTTAAATAAAACTTACTGTGTTAATTTGATATAGAAAGTTTATTTTTAATTAATATATTGGTAAAGTGATAATATCCTCTCACTTTTCTGACAACAAAGACTGTCATGTTCAAAGGCATGAGGTCAGCTTTTGCAAGGACTAGATCCCTACCATTTACAATTAACTGAAGCTCTCATATTTAAGTTTACTTTCCATATTAACACTAAACATAACTGACTGCCTAGTTCAATTCGGATCTGCCTGATGGTAGAAGCAAAGGCTTGAGGACATGTAGTTATAAGCTCCAGTCAGCCAAAATCATCAGTTATGAAACAAAATACATGTTTAATGATGTCCAGAGGATAGGACTAACTGGAGCATACATTATTGATTAAACAAAAGCCCTTCCTGTCTGCCTTTTAGCGCATAATACCATAAACATTGGTTTGTTACTGGTAAAAGCCCTCAAAGCAGATTTTCAGAGTTTCCCTTTTGCTCTATTAATGCAACAGATAAGCTGGAGTCAAGAGGGCAAAGCGCCAAAGAGGTCCATTTCTTCCAGAGGCTAATTTTTTAAGGGCTGAAGAGTGTAACAAAACATCAAACTGGCACCCTTTCATAGTGCTGGAGGATGACCTACCCAAAACATGCTATTATAAAAATAAAGCGTCCCGCAGAGAAGCAAGTAGGGTCTGTGTTATTGAGCCATCAATGACTGACTGACTGATCTGCTTTGTGAAGTCTAAGAGAGACGGAAACCTTACTGATGTTGCATTTACACCTTCTGTAGAAAAATGCATGAAAATCCAAGTTGGAAAAGATTTATTTGCTATGGGATGGAAAAGGCAACTCTAAATGGATGCAGTTGACCTCTTCTAAAGAAAAACCTCATTGTAGGGTAGAACCATAATGGGATTGCAGTATGCAGGTCAAAGCACTGACTTGTTTTTTGAGAGCAAAAGTAATCTTCATTTTGCTGGAACAGGTTCCTAGTTTATTAACACTGGTGAAGTCACGAAACAGAGCTACACAATGCATAAGATTTCTGAAGGGATTTCTCTAGTGCGAATCATTAAAAGCAAATGCAAACACAGTTCCTTCTGATTAAATTCAGGTTGTCTGACCCCGCTATTAATTGACTACTTTTGATTAAAGCTGGTGCTGTTAGAGCAGCCTACAGTTCTGGGAAAGGTTCAGTGATTTGACTCATGCGTATACTCAAGGCAGAGAGAGAGAAAGAGAGAGAGAGAGAGAGAGAACAACAAGCTAATATGACTGTGTAAAACAACTGGCGTTTATAATTTAAAAGAGGTGTCCTCCTATTTAAACAAACACCCACTGGATCACTGGTGATGTTAAACCCCATACATTTTCAAATTAAATTCTTCCACATGGCTTCCTTTCAGCTGCACACAGGCTACTTAAAACAGCATTCTACAAAAATGTTTAAGTATGTTAAAAACCTTTAATTGCTGGTTCTATCTTTGCACTCATGTTATACATGCATTAAAAGGAAGCAATTCACTAAATCATCTTTCTTAGCTTGACATTCAAGTAATTTTATCAACTCCTTTCAAGGCATAGTTAAATTAATCTCATTATCAACTAACCTTGTATAAATCCAGTAATAACCTGTGTTGTGTGCATAAGCATGTTTCTGCAGGAAAAAATAACTTACAGTCTGCAGAGTCTATGTGCTAAACAGACCATTTGCTTCACTATGGTATGTGTGCACCAAACACTTAAAAAGATTAAGTCCCTTAGATAAAAACCTCGGTCAAAAGAGCTGTTTTGCCTACTACTGATTAGAAAGTAAGGATGGCAGCAGGAAAGCTTCAAAGGAGGGCAAATCCAAAAGCTGTATCTAAGTTTCACAGAGATGTTAAAGTGAAGAGCAGGGTATAAAACCAACTCTTGTTCATCATGGGAGTCAAGATAGACCCCTGCAGGGATCATAACATAAAGGTAGTCCTCCAGCACCACTTTCTGGAATAAATGAAATGGAACCATCAAAGCATGGAGCCCCAACCCAGCCAGCCTCTCCAGAAAGATACCATGGTTGATGGTGTCTAAAGCCACTGAGAGAGAGAGAGAGAGAGAGAGAGAGAGAGAGAGAGAGAGAGAGAGAGAGAGAGAGAGAGAGAGAGAGAGAGAGAGAGAGAGAATCAACAGGGATTTATGTTCCTGATATTATTCTGACAAAGACCATCTGTCCCGGTGACCAAGGCTTTCCATCCAAAACCCATATCTAAATCTGGTTTGAAAGATACATGATGATCCCTATCTTCCAAGACTTCCTGGAGCTGCACAAATGTTACCACCCTAAGCACTTTTCCTAAGTATGGAAAACTGGCCACTGGGGGTAATTATTTAGGTCTTTCAGGTCCAGGAACACCTTCTTCAGGAGGAATCTTATGTAGAGTTGTGAAGGCCCAGAAAGAGAACAAAATGGAGGGATTCCTTCTCACACACAGGACATTTTTTAAATTTTTTCCAAGGAAAAAAAGATGGGACATTTTAGGTGGCATTGGAAAAAAAACCTCCTGTGAAATATTTTCTCTTTTACAATGACCAAAATGCTTCTTAAGGCAAGGTGTTTCACATTCAAAATGTATAACATGAAAAAGTCTAAGAATTTTTCAGTTTTTCAAATGGGAAAACTTGGATATTCTGGGGAAAAAACCCTGAAATACTGTCTTTTATTTGAGTGAGAAAAACCTTGTCTTAAAAAGCATTTCATTCCTCAGTTTTTCCAGGGTAAAAACTGAGATATTTTAGAGAGCTCTTTCATCCTGAAAAAATAAAATCTCATTAAATATTTCTCATTTAGACTAAGCAAAATGCTTATTAAAACAGTTTTTTTCCTCATTCAAAATATACAGCATGAAAAAACTCCCCAGACCTTTTCAGTTTTTCAAATGGAAAAAATCAGGAAATTTGGGCACATACTATTTTTTTTTTTACAGTTTGCCAACCTCCAGGTGGTACCTGGAAATTACAACTGATCTCTAGACTACAGAGAGGTGACCGATGCTGGCAAGAGAAGGGCCCTCCTCCTCAGCTCCCGTGGAGTGGCAACCATCCAGCTCACAAAGAGCTTCCTGGTCCCTAAGGCAATCCTCAAAAGTACGTACGAGGAGATTATCGAAGCCTTGACCAGGTATTTCACGCCCAAGCAAACGACGATGGCCAGGAGGATGGAGTTCCAGGGGCACATCCAGAAGCCCAGTGAAACGGCCGCCGCTTTCATGGCATGCAATGGAGTGTGGTTTCACCAAGGTGGAGGAGAACATCTTGACCCAGTTCGTCTGGGGAATCAGTGATGTGAAACTCCGCTGCAAGATGATCAGCACCCATGACCTCAAAATAGACAATGCCCTCCAGCTTGCCATTGCCTATGAAGCCTCCCACTGCGACCGTCTGCCACCAGCATCTCACCACGTGCTCCCTGACTCAGCACCCGAGAACTCTGACGAGAAGGACGTCCACCTCATCTGACCCTCCAACAGAAGGAAGCCCACAGGAGCGGCCAGGGCATTCGGCCTCTTTGGGAAGCCTGCCGGTCGGGTGACAAGTGCCAGTTGCAGCGACGCTCATGAGCGCAAGTCATGCAGGTTCCGAGACACCGTTTGCCACGTGTGTGGGAAATAGAGACACCTTGCCCAAGCCTGCAGGTCCAAGGGAGCCCAGAACCAGCAATCCCAGCAGCAGCTACATCGCCAAGCCACCATTCACCATGAGCCACTGCAGATACCAACAACCTCTACCTCCTGACCAGCCAACCCTCGCTCCAGGTACTTCGCCTCCCCAACATGTCAGCGGCCTCAAAGATACAGGTCCAGGTTCATATAGAGGGGTCCCCCTGCTCTATGGAAGTGAACTCTGGGTCAGCAGTGTCCATAATATCTGTGGAAACACTAAACAGACTGTGTCTGCATGAGGGCCCCACCCTACATCCCTTGCCCTTGAACCTGGTGGACTTCCAGAGGAACTCTGTTCCAATCCGGGGCATGTGGACCTTCCGCATATGCTATCAGAGTTTTGAGGGCAACTTAGACCTCATAGTGGTTGAAGGGAACTTGGTTAGCCTCCTGGGGCGGGCGTGGTTCACGCTGCTGGCCATCACCATACGAGGGTTCAAGCAATGCGTGCCACGGAATTTTGCAGATGTTTGCAGGGAAATCCCCATGGTCTTTGATGGGGCTTTGGGGTGTTATAAGGGGCCCCCGGTTTCGCTACAGCTCAACC
Source organism: Gekko gecko (assembly GCA_029375565.1). Taxonomy (NCBI): domain Eukaryota; kingdom Metazoa; phylum Chordata; class Lepidosauria; order Squamata; family Gekkonidae; genus Gekko; species Gekko gecko. Next base: position 71,736,503 of record JAPDNY010000011.1, on the reverse strand, counting down.
CCAAGGTAGCCCCCATTCGCATGCAGTTCCGCCGCGCCCTGATCGCTCTTCAACCAAAGATTGATGCGGAACTCGACCACTTGGTGGCACAAGGGCTCCTGGAGCCCGTATTGCATGTGCCATGGGAAACCCCCGTGAAGCCCAATGGCGACGTCCACATCTGTGCGGACTATGGGTACACTTTAAACAAGGCCCTCCACGACCACTCTTACTTGGTCCCAGTCGTTAGCCATGTGTTGGCCAAAAATGTGTTGGCAGAGGCTAAAATTTTTGGCAAGCTGGACCTCGCACAAGCATACCAGCAGCTGCCAGTGGATGCTGCCACCGCCACCACACAGACTATTGTCACCCAAAGGGGAGCATTTAAGGTGAAGTGCTTGCAGTTTGGCGTGACTGTGGCCCCAGGTTTGTTCCAGCAATTAATGGATTCCCTCTTAAAAGGGATCCCAGGAGTGATAACTTTTTTTGACAATGTCCTTATTGCCACGGCCACCCCAGACGACTTTGCCTCCCGCCTCCGCGCCATCCTCCGCCGGTTCAATGACACAGGCCTTAAGATCAAGAGGGGAAAATGCCTCCTCAGCGTCTCAGAGGTGGACTTCTTGGGGAATCGGGTAGATGCTTCCGGCCTCCATCTGGCAAGAGACAAAGTGAAGGCCATTGTGGAGCCCCCCACAAATTCAGGCGGAATTCCAGGTGTTTCTAGGCCTCCTGAACTTCTATCATGCTTTCCTGCCCCACAAGGCAGCGGCTGCAGAGCCATTACACAGACTCTTGGACAAATCGACGCAGTAGTCTTGGGGCCCTAGAGAGTCCGTGGCGTTCGGGGGGGGGTCAAGGCGCTCCTGATCTCGAAGAAGGTGCTGGCCCACTTTGACAAGTCACTGTTGGTCATCCTCACTTGCGGTGCCTCCCCCTACAGTGTGGGCGCTGTTTTGGGTCACCTGCTTCACGACGGCCGCGAGGTCCCAGTCGCTTACTACTCCCAGACCTTGTCGGCGGCTAAGCACAACTATGCCCAAATCAACCAGGAGGGCTTGGCAATAGTGGAGGGAGTAAAAAAAAATCACAACTTTGTATATGGGCGCCCCTTCACTATCATGACGGACCATAAGCTGCTCCTCGGCCTGTTTGCAGTGGACTGGCAAACCCCCCAGGTGCTCTCACCCTGAGTTCTCCATTGGTCCCTCTTCCTGCCGGGCTACCGCCTGGAGCATTGGCCGGGCAAGGCGGTGGGGCACGCAGACACCCTCAGCTGACTACCACTTCCGTCCATGGACGCCAACCCTGCTCCCGCCCCCAGGCCTCCTGGAAAATCCCCTGCAGGCTGTTGATGTCGCTGCCCGCTCGGCCCGCAACCCCGTCATCTCCTGGGTCCTAGACCGGGTGGTGAGGGGGTGGCCCGTGGCCACCGTGGTCCCAGAGTTCACTGCCTTTGCCACCCACAAGGATGAGCTCTTGGCCCTTAAGGGGTGTCTCCTGTGGGGGAATAGAGTGGTCGTCCCCAATGCCCTGAGACAGCGGGTCCTCAACGCGCTCCACGAGGCACCCCCCAGGATAGTCAGGATGAAGGCTGTGGCCCAGACCTACGTCTGGTGGCCAGGGATCGACGTGGAGATCAAGTCCTGGATACGGGGGTGTCAGACCTGCCAGGCGGTCTGCCCGAACCCTCCAAGTGCACCCACACAACACTGGGAGTCCACATACAAGCCGTGGTCCAGGCTACATATAGACTTTGCCAACCCCTTCCAAGGACTAATATTCTTGGTAACCGTGGACTCTTACTCCAAATGGCTGGAGATAAGCCCCATGACCACCACGTCCATGAAAGCCGTCATCCGTGTGCTCCGCAGGATCTTCGCCACCCATGGACCACCGGACACGATTGTCTCCGACAATGGGGTAGCCTTCATGTCAGCAGAATTCCAGGACTTCCTCCAGCAGAACCTGATCCAGCACATTCAATCTGCACCCTTCCACCCTGCAACCAACGGGCAAGCAGACTGCATGGTGCACACCGCAAAGGAAGCCCTCAGCCGGATCACAGACGGAGACTTGGCGTTCCGGCTAGCCCACTTCCTCCTGACACAGCAGACGACACCAAACCCCATCAGTGGCAGATGTTCAGGGGAACTCTTGATGTGCTGTCACCCCACCATCTTGCTAGACTGGCTACACTCGGACTGGGCACCGGACTCCAGGAAACTGACGGAACAACGGGAAGCCCCTAGGGGGTTCTTTCCAGAAGACCCCATCTACATAAGGAACTTTGGGAGGGGGGCCCTGTGGCTGGCAGGAAGAATTGTGTGGGCTACCAGCCCAGTGTCATACGATGTCTGTACAGAGGATGGTCAACTCCTAAAGAAACACATCAACCAACTTCAGTGGCGACAGCTCCTGGCACAGAGGAGCAACCCCCGAGGCTCATGGCACCCAAACTCTACACCCCCGAGGTAAGCTCCTGGACTGACCCACCAAACCCCAGTGAAGTACCAGCAGTTGAGCCGATGCATGCACCGCTGAGACCAGAGGAACAGCTGCTGCCACCGCAGCCACCAGAAATGGCCAGCCACCCGGAGGCAGTCGCTAGCGAGCCTGTCCCCACGCCCCAGCATTCCCTGCTAGAGTGCAGACCACCCACCTATTTGCAGGTTTATGTCACATAGGTTGGTTCGGAACTATGGGAGGAGGGGTGTTATGTATGCAGACCGCCACCAGGGGTTCGCAACAGCAGTAAGGAGCTTGGTCCAGAAACACAATAGGGACCAGGGAACCTAGACCACCCTGTGGCCACCAACTGGACCTCTGGTGGGAAATTCAAACCCTCCAATGAGACTGTGGCTGTGCCAGGTGGAATGTATATAGTTGGCCCTTGCAGGGCCAGTTTTCAGTCTTGTGTGTGAAGTACAATAAACGCATCTGAACACATGTAGTCTGAGTGTCCATGCAGCGAACCCAGTACTTTACACCCCACTTTACTCTACTGTTTTCCTTAAGAACTAGGAGCAGTCATACCATTAATATATTTCAGTATCTCATTAAGAGAACATTAACTGTGCAGAAGTTTTGCATATTTCCACACACTGTACTTCTCTCTAACAATAAAGTCAAAACCTGCCATAGACTTTTTCAGTTTGGGTGATTCATTTTACCTTTGGCTGTGGGTGTGCACATTTAATAGCTCATGCTACTTGAGTGAGCAGTATAACACATATAGAGGGAAGTCATGTCATTTGCCTTCAGCATTGGACTTCACCCTGCTCACAGAAATTTATGTTTTTCCTTTTCACAGCCATGCAACAAGGCCATTTGTATGAGCTATTAAGAGGACATATCAACTCAAGTGAAATACACACATCCCTACCTTCAGGGGAAGGGACACCCACCAGGCATGCAGACGGTTCCACGTTCAATCCCCAACATCTTCAGCTAAAAGGATCAGATAGTATGTAACATGAAGGACCCAAGACCCTGGACAAAGCTTCCTATATTCCTCATTTTAGCAAAACCTCTTTAGCTTTATAGATTTTTTTTGCATGTTTTTCTAGCGAGAAAGTGTATTTATTCCAGCTACTCTGAGACTCCAAGACAATTCTCATGTGACTTATTTGTGCATAGAGATTCATATTTGAGCACAAATGCACACACACACATAGACACACATATATATAATATATGCAACGAACATGAAATTAAGCAAACCCCGGAGCATGACAGAAGATGGTAGGGCCAGGTGCGATGTGGTCCATGGGGCTGCGAAGAGTTGGACTCGACTGTGTGACTGAACAAATATATATATAGTACTGAGATGTACTGATGATATAATTTGGTTTGACACATGTATCAGAAAGCCTGTTTTGCACAACAGTTTGCCAAAGCAAAATGGGGATTTCTTCCTGGGCAGCACAGAGCATGCCCCTGCTTTATTTGGGAGGTTTCACACAATACCATGCTCTTCCTGAGCACAGTCCAGTCGGGCTTTCTCTCAGGTTTCCCACAGCCTCCAGGCTTTCCCTCAGCTCCAGCAGTCTCCCTCCCTTTTAACCTTCTAACTTTAAAAAAAAAAAACCTGAGCCAAGACTCAGCTGTTGGCCATGGCTCAGCTGTTAGTGGTGGTGGAGTTGCCAGGCTGCAGGGTGCAATCTAATCAGACTGGTGCTTCTATGCTGGCCTAATGAGCAGAAAGAGGTACGGAGAGGTAGTGCCAGCAGTGAGTGGCATGTAAATGCTATCTCCACACACCAAAATCCCACTTGCTGCTACCCCTCTGTGGAAGCATCCTCAATGAACTAATACCTTGCCCAAAAGGAAGGGGCTGCCGGTCGTAATCAATCTGCCAAGAATTAGTCTATGGCACAGATTTTTTTGCACAATTGTTGTAGATCTCTGTGTTGGTTGGTTTGTTCCTTGCAGCCCACCACATTTTCTTATACTCCAGGAAACACAGAGTTCATTTAAAATAATGTGCATTCCTTCTATACTCCAGCACAGCTGCTGTAAGTGTACAATGTAAAACAAAAGGAGAAGCACTTCTATGTAAACTGACAGCTACTGCTAGGTTAATCCAAGAACTGTTTAATTGGGTGGTCATCTCTTAAAGGAAAATGTAGAAAACTTTTTCCAAATCATTTATTTCATCGTGGTTTGGATCACTTTACAGTTCATAATGACTCACTGATGATTCCAGAACAAGTAATATACATGATCCAGACCAACATGATCCTCAGACAGAAAGTAAGTATGGATCTTATGTTCTATATTCCAATGAACTGTCCTTCCAAGAACTGTAGCGACACAAGCACCATCCTACTTAATAACGTCTGTGCCAGCAGAATAGTTTGGTTATCAGACCCTGAGTCACTATAATGCATTCCTAGGGAAAGCTCTCCCTAGGTTTTGTTTCCTATGGTAATCTCTTATTGCCACGCTATAATAATCACATACACAGCCTGTGTACGCTTGCCTTGCAATCATTTTGACTTGGTAAGCATATTTTAATGCTATTAGCACAAACTTTCTATAGAAATGCATTAAAAATGAAATTTGTTGTCAATGCAATCCACAATTATAACAATGCTGGATCCCAGCTGCTATGACCCACGTTTGCAACACTATCTGAACTGCTATTTTATTACATTTTGAAAAAATATTGTGTCTTGCCTTTTTAAAAAGATGTATTACCCTCAATTCCCCATCAAGTACTTCCACAGAGTTTTGTTTATATGGTTATATAAAAAATTAGGATACTCCAAATGTATCTTGGTTAAATATATTTATTCTTATGAATACTGGTAAATACTAATGTTTACTAAGATATACCCTGGAAAAAAGCCCACCTGAAACATCTGTAGATATTTCACATAGGAAATTTTTTTAAAAAAGGTGGGAGAAACATACTGCATATGGGAAAGGCAGTCTGTTTATATGTTTAAATAGTGTGCTTATTTTTTAAAATAGTCAGGAGACCTGTAGAGATATTAATTTTGAGAAGGAGTCACAGCATTTTCAGTGGTAACATTCTGATCACACCAGGCCAGATTCTTCAGCAATTTTTTTAATAACTTTATTTTCAACAAGCAAATATAGGTACAAATGGAGTAAAAGCATAACTAGCTGTCAGGTTCCCAATAACTCTCTATCAACAGCCAGTCCTTGAGTAAGAAAAAGCTTTATTAATCAGAGAGATGGAATGCCTTGCACTTTTAAGACAGGAATGGGGTATTCAAAATGGCTATCATAATTATACAGGTGTCATACATGGCCCCCTGATACCTGAGGGCCAATAAGTGGTGAGATATGAGCACGGGGAGAACCTGACGGTTTGGGATGCAAGCGAGAGGAAAGTACAGTCTCGAGCCCAAGGCACCTGGTAGCTCAAGGTCAGGGAGATAAGCCGATCCGCAGCTGCAAGAAGGTAATTAGACCAGCCAGACAAACAAGCCTTACTATGGTGGGGTCACCCGACACTAGCATATGTGATAAAAATGGCATATTAACAATGCGATTGCAATAGTAACAATAACACAACATATAGGTAAAGGTTAAAGGTTTCCCTTGTTTGGAAAGGCAGTCGAATCCGACTCTAGGGATCTGGTGCTCATCTCCATTTCCAAGCCGAAGATCCAGCGCTGTCCATAGACGTTTCCATGGTCATGTGGCTGGTATGATTAGACGCCGAGGTGCGCAGAACACTGTAACCCCACCAAAGTGGTACCTATTTATCTACTTGCAATTTCTTGCTTCTGAACTGCTAGGTTGGCAGGAGCTGGAACCAGAGACGGGAGCTCACTCCATAATGCGGCACTCGGGTCTCGAATTGCTGAACTATGGACCTTCCGGTCTGCAGTTCAGCATCTTTATCACTTGAGCCACTGCAGCCGCCTTATACAATATGGGGGGGGGCTTAAACATTAAACATTATGTAGAATACATCAATAAACCATGTTTATGGTATCCACAATTGAAGTATACTCAACTTTGGTGGGTAAGAATTCCAAGAAAGGAAACCAGATCAAAGTAAATTTCGAGTTAAAAGATTCTGAGGTTTTAGATAGAAGAGAATCAGTAAGTTTATCTAGGAGACAGAAATCACAAACTTTAACCAATATTATGGTAACTAAACACATGAAAACACATGAACACATTAATATTTATTTGTTCATAAATGATCTGGAATGTGGGATGAGTAGCGTAACGGTCAAGTTTGCAGATGAAACAAATTATTTAGGATGATGAAAACCAAGGTTGGCTGTGAAGAACTGTAGGAGGACCTCCACAAATTGGGTGATGAAGTTCAGTGCTGGTTAAGTGTGAGGTGATGCACACTGGAACAAAACCTATACTTGAAGTTTTGTTTTTAATGGGGTCTGAACTTGCTGAGACTGAGAGAGAAAAAGATCTTGGGGTTGTAGCAGATAGCTCAATGAAAGTGTCAACCCAGTGTGCTGCAGTGGTGAAAAAGGCAAATTCTGTGCTAGGGATTATTAGGAAAGGGACTGAAAACAAAACCACCAATATTATAAAGCTGCTGTATAGATCTATGGAGCAGCCTCATTTGGAATAGTCTGTGCAGTTCTGGTCACTGTATCTCAAAAAATACATTGCACAACTGCAAAAAGTCCAGAAAAGGGCAACCAAGATAATTTGGGGGGGAGCACCATCTCTATAAGGAACAGAGATGGCTAAAGGGGAACATGACAAAGTTTTATAAAATTATGCACAGGTTGGAGAGAGATGACAATATGAACTTTTTCTTCCTCTCCCAAAACACTGGAACTGGAGGGCATCCAATGAAACTGACAGGCAATAGATTCAGGACAGACAAAAGGAAATACTTTACACAGTGAGTGATTAAAATGTGGAATTCGCTGCCAGAAGATGTGGTGATGACCACAGACATAGGCACTTTTAAAAAGGGACTGGATAGGTGCATGGAGAATATGTCCAACAGTGGCTACTAGCCATGGTGACTAAAGGAGACCTCCACATTCAGAGGCAGTCAACCTCTGAATTCCAGTGGCAGGAGGCAACATCAGGGGAAGACCTCGGCCTCTATGCCCAGTTGTTGGGCCTCCAGAGGGACTGGTTGGCCACTGTGTAAGACAGGATGCTGGACTAGATGGACCACTGGTATGACCAGCAGGGCTCTTCTTATGTTCTTACTGAATCAGACCATTGGGTACATCAAAATCAGTACTGTCTATTCATACTGCAGCAGCTCTCCAGGGTTTCAGGCCAAGGACTTTCACATAACTTACTACCAGATAGTTAAATGGATATGCCAGGGGTTCAATGTGGGACCTTCTGCATGCCAAGCAGGTGCTATACCACTGAGCTACAGCCCAGAAATGACAGCTAGTGTGACTTTGCATTTGACTTTGTATTGTACCTTTGTACTAGGATCTAGGTTCAAGCAAGTTTTTTCTTGGTGGCAGTAGTACTAATACCATTTAGTAATGCCATCTTGCCATTAGACAGAAACAGTGCTTTGAAATTTACTGTCCATAAGCAACACAGTTTAAATGACAGTAGCTGTTGTCTATTTGAGAAATAAAGACAAGTTCCCAAATGTTAGCCTGGAGTTGTTAGAAGAGGAGGGGAAATCTCCATAAGTAACCTCTATAAACTGTTAGCAGTTTCCAGTTAATCTCATTATGAGGACCTTCTCAGTTACTGTTCTCATGAAGCAGACAGAATGATGTAGCTTTTTAAATTTAACCCCATTACCCTTTTTAACACAGGTCTCGGCCACAATCTTATGTCTCTGGTAGACTTGGGCTGCAACCCTAGAAACTCCTTTCTGGGAGTATGCCCCACTGAATAAAGAAGTTACTTCTGATGATACCTGCTCAGACTTGCTCTCTTTGATACTTCCTCTGCCTTATTCTACTAGGCAGCAGTACTCTTTGTAAACATTCCATTAGCCACTAATTTTACAAGTTATTTCTGGTCACCTTTACAAAATATAATTAAACATTTGAATGCCACTGTTGCCACCTCCAATTATAACGAAGGAAGTGACTGAGACATGATGACATGATGGAGCACATTATGCCTGTTAAACTTCTTAATCCGGGAAAAGCGTTAATAATGATAACTGACATTTATATAGTGTTTAATATCACAATCCCAAAATACCTGACAGGAAAAATGCAAAAGCATATATTACAGGGATCACTTCACCCATCATTGAAAGATATCTACTTAACAAGTGAAAAACAGCAATTTTAAGACACATACTAGAGAAAGTGAAGAAAGAAAAATTATTTATTTATTTATTTATTAGATTTCTAACCCGCCCTCCTACCGAAGCAGCTCAGGGTGGTTTACATACACGTTTAAAACCAACATACAATTTTAAAACCAGTAAAATAGAAACTTAAAATACAATTGCATAAAATTCCAATGCATACAGTTAAACAGTTAAACAATTGAAATGCAACTGCAACATGTAATAAAGTGCCAGTGCGACACAACCGGTAATATCAGTTCTTACTGAAAGAAAATGAAAAGCATCATGTGGGGGTGGGGGTGGTGGTCAGGGGTGAGGTGAGGTGATAGTCAGGGGAGAAAAATAAACACTTCGGGCGACCAAGAGACCAAGCAGTTTACTGTTCACCTCCACACACAAAAAAGTAACCTACATTCTTTTACATAGTAAAACTTAGGACACAGACCTGTCTTCTGCTTATATTACTGTCAAAAACACAAATGGTGCAAAATGAATACCAATATTTTCTAGATGAAAAAGTTGTGTTGCTAAATTCTAAGACGTTAAAACACTGCATTTCTCTACCTTGGCGATATAAGGTATTTGCAAGCTTTTTCTGGAACAGAAACGTCTATTTAAACTGCTAGAATTCTCTCTGGAGGTAAAAAATAGAAAAGAGCAAGAGTCCAGTAGAACCTTAAAGACTAACAAAATGTCTGGCAGGGTATGAGCTTCTGGCAGGGTATGAGCTTTTGTGAGTAAACAAAAACTGTATAAAATGAGCTACACCTATAATATCTTTGACACTGACTATATTAATATAATAACACTATATTAATTACATTAATTAATTTCTGAACACCAAATCATGCATAGCTTATTTCAATTCAAGGCTATCCAGGAAAGTGAACTTGCTTTACTTTCTTCCTTCAGCGGAACCCATCACTATCTTCCCACAGCAAGTGACATGTAACAATCAAGAGGTCCAGTGCTGCCTTTAGCTTTACCAAGTTACAAACATCTCAGGTCCTTGACTGACAAAATGTTTTTAAAATTATTCACATGGACATATACAAGGAAAATATTACAGTCATCTACATGGATTTTCAGTTCCATCACAACATTTTTCCTAGGCAAACCATTTTTAAAGCACTCCTATGAACAAACACATTATATCTGGATCAGTTCTTAATCTTAAATTATATCAATTTTATGTGCCAATTTCTCTATAGATATATACATGACAATGGTTCCTCAGCCCAGCCACACTTGTTTTTCAATGTTATCTGCAAGGTCAGGAATCAGTCATGGACTCATGCCTGTACCTTTTCCGTTTATCTACATCTCTGACTCTCATGGTGCCTAAAACTGAAGGAGTGCAAGCTAGAACAGAAGCATTTGGTCCTGATGCATAACCTGTTGCTGACATATGGATATGTACTTACCAAGTCATTAATAATGGCAAGCAGCTTTGCTCATAGTGCTGCAATTCATCTCCTGGTGACTCAAAGATTGACCATAATTCAGCTTCCAAATCTTGCATTCTGTGACAATGTTGCTTATCATACAACATCACTGCTTTCCAGGACAGAGAGGCAGTCACCTAGGCCAGTGCTGGTGCTATAGCTAATGACATCTACAATTTGTCAACTCCCATCTATTTTGCTGTACTCTGAGAAATGCATCTGTCTTCTTATGAGTCTGCACTAGCTCATAACTATGCAGCTGTTATATACCATCCCTGGCAGGACCGCACACACTAGTTAATGTACTGCTGGCTATCCGACTATGAACTGTATCCATAAACACAAGTATTGCCACGATCATCTGCAGTGTGGGACTGGGAGTAAAGAAGGGAAAGCAAAGAAAGCCAATGTACCATTATATCACAAGAGAAATGTGCCCAGATTTAAATCACCAAGGAAAGAGTGAACCACGGGTATCCTATTGCCAACCTTCACTTATGTTATTATTATTTCTTTCTTTCTTTTATACTCTGCCTCTCTCCCCAATGATGACCCAAAGTGACAATTAACATTCTCCTCCTCTCAGTTTTATCCTCACAACAACCTCACAACAGTCAGTTTGGTGTAGGAGAACCGAGTTTGATTCCCCACTCCTCCACTTGCACCTGGCTGGATGACCTTGGGCAAGCCGTAGTTTTGATAAAAGCTGTTCTCAAAAAAAGAGCAGTTTCTGTCAAGAGCTCTCTCAGCCCCACCTACCTCACAGGGTGTCTGTTGTGGGGAGGGGAAGGGAAAGGAATTTGTAAGCCGCTCTGAGACACCTTTGGGTAGTGAAAGGCGGGGTATAAATCCAATCTTTTCTTCTTCTTGTGAGGTAGGTAAACTGAGAGGGTGTGACTGGCCCAAAGTCACACCAGCTTGCTTCCATGGCAGACTGGAGGTTTGAACCTGGGTCTCCCATATTCTAGTCTGACACTTTAGCCACAACAACCATGTTGGCACTCAAGTACATTCTTTTAAAACATTGTGAAAGAAAGGGGAAGTGAAATCCTGGATTCAGAGCAGGCATTTTCATAGAATTGTAGGCCAGACTCTACTTTAGAATCCTATGAGAATACATTGCATGACGCATGCTGACATTTAATATCATATACACAACAAAACTCCACCACATTGCAAAAAAGAAAAAAAGAAATATAAAGTGGTAGGATTGCACTGTCCCTGAATGCAACAACTATTTATAAAGTGGTAATTTACCATCTTTGTATGCATAATCACTTGTTAAACTAGTCATCTGTATCATTTCGCCAAGTGGAGAAGAGAATCTTACCAGGTCATTGCTTCCCTAAGTTTCTCACCAGTCCAGAAGTGTAGAAAAATTCCATTCATCACTTAGCAGGGCAACACAGATGGATAGCTTACTAAGCGGATACTTATTTGCAAGCACATAAGTACAACCACCTTAGGGCAACCCCAGCAAGGGACTTTCAAGGAAGTGGTTTATTTATATCCCACATTTCTCCTCAATGGGGACCCAAAGCATCTTCACTCTCTTCCATTTTATCCTCACAACAACTCTGTGGGGTAGCTTAGGCTGAGAGTGTGTCTGGCCCAAGATCACCCAGCGATCCTCAGGGCAGAGTGGGGGGTACCATTGCCTTCCACTGCAGCTCATTTAAACTGCACTACAAAGCAGCTACACAAGTTTAGCCCTCATACTAGTGTGGAAGAAGCTTAAGCACACATGGCCTCTTTGCACCAACAGCAGCCCAGTTTGAGCAAGATGCTGCTTTGTGCGAAGTCCCACAGGCGATTTCTTTGGCCTTGACACCATCACATTTAAATCAAGACTTAAAACCATCACCAAGATTTAAATCAGACAATTTAAATTTTAGATTTGAAATTAAAAGATTTAAATTAAAAATAAACATTGAAATCAAAGTGTCCCTCATTCTCTTACACAGAAAAGATGGTTTCATGTGTTTTGTGGTCGCTAACAGCAAAGTTCTAACTGGAGCCACTGAAAATATTATAACGCAGGTCGGTGCCACGATTCAAACTCTTGTATGATAAGAAGCAATGATAAATACACAAAACCATAAAGCGAATATAGAACTCGGGGTTGTATCCATTCCATAACCAATCAGTGCAGCCCGACGCTTGTCAAGAGCCGCAGAAACTGACCAAGGACTTTCCCCCTCGGCCCAGCACTTGCTCTTGGGACCATCTGCCATTGCGGCGAAGAGAAAGGCCATAAGCCTCTCGCCCCTCCATCGAGAAAACTGAGGACAAGCTGCACGGCTAAAGCGGGAGGAAAGAGGGCGACACCAGTTTGCAGCTTGAGAAAGGGAGAGCGAATCCCCCAGCGAGCGCTCTCCCGCCTCCCTCACAAACGGAACAAAACGGGCGGGAATGCAGCGCTGAAAACAACTCTTCACGCCTCGGGTACGCCAAGGCCCCTGTAAGAGAACTAGGACTGTCACCACGTCCTCCCCTCAGGCCTTGGGACTTGCTCACCCTCCAGTGGGGACTCCACGAGCCACCGGCGCTGCTCGTTTCTCCCCTGGCTTTCCACAAACTGGACTTGGTAGCCAGAGGCGCCAGGATCACCACCTTCCCGGAGTTAACTTAACCCCGCCTCCGGAGTGGGCCGAGCCCGTGGACGGGAACCCACCCTCGAAGGTGGGAGGAAACCCAGCAGGGCAGGAGGCGGCTCGCGGTTGGAGCCTGAAGGCGCTTTCCGGGCGTCCGTCGTCTGTCAGGTCTCTGAGGAAAGAGCGAAAAGGGCAGCCTCCGGGCAACCGCAGCTGACCTGGAGGTGGCTGGCTTACACATGTTTCTTTGGTTTATTCAGAAGGCCTGCTTTTTATGGCGTCCCTTGGGTCTGTAACCTTAAGGTACCTTTCATTTCTTGGGATGTTCCCGGTTAACACTGTCATTTGTCAAAAGACGGCAGCGTTCAGAGTATTTGAGATTTCAGCGAGGCCTTGTTTGGAAGCAAAAGCCTTATTCCGGATTAGAACGTGTCAGTCGGAGAGATGTCTGCATTGCCCCTCCCATGAAACAGAAATGGATGTGTCTGGTTTTTCACATTGCGCAGCTCCAGAACCATTTCTGCTCAGCAGTGTCCGCCACTAGAATCTAATAAAAAGGGTGGGAACGCTGTCAAAAATAATGGCTGCATTTGCCTAGTCTTGACAGTATGAGAGATTCTGTATGGGCCGTTTTCCTTACTGAGGAGTCAGGTGTCTCTTCACTTGACAACGAATTCCTCACCTCAAGCTCCTTTGACATGATTGTCGCACATTTTGGCAGGGTTTGTTACTGATTTTACAGTCCTGGGCTTGATAACTACAAACCTCAACCTGCCTTCAATTACTTCCATGCTACAAGCCGAAATTATTCCATCCCTTGCTAAATGTGGAAGAGCCTTTGGCAGATTTTGTGACACCCAGAAAGCAATCGCTGTCTCACAAATAAAGAACAAATAACCCTTGTGTATTTTGTGCTCACAGGCACATTGACCCAAATTTCCAGTGTCTAATAAATAGCTTTTTTTTGGACCTTCAGGTCTTATGAAATGAAATCAGTATTACATGAGGACAAACAAGGAACTGGAAAGGAATATCTTCTCTGGGTAGCCTCCATATGCCCTCCCCTCCCTCCCTTCCCCTCCCCTCTCTCTCACCTACCAACTTTGCTTTCATCTGCCCCCTCCCAGTCTACAGCTTTATTGATTATTTATTTACTTCATCTACTTCACCTTTCTCCCCAATGAGGACCCAAAGCAGCTTATGTTTCTTCTCATCTCCACTCCTCACAACAACCCTGTGAGGCAGATTAGGAAGAGAGAGAGAGAGAACAACTGGCCATAGCAGTGTGGGTACCTGAACCAGATCCTAGTCCAACACTCTGAACACAACACTATACTGGCTTTCAGCTTTCCCTCCTTCCTTTCCCATGGCAGATGACGAATGACATTAGCAGGAAAATGACAACAGCAGGTGAATGACAATAGTAGGTGTGATTGGATTTAGGTGAGATATTTGACATCTGAAATCACTTTCCAATAAACAGGACAGATGGACTCCCATTCTAGCTGTATCTGAAGAAGTGAGCAGAGACTCATGAAAGCTCATACCCTGCCACGTATTTTGTTAGTTGTTAAGGTGCTATAGGACTCTTGCTCTTTTCTACCGCTACAGACAGACTAACACAGCTACCCATCTTGGTTTCAACAAGCTATACAGAGTAGTACAGACCACAGACCCTAATAAGTTTTCTAAATTACTTTGTGAATCATTCAGTACAGTGCATGCCTGTTGCCTGTGTAGAAAAGCCTTCTTGAATAATTCAGTTTTGCATAGTTTGAGGAAAGTTAGGAGAGTGGGAGCCTTCCTGGCCTCCTCAGGGAGACTGTTGCAGAAGGTGGGGCCACAACAGAGAAGGCACCTGTACAAGCAGTTGATGATTTTGCCCATTTACAGGTTGGCACCAGAATTTAGATTGCCGGGAAAAACATCAACAATCTCAGATATGAGATGATACCACTCTAATGGCAGAAAGTGAAGAGGACCTAAAGAGCCTCTTCCTAATGATGAAAGAGGAGAGTGCAAAAGTTGGCTTGAAACTCAACATCAAAAAAACTAAGATCATGGCATCCAGCCCCATCACTCCTTGGCATATAGAAGGGGAAGTTGTGGAAGCAGTGACAGAATTCACATTCCTGGGATCCAAGATCACTACAGACGGTGACTGCAGCCATGAAATTAAAAGACACCTGCTCCTTGGGAGGAAAGCCATGGCAAACTTAGACAGAATAATAAAAAATAGAGACATCACACTGCCAACAAAAGTCTGCATGGTCAAAGCGATGGTACTCCCAGTAGTAATGTTTGGCTGCCAGAGTTGGACCATAAGGAAGGCTGAGCGCTGAAGAACAGATCAGTTTGCAGGAGAGACTTGGGGATTTACTGCAATTTCTCTGCCTGTGTTTATTCAAAGAAACATTTATTAATTAAAAGGTGTTCAAGGCAATGCACAAAAAACATACTTGCATGCACACACACACACTTTGTTTGCAGTGGCTACCTTCCATGCTTGTCACAACATAACTGATGGCTTAAATATATACTCTCGCCTGCTCTTTTCAGGCTGCTCTCTTAAATCAGGATATCTGACAAGCTGCTCTGTCATCAGTGTCCTACACTTCAGGCAAGATGGCCTCTTTAAAGTAGATTTTAGTGGCAGCTGAAGGAGGTTAGGAGAGGAAGGAACCAGATCAACTGGAAGAAATCACCTTGAGGGAACCAGACACTGGGTTGCTCAACAGGCTTCTTCTCTCTCCTCCTTCAAAGGGATGGTCCTTTTATATGTTCTTCAAAGATGATGATGTACAAGCATTGTACAAGCTTTTTTCTTACATGGGAAGAGCAGTTTTGTGTAGGTGTGTGTGAAATGTCCCAAAGTCAGACCCAAATCATAGAGAAGCAACTGCATCCCTGGCACAATTGCTCCTGATAAAACAGAACAGAGAAGCACAAGGAATTAACAGTTCTATTGCCATTACGTAATGGTTGTGGCTAGTATAAAAAGTAATGGTATATTTTAAATATTTCAGATATGTCTATATTTTAAATATAGAATATTTTTGAGGAGCCTAATTCAAATCTTATACCAGTCTTGTTCAGTAGCAGTTTATAATGTGTTTCAGATATCATTGCATAGCAAATATAGAACATTCAGAACGAGTACATCAAAGTGTTGTATGACAGGGTTACTAACTTCCAGGTGGGGCCTGATCTCCTGGAATTCCAACCGATCTTCAGACTACAGAGACCACAGTTCCCCCAGAGAAAATGGTTGCTTTGGATGGTGGACTGAGGTCCTTCACCTCCCTAAACCCTGCTTTCCCGAGGTTCCATGTCCAAATCTCTGGAAATTTTCCAACCCAAAGTTGGCAACACTATGTACATATTTTAGCAGTATCTATAGTTAATATATTGTTCAAAGTGGAACAAACGGATCTGAAATGACAGCCCAATCCTATGCATAAAAGGCCTAGAAATAAGTCTTAAAGTTTTCATTGGGGCTTATTCCCAGATAAGTAAGCACTGGATTGCAGCTCTAGTTAATGTTAAATCAACTGAAACTCAAACCTCAAGTTGGTACCTTCAGACTATGCTCAATTTAATTTTAATGATTGCAGTGTGGATTCACACAAGTACAACATTGGACTTTGTTCTTATCTAACCTGACCCAGAGAGACAGGCAAACTAAAAATTTCATCAGCACAGCAAGTTTGCCAAGTGGAAAAGGGTGTATAGCATGACTAAGCACAGCTTTGAATATTTACTTAAGAGACTGAAGTTTTGCGTTTTCATATATGTTCTAGGGAGACATATGCAATCTATCATATTTTTATTGTGTCTTTCTTGCAAGGAGGTTAGGGTGGCATTACAGTATTCTCTTCTGTCATTTTATCCTCACAACAACCCTGTGAGCAGGCCTGCCAAGCCTCCTGTTGGGGCAGGGCTGGGGTTGCCATCTCCTCGACAGGGGCAGGCATTTCTCCTCTTTTGGGGGCCCCAATCCACCACTGCCCAGCTGGTTGGCAGGGGAGCCCCACCCCCGAGTGGCTCTGTCTGCACCCAACGTGCCCCGTGTGATGACATCACACAGAGGTGATGTCATCATGCAGGACATGTTGTATGGGAGACACTCAAGCATTTGGGGAACTCACTGGCATTACAAGCATCATGGCATCACTTCTGGGGGGGGAGGAATCAGAACTCTGCTGTTTTACTATAGAGTTTCCAGCAATTCCTAAGGCCATTGCCATCACTTCCAGGTTTTCCTGTCACCATGTCCCCACCCCCACCCTTCCTGCTAGTTGCCAGGCTCAGCCTACCTAGGTTAGTCTGAAAGTGACTTGCCCAATGTGCTTTATGACTGAGTGGGGACTGAAAACCAGGTCTCTGAGATCCTAGCCCAAAGGCACAATACAGTGTCATGCTGGCTCTCACTCATTATTTCCAGTTAAAGTAGCATGTCTGCAAAATAGCCAGAAAAAAAGAGTTCTGTAGCTGAAAGTGAATAAATACCACAGGAATAGAATCATAGAGTTGGAAGGGACATCCAGGGTCATCTAGTCCAACCCCCTCATTTTCAATGCAGAAAATTCACAAATACCTCCCCCTCCACACCAACAGTGACCGCTGTTCTGTGCCTAGAAGATGACAAAAAAACCTGACCCCAAAGTGGCAATCAGCATTTCCCTGAGTGTTTAAAAAAGGGACACAAGAACTAAGCACTGAGGCAACCTGTCCTGCCCTCATGGCCTGCCTAACTTCCCAGAATCTGCATTGCTGTCAGATCGCCATCTAGCCTCTGTTTGAAAACCTCCAAAGAAGGAGAGCCTACCACTTCCCGAGGAAGCCTGTTCCACTGAGGAACCGCTCAAACTGTCAGGAAGTTCTTCCTAATGTTTAGCCAAAAACTCTTCTGATTTAATTTCAACCCATTGGTTCTGGTCTGACCTTCTGGGTCAACAGAAAACTACTCCACACCGTCCTCTGATGACAGCCCTTCAAGTACATGAAGACGGTTATCATACCACCTCTCAGTCGTCTCCTCTCCAGGCTAAACATACCCAGTTCCTTCAACTTTTCCTCATAGGACTTGGTCTCCAGACCCCTCACCATCTTCATTGCTCTCCTCTGAACACATTTCAGCTTGTCTATATCCTTAAATTGTGGTGCCCAAAACTGAACACAATACTCTAGGTGAGGTCTAACCAGAGTAGAGTAAAGTGGTACCATCACATCTTGTGATCTGGACACTATACTTCTGTTGATACAGCCCCAAACCGCATTTGCCTTTTTAGTAACCACATCACACTGCTGACTCCTAGATCCTTTTCGCACATACTACTGCCAAGACAAGTCTCCCCCAACCTATAATTACGCATTTGATTTTTCCTACCTAAATGCAGAACTTTACATTTATTCCACTGAAATTCATTAAATTTCTTTGAGCCCAGTTTTCCAGTCTGTCAAGATTATCCTGTACCCTGACTCTGTATTCTGCCATATTTGCTATCCCTCCCAATTTAGTATCATCTGCAAATTTAATAAACATTTCCTCTATCTCTTCATCCAAATCATTTATAAAGATGTTGAACAAAACAGGTCCCAGGACAGATCCTTGAGGCACGTCACTCCTCTCCATGAAGGTGAGGAACCATTCACAAGCACTCTTTGGGTGCGATCTATCAACCAGTTACAGATCCACCTAACAGTCATAGGATCCAAACCACATTTTTTCAATTTGTCAACAAGTATGTGGAACCTTATCAAAAGCCTTACTAAAATCAAGGTAAACTATGTCTACAGCATTCCCCTGATCCAGCAAGGTAGTAACTTTCTCAAAAAAAAAAAAAAAAGATAAGGTTAGTCTGAGATGACTTGTTCTTGAGAAACCCATGCTGGCTCTTCGTAATTACAGGGGTCCTTTCTAAATGCTCAAGGACTATCTGTTTGATTATTTGTTCTAAAACTTTCCCAGATATAGACATCAAACTGATGGGTTGGTAGTTACCCGGATCCTCCTTTTCCCCCTTCTTGAAGATGGGGACAACAAATAAGGCACTTACAGCTATGATGATCTGTTATGCAATCAGTTTTTGCGTGAGTGCAACTTAAATTATTTATAAATCATACAGGTAATATAAGACATATCCCAACCACTAAATGCATACTTAAGTACACTAAAGTTTAAGTATTGTATTTGTGTCGCGCTTTGCCTGCAAGCCTGGTCCTGTTCCCCTGGTGGCCATCGCATCCGAGGGCCCAGCTGCAGGGGCAGTGGCCCTGGGAGCCGGATATTCAAAAGGGAGGGGAGGAGGGAGACGCCTCAGACCAGCAGGGAACGGGATTTCATTCACCCTGGAGGTCCCTCTGCCTGCGTGCCTGCAAAAACTCCCAGTCCCTTCTCTCTGGGCTTCCTCTCTCTTGCTCTCAGTAATTCCCATAAACACTCCATTCCTCCCAGGCGTCTCCTCCTCACCGCCCTTTAACCCTACCCCGCTCCCAGCACCACCATCGGCCCTGCCATGCCGCCCCTCCCCAGCTTGGACGCCGAGCCGGTCGAGGTGGGGCAGAAGTCGCGCTGGCGGCAGCTGGGGCAGCCTTAGGGCCGTGCCACCGGTGCCGACTGGCAGTCGTCCTGTTCTGCAGGGGCCCTCCAGAGGCTTGCCGTTGCTCCCGGCCACCCCCCGAGGGGCTTGGCCCTGGTGGTGGGCTCGTCCAGCACTGTTGGCCCTCTGGGGTTCAACATGGGCTGATCCTGCGTCTCCACCGTGCTCCTCTCTGGCTCCCCGGACACCTCGTTTCTCCCCCTGAGTTGGGGGCCTTGCCAGTAGGTGGAGTAGCTGTGGGGATTCTCCCGCCGGGGTGGGTTGGGACAATTTGCTTCTAGAAGACCCTCATTTTCATAGTCTGCAGAGTACAGTGACAAAGGGAGATACAGAGGGGAAGGAGGGTTTTAGGTATGTTTCCTTATCTTAGGGGTACTGCCAGTTTCTGAATGTTTACACCAAATTTAAGTGCAATTTCTCCAGGTTGAATATTTTCATATTCAGAAATTGGCAGTACCCCTAAGAGCACTGGAAACTTTTTTAATTTCAGCATTTAATGTTGATAATGTCAAGGTATGTGCAGTTAAGGCTGCAGTTGCTCTATGTACACTGTCTTTGGCATAAACATGTACAGGATCGGGCTGCATTAGATGCACCACATTTTCATTATGCATATCTTTAGCTAAGCTACTCTGACACTATGCTGTTAAAAACTAATACATTAGTGACCACAAAGATATGTATTTTATCTTTCCTCTAAATTTTTATCCAGTAAGAGGTTTCATTAAAATGAATGTTCTTGAAAGCAGCAGTTCTAACTTGATTATTTAGTAAGTTCTTAGGTGTATATCCTGACAAGGAAAGGCAAGGTCTATTTTCTTTTAATTGAAAACAATCACCCATTTGGCTGCTGCATTACTTTGATTTATTACCGATTGAGTTCCCTTGGGTAACTAACAGAGTCAGCTTGGGCATTGTTTTTATTGTAATTGTGATGCTTTTTCTTCTTGATAACAGATAAATAAATCTATTACATTTTAAGGGTGAATCTTTGCTATGCTATTATACATGTTGATTATTTTAAACTGGCAGCCATTGTTAGGGAACAGGCAGATGGCTTCTGTACAAAGAAGCGGATATCTTTATGAAAACAGAGAAGAATATAACCACTTAATTCCAGCCAATCATTTGGAATAAAGTTTGTGTATGGTACACTATGCAAGTTAGACATCAGGATAATAAACACTAATCTTTGCTCTTAATCAGATGTTATGAGCCAGCTCCTCACTGTATACAGCTGATCAGAAATGCCACCGGTGAGGAATTGACTTTGAGCTTTGACCATAACAATTAATGCATGGTGCACACATTGTGTATGGTTTTAATTTTGATTTATCAGTTGCCTTGAGCCACAAGGGAAAGGCAGGGTATAAATATTTAAAGAAATTAATACAATAAGTAAATAGGAAAACATAGAAGGGGATACACTGCAGGTGGAGGTAATGGAGGATTATATTTTGGAACGCTCCCCAGTGTTAATGACTGCTTCAGACTGAAAAACAGCACAGATCTATGGTTTACCCTGTCCCAGGCAGAGTTGGGGTGGAACATGCTTGATTTATAAAGAAAATGAAAATCTGGGAACTCTGTTCATGGAACCCCAGCATCTTGGTCTGACCTACATAAAAAGGCCTCTTCACATTCCTCTCCCCTGGTTATAACAGCAATGGAAGATTTAGCAAAGTCTTTGTTTTAGAGACCTCAGTACCCCACTACCATTCCCTTGTGTCTTGGTTTAGCCATGGGTGTGAACCACTGAGATGCATAGCAAGAGGATTGCTCTGCCCACACCTGTTGTCCTGTTCACACGGCTTCAGACAGACCTAAAGAACCCTCTGCCACCCAGAGGTGCTGCATAATATTGTTTACATATGTGGGATGTCTTTGGAATCAGAGGCTATGCTGGAGGCCAGATAGAAAACTACCCCTAATAAACAGGAATCTTAGTTCTAGCAAAGTAAAAACAGGTAATTATGGGTGCTAATATAGCTATGGTCTCTGGGATTTGTTTTATGAAAAAATAGCCTTAAGATAAAAGTCATGAATGTAAGCTGATAGCACCCTTCTTAAAGAGCCTATTTCTAATGATGTCCATCTATTTCCTTAAAACTAAAATAAATCCCAAATGTTGTAGCCATATTAACAACTGGCGAATAGACAACTCAATGAGGAGTTGTCACTCAGTTGAACAGCACTGGAGGGACCCAAAGGACAGCAGTGATGGGGCTATTTTAACAAATGTACACCTTAATAAATTTCTGTTTATATTATATTAGTCAGCTTGGCCCCCTTGGTTCGCAGTGTGATTTTGGGTTAAGTTTCCCCTTCCCTTTCCCCCCCTTTTTTCAGTTTTGTTCTACCAACACCAGGCTTAGTTTGACTACCTATGATGGAAGGGGAAGGGAGAGTCAGGCCAGCCCAAGAGGAACATTTGTGGATTCTCCCCAACAATTTAAAAAATGCTAGTTGATATTACATTGTTAGACATATTATTTTATCACTATGTGACATCACATTTTATTAAGTAAGTTCATTGCTTTAAAACAACCCTGAGCAGCAAAATTACTTCTTGGACTTAGGAGGCTGCCTCTAATGTGTCCATTTATGTTTTAGGGTAAAGGAGCTCAGTTAATCTGTGAACATTATGTACCATTATAATATCTGCAAACCGATGCAGATGCCAAGAGGACATATAGATCCTGAAAAGCAAGATTCTGCAACAAAAATGCTAAGAGGCATATAATTGACTGGATCATAGTAAGATAAATACTAGAAAGAACAGGCTGGAAGCACTTAAATAAAATGAAGTCCAGGATAACACGGTGTAAAGGAGAATGATGGACTCCTGGATAGTCAAAACCTATATCATCAGCAATATGAAAAAGAGCAGGTCCCATCTAACCAAACAAATGGGAATACAATGCGAGATTCTTATAGTCCTATCCATACTCCCACAGAAAGGTCCTATTATGTCAAGGTAAATTGTACCAACTGCCTTAAAGTGGTGCTTGTCTCTTCTAATTTTATTGATCTAGGGAGCAGAACCCCCATGTAATAGTGATTGTACTGGGCCTATTAAGGATGCAACTGACACAAAATTGCAATGATTGCACATATATAGGGAGGACTTTATTCTTTTGATACTAGTGCCATAGAAATATACATAGAGATCTCATCTCTTATTTCAGGTTGTTATCTGCAAAAGTAGTTCCACTACCACTGTTTTCAAATTACACAAAGCCCTTTGCAAGCTTGCTACTAAATTTAAATGGGGTTCCTTTCGGAATGACTTTGTCCACCCGCAAACACTACCAGAATAAATTAGTTTTGTTTAGTACGCCACCCTGACAACATCTTTTCAACAGCTCTGAAAATAGAACTGCTTCCCCAGTTTTATTAGTATATTACTGCTCTGTTCAACTCTCAACATCATTTTGCTAAATTAAGCTGGGTCTTTCCCCCCCCTTCTTGCTTCTTTATGGTGAGAATTTAGTTTTCATGAAAAGTGTCAGATTAACAGCCCTAGAGACTTAACTCTATTTATCTACCAAACAGCTGCAGTATGACCAGTGGCAGATCAGTGTTTAGCACACTGCTGTAGCAATTGCGTGTAACATTGAGATGAACAAATGAACTGACATAGTGTCTCACATCAAAGGCTCAGCTAGCATAGTATTCTGTCCCCAATAATGTGCCGTAATGGGTACTTTGGAAAGCGTGTACTCATCTCCATTGTGCAATAAAGAGTATCATCAAATGTTCACTCTTCTCTTTTTGTAAATAGAAGCGTAGGGATAATCAGACCACAACACCCTTTTGTGGACGTTTTGACCAATAGTCATTGAAGGGCTTATCCTCTCAAAACTTGCTTTGCTATCTTACTTAAAATTTTAAAATAATGTTGGGTTTACAGTATCTCATAAACTTAAGACCTCTTCTGCAAGTTAGCCATATATTTTAAACATTACAGAGGAAAGGAAGTGACTTCTGGTCTATACTCCCCGTCTTTCAAAGGATGCAGTGAGGAACATGACGATACAGAGACTGGCCACATAGATGACTTTAGCTACATATCCTCAGCTGGCCTGCCTGACAGTGCCAGGATAGGTCCATCTTGAATGGTTTGTTTCTCTTCTGTCCTGAAATGTTCTTTGTGGGCACCTGAAGTGTCAAAGTATTTTTCTACACTGGCAGCAAATGTCCCATTTCCAGGTTGAAGTCCAGAAGAAGAAGGGAGTGTGATTCAGTGGTAGAACATTTGCTTGAAATACAGAAGGTTCCAGGTTTAACTCCTGGCACCTCCAGTTAAGGGTCAGGTAATGTCAGGGTCAGATGGCCTGAGACCCTGGAGAGCCACTGCAGTTTGAGTAGACAATACTGATTCTGATGGACCAAGGGTCTGAGGGCTGCCAACCTTCAGG
This sequence comes from Gekko gecko, assembly GCA_029375565.1. Taxonomy (NCBI): domain Eukaryota; kingdom Metazoa; phylum Chordata; class Lepidosauria; order Squamata; family Gekkonidae; genus Gekko; species Gekko gecko. The sequence continues at coordinate 71,712,710 of JAPDNY010000011.1, read as the reverse complement.
TGGTGGTTGGAGATCTCCTGGGATTACAGCTGATCTCCAGGTGACAGAGATCAGATCACCTGGAGAAAATCACCACTTTGGAAGGTGGACTGTATGGCATTAAACCCCACTGAAGTCCTTCCCCTCCCCAAACCCCACTTTCCTCAAGATCCACCCACCAAATCTCCAGGTATTTCCCAACCTTGAGCTGGCTACTGTCCTGATTCAGTATAAGGCAGCTCTATGTGTGTTCATGTGTTCAAGTATGCCATGGAAGCTCTGAATGAAGTATGTATGTTGTACACAGAGTTTGTTAATGAGGGTTAATCCAAGCCAGACTGTGGAATCAAATGCTAAAATTACATTTCTCCCTCTCTTAGCCGACTATTTTAGGACTCACACAAATAAATTATTATGTTTCATGGGCCTGCCATCATCCTTATTCAGTTACATTATTGTAAACTGCAAAATATCCCAAATTTTTATACCTCTTGCCTCTGAAAACATGTCATTGGATCACTCTGTCCCTTGTCCCAGCACCTTTCCAAAACTAGATCAGAATTTCACACAATATTAAAAGTTAAATATTCAAAAATATTAAAAGTGGAAGTAAGAAGAAAATGTATACACGGTTGTCTTTCTGATATTAAAAGATTTGCAGAAGATACTCCTGGATTGTGATCTTTTTCTCCCTTGGATCCTCTTCCTTTCCACTGCTTCCTGCTTTACATCATTTGCTGATAAAAGGATTCTTCCTCTTTTATCAAAAGTGCTTCTGAAAATCCAGTACACTGCCTCTCTCTGATTACTCGTATCCACATCCTCATTGACTTTCTCAAAGAATAAGGGGATCAAACAGTGACAAGGGGAAAATTATTTTAAAGTTGAATGGTGACCCCCAAGGAGTGGTAATTTCTCTTTCCCTATTTTTTTCTTCTATTTTTTCACTACTGTACTTCCGTTACTTCTCTTTTTAGTTCTAAGCTTGGAATCATTTTTCAGTGTCATTCTGTGATCAATTTTTAAAGGCTTTGAATGTCCTTCTTAAGGTTAAAATTAGGCTGTTAATATTTCTCCAGCAGCATTTTGAAAATGTTGAGCAGGTCTTGGTGAAGTGGTTTGTGTTTTGCTACTTTGGGGGGATCATGTGACTCTGCTCTTGGGTACTTGTCACAGGATTCCAATTATGTTATGCTCCCACTAACAAAAGAATTATTTGCCTCTTTAGTAAACTCTTTTAATCAGATTCGTCCTTTTAGATGAAGAAAATTTGACTAGTATTTAGATACAGTGTTACTGTATTTTTAATGTGCATATTATTGATGCTTGTGACTTTTAAAAGAATGAATTGCACAGGATTGACTCAATTTTGTTCTAGGTTGTATTCTAACCTTTCTACAGATGTAACAGCTTTTCCAATATTGAGGAGTCATGCAGAAGGAATTTGGGGACAAAACAGATTATGCATGTTAAAGGGCTCCTCCAGTTTGTGTTCTGATCTCTGGCAACTGAATGTCTGGAGTTTTGAATGCCCACCCATGACACTCTGAAGCTATATTTATCCCAGAGTAGCCAAAGGCCATTTCTGTTTAAACTACCTAATCTGGAAACTGAGACTTGGAAAGATCATTTTTGTGCACTATATCATCATTTCCACTTCCATGGGCTTTTCTGGATCAGGTTTTTGTTGCAGCTCAGCTTCTGAAGTGCATTAGTTTCCCTCTTTCTATGCACACAATATTGTTGGTTGCTCTCCTTTTTTCTTTCCCCCAGTTTTCCCACTATTTTTTCCCAAACTACTGCAAAGAACATCTGGAAAAAAAACATGGGGAATACCTGGGGGAGTAACAACTGGCAAATCATAGTCTGGTGCAGTGTTCCCTCTAAGCTGAGTTGGTGTGAGCTAGCTCACAGTTTTTTAGCCTCTCACATATTTTTAATCTTAGCTCAGGAAGGATGGCGCCGCCTCCAAAGCAAATGAATTTAGGCAGTAGTCAAATCGCTCACTCACAACTTTCATGCCAGCAGTTCATAAAGTAGAATTTTTGCTCAGAAAACTCCACAGCTTAGAGGGAGCATTGGTCTGGTGTCTTCAACACAGGGATGGAATTTAGTGGTTTCTTCACTTCTGGTGCAGCCACAGATAAAGCACAGTAGCAATGGGGCTTCAACATGGAAGATTTCCCTGTCCCAGTCCTCTAGAAGTGGCTGCCCACCATTCCCCTGGACGTCAAGGATTTTTCATTTTTTTTAAAAAAATCACTAGAATATCACTATATTGATATATTATTTCAATGATGGGTGTAGCAGTTTATCTGAATTCCCAGATTTAATTTTTACAAGCATGTCTCTAGGGCTGCAATCACACACTCCTTTAGATCCAAAATAAGTGTGAATGCTTGATGTATCTAAAGGGAGTGATCAGACAGCAACATCTGGGAAGCGTCCTGCAGTCGTCGGCAACCCGTGCTACTCCACCACGGAAGCGGAGTTAAAAGACACCAGGGAAAGTCCAGTGTTATCCGGATAAGGCGGGCCACAGGCGGACTTTCCCCTATCTGATTGCTCAAGCACGATCCCATGCTGTCGGGATGGTCTGATCAGGCCATCCTGACTCTGTGCCATGTGTCCCCCACTTCACAGTATGCACATCATCGCATAGTCCATAGGGGCCCTCAGTGCAGAGGTGCAATTCCTCATCTATGCGCAAGGGAAACAAACAGCAAAAAAAAAAAAAAAAGACTCACCTACAGTTGCATCTGATTACACAGTGACGGGCTGTGCCCGCAGTTTCAAAGGGCTGTGTGATCTCGCAACTGCATGTCAAATTCCGCTGGAGGGAATAGCCTCACTTCCCCTCTGCTTCAAATGGTGCATGTGACCGCAGCCTAACACTTTTCCTTACAAAGATATGCCCTTTTCCTTATATCTCTGCAAAGGAATAGCCCAGAAACATACTTTGTGCTGTTTGGGGTTTTTTTAATGAAAGCTGAGAATTCTGCTGTATGTATTCTTTCAACAGTATACCAATATAATGATATTCTAGTGCTGAGTTTTAAAATAATAAAAGCCCCTTCCAATGTTGGGGGGCAAAAATGGCTGCTGCAGAGACAGGGTCAAGGAAAATGGCTGCCCTGTGGGCCAGAAAATCCAAAGTTTCCCATCCACATGGCAGTCATCCATACTTTACTGCAATCTTTCCCCATACTTTGGAGTGAAGCAGGTTTGAGAAAGATCAGAGAAAAGCCATGGCAACTCCAGAGACGCATGAAAGTACCACAGTGCTATGTTAAAGTGAAGGAGGATGCTTTCTAAAAGCATTGATTACCCCTGCAGAATTGGCCTGTGTGTAAGGGAGGGGGGAAAACAATGCATTGAAGAAGCTGAGCTGCAACAAAACTCCAGTGCTGAAAAGCCCTATGTGTGAACACAGAAACATAATGCAGAAAAATAATTTTCTGCATGCCAAGTATAACAGAAGAAAGCATCAATATTTTTGCCATTACATTTATTTGCCTTTAAAGTAAAAAAAAATCAGAAATGGAAATATAAATTGACTCACGAGAAATGTTTAACGTTAATGCTATGGTCATTAATGTTGATTGCTCCAGGTGTACTGGGCAGGTAGGAGCTTCACTGAAATCCACAGGCTTGCACTAACAGAGGTAGCTGTGGATTATAGTCCAAAATCAATTATATGTTTCTTCCAAAAGTATTTTTATATTAAAAGGCAACTTATATTTTTGTCCAAGACTTTTATTTTTACTGGCAGTGACTATTACCCGTGCATCCTATTTCCCACGGACCTTCTTCACTGAACTGCTTGACAGAAGACTCAGTTCAGAACAAAGCCACTATCTTTCCAGAATATAGCAGGAGAGAAAAATGGTACAGGACAGGGCCGGCCCCAGGTGTCTGGGTGCCCTAGGCAAGACAACCTGGGGCGCCCACCCCACCGGGGATGCCAACCTCCCAGTGGGGCCTGGAAAGCAGGGGGGGTGGAGCACCGGCTTTCCTGGGTGCGCCCGGTGGGGCCAGGAAAGCCAGGGAAGGGGCGGCTGTTCGAACACCCGCCCCTTCCCTCCCAGCGCCGGCTTTCCTGAGCGCACCACAGCAGTGGTGTGCCCAGGAAAGCCAGGGAAGGGGCAGCCATTCGAACGCCCGCCCCTTCCCTCCCAGCCCCAGCACCGGCTTTCCTGAGCGCGCCACAGCAGCGGTGCGCCCAGGGAAGGGCTCAGAGTGCCCCTGTGGGCCCGCGGCACCCTAGGCGAGCACCTAGCTCGCATAGTGGGTGAGCCAGCCCTGGTACAGGAGAGTACCAGGAGAAAAGAAATCTGTGGCTTTTTGTTACCATCAGAAATTATCACAATAATTACACCCAAATTAATCACTGACTTCGCTCATTGGTATGGTTGCCAACCTCCAGGTAGGACCTGGAGATCTCCCAGAAATTATAACTAATCTCCAGACTGCAGAGGTCGGTACCCCTGGAGAACATGGCTGCTTTGGAAGGTGGACTCTACAGCACTATTCCCTGCTGAGGTCCCTCCCCTCCTGAAACCCTGCCCCTCCCAGGCCCCCCCCTCAAATCTCCAGTAATTTCCTTACTCAGATTTGGCAGCCCTATCCATTAGGCAAAGAATATAAGAAACAGGAGAGATTATTGGGTGAAGACATTATTTTGCCCTAGGTCTCACTCTGTTTTGGTCTCACTCTTTTCAGAGCTCTTTCAGCCCCACCTACCTCACAGGGTGTCTGTTGTGAGGAGGGGAAAGGAAAGGAGTTTGTAAACCGCTCTGAGACTCCTTTGGGTAGTGAAGGGTGGGGTATAAATCCAATCTCTTCTTCTTCTTCTTCTTCCCAAATGCTAGAAGTATCCCCTTGTACAGAAAAGTGTACTGTTACTTGGACCCTGAAAATGATTTTTTTCCCTGTATTTTAAATATACCATAAGTGGGAGAACATTTCAGTCTTCCAGAATGCTTTGTTAGTAAGCCAGAATTACTGCAGTATGCTTTACATGGGACTACCCATAAATACACCTTGGAAACTCCAGGATGGCGGTGCTGAATTAGAATTAATCAAGAAATCTGATAGCATCTCCTGGGACCCAGCCGTCTTCACTGACTATATCGTACTGTGTTTTTAGTGCAATGTCTTCTAATTTGCTTACAATTACTATGGAGTAATCGTTGGATGCATTATTTTTAGTTCCGTTAAGTATTCGTTTGGTACTTTCCCCCAAAGGCATGGCTTGAATCTCAGTTAGAAAAGTGGACTATGTGGTAAGTAATCAATAAATTAGCTACTACGGATGTTGTTCAGCATCACAAAACAAGAGAAGTTGTGTTATATCACCTATTACTGCTATTGCAGATGGTCTCTATACTTTACTCAATTATATATGGATTTTATGAATAAAGTTAGCCCCCATGCTTTCTTCATTTCATGGCCCTTTCGTTGCAACGCCTTGCTTCTTAACTTCATGTTTAAAAGTCTGCCCAATGAGAACCCACCTTGTGCAACTGACAAAGAGGGCCCTGGTCAACTGAAGCTTGCACTTGCATAGGAATTTGTCTTTAAGGTGCCAGACCTCATTGTATATACTAAAGTAACACTTGATCCAGAAGGTTCGCTTTGCTTTTGTCATCAATCCAAGCTGGGTATTCATTGCAGCAGCTCATCCTCTTTCAGTGAAAGGATGCTTTGTATTCAGATCAGCTAATTATTATTGTTCCTTTGAATACCAAAGCAATTAATAATGATTAATTGCTTAAGTTAAATGTCACCATCTATATTTGATTTCAGAAAGGATTTCTGATGGCAACTTTGCTTGGAGAGGATAGCTGTGCCTTTGGGGAAAGATATCAAATGAATACTTAACAGGTTTAGGAAATAGGTGTGTCAAAAGGCCAGGAATTTTAAAAAAATTAAATTTAGCATTTGCAGTTGAATTTATGGATAACACCAGAGGGCATTTGCTTTCCCATAAAACGTCTTGTTAAAAGATTAGGATCAGTTTCCAGATCCTTTTGTATTTTGATCTTAATCTTTAAACAAGACATTTTACGGGGAAGCAAATGCCAACAGAAATTACACTGAGATGGCTCTAAAACGATGCATTGTCCTGTACCCATGCGATGGGATTTCATTCCCATATGATGTATCTGTATAGAGCCACTACAGACCACAGGTGTGGAGGACCAGTTGGTCAGATGCTCCGTTGCATGAGGTATAACACTAACATGGCAAAAAGGCAATGGACAGAGCCAGCAGTGACTTGTGTGGTTGCAGCAGCTGAAAAGTCCTGTCTGCATCTGAAGAAACTGCTGCTGCCAACTGCTGGCTATAAACATTTACAATTATGTTTTTGATAAATGACTTTATATCTGAGGAAGGTTAGGAATTATTGTATAAAGAAAGAACAACTGGCTTCGCATGAATGAACCAGCCCTTTGTGAGCTTCTGATCCAACATGCTACAAGTAAATGACTACCTGTAAACATGTAGTCTCATAACATTCCCCTGAATTGTTTCTTCATTTAAATCAAGGAAGGTATATAAAGAGAAAGTCCATATCCTTTCCCTTGTTGGTGGGAAAGGAAGTGGGATGCCCTAGGGACAGCTGGATTGCAGTGGTGTAATTTCCATTTGTCAAAGTGACATGGTTGCCCAGTCGCCATTCTTGACAGTCTATCTCAGTGGACAGTCTTATCTCATAAGCTGCAGGCCTTTGTTGCCCACTGCTGTTGTATTGGTAACTGGTTCAGTGATTGGAGGATCACTTGCCTGGTAGCGTGTCTCCATCCGTGTCCTGCACAGTGATTCTTCCCCACCACCAGGGATGCTGTAAGTGCAGCCCCAGTTGTGTCCCAAGAGCAAAGAGGAAATGATTCAAGCAACTCCTGCCAATGCAGGACCCGAACCCCAGTTCAGGCTATGAAGTGCTAGTATGGGCTGCAGGAGGAACACAGGTACCTAACAAAAGGCAAAGGTTTGTTCTTCCACTGAGTGTCTGGCATGAAATGCATGGTGAAATGCATTTATTGTTATTTGTTCTTCATACTGTATGACATAGTAAACTACCTAGCAAAGAAGACTTTGCAACCTTTAAAAAACTTTTTACATGATGTATGACATTTCTGGACCAAAAAACGGGTACCAGAAAAGAAAACCAAGGAAAAACAAAGTATTTCAAGGTTGCTAGAATCCTATTCAAAACACGGAAGAATACATTGGGGGACAATTTGGTCCCTTGTCCCAGCACACCAAAATCCTATCTACACTATTTCCTGACTTTCCAAGAAAAGCCCATTTGTGGAGGCCCAGAATGTATGTCTAATATAGAAGCAATATGAGAAGCAGCACACCAAATACAAGTGCACTGCCAAGCAAAATGAACAGATAAAATTGTGTCAGAAATTCAAGGATGTTTTTTGATCTATGGGCACTGTCACAGTGAGAAAATGGGTTTTCTCACCTATGATAAGGCTGCAGTCACATTTACTTGGAAGTCTTATTGAATTTAGTGGGATGTAGTTCCAAATAAACATGCACAGGATTGGACAGCATAAGAACGTGGTTCTGTTTTGCATAAGTACAGATTTATGCTCTATATAGATTCAACTTAAAAATGTCTTTCATCCACTTTCTCCCCAGTACAAACTACCTTCATGTGTAGAGAGCCTCAAAGATGCATTTCATAAGACAAGTAATTTATGGGACCTAAATATGCTTAAATCTCTCTGGACCACAGACTTCATGGGATCTCCTAAGTTCAAAGCATTCTGACATGGAGAAATTAAGCAGGTATTCATAAGGACTGAGCAACTGGAGCATCTCACTAGTTTTGGCCTATTACATCCCCATGAATCCACCAGCATTTCCAAAAGTGGTAGAGATGTTGATATTCATCTTCATGGAAGAGTCTATTTGCCTTCAGCAGTCACTCATCTACATTTCACAACCTCTCACAATAAAGAGTAAAAGTGTACAGAACGAAAAGAAAGGCCGTAGGCATAACATGTGAGCAATTCAGAGACTTTTAAGCAAGCACGAAACGTTTCACGTATGGATTAGAGATCACAAAAAGCCTCTAGCTGCCTTCCCAAGCAAACCCCCCCACCCCAGCAACACTGACACAGGAAAAGAAGTACCTAGAATTTGATATACCATTATAAGGTTATATGACTGAATTTCAGAAGAGAAGCTGAGTGAAGGCAGCATTCAGACACAATTAATCACAGTTAGTTTGAACGGTGTTATTTTAAACTAACCATGGTTAGTGAGCAGACAAGGGAAACAAAAGTCTGTTTGAAAAAAATCACAGGTCCCATATAATCCTTGCCTTGGAAAAGAATCCAGTGACATATTCAGAAAACCAAGTGGCTCACACAGAAGAAGGAGATATATCACACAAAGGGAAAGGGACTCTTACCCTGTGGCATGCCTGAAGCCCAATCATATGCATGCTTGTTGGGAAGATTTCAATGGGTCTTGAGCCCAAATACATATGCATAGGGTATCAGAACGTCAGAGGATTATATTCCAAATTTTCATAACACTTCCTGGAGCCAGTCATCTCAGGGCTGCCTGTTATAGAGATTGGTATAGTGGTTAGGAGTGCCGACTCTAATCTGGGAGAACCAGGTTTGATTTCCCACTCTTCCACATGCAGCTGCTGGCATGACCTTGGGTCAGTCACAAGTTTTCTTAGAGCTGTTCTCTCTCATCCCCTACCTACCTTACAGGATGTCTGTTATGGGGAGTGGGCGGGAAATTGTAAGCTGCTCTGAGATTCTGAGTGAAGGGCATGGTATAAATCCAATTTCTTCTTCTTCTTCTTCTTCTTCTTCTTCTTCTTCTTCTTCTTCTTCTTCTTCTTCTTCTTCTTCTTCTTCTTCTTCTTCTTCTTCTTCTTCTTCTTCTTCTTCTTCTTCTTCTTCTTACATCCCTGATCTAATACTGCAGATATTCAAGGAGTCCATCTCTGGCTTCCTTGGATTTTATGTGTTGGCGTTCCTAGATGTTTGCAAGTCACAGTAGGGAAGCCTTTTTTGTTCCACTGCTTAAAAAAAAGATACAGCCACCATGATGGGTGCTGGCAAAGAAAAGGGGGGGGGAGACATAGATTATACTTGGTCAGCTACAGTGGGAGCCAGCTGAGTCCTAGTGGTGCTACTGGTGCTTCAGGGACATGCTTAGGACCCAGCTAATGGTTGCCAAGCTCTAAGAGAGGGTGATGAGCATGCCCACTGCCTTCTTCCGTGCTGCTATCCCTAGGGGTGAGCGATGATGTCCTGGCACACTTAGCAAAATGGTCTGGCATGCTGCTGTTTGGCACATATGCAGGGAGTTGCCTCGTTGCAAATATTCAGTAGGAGTACTGCTAAATGGGAGCCTTGGACAGAAGGGAGGTAATGACCCTTCATCCCTAGAAAAAAGCAATTTAAATCAACTACTTTGCATCTATCAGGATCCTTTAAACAAGTGGGAAATAAACTTCATAGATACTTACTTTAAATGTTATATGCGTGCATTACCCAAAGGTTTGTTACTATGGCACTGCAACAGGACTTCTTTTTCCCCCCTTTCCAATCCTTATTATTAAGTTTCCTTTCTTTAGAGGAATCCTGACACGAGTACACATGAATTTTTAAAAGATACATTTCAGCAATTCCCTCCCAGTAGACAAGACACACTCTGTTTTCATACAGTTTTGTACAAATTATATCAGTCAGCTGAATGAGCACAGTTTCCCCTGCCTTTTCAGTAATTCATTTTCTGGAAAACGTTGCATATATTCAAACAACAGCACGCAGAGGCTTTCAAGACATTTATATGGGGCAAGTGAGGAACAGTCTGCCCTGAGGCTAAAGGAAAGCAGGTGTGGCTGCACTACCAAACAATTAACTCATCTCAGCTATACGGAACTGTGGTAAGCATTGATCATGCAATGCTCATGTTGCCATAGTTTCAGTGCAAGTGATTGAAATATATGTCTAATACCTATGCAAATCTAATGTGTGAATCAGTAACACAGGCAAATTACTTGCCTAGGAACTGTGCGCTCCAGTCTGCTGGGCTGCACAGTTCTGAAGGAGGCAAAAGAGACAAACGTTCTAAATAAATAAATGCACACATGATGTTCTTGTAGGTATCTGGACCAGAGAGTTTGTATAATAATGTAATATTTATATAGTATTTATGTAGTGTCACTGAGATCTATGGTTCTGAATAGCTCAAAAAAGGTCCATGCCCCAAGGAGCTTAAAGCTGAAATTTCAACAAGGGCTGAGGCAACACAGTAAAAGGGGAAGCAATGGGGAATGCTAAGTGGTGTGTACTTTGGCTTTGCTTTCATTACACTTACACTTGGGGGGTGCTTTTAAGGAAAGGAAAAGAGTGAGGAAACACCTTAGAAGTGTTCTGGGTAGGAATTCCAAACATAAGTGCCTCACAAATTACAGTTTTTTTAAAAAAAAACACTGAGCCACATGTGTCAGGCATGCACATTATATGCACATTAAGAACATAAGACGAGCCCGGCTGGATCAGACCAATGGTCCATCTAGTCCAGCATCCTGTCTCATACAGTGGTCAATGAGTTCCTCTGGAGGGCCAGCAACAGGGCATAGAGGCCAAGGCTTTCCCTGATGTTGCCTCCTGGCTCTGGGATTCAGAAGTTTAGTGCCTCTGAATATGAAGGTTCCTCTCAGTCTCCATGGTTCATAGCCATTGATAAACTTACCCTCCATGAATCTATCTAATCCCCTCTTAAAGCTGTTTATTCCTGTGCCCATTGCTACATCCTCTGGCAGCGAATTCCACATTCCATAAACCACCCCAACATCCCAGAGGTGACAACATCACTTCCGAGTCAGATAGGCAATGATGTAGGAACATCACTGTATGAAGGCTGAGCCTCCCTGCTGCTCCTGGTAAGTCCCCCCACCCCCTGCCAGTTGCCAGCAGGGACCTCACAACCCTGTCCCAGATTCTTCAGCCTTTCCTTACAGAGAAGGTGCTCCAACCCTCTAATCACCTTGCTTGCCCTCCTCTGTACTTTTCCTACAATGTCCTTTTCGAGATACGGTGACCAAAACCATATACATTAATCCAAATGAGGCCTCACCATAGATCTATACAGAGGAATTACAATATTGGCTGTTTTATTTCCCTTTCCTAAGAATCTCTAACATAGAGTTTGCCTTTTCACCCCTGCAGCACATTGGGTTGACACTTTCATCGAGCTATCCACTAAGACCTAGAGATCTTTTTCGCTCTCAGTCTCAGCAAGTCCAGAATCCATTCACCTATACTTGAAGTTGGGATTTTTTCGTCCCAGTGTGCATCACCTTACACTTACCAACACTGAACTTCATTTGCCACTTTGTTGCCCACTCATCCAGGTTGTGGAGGTCCTCTTGGAGCTCTTCACAGTCAGCCTTGGTTTTCACCATCCTGAATAATTTTGTGTCATCTGCAAACTTGGCCACTACACTACTCACTTCTAGTTCCAGATCATTTATGAATAAATTAAATAGTATCTGCCCCAATACCAATCGTTGTGGGGCCCCAGTGCTAATTTCCCTGCATTGTGAGAGCTGTCAATTTATTCCTGCTCTTTGTTTCCTGTCATGTAACTACTTTTTAATCCATAAGAGAACCTGTCCTCTTATCCCATGACTACTAAATTTACTCAGGAATCTTTGGTGGGGTACCTTGCCAGAAGCCTTGAAAGTCCAAAAATATAGTGTCTACCAGGTCATTGTATACTCTTTTATAATGTCTAATATACCTTTTCTTCACTCCAATAACAACGTTGCCCCTGCCTTCAGAGGTGAGGTGGGTGGCAACTAATCATTGGTGTGACATCACTTCCAGTGTAAACCTGGAAGAGATTCATTTCATTGATGTGACACTGTAAGATCTAACCTTAACCCAGAGTCATAAATAAAACCTGGTCTTGAACAGCTCCAGTTTCTGGTACCCTGGCGCTATAATAAAACATGAAATAGACATTCTTCCCTGTCCAGTCTGTGCTGTCTCCTCTAGTCTGCTGCTCAGTGTGTCCTTCTCATATCCTGTCTTTACAACTGTGCCAGCTCACCTTTGTTTGTTGTTGAGCTACTTCTGTTTGCTCAGTCATAGCTCACTCTCTTCTACTACTCCACCTTGCCATTGGAGTTCCTGGGTTGGATCCAACCAACTTCTCTGCCAGCAAAAAAAGGGAAGGACAACCCAAACAGGCTAGCTATGCTGACAATCATGAGGCCTGCATGTACAAAAACCATGTGGGTAATGGAGGAAATAAGAATGTGGGTGATAATGAATGAAAAAGCTGGCTGGATCCAACTCCTTGACTTATCCACCACCCACTGCAGCTGGATACTTGCCTCCTTCTATCCTTTGCTTCCCTCCTCTGGCCTACCATTCTTTCAGTTTCTGATATGGAACTGCCCCTAGGCCAGTTTCTCCCAGCTGGGATTTAAGTCTGGGATTAAGTCTAGATGAATGAGAAAAACCTTCTGAGTAAAGGAGTATTTGCCAAGGGAAAACTGTGAAGAATCCTTCTTTCTGCAGACTCTCCCATATGAATGTTCCCCACATTACCTTAGCAAATGTGATTTGACCTGAGTAGAGCCATGTGTGCTAAGAAGGGTTCAGAAAGGGAAAGTACCTCAGTAAATGCAGCAACATGACTGCCCCGGGCCCTGGTAAGTGCTGTCCTAGACAGCCTGGTTTGGTAGCTTCAAGCCTTGTTTCTCTTCCCCCTTCATTTTACAGGCCCAACCTGTTCATAACATCGGTCCTTTCCGCATTTGCCTGCCACTCTGGATTTTCTCAGTGTTCGAGTCAAGGCAAAACAGCATCCAAATAACCCAAGGCAACAGCAGCAACAGTGTGCTGACCACTGAAGGGAGGGGATGTAATGCAGAATGAGGGGTGGGGGTGAAACCCAGAATAAAAAGAAGGCTGGCCTTGATTTTAGTGCAGAATGTGGGGGGCGGGAGGACCCTGAATTAAAAAGAAGGTTGAAATCGATTTTAGTCCAGAATTGCTTGGAGGACACCACAGTGAGCATGGATTAAAAGGAGAGTGCAGAAAGGGCCATTGTCTTTTCCTTCCTGTGCAAGAGTCACCCAAGAAGGCTATAAATGACTAGATTTCTTTTCCTAAGCCAACATTTATTACAAGCTTGACTGGAAACAGGGAGAAGAAACCTTCTGGCCTCTGACATTGTTTTGATGACCCAATTAAGTTTTGTCAGAGATCAAATGGAACAGAACTCTTAATTTATTACAAAAATCCAGGCTAAAATTGTATTGCCGTTGGCTACCTGAAGGCCTGGCTACCTCCGCGGCCCTGTCTCCATCCACAGAAGTGGTTCTGCCCAACACATCCAGCTATACATTCACAGCGATCACATTATCGTTTCTCAGCATGAACGGGGGCTGAAGAAGGGCCATGCAACGGCTGAACGTGTAATAAGATTCGGTAGTTCTGGTCACTGTAAATTATTTACCATCCGCTGGCTGCTTTATAGGCTCGAAGGTGTTAAGAATTCTATTACGGAGCCTCAGAGCACCTCCCCCACTGGAGATGCAAGGAAGCCAGTGGAGAGGTTGACCGACAGAGCGCTTAACAAATAGACACCTGAAACAACTGCGTAATTAAATCTAGTCCCTTGCTGCAGAGGGAGCTGCTTACTTCTGATGGGCAATGCAAAGGGACGCTAATCTTTCATGATGGAGAGGACAAGTCGGTTGGTGAAACCAGGCCACTCAGGGCTGTGTGGTTTCAGATCTGTCTGTCTCCCATGGCAACCTGAAGAAGTGTCACAGCCAAAAAGTATGGTGTGTAGGCTCATTGTTTTCCTTAGGTCCAAAAAGGATAGAAGAGAGACATTACCACTGCATGATATTGTGGCTGGTCCTGACAAAAGGGCTGTGCTCTCTACCATGCCCTGAAGCATCCTTGCCCCCTATTTTATAGTTTGTATGCCAGCCGTACAAAATGACCACTGTCACAGTCGAAAGGCAGTCTCTACATGGTCAGAGACTTCGTTTTCTTATGTCCTGGCATTTCTGTATTTCTGACAGCAAGTGTGAAACACCTGTATTGCAACGCTGCTGCTTCTTGGGCAACAGCTTTGGGGCTCTCTGCTTTGAACACCATATCACAGGACGGAGTTGACAGTCACCTAAAAGATGAACGAATGCTTGCCTGTCTGTGACATCCAGTTTGGAGCTAAACAGGCTTTGGTCTGCCTTTAATTTGAATCACATAGGCTCTCGTTTCCTTGTTTCCGGGCAGCCATCCCTGCTGCGCAATGAAATGTCACTCAATACATGCCATTTATTGTACTCGTTTGCACTGTCAGCCCCAGCATTTGCACACACAAATGGCCATTTCTCCACATGAATCATGTTGCTGGCTGACTGATCTGGGCCTTTGCTTTTACCCATACAAGCAAGCAGTGAGTGGGAAATGAAATGAATCATTTGAGAGCTTGATTTGCTGTGACTCTGCCACCTCCCTTCCTCCCATTCTGGTTCTTGCTGAAAGCACTCCTGTGCTATAAGCTGCTACGTACATGCCAATAAACTTGGGATGGAACAATAGCATATTTTCCCTGTAAGATTTTCATGGGCGCAGGAAAATGCAGAGAAGTCAAGGTGTGATTTTTATGGCAGAGAAAACTTCAATGCGAACTATGTTGAGCGAGGCTTATTTATTTATTTAGACATTGTGTATGCTAATGCTGCCTCTCCAGAGACCTTCTTGAGGCAGCTTACAACTAATAAAACAAAATCATGAAAATACCTCCATTAAAAGTATAACCATTGAAACACATCCATTAAAAGGCAGGCAAATGCCATTAAAACCAGCCTTTTGTACTCTTCCACAGCTGTTCCGCCACTTTATAGAGAACATCCCAAACACTTTTCAGATGTTATGTCTGCACATACTGGGAACCTGGTGACTGGGCATATTGGGAGTCTGTACTACCTGTGATGCTCCCAGTATGTGCCATCTGACCAGGGGCAATGTATGTATTTTATTTCATTAGATGAAACAAAGAACTTCAGTATGTGTGCTGTGTACCAACTGAGGACCGCACACACGGTCGGGTTAGCACATGGTCATGCGAAGAAGCAGAGCTTTGCATCCAGAGACAATAGCCAGCACGGATTCTAGAAGGGACCTATCAGGTAGTCAAGATCCGAGGAATGACCTATGGGATTTGGGGGCACTGTAAATAATCCTGTCACGGGTGTGGGTGGGTGTTTGGGTGTGGTTTGCAACAGGGATTTAAGCAGGCCTCCAGTCCTGTGTCGTCATCTCAGTTTTCTCTAACCGAATAAACTATGAGCTGATTCACTACCAACGCGTCTTGAACCCACTATATTATATCGTGCAAACCAGAACTCTGCAAAATCCAGTGGTCAGTTCACCCCAAAACTGTGCCATATGTATGATATACATTTGCCCTCCACTGTGCAGACAAGATGTTACTGTATATTGGAAGGAGCTTCCATTTGTGTACTGGGCTCCAATTATGTGTGACTGTAATGTCTGCAAAGGGCTAAAGTCTGAATCCAAAGTAAAATGTGGGGCTGGCACTGATGCTTTCTGATGTTGAGAACAAACTTGGTTTACTTGCACAATTGATGAACTCCCTCCTTCGGTCCCATTCCCAACCTGTAATTGAAGACTTCCTGGCTTAGAAGGTTTTCAGTCTAACACAAATCTGTTGGGATGACTGAATGCTGGTACTTCAACAATTGGGGTATGTTTCTAACAACTGAGATTCTAAACCACAGTTTGGTGTGGTGGTTAAGAGCCAGTTTGGTGTAGTGGTTAACAGCGCGAAATCTAATCTAGGAGAACTGGGTTTGATTCCCCACTCTCCCCCATGCAGCCAGTCAAAAGTTCTTTCAGAACTGTTCTCTACAGAGCAGTTCTCTCAGAGCTCTCTCAGCCCCACCTACCTCACAGGGTGTCTGTTGTGGGGAGAGGAAGGGAAGGAGATTGTAAGCCACTCTGAGGAAGTCTTCAATGACAGTTTCATGCCTAAGGGGGGGGAGGGAGGGAGGGAGGGTGCGAACCTGACAATAAACTAGGTTTGTACCTGGCATGAATAAACTCCTGTTTGTTCATGGCATTTCCACAGAGCCCAGGTTGGAACCGCTCCAGATACTGATGGACTAGGAAAGGTGGCGTAGACTTTTAAAGATTATGCTCCTCATTTGAATTTGATTAAGAAATACCTTTGGAATCATAGGAACTTACCTGTGAGTCAGCTTTGTGTTTGAGGTAATACCTTATAGTGCTTCTGAAAATACGATTTTTTACATATGGGTCAGAATAGAGCACAGGAAGTGGATGACTAGACTGATGAGAAGATTGGAGAAATATCTGGGGAATAGTGGTGATAGAGACTATGTTTTCTATTTGAGGGTTTGGCTTTCTACAAAGCATGTCTCCCAGGTTCTCCCTACAGTGTACAGTGTTGAGAAGCTGGATAATCATCTGGAAGCCCCTCACAAGGGTCCTCTTTTCTGCTGCCAAAGTATGTCTCCCAGGTTCCGGAAAGTGTACCCAGGTTCTCCCTACAGTGTACAGTGAGCCAGTTTGGTGTAGTGGTTAAGTGCGCGGACTCTAATCTGGGAGCTTCGGGTTTGATTCCCCACTCCTCCACTTGCACCTGCTGATGTGACCTTGGGTCAGTCACAAGCTCTGGCACAGCTGTTCTTGGAAAAGAGCAGTTTCTGTCAAGAGCTCTCTCAGCCCCACCTACCTCACAGGGTGTCTGTTGTGGGGAGGGGGAGGGAAAGGAGTTTGTAAGCCGCTCTGAGACTCCCTTGGGTAGTGAAGAGCAGGGTATAAATCCAATCTCCTCCTCCTCCTCCTCCTCCTCTTCTTCTTCTTCTGTGTTGAGAAGCTGGATAATCAACTGGAAGCCCCTCACAAGGGTCCTCTTTTCTGCTGCCAAATGACAGATATGAAGAAACCTTCTTGCATGTACACAAAGTAGGGTCACCTTTAATGAAGGACAGGGGACAGTGATGTCCCTCCTTTATATTTTAGACCACGTGTGATTATTTCTCAGGAAACCTGTATTTCTGATCAGCTCTCTGGATGTGTCCTCTAAAAGGCTATTGTTAGAAACAAGTAAAATATCACTTTCCACAACATAGCTGGTTGAAGGGAAAGAACCAATTTGTAGTTACAGTCAGGTTTCCACTCTTCTTCTTCTTTTTTTGAAATTGCTTTAAATTTATGGGAGCAGAACAGGAAATCCTAAAACTTATTACAGGAAACTCTCTGTTCTTCTTATTTTGCTTCTCTATTTCCATTTTTGTAGGTCTTGTAATTGAGTGGAGATTGGGTTTTGTTTTTTTAAAAAAACCACTATAGCTTTTTTTTTTTTTTAGTTAGATTTTGTTGAGCATAACTATAGCAAGAAAATTAATTAATGCGCAGTTATAGTTGCCATCTGGGGACTTTTGAATTAGATCCATAATTAGGCTAAATTAATGCATCATGTGTTTAAGAAATTATGCAACACCAAATTAATTAATAATCATTTGCGGGTTTTTATGATGCGTTAACTGTCAATTAAAAATTATTTCCTCTAGCCTAGAAAAAAAATTGGTACATAGGCAGTCAAAGAAGAGAATTAAGGAGGTGTTCTATGAATACTGAAAATAAAAGTGTGACAATATGTAAGGGAATCCGACATTTCCAGCTCCTAATTGTGAAATTGCTGCATGTTTGGGTTCAGTGAGTTTCATGGTAAGCTCATTAGAGTTGTGTAAGGGACGGTCTCTCCACACAGAACTGATTGTATGAACTTCCCAGGAGAGGCAATCTGCCTGCTAGCCCATGTCCAGACTGTCATGCAGGTCTATCCGTCATTCTCTGACCTTACAGAGGGCTAGGCTTTCAGTGAGACTGAAGAAATGATTTTTCTCTCTTGATTGTCTTTGGATACCTTTTTTATAAAAAAAAAAAAGGAAAAACTATATTTGCCCTGTGGGCATAAGAAAGCAACCATTGTAGAGAGTGGGAGGGAACAACTAACCAGCCAGTACAGATGGGGACTGTTCTTAATAAATATATTTAATGTGGATCTTTAACCATGGAGACTACTTATATCAAGGATTTCCAAAGAAATGAGGAGGGTGTGGTCATTGCCTGGAGAAGTGCATGGATCTTGCTTAAGCTGTAAAATAAGACTTCCTGTGGCAGAATAGGCCTGCTCTGACTTGCAGGCCCTATTCTGCCCCGCTTTCTAAAGTTTTTTAACAATTTGTGGAGGCCTCTCTCTCTCTGTCTGTCTCTCTGATAACCACCACCACCTGACCTTTGTAAGGAACTACCCACAGGGAGCTTCTCTTCCCAGTTTTGAGGCCTTGCCTCTGTGTCTTCCACTGCTCAGCGCCTGGTCATCACGGGGACAGTTTACTGCCTTTTACACCCCTGGAGGGATAGCCACTTGCCAACTGCCTGCCTCCCCCCACCCCCAGCTCTCCTTTTAAAGAAGAGTTGGTTTTATACCCCGCTCTTCACTACCCAAAGGAGTCTCAAAGCAGCTTAAAATTGCCTTCCCTTCCTTTCCCCACAACAGACACCCTATGAGATAGGTGAGGCTGAGAGAGTTCTGAGAGAACTGTGACTGACCAAGGTCACCCAGCTGGTTTCATGTGGAGGAGTGGGGAATCAAACCCATTTCTCCAGATTAAAGTCTGTCACTCTTAACCACTACACCAAGCTGACTCTCAAAAGCGTGTCCAAGACGGTGGAAGATCTATGTGGTACAGAGAACTGCAACCAGTGTGGTATAGCAGTTAGAGCTTCAGAGTAGGGTCTGGAAGACCCAAGTTTGAATTCCCATCTTGCTGTGGAAACTGATTAGGTGATTTTTGACCAGCCACATACTAGAAGTCTAATCTACCTCACAGGGTTGTTGTGCAAATAAAAAGGAGGAGAGGAGAATAATGTAAGCTGGTTTGGTCCCCACTGTGGAGAAAGGTGGGTAAAATGAAGTAAATAAATGCAGCTGAAGATGGGAGGTAGATAAAATGTAGGTTGGTGAATGGTTGAGAAGGAGAGAATGAGGCACGAAAAGGGGAGAGGATATGAGGGTTGCTAGAGGGAGGGAAAGGAGAAATAGTGTGAGGAGAAGGGTAGTGGGGAAAGTGAGGGGCCACCCCACAAGTCCTTGAGGTTTCCCTCCCATGCAAGTGGACCTGGCCCAGTGGCCGGCACCACAGAATTGGCCCACAGTTTTCCTAGGTAGAGGCTGCTGAATTAAAAAGACCATTCTTCATGCTGTAAAGCTTATTGCATCAAAGACTGAAAACCAAGCAAGAAAGTTTAAACAGTTTACATCTTTCTTGACAGGCAATTTATAATAGAAAACATGTTTAAAATTATAAAAATATAGCGTAGGGTTGCCAATCTTCAGATAGGGCCTGAAGATCTCCCATGATTACAACGGATCTTCAGAAAACAGATATTGGTTCTGTTATGTACTGCTGGAGTTTGAGTCTGAGTGAAGGCTCCAAAGGCCTTTAAGGCTACTGGTTATGCTGCTCGTAATGGCCATTCATATTTGTTGCTTTATAATCCAATAGCTGTACTGTGAATAGTTGCTTTGTATATGGTTCATGCAAATAAAGGATCCTAGCTGCCTACTTTGTATTGGTTGTTGTTAAAGGTGGGTGTGGTTTCTGCAAGTATAAACTGGCTCCTGTTGAGCTGGTGAGTTCAGGCTGCTTTGGAAGTTCAATAAAGAAGCATGTTATTATAGAAAGAGCTGCCTCACCTCAATACTTAATACTGGCAATGAGAATGGGATGCCAACAACCATAGGCTCATCCCAAAGCTGAAATCGCTTGCTGAAATCACCATCTCACAACTGCAATTATGGTCACCAAGGGCCACATTGAACCTTTTGATGCAGTGATCGAGGATTGGGATGCCTATCAGGCCCATTTTGAATTCTGTCTCACAGCCAATGAGACAGAAGGAGACGAAAAGCAGTGTGCAATGTTCTTCAGCGTCTGTGGCTGACAGACAATCAGGCCCTCACAGAGGTCAAGAGAAGCCCGGGCCACTTCCATTTTTGAGGCCCCCACAGTAAATTAAAAAATTAAGAAGTGCAAAAACAATTATACAAAACTAGTAGTATTATTATTTTAAATGTCTACATTTAATACAATGAGAAAAAGAACATTGTAACACTTGTAATAAACGTTCCCATTTTTTGTGCAAATTCACCAATTAAACTGGAAAAATCTAGTTTTCTTGCAATGTCATAGTTTATGTTAAGCATAGCACAGCCTATGCATTCCTTCTCCCTCTGCTGTTCCTGCTTCTGCCGCAGCCACACTTCTGTAGCCGCTCTGGTAGACACCTCTGTGTAAACCAGACCGGCCAGTTTTTGCCATTTGGGCAGGGATGCACAAAATGATGGATGCCATTTTATCTTCTGGTGGCTGGCTGGTCCCAGGCTCTGGTGGGAGAAATCTCACAAAAAATGGGAAGTTGGGAAGGCTAGTATTTCTGCATCTGTAACTATAACCAAATTAAGAGTTAACGTCAAAAGTGTAAATCTGAGGCCCGGGCCAAATGGCCCTGCTGGTCCCCCCTCTCAGAGGCCCTGCCCCAGATATATTTAATTTCATTTACTTCTCTTATTTCCAGTGTTTTTACTGCTTACTCTCAGGGCATGTGGCCGGTTACCTCATTCCTCCTCTCAGTTCTTATTTTGATTCACTCCTCTGTATTTCCTGTTGAGAGATTTTTAGGAAACAAATAAAAAGTATTACATCCTCCAAGCCTTTCTGTTCATCCTGTTTGCCAAAGTGCTCCCTCCAAGAGTAACAGGCAAAAACAATTGGCTTATATGCCAAGGAATTCAGACTCTTTTCCAGCTGGCCGGACAGGACAGGTTAATTCTCATTCATATTTCTGTCAGGCAAGTGCTGGTAATCATAAGGGGGATTCTTCTTTTTTGTCTCACTCATGGCAAGAAGTATCATTTCATACAAACATGGATCCATAATAACAGTACCCAAACGTGATCCTACATGACAAATCTGCTGGTGAATGTATCAACAGAATTTGCTGCATGAGAATGGAATTTATGTTTTGCCTTGTCTACAAAGGTTATGTTCATATGAAAGTTCCACCTACTTTCCTGGAAGTCCCTTCGCCTTAGCAGCTGTATTATTGTTGAAATTTAATAGGACTTTCCCATCATCACTGTGTCACTATGGTGTGGAAAGGGAGCCATGTGTGATGGACAGGGTAGGTTCTGCCTCTCCCTAAGAGCTACCAATGAGAGTTGACAGCATGTTGGGGAGAGACAGGTGGAAAACAGAAGTTAAGAGAGCAGTTGGGAGCTGGCAGCTAGGGAGCTGAGAGGCAAAAGAAGATGTCTGATTGAGTGAATCTGAGGCAAAGATCAGCTCAAAGCTAGCAGACTAAAAAGAGTCAATTTGTAACACAAGATCCAAGATGCTGGTAGAACTGTTCAAAAGTTCAGTGGAAGAGAAATGTTGTGACTTCTACCTTACTTTCTTCAGTGTTATGTTTATACCATAAATGAAAGTTCGCTTCTTGTTTTAACCCTACAGGCTGTGTGTTTCAGGGAAAGAAACACACATACAGCAGTGAAGATCTCAGTCTGTACATGTTTAGGATATCAATAAATGGTAGTAACATGTCATTGGAACAGTGTTTGAGCCCCCCCATCACCTAATAACTCTGTGAAGTGTTTGAGTGAGGGTGGTTATAGGAGGGGGCTGGGCTACCCTGTCTGCTGATGTCTCTGTATGTGTGAGAGAGAGGACTCAAGGTCTGAAATGGACATGGCTCTCTATGATATGAAGGACATAAAAGCAGAAGATACATGGATCTGCAGTAGGGTTATCAGCCAAGCTCTGGCAAACTATGGGATGCTTAGGGGTGGAGTTATGCAGATTGGGAACCCAGAAGTGACATCATTGCATTGGGCAGTGCTCTAGGATTCTACTGATTTCACTTTTGGGTTTGTGCTGGAAGTGACCTCACAGTATTGGAGTGATGGCGATTTCCCCCACTTCTCCCCACTGCCCAACTGAGCAGAAGTGGAATCAGGGCCATCAGTCTGAGCAGTCTGGAATGTTTGGGAAGAAGGAGGAGGAGGAGGCGGAGGAGATTGAATTTATACCCCGCCCTTCACTTAAAGTCTCAGAGCAGCTTACAAACTCCTTTCCCTTCCCCTCCCCACAACAGGTACCCTGTGAGGTAGGTGGGGCTGAGAGAGCTCTGAGAGAACTGCCCTTTCAAGGACAGGTCTGACAGAACTATGGCTTGCCCAAGGTCATCCAGCAGCTGCAAATGGAGGAGTGGGGAATCAAACCCGGTTCCACAAATTAGAGTCCACGTACTTAACCACTACACCAAACTGGTTCCCCCACCATTTTTTAATATTTAAATTTTTTCCTGCAAACCTGGAAGTTCCCCCAGGTTAATAGGAATATCCATTAACCTTCCCCCACTTCTCCCCAATGCCCAACTGAGCAGAAGTGGAGTCAGGGCCATCAGTCTGAGCAGTCTGGAATGTTTGGGAAGAAGAAGAGGAGGAGGAGGAGGAGGAGATTGAATTTATATCCCGCCCTTCACTTAAAGACTTTGATCTGCAAATTTAAGAATCCTCAGCTGGGGCCATGTAGAGAATTGTATATATACAATCAGGAGGCATCTAATTTCCCCTCCCAACTATTTCCTCTTTCCCTTTCTTGAAAGCCCCCATAGCCTCTAATCTTTTCCTGCTTCCTTTTTGCCTTCCCACCCACAGGCCAACATGAATTTATCTGCCGTCCTTGTCTTCAGCTTTCCCTCCTTCCCTACCTCTGGCAGCCTCTCCCCAGGAAAACTCTGGATAAAGTGCAGTGTCAGCTGGGCAAGACCCAATTGTGCAGTGGAGAACCTCTAAGGACTTACAGGGGGCACCAGTGGTACTTGTGGCTCTTTCTTGTGTTCCTAGAGTAATACAGATAGAACCAGAAAAGGCTGGACTCTATGGCAATCCACTGTTGTCTCCAGGAAGCTATCACATAAACTGAGCAATTGTCATCACTGGTACAGGTGTTTGTTTGTTTGTTTGTTAGTTAGTTTATTTGTTCAATGTATACCCTATTCTCCCTGCCAAGGCAGCTCAGGGTGGCTTACATAAAATACCATATATAAATACAATTAAAACAAGTGAGTTTTCTTGCTTATTTTTCTTTTTATTTCAGACATGGCTTTGGAAATCAGTGTGTTCAAATTTATTTTGGCTATAGTGGTATACTTTAAAAAAATAACTGTCTTATTTGGTTTTTAATGTTTGTCAACTGTGTTGTTAATTATTTTGATTGAAACAGGGTATAAACTTTGTAAAATTCTTTTTAGAAGGCAGTCCTGATAAATGTTACATTGTAGTTGTTGTTTGCAGTTTACTGTACTGATGTACCTGTCTCACTGATTCATCTCTCCCCACCAACCAATATTCTGTTTCTGCACTCAGGTTCTACTTCAGTAAAAGGATGTCTTTATTTATTTATGTAACATATATTTTGCCTTTCTGTTCAAGAACACCCAAGGAGACTTCCAATAATTTAAAGTACAAAACACAACCCTCACAATATCAGAATAAAGCACGAAACCAACCTAGGTATTTGAAAAACAGATAGGTGGGTGGCTAAGAGAGCCTTCTATTGGTTTCATCCAGTTCCCAGCTCTCTGTTTTCTTAGTCTTAGCAAATTTGGCACCACTAACCTTGCAATTTGATTACTGTGATGTGCTATATATCGAACTACCCTTGAAGACAACTCAGATATCACAGCTGGTCCAAAATGTGGCAATGTGACTGCTGCTAGAGGCCACTGGGAACATGTTCTGGCTATTTAAAACAGCTTCATAAACTGCCGGTTTATTTCCAAGTTCAATTCAAGGTGCTGGCTATATGACTTAAAAGTTTTTTTACGGCCAAGGACCCACATATCTCAAGAACTCTCTCTCCACCTTCTAGGTGTTCACTCAGTAGAGGTCTTCCCTTACTGAAGACTTCCCAAACTAATAGAATTTCAAATTTTGTTGCAAGTCCACAAGTGAACGAGCCAAATGAATCTCTGATTATACCTAACCCATAATCTGGGAGCCACAGCAGAAATAGACTGTTATGAGCACTTGGTAACTGAGCCTCGGATCAAACAGGTGAAGCAAGCAATGTCATGATGATGATGATGATGATGTACTGTCAAGTCACAACTGACTCATAGTGATCCCTGCACCACGTGGTTTTCAAGGCAAAAGATAAGAGTAGGTTGTTTGCATAGCAACACCAGTCTTCCTTGGTGTCCTCCCATCCAAGTATTAACCATGACTGTCTCTACTTAGCTTCCAAGCTCTAGATAAAGTCAGGCTAGGCTGGGCTATTAGTCTGCTAGGAAACCATTAGTGGGTCTCAAATACTAGGTTGGATCATATAGGTGGAGAACCCTGCTGGATCACAACATGCTAGTCCAGCAGCCCATTTCTTGAAGCGATCAACCAAATGACAAGAAAGCCCACTGCAGGGCCATGGAGGCCAAAGCCTATACCTATAGTTGTCCCCCAACAAGACTACTTCTTAACATACTACCTCTGAACATAAAGGTCCCATGTAACTTTAATGAAAAACAGGTGATGGATTTATCCTTCATGAATTTATCTATCCTTTTTAAAAACATTGACGCCAAGGTGGTGGCCTCAAGACATTTAGGATTTATGAATGAGAAAACTTCACTTAGGCTGTACATCTACATACATACATGCATACATCTTAGTTTTACACTGGATAACCTTAAGGAGTACAATCCATTGGGAAGTTCTTATATATAAAAGTAGTGGCATTTCCCCTTGTTTTTGCACAGATCCTGTTCATTTCATTGACGCTGGTAGGATCTGTCAATACTGATCTCCCATTCATATTACTCAATTAATAGCCAAATGAAACCCTAACCGAGTTTATAAAGAAACATATTTCCTACAGATTGCAAAGCACCTCATTTCCCAATTCTACCAGCCCATAAAATTCACCTGCAGCCTGTGTGAGCTTCTGTCCCATTCAGTGGTTTTTATAGGTTATTATAAAATTTGATATGTATCTACATTATATAGACCGGGATGTATAGTATCTAACAGATAAATAAGCTGTCCAAAGCGACGTTTGTGTTGGCTGTTTGGTTTTGTCTCATACCGGCCTCACACACAGAAGCCGCCCCGGGAGATGAATGTGCCAGGATAAGTTATCCGGGGCTCATAAAATCTTTTTTAGAAGATTGAAATAAAGTCAGTGCTTGCAGAAGACAAATCAATTGTGACATTTCTGAATAGAGTGCGATGCATTTAATTAGCACAAGACATACTGGCAAATGCTGAATTACCCAATAAATCACTGGATGCTGGAACCCATACAGAGCCACGAATCAGCTGTCTTGTGAGATGTACAGCAAGTGCTAATAGGGAGATCTGACCGTTTCTCCCCATTTTCTGCTAAATTTCTTTCATTTTGACATTTGGTCACTCAGGTCTGTAAAATTATTTCAAAACATCAAGCACTGAAGCTTCCCCAGATCTAATCGTGGCTGGGAAGTAGACAGAGTCGGAGGGGAGGGGTACAACAACCTTCTTTTGTTTCAAGATTTTCATATCTGCAATTTGGATTGCCCTTGTTTCAGGTGGACTCTTGGGTGCCCAGCTGGAATCCTAACAAGGATAATTTATGGGCTTGCAAGCTTAATAGGTGTGTTCCCAAGAGTAAGACTGAATGAAAACATTAGGTTTTAGGATAGCAGCTGAGATTAGCCTTGACCCTGAAAGTTTTTGTGTGGTCGGCTGTACCAAGCAGAAGTTTGTTGCTAAGAAGAAGAAGAATATACCCCACCCTTCATTTAGAGTGACTTACAAACTCCTTTCCCTTCCCCTCCCCACAACAGACACCCTGTGAGGTGGGTGCGGCTGAGAGAGCTCTGACTGAGAACTGCCCTTTCAAGGACAGCTCTTATCAGAACTATGGCTTGCCCAAGGTCATCCAGCAGCTGCAAGTGGAGGAGAAGATTAGGGAGATATACAAGAAGAGGGTTATGTCAAAGTTCCCTGTGCAGAAATGCATGCAATTAATTTTCATGCACCTTGCTCTTTTTGCTGCCTTGTCAGCAAGGATTACTCAAAAGCACAGAAATGAATACGAGATTTTTAAGATGAATATAAGAATTCATCTACTCCAGAGTGACTGCATGCAAAAGAGATCCTATGGGTGCGTTCAGACGGATCTTTTGATCTGCCATAGGAACGACTGTTCTAACTTGCAAAATAGTCCCTCCATTGATCATGATGGCAATGGCAAGGGGGAGGACCGGGACTTTGCTGAAAACCCTCCGCGATCGCCTCAGTTCTCCAAGGAGGCGCAGCCTTGCCTATGCGCATGTACAAAACTTCTTTAAAAAAAATCCTCGGTGGATGCCGTGTAGACAAATCACGGCGGGAACAACGCGCGGTGAGGCTATTTCATGGGGGGCGTCTGGTTGTGCTAGGCTGGATTTAAAAAATCGGGATAAAATTTTAGGAGGGCTCATGGCGCGATTGACTGGCCGTCTGAACGCAGCCTATACCTTTGATAACTGTGAAGAGGTAAGAATTTTGGTATTCGTTTCACAAGTGAACATATGAGTGATAAGCCTCCCATGGTCTTGGGCTGTAATCCTTTAACCAGAGACATCAGCGAATGCAAGTGGACCAGGCACGCAAAGGATGTGTTCTACCACTGAGCTAGGGTCCAGCGCAGGGGCAGCTTGTCATGCAGGGGTCAAGAGCTACACCTAGTGATGCTCTCTTTCTTACGATCAAATTATGAATTCTACCACTACAACTACCGCATGGATGGCAGGTGCCATTTAAGTCTCCCAGCAGGAGTAGTATTGAAAATCATGGGAGAGAGGTCAAGGATTGGCCTTACCTCTGCAAACTAACTGGGCCTGTGTCATGTCTAGCTTGACTAGTATTAACTGATATCGTCAACAGTACAGTCTCTCTCTCTCTCACACACACACACACATTTATACTTTTTTTTTAACAATAAACTGTATTATAAGAGAAGCATTTGTATGTACCATTGTTATATTCCACTTACTTTGTACATTCTATACCTTGGTCCAAATCTATTTTAATCAAAACAGTATAAATCTGAAAAATGAGAGATAAATCTCATTGGTCCACATCTTTGATTCCTGTGCATTTGGAAAACATTGGTATTATTATTATTGTTGTTGTTGTTGTTGTTATTGTTGTTGTTGTTGTTGTTATTCCACCCTCCCCCAAGGGCTCAGGACAGTGTACATCATATTTCAAATACAGAACAGGCTGAAAATATATAATAAATAGTAAAATTAATACAAATGCAAATAATGGATAAAACAATAGCATTCTCCAGAAAAATTGATGGCGTATAAAATTTCCTCTCACTCTGCAGGGCAAATCATAGACTGGGCATGGTGAAGGCCCCGGCAGAGTCTGAATAAAAACCATTGCCTGTTCTCAACCGTAGGCCTGGTGGAACATCTCTGTTTTACATGCCCGGCAGAACTGAACTGGGTCCCACAGAGTGTTGATGTCATTAGGCAGTGAGTTCCACCAGGCTGGTGCCAGGGCCAAAATTTGAGGATTTGGGGTTTTTTTAATGCCTTCTTGGATTTCTTTCTAGGAATATAACTTTATTCAGATATAAATTAAAGACTGTTGATCTACTTACATACTGATAACTTTGTTTTCTTTCCTACTATCCATTTTTACACTTCTTTCAATTTCAAAAAAAGAAGCAAAAATAACCCCATGCTGCCTTTCAGTTTTTCTTTATATTACTAAAATAATTGGAAAATTGAGACCACATTGGATTGGTGGGGGCAGGGCTCTTTTTGTAGCAGGAACTCCTTTGCATATTAGGCGACACACCCCTGATGTAGCCAAACCTCCAAGAGCTTACAGAGCTCTTCTTACGGGGCTACTGTAAGCTCTTGGAGGAATGGCTACATTAGGGGTGTGTCGCCTAACATGCAAAGGAGTTCCTGCTACAATAAGAGCCCTGGGTGGGGGTGTCCACGTGTATTTATTCACGTTTCCTATCCACTCACTGACTGATAGAGGCAGCAGTGTGGTCCATCTTTGAGTAAAAACTGAGTGAGCCTGCAAGGAGAGCTAAACCTTATGCCCCTTTCTCTTGCCCTACCCTGTCTGAAGCATTTATTTCCATCCAGGAATGGTAAGCTCATTTTGCCCATGCACTCAGAAAGGGAAACACACAAACTGCTTTTCTCAAAGCAGGAAACTAGATACATATCAGGTCCCCTACAGCTGCTGTGTTTTTAAATACAGTGAAGCCATCTAAGAGCAATCAGATCCTGAATGAGTCATTTTCTGTCACACAGAGATGATCTGATCCTTTGTCATCACTTATGTCTCACATATCCTAAGTCCTAAGCAGGTTTGAGTTTGCTCTTTATTTATTACGGGGCGGGGGGGACTGGTGGCAGAAGAAAATATAACTTGAAGCCTAACCTCTTCCTTTATCACCTGTCCCCGCCAAACAGGCAGTGTTGTCCCAGAGAATGGGACAAGCAAACAAAGCCCACAGTTACATAGAATCTGAAAGCCACCATACAAGCTAGTTAGAATAATGATTTTCCAAAAAGTGGAAATGCTATGCACAGAAATGCCAGTCATGAAGATCCCATCTGGCAGGAAAATGAGCTAACTGTTCTGGCTGGGTTACGCCTCCATTAGGCACGTATCTGCTGGAGTGTACTCCCCTTGCTGTCCCTTTCATCCCCCATTGTCCAGAAAACTGAAATTGGACAACAAGGCACCAAACCAACTATTTGGTTGGAAAGAAGTCTATTCTGATTCATTGTTGTCTGTTGCAGCAAGGTCTGCAAGTGAGGATCCACCTGCTGCAACTGAAGAAGTGGGCTTCTGTCCATGAAAGATTATGCTGGGATTTTAAAAAATAGCCTTTAAGGTACCACAAGGCTCCTGCTTATTTCCAATTTGCTCCTCATCAGTAAGTTAGTGCAGATCCTTATAGGTATCTTTCCTATCATAGCCAAAGGGTTCAGGATATGTTGACTTTTCTCCTATTCTGATCTCATAATTAATCCAGTGAAGAAACTTATGCTAAGAAGAAAGACTTGCTTAAAATCCCATTGTTGCCTTTCATAGAATCTACAGATCTTCCCAGATGTTGTCCTTTTCCTAGATAACGTATAAAGCCACCACTAATCCATCCACATGATCCTGCTCCAGCAATCTCTGAGCTCCAAAACTACACTCTTCCCCAGCACTCTGAATTCTAACTGCAGTTGCTGGAAGTGTGTAACGATTGATCTTGTTTTATTGTGGAGACGGTGGCTGTGTGAGTCTCATGAACAGCAACTGGGTGGCTCGCTTGTTCTCAATCTCAGGCGTGTTACAATTTCCTCCCCCACCTACTCATCCCACCTGAAAGGCTTGCCAATTTTCAGTTTCCTCCCATCTACACTGCAGGTGTCCCAACCTCTTCCAAGGAACCCTGGGGTTCCTTGGCAGAATAGCAGGAACTCCCCAAGTAGAAGAATGGTAATGTCACAGAAGCTTGCTTGAAATTCAGCTGGCCCACCACTACCAGTGTGGAGCCACGGAAGAGTATTGGGTTTAATCTTGGTTCAAATGCGGCAACTATGCACCTTGACAGTGTTGGCCTGTCAAGCCCTGGAATGCTCTGCAATGTGCCAGTGCCTTGGCCAATCATTCCATATGGAGATAGCTCCTTGATGGCAGAAGAGCTTAATTAAATTGACTAGCAAGTTCATCTCAGCTCTGTGAGAAATGGGATAGAAGAGAGCCAAAAGGCACATGTTGGGTAGTGGCAATGATTAAAATCTGACATTAACAAAAGAACCAATCTGCTTGTTGGTGTGCTGGTCCTCATGAAGATCTCTGGTTATCTACATTCTTCATTGCAGCATTTGGGATAGTGTGTCTTCCAGGGGAAGAGGAGATTGGATTTATACCCCGCCATTCAGTCAGAGCAGCTTACAATGTCCTTCCCTTCCTCTCCCCACAACAGAAACCCTTTGAGGTAGGTGGGGCTGAGAGAGCTCTGAGGAAACTGCTCTTGAGAGAACAGCGGGTTGCCCAAAGTCACCCAGCAGCTGCATGTGGCGGAGTGGGGAATCAAACCTGGTTCTCCAGATTAAAGACCCCCAGTCTATTCTACACCAAACTGGCTCTGTAGGAGAACCTACAGGCTCACCGTCAAGCAGAACTGTGGCCCTTTAGCCCACACAGCAAGCCTTGCTGCCTCACTACCCTAGGTTGGGTTCTCTCTCCAAGCCACCCAAGGCTGTGCTGACATACTGCTGGGCCTCAGGTTGCTCAAAACCACTACAGAGCAGGAGGAAGCATATGCCTTTCTGTCACTTCCCAGATCCATGCTGCAACAATTTATTAATCTAAAACATTTATGCATTGCCTTATTTTTTTTTTAAAAAAAATAAAGGAATATCCTTTTTAAAAAGCTGCAAAGCCCCACTGGTGATTGTATAATGTATTGGGGTCCGAGGCATGCAGCAGTGAATCAGCTCATAGTTTATTTGGGAACAAGACAACTTTAGCCAGCATGCAGGCTGGCTAATAACCCCAAGGTAAACCACCACCCCACACACCCCAACACCCGTGATAGGTCTATTTACAGTGTCCGTCATTCATAGGTCTAGTCTTGGATCCTAGCCTTCCAATTGGAGTGGGCTAGGATCCGATCATCTATTGTTTGTCTGTGTGAAGCTCAGGCTCTTCGCTTGACCATGTGCAGACCGCCCTCGCACGTGGTCGGCTCAGTACACAACACCCCTCCCTAGTCCAGAGCACATAATCCTGGAGATAAATTGACAAACATAGTCCTGGAGATAAGTCAGCGCCCTTCTTACTCTAGAGGAACTGCGAAGCTCTGGGGTCGCCGGAGCTGGGGACCGAATGCTCGGTTGTGGCTGCAGGGCCATTTCCATGAACTCCTCCACTATCGTGGGGCTGTCGGAGGGTAAGTGGGACATCTGTGGTTACCTGAAGAGGAGCAGTCTGTGAAGACGCTTCTGCTACCGGTGGAGGGACATCCTCATTGTCAAAGTCCCCTGGATCTTGCGGAAGTACTTGGCGGCGCCACTGATTGATGTGTTGCTGCCAGAGTTGTCTGCCCT
The DNA here is from genome assembly GCA_029375565.1 of Gekko gecko. Classification (NCBI taxonomy): domain Eukaryota; kingdom Metazoa; phylum Chordata; class Lepidosauria; order Squamata; family Gekkonidae; genus Gekko; species Gekko gecko. The sequence goes on along the minus strand of JAPDNY010000011.1, from coordinate 71,681,421 downwards.
CACACGAGATCTCATAGGTGAGGGGCCCCGTGACTCTGACAACCCTTGCAGGGATCCATGGGGGGCCCTGAGTGTCATTCTGGGCATACACCAGATCCTCTGGGAAGAACCCCCGGGGTGCCCCTTGTTCCTCAGGAACAGGGCTCGATCCAGATGGAGACAGTCCAATCTGGTCATCAGGTGGCGACCTAGCAAGAGCTTGGCCAGGCTGCGGCCGGTCATGGTGTGTGGTGTAGTGCACTGGCTGAACAAGAAAGCTGCCAGTTTGAAATCCCAATCCCCGGCATCCGTGCGGCAAAGCACCTCCTTGGTTATCTGGACCATCTGTTTGGCCTGGCCATTGGTCGCAGGATGGAATGGAGCCGATCTGACGTGCTTGATGCTGTGGTAGTCCGTAAATTCCTTGAACTTAGCCAAGGTGAAGGCCAAGCCATTGTCAGTAACCAAGGAGTCGGGGAGGCCTTGGGCCCTGAAGATCTGCCACATGGCCCAGATGGCAGATTGGGAAGAGATGGAGGGCATGGGGACTACCTCTAGCCACTTGCTGTACGAGTCCACAAGAATGAAAAACAGCTGACCTTGGAAGGGACCCAGGAAGTCTAGGTGTAGTCTGGCCCAGGGTTTGTGCGACGATTCCCATGGGCGCACTAGTGCATGGGGGGATGCTGGTCAGGTCGCCTGGCACGGCTGGCAGCATTTCACAGTGTCCTTGATATCGTGGTCGATCCTTGACCACCACACATAACTCCGGGCCAGCGCCTTCATCCTCATGACCCCGGGATGAGTTTCGTGGAGGGCTGTGAGAACATGGTTCTGTGATGGGGATGGAATCACCACCCAACCACCCCATAGTATACACCCCTTGCAGCTCGAGAGCTCGTCCTTCTGAGAGGCGAACGCAGAGAAATCCAGCCCCCACCCCAACACCCGTGATAGGACTATTTATGGTGTCCGTCCTTCATGGGTCTAGTCTTGGATCTTAGCCTTCCGATTGGAGTGGGCTAGGATCTGATCGTCTATTGTTTGTCTGTGTGAAGCTCAGGCTCTTCGCTTGACCACATGCAGTCCACCCTTGTACGTGGTTGGCTCAGTACACAATAGATTGGCAGAAGGGTTAGCATTGCACTGCTAAAGTACCAACCAATCAGTGCTGTGCACCACTATTTCCTGCAACAAACTTGCTTGAACTGGTTTTCCCCATTTCCAACCTAGACAGCAAATTGTCTGGGTATATTATATGGCAGTGTGGACAGACTATTGCCTCCACAGCAGCTCAGCAATCTGGTCAGCTTTAGAAACGCTCGGCTTTAGAAAGCAAGCCAACCTACAGCTTGCATACCAATTCCAGACCTTAAAACTGTTTTTTTTCCTCCTGCTATGCATTTCTGAATAGCTGATTTGACATATCCATCTCCTGAATCTCTTGGCATTCATTCCATGGAAATATTTGAATACAAAGGTGTTATGTGCTGTTGTGAGCGGGTTTATTAGAACAAATAATTGCAGCTATTTCATGCATATGTTTTGTGTGGAAAAATATTCTCAGTTTCTTTCTAGGAATAATTCTTAATTGTTTAAGGTGTTGCGAGCTCAGCAGTCCACAACAGTGGATATTGCACCAGTATTTCTTTTAAGTGAGCATAATGTTATTGGCACCCTCCCTATTTTGTATTACAGTTCAGGAGTGATGTGCTGGTATTCTGTTTATGTAGGGGATGCCGCACATTCCTCAAATGCAGGAAGGCTGTGAAATGCAAAATAGGTATAACTGGTATTCTAGGTAAGTCACAACGTGTTCCCATCATTTTAGACTGTGAAAATAGCCTTTTGAAAGTTATTATTAATTACTTCATTATCCCCTGCCTTTCTTTTCCATGGGGATTCAAAGAGGTTTACATCATTCTTCTCTCTTCCATGTTATTCTCCTAACAAGTCGATGATGTAGATTAGGCTGAGAGTGGGTGAGTGGCCCAAGGTCACCCAGCAAGCTTCCATGGCACAAGTGAGGATTCAGATCTTCCAGATCCTAATCCAACACTTAAAACGACTACGCCAGGTTAATCCAGGACAGTCATGGAAAGAATAATGGAAATGGAAACACCTGAGCCGTAGCTCAGTCACAGAAAATTTATTTTGCGTGCAGAAGGTCTCAACATCTTCACTTAGAGAGGATCTCAAGTAGAAGAACTGGAGAAGGGTTCCTCTGGAGACCTTGGAGAGCCACTGCCAATAAACAGTGTAGAGCTGAGTGGTCTGACTCTGTATGGCAGCTTCGTGGGCTCATAAGGATGCATTTGAAGAGAGGTTTTGAAAAGATGAGATGCACATTTGTGAAGAGATGAGATGTACATCAGATACAGCCATTCAAAATGCCAAACATTAAAATGCAATCCTTTTGCTTACCTTTCTCCCCTGAGATAATTTAGAATGATCTTGTGCTTAGTGGCACTTCTTCATGCACCCACTGTCAGGTCTCTGGTTTGTTATTTCCCCCAATGGATCCCCATTCCTTCTGCTGAGAGCACCAACCCGACTTTCCCTCAGCTGTCTTCTGCTAGAATCCTCGTCTCCTCACCATACTGCTCATCCACCCATGCCTCCCCCTTCCCATCGGGATGCCTATAGGTCCTTTGTGCCATTTAAATTGTGATCCCCCCCCAAAAAAAAAAGGATAGGGAATCTCATGTCTGCAGAGCTGTTTGCAAGCCTTCCTTTCAGTCTCAACCTTTATTTTAAATCTGACAATTTATTGCAGCCAGAAGAACTTCAAAATACAATTTCCCCCCTTATAATTTCAAGTGCAGGCTGACATTTGAGAGTATATATATGTTTTGGCAGAGATGAGAACATGTTAACAGGCTGATGGCATTTTAATTATTTTATTGAGCTGGCAGTGGTTCAGATTGCTTGCTGAAATTTCCAAATGCAGGTTGGACTTAGATTTTACTTTGTAAACTGGGCCCAAGAGGCTGACTAATTAGAATCATGACTCAAAGCTCTGAGTGGGGTACTTATTGATTCAGCTCATGAAAAGACCAGGACAATCAAAAGCAAACATCCATCTCCCTTTTCATCTGGGGTTCAGAAGGTTAAGTACTATTTGTTTCAGATCCCTGGCACTCTTCGGGCTTGGTAGTGTAGCAGGCAACCCAATTAACATTCTAAAGCCATTCTATTTTCGTATGTAATGTACCATTTGAAAGAACGTGTTTCTTGTAACCTAATTATAATACACACAGAAAATCATTACCAGGTACCTTTTAGTGATTAGGATTTCATTTAATTTTTTTTAAAAAAATTGTACTGGAAGTAAATGGGAAGACTGGTCCTTAAATCTCACTGTTTGTTAGGTGGGGGGGGGAGAACAAAAACAAAACACTGACATGCTGAGGTAGGTGTCTTGTTTGGAAATCCAACTAGATTTATGATTCAAACATATATTGTTGTCAATGAATTTAAAGGTTTGTCCTTTCTTCCCAGAACATGTGTGAGACTGCGGGTGGACGGGATCTCTTGTGTTACATTTGCATGTCCAAAATGAAAATGATTTATGAGTCCACTGCTTCTACGCGTCATTTGATATTCTGATATCGCTGCACTATACTAACAAATCACAGCAGGGTTTTCCTCTGTGGGTAAACCAATCTATAGGTTGTTTCCACTCAGGGAGTAACACACAGCAAAGCTCTTCCTTTATTTGGGAGCTTCCACATGATGCTGTGCTGTTTCCAAGCAGATGCTCCCAGGGCTTTCCCTCTCAAGCTGGAGTGAAGAAAACCTTCTTTGCTCCAAGTCAAAAAGGAAACGGCTCCCCAGCTGCAGGTGTGTGAAAGTTCATGCCAGCAGCCAATCCAAAGCAGGACAGAGTTTAGCACCACCTTCAAAACGGTGATGTTTAGTTCTGACATCTCTCCCCCACCCCCTACCTTCTAACAGGGATGTTAAAAATCAAACTTGGCCACAGCCACGGCTCAATGCTGGGGGGAGGGGGTTTGCTGGCCAGTGAGTGTCCCAGCAAGAACGTTGCCTAATTGGTGCTTCTGCACTGCTGTGATGAGCAAGAATGGGCTGGGGAGGGCCCAAACCAGCAGAGGTTGGCACGGGGAAGGGCTTGGGTGAATGCACTCCCTGTGCATCTCAGTCCTGCTGGCTGTCGATTGCACAGCAAGGACAGCTTTTCCTACCCGTGTGAAAGCAACCCTAGCTTAGCCCTGTGGCCAGAAAAATGTTATGGGGGGGCAAATTAGTATTCTTAGGAGGTACCCTTGCTGCTTGCCAGAGCGCCGGGCAGCTGCTTTCTTGACTGCCAGGGGCTGGGGGGACCAGGAGGGGAAGCGGCATTGCCTTCAGGAGCACCCCATGAATATGGGCCTGCCCTAGCTGTAAATGACTGCTAGATCCCAACACCAACGCAATAGTCAACCATGCGTGGATGCATCTCTGTAACCACCTATGGGAAGCCAGGTTTTTCTCAGAGTAACATTAAGAAATGCTTCGTACATTCATCTGTGCCAAGACATTCATTTTGAAGAGCTGGAAATATTCACACCCTCCCACACTCAAAAAAGTTTCGTATCACAGAGTTACTAATTCTGTTGGATATGTAAAAATTGACTGAATACCAATGCAATTTCTTCCCTACGAGATCATTGATTCAAACATGTTTTAAGCCACCTCCCTAGTTGTTTCAGTTTAAAACCTTCTCAGTGCCTGATTAATCGGTTGTACTTGAGATCTGTACAACACTCTGGTCACAGCCTCCCTATACCTCTTTAAGCTGGTTTATGGCTTTACCTTACCTAACACAAGCAACAAGAACAGATTCAAATCTCACTTCTACATATTTAAGATTGTAACCACATGATAAGAATAACATGAGCCTTTTAAATAAAAGGGCGTTCCAAGTCCTCCTCTTTTTAATGTGCAGTCACTACCCAGCAGCACGATATCTCCGCCAATAGCAGTTAATGAGATGGAGTAAGGAAAAACACAGTGTTGTGACATCATGACAAGAGATTAGTGATACTACTCGTAACAGTGAACAGAGTATGAGCATTCTGCACAGGGACGTTATTTTTGGTGGTAACCCCACATCTTTTGTAACCTGTAGTTCTGCCTTAAATGGCTAGAGTTCTTTGCCAGGATACATGAAGAGCTGAGATCCAATAGTGTGTGAAAAAAACAACTGTACTGTTGCGTGTGTGAATCATTGCAAATGCAAGGTATAAGAGTTGCCAGAGAGATATCTGGGTCTCTAATGTCTCTAATAGCTCAGTCTTTAACATCGCCTCCCTATTACTATTATACTAAGGAATGCAGTTTATTCATCTGCTACTCATTAATGACGGGCATATCAGTGAGGCATACCATCTATTTTTCCACAACATTTGGGATTGGCAAAATGTCTCACACAGAGATATTACTTTTGATTTTTAAAATGGATGCTGTTAGTAAACACAGTGGTCCTATTATGTTTTAAGGGGTCTATATTGTTGCCATAAAGAATCTGCCTATTATAAGGAGACAAGTGGGGTGCCATGAGACTCGGGAGGGGGGTAATAATCCACTGCCATCTCTGAAGAAGAAATAAGAATTTAAACCCCGATGTACTTTTAAAAAGATTTTTTTAAAAATAGACTTTTTTGCAAACCTGGGAGGGGCCCCCAAGTTTGCACAAAACTCTATTCAGTGTCTGTGTGGCCCCAATGCACAGATTTAGATATCCACAGATGGGGGCCACATGTCGCTATTGGGTATATAGATAGTGGATGCCAGCTAGATCACTACAAAAGAAGAGAATATGCCTCTGGCATTCACTTATATCTCCTTAGAGTTATGGCAAACTTTTGACAATTTCTTATTCAGATTTTCAATGATACTATAAACCTGTGTAGAGCATCATGTACAGACCTTCTGGATGGAGGAAGTGCACATGAAGAATATTTAAAGGTAAATAACTGAGAAATGTCGGTCACCCATGTCACCATGTTTCACTACTAGGTCTTAAGAGTTTTACAGATCAGTATTAAGATTAACAACCATTACTAATGGTGTGCACAAAAAAATAATCCTGGAATTTTTTGATTTGGATCTATTGGGTCCCCCAAAAATTCAGGATTCCTGAAAAAACCCAAATTCCTATTTGTTGTTGTTCAGTCACACAGTCGAGTCCGACTCTTCGTGACCCCATGGACCTGATTATGCCAGGCCCTCCTGTCTTCCGCTGTCCGCTGAAGTTTGCTCAGTTTCATGTTCCTTGCATCGATGACATTGTCTAACCATCTCATCCTTTGCCGTCCCCTTCTTCTTTGACCTTCAATCTTTCCCAGCATCAGGGTCTTCTCCAGTGAATGCTCCCTTCTCATTTGGTGGCCAAAGTATTTGAGCTTCAGCTTCAGGATCTGGCCAAATTCCTATACTGGTATGGTATTCAGATTCAGGTTTTTCAGAAATCCCAGGTTTTTTTCCTGGCTTCATTATAGTATATTGGGACCATTATAGTCAATGGAGAATCAATCTGGGGGTATCCAAGGGTCTGGGGGGTGGGCTGTTTTTTGAGGAAGAGGCACCAGAGCTGGTATTGCCACAGTGGCATTGGTTCTGCTGTGCACTCCATACATGCACTGATTCTGCTAGGCACTCTATTCATGCACTGGCTGTGCTAGGCTTGCTTGGATTTGTTGAGCCGGCATTGGCACAGTGGCACTACTTCTGCAAAAATGCCCCCCTTACCTTCAGTTTCTAGTGCAGAAACTCTCTGGTTTGACATTAGTCCCTGCTTTTTTTTGTAGTTTTTTCTCTATTGGAAATAATGGTGCATGTGGGCACCTTCTTTGGGTCCAATCTTTCTGAAACTTGGGGGGTGTCTTTTGAGGAGAGGCACCAGAAGCTACTCTGAAAATTTGGTGCCTCTCCTTCAAAAAACAGCCCCCCCCGACCCACAGATAGATTCCCTATTATAACCTATCGGCATTATTGACTATAATAGTCCCCATAGGCTATAATGGATGTGAAGGCATTTAAAGGTGTCGCATTATGCAGTATGAAGCTTCACCTGGAATCTCATGTTCTGCATTTGTCAGGATTGGACTCTTATCATGAGTGAGATTTATCTTTGCACCATGATTTATGACCGTGCATCGATGCTTGACAACCACGATGGTATAATCACTGAACTCAAGCCAGACATCCTGGAAAGCGAAGTTAAATGGGCCTTAGAAAGCATTACTAACAACAAAGCTAGTGGAGGTGATGGTATCTCAGCTGAGTTATTCAAAGTCTTAAAAGAAGATGCTGTTAAAGTGCTGCACTCAATTTGCCAACAAATTTGGAAAACACAACAGTGGCCACAGGATTGGAAAAGGTCAGTGTACTTTCCAATCCCAAAGAAGGGCAATGTCAAGGAATGTTCAAACTATCGCACAATTGAACTCATTTCACACGCTAGCAAGATCATGCTCAAAATCCTATAAGCTAGGCTCCAACAGTACGTGGATAGAGAACTGCCAGAAGTACAAGCTGGGTTTCGAAGAGGTAGAGGAACTAGAGATCAAATTGCCAACATTCGCTGGATTATGGAGAAAGCAAGAGAGTACCAGAAAAACATCTACTTCTGCTTCATTGACTATGCTAAAGCCTCTGATTGTGTGGATCACAATAAATTATGGCAAGTTCTTAAAGAGATGGGAGTACCGGACCACCTCACATGTCTCCTGAGAAACCTGTATAAGGGTCAAGAAGCAACAGGTAGAACCGGATATGGAACAACTGATTGGTTTAGCATAGGAAAAGGAGTACGACAAGGATGGATATTGTCACCTTGCTTATTTAATTTATATGCAGAGTACATCATGCAAAATGCTGGCCTGGATGAATCACAAGCTGGAGTTAAGATTGCTGGGAAAAGATCAATAACCTCAGATATGCAGACGATACCACTCTGATGGCAGAAAGTGAAGAGGACCTAAAGAGCTTCTTGCTCAGGGTGAAAGAGGAGAGCGCAAAAGTGGGCTTGAAGCTCAACATCAAAAAAACTAAGATCATGGCATCTGGCCCCATCACTCCTTGGCAAATAGGAGGGGAAGTCATAGAAGTAGTGACAGACTTCATGTTCCTAGGATCCCAGATCACTGCAGATGGTGACTGCAGCCATGAAATTAAAAGACGCCTGCTCCTTGGGAGGAAAGCGATGGCAAACCTAAACAGCATGATAAAAAGCAGAGACATCACCTTGCCAACAAAAGTCCGCATGGTCAAAGGAATGGTATTCCCCGTAGTAATGTATGGCTGCGAGAGTTGGACTATAAGGAAGGCCGAGCGCCGAAGAATAGATTCTTTTGAACTATGGTGCTGGAGAAGACTCTTGAGAGTCCCTTGGACTGCAAGGAGATCAAATCAGTCAATCCTAAAAGAAATCAACCCTGATTGTTCCCTGGAAGGCCAGATCCTGAAGCTGAAGCTCAAATACTTTGGCCACCAAATGAGAAGGGAGCATTCACTGGAGAAGACCCTGATGCTGGGAAAGATTGAAGGTCAAAGAAGAAGGGGACGGCAAAGGATGAGATGGTTAGACAGTGTCATCGATGCAAGGAACATGAAATTGAGCAAACTTCAGCGGACAGCGGAAGACAGGAGGGCCTGGCATAATCAGGTCCACGGGGTGGCGAAGAGTCGGACTCGACTGTGCGACTGAACAACAACAATCGATGCTCTATGTTATTAAAGCCTAACTTTGCTTCTGTAACCCCTGCTTGCTTTGCCCAGCTGTCAATTCTGCCTAGTACCTTATCTGTCCTCCCTGACATTCCTATGCAGGGGGGAGTGTGTGAACGAATGTGTGAAGTGAGGTAGAGGCGCTGCTTGTAACTTTCCCAAACTTACCCCCACACAGTTCGCAGGCCCCAGATGGGTCTGTGGCCTTGGGAGACAAGAGCCTTAAGATACAGCTAGTGGGGTCACATATTCTTTCATGACCTGTAGAAGCCTGGGTGAGTGTGATATATGCTGGTGGGGAGATCCCCTGCCCTAAATCCCGCTTTTGTCATACTGATTGCCAGTTCTGGCAAAGGTGTTCACCTGTCCAGAAGCCATATTCTACCAATAAACCTGATCAAGGACTATTGAGTACAGAGTGGTTACTGCAGGACCTGACAGCATTTAAAGGGAATGTCGTCTCTTTAAATGCCATTTAACTGTGGCTATCCTGTTTTCCCAGATAATCCCAATTTTTTTTTCCTGGATTATCCAGGATTGGCTATGCTCAATAGTTGAAAATATATCCCCCTCTATATCCAGCTGAAAGAATAGCCAATATTACTGATAAGGTATTTTCTGGCTATTTTTTCAGCTTGAATACAGCCAAATGCACAACCCTAGCCATTACATGATAAGATCTGCAAGAAGTCTTAAGAGCTGGTTTGTATGTCAAGATGACAGAATCCTGGACCTTATGAAATGAAAAATAATTCCTTGTGTAGCAACCTAGCAGCACAATCCTAAGAACACTTTCCTGGGAGCAAGCCCCGTTTAATAGAGCTGTGTAGGATTCTGAATAGACCTGCTTAGGGTGGCACCGTAACATAGCAGAGAAAAAAATGCTATTACATTTTGATCCTTCCGTTCCTCCGAGGAGCTCAGGGTAGCATAAATGGCCCTCCAGCGTCCATGTTATGGGGAGCAGAACCCGTCTCCATGCTGCTAGTATTCTTAATGAAGGGAATGGTTTCATTGGGAGGGCATTCAAAAACACATCCCTGTCACCTGCCATCTGAAGTGGTACAGTTCAGAAATATAACAGCTCAGTCTACCACCTCATTCTGTGTAGATTTGCTCTTAGCCATTCAGAGACTTTTTTCTTCTTCTTTCAAAAGCGCTGCATTTTCTGACTTCGGAAAAAAAGAAGAAATTTTAAAATTGACAAACAGATGAACTGTGAATGTTACCGGATGACAAATTGAAAGTTAAGCTTGCAGTGGGAATATGGGAAGTGATTACTGACTCAAATGGCACAAGTTTTTTCGTGTGTGAAATGATGCCAAAGTGAGTGGGTGACAACGGAGGTTCAAACGCCTGCAGAAATTATTAATGTTAATATTACTTTGTGTTAATTACCAAAAATTTGATCTCATGTTCTGTATTTAATCATAAGCCATTAATTGATTTCCCCCCCACTCCAAATACATTTGGCAGTGGGATACGAATTTGCTACAGCAAGTATTAAATGTTCATGTATATGAATCAGAAATGATTTTTAACCATTCTTTCCTGCTCTATAAAGCATTCATGCCTTCTACAGCTCTACTGAGTATGAACAGCTGAAAAAGATGACTCTGCTACCACAAAATCAGCCAGTACATTTCAGCCCCATTCCACACATAAAGAAGAATGGAAGCACTTCAATTCAATTCCAATTGAAATAGGCTGGGCATTTTTGGTAGAAAAAGCCCAGCAGGAACTTATTAGCATAATAGGCCACACCCAACAGCAGAAATCTATTACCATATTAGGTCGCACCCCGACAGCACAGCTCATTAGCATATTAGGCCACACCCCTACGTTACCAGAAGTGTGCTGGTCAAGCCACACCCACCTTTTGCTTCTTATTCTGTTTACCTTGTTTGTTGTCAAAACGCCAGGGCTCTTTTTGTAGCAGGAACACCTTTGCATGTTAGGCCACACACTCCTAATGTAGCCAATCCTAATGAGTTTCTGCTGTTGGGTGTGGCCTATTATGTTAATGAGTTCCTGCTGGGCACGGCCAACTTGGGAACCAGCCAGAACTCCTTTCCTGTGCATTCCTGCCCAAAAATAGCCCTGGAAGGAGGGGTATGCATGAGTAGAAGCAGTCTTCTGTAAGTAGATTTCCAGGTGGATAATGAACTGTGCATAGAAAGAGGTGTTCGTATGTGCCATTTCTATTTCAATCCAGCAGTTAGGAAAGTGCAAGACTAGTCCCACTCAGTGATAGCATCAGTGATACACTAGCCTACCATTCTCTCCTATGTTCTAGTGCTGCAAATACAGGGAGTTTGGTTCTGGCAGTTAACTCTGAAGAAGCATTCAGACATTTAATTCTGGTATAGTCCAGCAACAAATAAATCACCTAAGGCTGCTGATCATGGGCTTGATCCAGCCCAGTGTAGACATGGCACATGTGTGAATGCTCTCCACTGAGCTAATATAACTCATTTTCCACTCCCTTCCCCAGCGTGGATGAGCTGGATTCAGTCCTTTCTAGGTACACAGTCAACTTTAACAAGAACATGACCACCAGGCAAATTTACCTTGCTCACTTCCCTCAACTTATTTGTTTATTACTTTGGTTTGTGAATCGCCCAATCCCTGCATGCACAAGGCTCCAGGCGATGTACAACAGTTAAAACAATGTTAGAATTAATAAAATCTATATGTCAATTACTTTTGAGGGCCTTTCCATAAAATTTTCTTTTTTTTTTGGCCCCCCCAAAGGGGATTTTTTATTGCTTTTTTGTAATACACAACTAAAACTACAACGAAAAAAGGGAGGGAACTAACAACTAGGGAGAAAGTAAAGTAAACCCACACTAAACTAAAAACCCAAGAGTAGGAGATCATTAACCCAGTTAAAATCTATGTTAGTACTGGCTTATAAATAGGAAACAGAGAGTGAGTATAAATGGGAAACTTTCTCAGTGGAGGGTGGTAAGCAGTGGGGGTACCACAGGGATCAGTACTCGGTCCGATGCTCTTTAACTTGTTTATTAACAATTTGGAATTGGGAGTAAGCAGTGAAGTGGCTAAATTTGCAGATGACACGAAGTTGTTCAGGGTGGTGAAAACCAGGGAGGATTGTGAGGCACTCCAAAGGGATCTGTCGAGGATGGGTGAGTGGGCATCAACATGGCAGATGGGGTTCAATGTGGTCAAGTGCAAAGTGATGCACATTGGAGCCAAAAATCCTAAATATAAATACATGTTGATGGGGTCTGAACTGGCAGAGACTGACCAAGAGAGAGATCTTGGAATCGTAGTAGATAACTCAATGAAAATGTCTAGACAGTGTGTAACTGCAATAAAGAAGGCCAACACTATGCTGGGGATTATTAGGAAGGGAATTGAAAACAAATTAGCCAGTATCATCATGCCCCTGTATAAGTCATTGGTGCGACCTCATTTGGAATACTGTACAGTTCTGGTCGCCACACCACAAAAAGGATATTATAGCATTGGAAAAAGTGCAGAGAAGGGCAACTAGAATGATAAAAGGGGTGGAACACCTTCCCTATGAAGAAAGGTTAAAACACTTGGGGCTCTTTAGCTTGGAGAAACAACGGCTGAGGGGTGACATGATCGAGGTTTATAAGATTATGAATGGGATTGAGCAGGTTGAGAAAGAAGTCCTTTTCTCCCTTTCTCACAATGCAAGAACTCGTAGGCACTCCATGAAATTGCTGAGCAGTCGGGTTAGAACAGATAAAAGGAAGTACTTTTTCATCCAAAGAGTGATTAACATATGGAATTCACTGCCACAAGAGGTGGTGGCAGCTACAAGCATGGACACTTTCAAGAGGAAATTAGATAAACATATGGAGCAGAAGTCCATCAGTGGCTACTAGCCACAGGGTATAGATGGGAACTCTCAGTCTGGGGCAGGTGATGCTCTCTATTCTTGGTGCTGGAGGGGGCGGCAGTGGGAGGGCTTCTAATGTCCTGGCCTCACTGCTGGACCTCCTGATGGCACCTGGTATATTTTGGCCGCTGTTTGACAGAGTGTTGGACTAGATGGGCCATTGGCCTGATTCAACATTGGCTTCTCTTATGTCCTTATGTTCTTATGTACCATATTGTTAGTAAACAATGCATGCTGTGAGTGCTATCTATCCCTGACCAAAAGTTAGCTGGTTACTTGTTATGGGAGAGTTCCAGAGCATCCCCCAGACTTGCTTCATAAAGGCAATTTTCAGCGTCCTTCTGCCTTTACTTAGGCTTTCTATCTCTAAAGTCATAGGTTGGTTTGTGGGCAGCAGCGCCTTCTTCCGCAGTCAAGTCTTCATCTGTCTCCAAGGATGTGGAGCCACTCCAACCAGTTTCACCGTCTTCTTTGGTTCCCAGATGGTGTTTCAGGAATTCTTTAGCCTTGTACATGGAGTCAATCTTCTCTCTCTTGTCGTGTAGCTTAAAGATGACCCCTTCTGGAACCGCCCATTTATATGCGATTTGATTAGTTTGGAGAAAAAGAATTAAATCTTTGTAGCTCTTCTGTTTTTGGTGAATTTAAAATGGAATATCTTTTACAGTCTTGATAATAGCATTCCCCAGTTTCAGTGGAGTTGCTGATGTAGTTTTTAAAATTGCATCTCTGGTTTGTCTTCTTGAGAATCTGACTGATATTTCTCCAGGTAGGCTATTCTTTTTGGTGTAATTGGAATACACCCTATACACTGCATCCATATCATGCATCATTTCTTCCACTTTCAAGCCTACTACTGGCGCAATGAGATCACTTAGAAGCTTCTTCAAATCCTCCTTCGGTGATTCAGGAACTCCCTGGAATCTGAGGGTCATGTTCGCTTTTTCCATTTGTAGAAACAACAGTCTGTTTTCCTGGTAATTCTGTTTATTCATTATTTGGTCCATTCTTTTCTTCAAAATCTTGTTTTGGGTATGCATCTCTTTCACTACTTCCATCGTTTGCTCCGTCTGTTTAACTGTTTCGGCCAGCTGGAGCTGTTGCGCTGTGAAAGTCTGATTGAGAACGGTTAACTGCTGGTTAATACCAGCGAGTTGATCCACGACAGGCTTGAGCGTATCCGCTACAAGTCTCATGACGTCTGTTCCCTCTTCTTCCGGCCTCGGACTTTGACTGCCCGTAAGTTTCGGGTTTCATTCCTTTCCTCCCTTTTTTTTGGCCACAAAGCAGGATGAATCTTTTAATCAATAACACTTGCTCCTCTAGCATTAACACCAGTAAAATCCCCTGTATTGAGAATCATCAGCCCATTATCAAATGCATCTTTTAAACAAGTGCCACTGGCTAAATTGTGGTGCTTTTTTTACCTGTACAGTCAGTGACAGCTATTTGACAAACGATCACAACAGTAACAGGGCTCAGGGGCACATGCTGAAGGTACACAGTAACTTTCAATGGATAAATCTCAGACTTAATCTGGTCATTGTACTGAGTGCCTTCTTAAAAATGGAGACACCAGACACGGGTCAAGAGCGGGGGGGAGCAGAAACAAGCATGTCAGCAAAGGGTTGTAGTCATGCAAAAGTCTACATCCACATTCATTCAGATGCATCTCTGAACAACCCATTGAAAAAATGGCTCCCTGCTTGCAACTGATGAGTAAGACATGAACCAAACAGGCAGGTGTTGAGTGTGATTAGTCCCCTCTAAGGGTGTGCATTCAACTCTATCCAAAATGAAGAAATAGCTGGAAAATACCTTATTGGTATTTATCAGCTATTGTTTCAGCCAGATATGGGGGGAGGGTAATTTCGGCTATTGAGTATAGCCAATCCCGGATACTCCCCCCAAAACCTGGAATTATCTATGAAAACAGAATAGCCACAGTTAAACAAAATTAGAAGAGAGTGCACTCCCTTTAAACACCCATCCAGCTGAAGCTGCAGCTTCACTAATGCATTTAAAGGGACCATGATACCTTTAAATGCCTTCAGCTCTATTAAAGCATATGAGGAATCTATCTGGGGGTATGTGGGGGTCTGAGGGGTCTGTGTTTTGAGGGAGATGCACCACATTTTCTGCATAGCTTCTGGTGCTCCTATTAAAGTGACCCCTCAAGTTTCAAAAAGATTGGAAGAATTCTATGAGCACCCAAAGAAGGTGCCTCCATCCTACATTATTTCCAACGGAGGGGAGAAACAGCAAAAAAGCAGAAACTAATGTAAAACTAAAGTCTCTGCAGTAGAAACTGAAGGTAAATACTGATAAGGCATTTTTGCAGAACCAGTGCCACTGTGGCAATGTCAGCTCAACAAATCCAAGCAAAGGGGGTGTTGCAAGCCCAGCAGAACCAGTGCATGTACAGAGTGCCCTGCAGAACCAGTGACATTGTGGCAATGCCAGCTCAAGAAATCCAAGCAAGGGGGGTTCCAAGCCTAGCACAGTCAGTGCATGTATGGAGTGTCCAGTAAAACCAGAGCGTGTACAGAGTGCCCTGCAGAACCAATGCCATAAGCTTATTATCCCTGTTTGATCCTTGAATCTGTTAAACATCTTCATTATGCTGTATGATAATGTACTGCTCACTCTCTGCCAATATGTATGGACTTTCCATTTTTTGTTTCTGTCACTGTCTTGACTAAAACTGGCCCTTCATGGCAACTAACCCCCCATATGTAAAGGTTGAGGAAATTCTGTATCTGTTTCACTGTATCTGAAGATGTGTGCTTGCACATGAAAGCTTATACCGTGAATGAAACTTTGTTGGCCTTAAAAGGTGCCATTGGGCTCAAACTTTGGTCCCACAGGGTATAATAGAGCTGAAAAAAAAATAGGAATTCTGTTTTTTTTGGAATCCTGAATATAGCCAAATCCAAAAAAATCCTGAATTTTTTTGTATGCACATCCCTAGTCCCCTCTACCACTTTCCTCTACATACGGTTGAATTACAGCCACTGTTATTAAAGGTCAGACTATGAATCCCTATATTGTATGGCAGAACAGTAGCACCATCTTCCAAAACAATATGTCCTGCACTAGCTCCACTGCAATAAATGGCAGCTGTGCAACCTTGAATGTACACCATTCATTTCTGCAGCGATAATGCAGAGGAGGTTTGCAGTGGGTTTTTGCCCATTCTCCATAGCAGCAAGAGCACAAGGACTCCTATGGCACCGTAGAGACTAATTTGTTTGATATAGGCCATTTTTTTTAAAAAAAAAAAGTGTCACTGCCCGCTATAGGTAGAAGTTAAAATGTTTTGATTCTATTCTACAAAAATGATCCCTGTCCATAGAAAAACATGGCAGGTGGAAAAGCTCAGCCTTATCTTTTCCCTGGCATATTTTACTATGTGTTGAAATATATTTTTATAATAAGTCATTCATACATGGTAAGCAAACCAGCTTTGTTAAGAGGCACTGATAATGCAGGTTCAGAATGGGGAAGGCTGGAAAGAGAACTGGGAGCTGGGCACCGGCGCTTCCCTGTAATAGTCTGGGTACTGCTTCCCTCGCTGTTCCATAAAGTTGTAAGTCTGCATCTCTGACTAAGTGGAAAGCTAAATTAGAATACTGGAGTTGGACACAGTTTTCCAGCTACAGCAACAATCAGGTATCGTACCTACATGTATTGTAGGGTGAAGGAGGATCTCTTCATGTGTGGTGGAAGCATCCACAGATGAACAGATAAAATCAATGTTTTTTGCCTCTTAACAGATAATGCCTTTAGAACATAGGCATAGACTAGGGGGGGGGCTGGGGGGCTTGCACCTTCCCTGAAATTGTCCCCAGTGCCAGCCAGAGCCTTGCCACACTGCCTCCTCCACCCATTTTGAAAGTGGATAGTTTTTTCCCTCCGCTTTCCAAGACTTCAGGGTGGGGTGGGACTGGGAGGGAAGTCAGGGTGGGGGCTTGCTTCCTCTGGAAACTAAGCCCCTCCCCCAGCTCCCAGCAGCCATCAGTTCAGCCTGGAGGGCTGCACATGGAGCAGTTTGCTGTTTTCCCACGCACTGAGAAAGCAAGGTAAGGAGCTGGCAGGTCTGGGGCAACGAGGGTGGGGGAATGTTTTCAGGGGCTTGGGCAGCCATGTGAGGAGGTCCTTTCTTTCCTTCCTCTTCTGTCTTTCACTTTTCTGTCTCCATCTATTTGCTTTCTTTTCATCTCTCCCCTCCCTCCCTTTCCATCTCTCCCCACCCTGTGCACAGTTATCAGTTGCCTTCATTTTTAAAAATACTTTTCTGCATTCTTGGGGGGAGGGAGATAGGGTTCATCCCTGAGGCTGGAGAATGTGAAGCTCGTTTGAGTGCAGAGGGGGCACCTCCTGGTTATAATCCTTCATGCACATGCAATTTATTCCCAGAACTAAACTGGGTTGGTCTTCAAGGTGCCCAACTGGACTCAGACTTTGTTCCACTGTGCTGCTTCAGACCAACAGGGCGACACACTTGAATGTGAAGCTGCCTTCCATCTTATGACCTCCACCCCACCAGTCAAATGCAGCCTGTTGCAGGACCCCCTGGGCCCCCACTTTCGGAATGGCAGGGGGAGGCACTGCCCTTGGATTCCCTCCCCCTGGTTCCTTTTGTTTGCCATCCAGGCCCTGTGGACGTACCCGGTGGCTTTTGTTACGGAGGGCCAAAGTCCACAGCCCCATTCAGCTCTTCATGGCAAAGCTTGGTGGATGAGGTGGTGATGCAAATGGTGGAGCAGCTTCCTGGGCACCCGGTCTGCCTCTGGGGGGCTCTTCTTGGCATCTTGTGGCACAAGCAGTGGTGAGCATGTGGAGACCCTCTGCAGGCGGTGCCCAGTGGGGGGCTCTCCTTGCCTCATGGACCTGCAGCGGGCAGGGAAGCCGGGGAGTGCGGGGACCCTCAGGCCTTGCCAGCCTTGGGGTGCAGGGCAGAGGTGCAGAGCTGAATCCTGCCAGGCTGGGCATCCTCCCTCCTCCCTGCCCAGAAGCTGCTTTGCCCTTGGCAGCAGCGAGGTGGCTCCCACCAGCCTATCTGAGGTGCAGTGCTGAACTCCAATTGCACGTGTCCCAGACCTACACACAGCTGCGCTCCTTCTCCCCGGCCCTGGGCTGCTGCAGGGAAGGTGGGCAGGCAGGCAGACAGGCACAATCAGCCGGTTTCCAGGCCTAGCGGCCCTTCTTCCATCCAGGCAGAGATGTGTGAGTCCATGTGGACTGGTAGACCTGGAAGGAGGGGGAAGCTACAGGTAGACCTGACCTGGGAGGGGGCCACGCCAGACATCTCCATGGCTGGGGGGGCAGCTGCACCAAGAGGACCCTCCTTCCCCCATCTGAGACTGCTGTGCTTGGCCGGGAGGCCAGCCCCAGCCACCACCACCCGGGAAATGGGAAAGTCTACGCCCTTGTTTTAAAATGCCCTCCCCCTTGAGGCTTGCCTGACTGGCACCTGCTTTATTTTCCTTTAAGTGCCAGGCCAAAACATTTCTTTTTATTGAGGTTTAACTTAACTCAAGGTCTTAACTTTACTCAGGGTCAGGCTTACTCATGGTCAAGCTTAACATAACTTAGGATCTGAACTTCTTTAGATGTTTTGTGGCTTCTAGCTTGAGGACTGTTAGAGCAATACCACTTTAGGCTGCTCAATGTTAAGTTTATGGTGTTTTAATGCTCTGGTTTGTTTTTTAATGGCTGCTTGGTTTTGTTTTATTGTTTTAATTTCAAGCCACTTTAGGAAGATCTCTGGAAAGGTGGCATATACATTCCTTAAATAAAGAAAATAAATAAAAAACTTTTTTTTCTTAGCATGAGCCATGAGGTGACATCGTCAAGGAATCACAAGGAGACGGAAAGATTAGGAAATTCACGCTTTACTGCATGAAATAACAGACCCTGAACTAGCATTGTACCTTCCCAGTCATCTGATCAGCAGTTTGGCTATATAGTGCAATTGCCCCACAGTACTGATGGCTAAAATACAGGGGGAGGGGGAGGAAGAGGAGGAGGAGGAGAATTGGTTTTATAGTCTGCCCTTCACTACTTGAAGGCGTCTCAGAGCGGCTTACAATCACCTTCCCTTCCTCTCACCACAACAGACACCCTGTGAGGTTGGCGGAGCTGAGAGAGAGCTGAGAGAACTGCTTTTTGAGAGAACAGATCTGAGAGAACTGTGACTGACCCAAGGTCACCCAACTGGCTTCATGTGGATGAGTTGGGAATCAAACCTGGTTCTCCAGATTAGAGTCCACCCCTCTTAACCACTATACCAGACTGTCTTTCTGGAGAAAGCTGCGTGGTACAATGCAGAAAAGAGGGACTTTTAACCTCCCCCTCTCTATGTTCTTATGACACACACCACATACCTTTACTGACACCCCCCCCCATCTAGATACTAGAAGCTGTTTGGTGCCTTTGCATGTAAGAAAGTCCTGGGGGAGTAATTAATAAAGTTCACTCCAAATCTAATTACTCTCCCCCAGGACTCTTTTAGTTCCAAACTAATAATAGCTCTTAAAATCTTATTCATCCTGAGTGACTTCTGCACAGTGATGGTTCTCCGAAGGATGCCGATTCAGTGCAGAGACACTAGGGCTTCCACACAGGAGGCTGCACTGCATTTTCCTTGCTCCTGACCCCTGTGCCCGTCATTTTCCCCTTCACACCACCAAGAGCTTTTCAGGCTTTCTTTAAAAAAAAAAAAAAAAAGTGGTAATTGAAGAAGAGAAGACTAGAGAGAGATTGGATTTATACCCCACCCTTCACTACCAGAAGGAGTCTCAGAGCGGCTTACAAAGTCCTTTCAGGAACTGCCCTTGAGAGAACAGCTGTGAAAGTATTTATGACTGACCCAAGATCACACCAGCAGCTGCATGTGGAGGAGTGGGGAATCAAACCCGGTTCTCCCAGATTAGAGTCTGCACTCCTAACCACTACACCAAACTGGCTCCCTTGACAAAGTACGACAGCATTAACAAACCTTGACAAAAACCCTGGTTGGGCAGGGTGGCAGCCATGGGGGACTGGGGCAGGGGAAATGGCAATAATATGGGCAGGACTGGGAAAGATCTCCTGGCAGCCACTCCGGCTTTGCTGTGGTCTTTCAAAAAAAAAAAAAAGAAGACTGTAGTAAAGCAGGTTTACGAAAGATTGCAGAGCAGTCAAGGAAAGGTTGTAAAGTGCATGAAAGTACCATAATACCGTGTAGAAATGAGACTGGATGGGGTGGGTGTGTGTGGAGAAATTAAAGCTTGTGGGATACATATCTCATAGGACACATAACCTAACCCAAGTTTCCTCCCTCCAGACTGCTATAAATTGTTAGGGCCATGAGCAACCTAATGTTTCTTCACCTCTCTTTTGTTTTTCCCCCTTTCAAATGACACTCAACTGCCCCCACCATTCTGGATTTTTTGTAGGACAATGAAGTCCATTTGGTGGTGGTCTTTGCTTTCTTTTTCCACAGGAATTTTTCTACATACCTGTGGAGCCTCTGGCATATGCAGAAACCTCTATCTTGGCCTCTTTCACTGCCTTCCAGACAGGCAGTTTGCTATTAGGAGTAACAAAAAATGCCCCACTAAGGAAATGGTATGTCCCAAAACGGCATGCCCCATTTCCTGTTTAGTAAGTGCATATGTGTGATGATTAACAGTGAAAGAAAAGCACAGCGGGAAGAGGAAAATAATATTGATATGAAAACAAACTTGACTATCCTGTGAACAGAAAAGCCAGATTTGCTAAACATATCCTGTGGTGGATGGAGGGCACAACATTAAAATGCCTGACAAATTCTGAGCTAGGCTGTTTGTTCATAATGAGGAAAAAATAAAGAATGTGTCATGTGAGTTGTGGCAATAACTAAGAGTTTTTACTGGCTCAATTCCTTAATTTTAAACCAAAATCATTTTTCTCTTGCAGGGTGGTCAAAAACCTATGGAATTGTCTTTTTAAAAACCACAGCGATTTTCATTGGTACCAAAAGAGGCAGAATGATTATTCACTGTTATAAGTGTGTGTTAAATAATTTCTGTTTTCCATTCTGTTCATGGAAGACAACAGTTCAACATCCTGGTCTTCTGCTTAGACCAAGGGGTTCTTTTATATGCCATGCTCATTAATTAAAGACCCCATACTTTGCCGCCTGGTCAATAGAGAGAGTATTAGGTGTCTTGTGTTTGCACACACATTAATTTGCCCCAAATTTGATGCTAGTGATGGTTTTCCCTTCTTTCCCACAGCATTGTGGTGCAGCAAGGCTGTCAAGCCTCTAGTTGGGATGGGGGTCCCACATTCCTGCTCCCATTGCCCACCACTGTTCTGAGTAGCAGTGTGAGAAAAATTATGTAAACCTGATGCCGACTGCATTGTCACATCACTTCCGGTAAAAAGAACAAAACTAACATAGGGTACTTCTAGGAATCACTGGAAACTCTGTGGTTCTACTGTGGAGTTTCCAGTGCCTCCTAGAGCCACCTATGCTATTTCCATTTTTTACTGGAAGTGATGTGACACTACAGCCAGCATTGTGCCCCCCCAACTACCCACAGCCCTGCTACCCGTTGCCAGGCACTGTCGGACAACCCTATGGTGCATTTGTGTACCTCTGGGAGTTTTCCTAATGTTTCTCCAATCTTTCTCAAACTTTTTTCTCTGAAGTTGTGGTTAAGATCTCAGCAAAGCCTGGGTAGCTCCTGTGTTGTGGAAAAGTCTGGATTTTCTTGGTCCTGTTCACACAGCAGCCATTTACCCCACAGCACCCATTTCCTCTCCCTAATGCAGAGGATTTTTAAAAAATCAGCTATTTAATAGCATTGTATCGATAAGGATTCTCACAAATTAGGACACATCAATCTCCAGGTCAAACATATTTATTACCTATCTTGTTCCCCCACCCCAGTTGAACTGAAACAGATAATAACCAGAAACCAAGTGTGTCATTCTTTTGATTTGTTTTTTAAAAATATTTTCACTATTTTGCATGCTAATTTAACAAGCCACCCATATATATATATATATACACAACTATGATATGTAATTCCATTTCATCATCTGATGAAGTGTGCAAGCACACGAAAGCTCACATCTTGAATAAAGATTTGTTGATCTTAAAGGTGCCATTGGACTCTAACTTTGTTGTATTGTATCAATCAGGGGTCTTTTTGTAGAAAAACAGCTGCAGGAGCTCATTAGCATATGGTATGCTAATGAGCTATTAGGCTATTAGCATATGCCACGTCCCCTGACATTACCAGAAGTGATGTCAGAAGGGGAAGCAAAAGTGGGGGAGGCATCTTCAAAAGCCTCCCCTTCCCTTCCCCAGCTGGTCTGGGTGGGGGAGCTAAGAGAGAAGGGGTTTAAAGTTTAAACTCCTTCTCATGAGAGTTGGGCCACAGAAGGAGGAAAGAGGGAAGGAAAGAGAGAGAGTAGAGAGAAGGAAAGAGGGAAGGAAAGAGGGAATGAAAGGGAAGGAAAGGGGAGGGAAAGAAAGAGAGGGAAGGAGGAGGGAAACAGGGAAAGGAGGAAAAAAGAGAAGAGAAGAAGGTGGGAAAGAAAGAGAGAAGAGAAGAAGGAGGGAAAGAGGAAAAAGAGAGAAGGAAAGGAGGGAATGAAAGAAATTTGGCGGCAATTCGGCCCCATTATATCCTATGGGCCATTGAAGTCAATGGTGAAAACATTGGGTATATTCTGGGGGCTGGAGGGAGGGGTTTGAGGAGAGGCTCCAAACTCACAGGGCAGCTGATGGAGCCTCTCCCCAAGATATCCACCAAGTTTCAAGAACATTGGACCAGGGTGTCCAATTCTATGGGCCCCCAAACAGGTTGCCCCATTCCCTCCATTGTTCTCTATGGTGGGAAGAAAGTAACTTTTTTCCCACCATAGAGAACAATGGAGGGAATAGGGGCAACTTGTTTGGGGGCCACAGAATTGGACCCCTGATCCAATGTTCTTGAAACTTGGTGGGTATCTTGGGGAGAGGTTCCATCAGCTACCCTGTGAGTTTGGAGCCTCTCCCTCAAACCACCTCCCCTCCAGCCCCCAGAATATACCCTGTGTTTTCACCATTGACCTCAATGGCCCATAGGATATAATGGAGCTGAAATTGACATTCGGCTGCCTGAAAGACTCCCGGGACGCGGCTGGGGGCGGGGCTTCGCCACTGAGCTCCAGAGCTGCGCTCAGGTGCGCTCCCCCCAAAAAAAGACCCCTGGTATCCATATACTGTTATGTCAAAATATGCATTTCTGAATTCCCAGCTTTCATTTCTTTTCTCTTTTTTTAAGTGAGGGCCAATCTGCTTTTAGCATTTGCCCTGTTGTTTTACCAAACCCACACTGGAACAGGAAAAGATGCAGTTCAAAACCACAGTCAACTATCCCGGGCCAACACCATAGTGACTGCAGAGTCACCCCCGAATGGCCATAAAATGGCCATTAATCTATGCAGACAGCCACTATAAAACCAGAGATCAAATGAAGTGAAAGCAGCATGCAGTCTGGACACTGCCATAAAATGGAACACTCAATCAAAGTGAAAGTAGCATGCAATGTAGACGGGGATTTCTGTTCCAGTGTGAGTTTGGTAAGACAGCAGAGCAAATGCTAGATGCGGATTGGGCCTGAGTCTCTAGCCCCTTGTGGAGATATGTGGAAAAACGCATACTTCTGCAATAAAATGGGTTAAAGACTTTCTTCTTCTTTTTTTAATGAAGCTGGGAACTCAGAGAACCTGGTGCATATTTTAGCATAATGGTATATCAAGATAATGCTAATAAATTGCCGAATGAAAAAGAACTATCAGGGAAACTTGCTTTGTGGAAGCCAGGTTGCCAATGTGCTGTGATAGCAGCTGAAGCAGTAACAAAGAAATGATACAAGCTTGTTCCTGTGTAAAAAAACACTGTGGACTCAGCACACTAACAATTCAAGGGTGCCAAACACTAGAACTCATACTACAAGTAACCCATTTGGGGAGAAGGACAGAGAAGGGTTACCCTCTTGGGTCTTCTAGATCTCTCAGGTGATTGATACCACTGACTTTGATATCTTCTGGATCACCTTGCAACATTGGAAATTGGGGACAATCTCATTCCATTTTCAAGGGGAGGCTCCAGAAGGTAGTTGCAGACCCCCCCCCATTCTCTCTGCCCAATTATACCTATTTGGTGCTCTGACTGTTCTCTTTTAACCCCTACTGCTAACTGTATTGCTACAGGTTTTATGATATGATTAGTAATGCCACTAGGGTATGAAAGGCTACTACCCTAGTGACCTCTACATTAGACAAATGTAATGCACTCTGCCCATGAAGCTGGTATGAAAATGCTGCAACCTTATTAATTTCAGTGGTAAGCAGACAGCAGCACATGGTTTTTATGCTGCAAAAATTACACTGGCTACCAATATGCTTCCAGGCACGACTCAAGCTGCTGGTGTCCACCTATAAAGTTCTAAGCAATCTTGATCCATTGAACCTCAGGCAGAAACTCCTCTGAAATCTGAAGTAAGTGGGGTAGGCTCTGTTCCAGGTACCAGTTCATGTAAATTCCAGATGGGTCCTCAGTGCTCACATTAATCTGGTGGTGTTTAAAAGACTAACAAAATGTATTCCAGAATAAATGTTGTCAGTCTTTAAGGTGCCACTGGAGTCCCATTTCAGGCAAAGGCAGCACTGGCCTCTACTAGAAGCAGGGTTTTCCTCAGCAGCTGCCCCTGAGGTTTTTAACTGCCTTCCCTCAAGCATTCTGGCTGGCTTTCCTGTAGATGGGTGAAGACTTACTCGTTTCATTATCTCAGTGATCCTTACTACAGCTCTGTAAAGTTATCGTCCCTCTACTGTAAACGGGGCTGAGCCCTTCTTCTACTGTACAGGAGACTGAGGTAGTATTAAGGTGGCAGAGCCTTAAAATGGTAGAATGAAAGTAGTGTATTCTACCTATGAATGTATAAAAGGCTTGTGCAAATTTTTGTAAAGCCTAGCACATCAGAGAGAAAAGTTCAAACCCCGCTCTTATGTGCAAGTTTTCTACTGGAGGGAGCATTACAAAACAGAGCCCTCCATGATCCTCCATCTAGCATCTAAAGTGGTGCTGTCTAATCTGCCACTTCAGCATTCTCTCTCTTCATTCCTGTTGAACACCCCCCCACCCCACCCGGAGATTCAGCAGCTCACTGAAACACCTAGGGAGTGTCTGGAGAGGTAAGATTTGTACCTCCTGCATTATAGCTCAGTCTCCCACTAACTAGCTGACTAGTCCACATAAAAGCATTGCTAGAAATCTGACAGACTGCAACATCTTGCAAAGCCCAAGATGGTGCTTTCAGATAACATTTTTAATGCATATTTTCGAGACAGCAACCTTATTTCAGTCCATGCACAATACTAGCAACTAGTGTCCTTATTGCCCCAAAGAAATATGTATTTTTATTCTAGTGCAGAGGTCATCTTGGCTTTATGCACAGACATGGCTGAGCCCAAGTTTCAAGTGTGTGCAGCAATGCTATGCAACAGATTATAATGTTCACATATGCTTATCAATATGGATAGGGCATTTTGTCTCATTTTGCTTAGACGCGAATTCATCTAAGCAAACCATGGTTGACTTCAGAAGAGTACAGACTGCAATACATAAAGCAGTCCATGAAGACACGCTGTACAGTTTCTAACTGAAGTGTTTAGAAAGTAAGGGGAAGATGACAGTAGGGGTAGGTATACTGTTTGCTAGGGATGGCTAGCAAACATCTGAGTGAACTGTCCACAGAAATACATGTTTGAGAAATGCTTTAATTGCAGCAAGCAAGATCTTTTAGTTAACAGTGCATTTACTGGGAATAATTTTAAAAGTGTGCTTTAACCATTATATTTTTCATCAATAATAGGAAAACATGTATACTTGAAAAATCAAAGGTGGAATAGGGAAAGTAATACAGGAGATTTTATACTACATGCTTACACTAATCACTGTGCCACCATTGGGTTCTGTTGACAGCTGGTGTTGGTTTTGGAGACTGTTTTTTCACCCTTGGTTCTCTGCCTGAGAAATGAGTATAATAATTATTAACCTTCTTCAAAGAGGACTGTGAGACAAAAGTGCTGAGTGGCCCAATCTACTTGGGAAGTCAGTCTGCCCAACAAAACAAATAGGACCTGAACTGACATTTTTAGAAAGGAGATAGATTGCATCTTGGAAGGGGTATGAAAATAGATATTCATCACATATAAATTACTAGTCAAATTTTCTGGAACAGTTTCCCCTCTTTCAGAGGAGAATAAAATATGGCGAACTCACCATGATCAGATCTACAGCACAATCCTATGCATGTGTACGTGGAAGTCTTACTCCGGTTGATTCCAAGGTATGTGTAAACAGCTCTAGAGTAGTGATCTGGTTGCCACCTTGAGGTTGGGAAATTCCTGGCAATTTGGGGGATTGAGCTTGGGGAGGGAGGGCTTGGGGCAGGGAGGGACCTTAATGAGGTACCATGCCATAGATTCCACCCTCCAAAGCAGCCATTTTCTCCAGAGGAACTAATCTCTGCCACCTGGAGATCAGCTGGAATACAGGAAGATCTCCAGACCCCACCTGGAGACTGGCAACCCTACCCGGGGGTAGGAGATACCCTCAGGACTTTGAATAGAAGCATCTTCACTCCAGACCACTTGCTAGGCAGCACACTATTCTTATATCATGCGGTAAACGATACCCTAATGTCCAATATCAGAAATACAATTTGGTCCTGAGTGAAGGAGCAGCAGGTACAATCCTTCAGCTGCACCATCTATAATTGACAAGAAATAGCTTTACCTATATAACATATATCAAAAGAAAGGTAGTAATTACCCTATGTGTTAATATTTCAGAGGAAGAATTACAATGGCTACCATGTTGCATGTTCAGTAGTAGTCTTCCATTAGCATTGTTGTTAGTTTTGAGTTTATTACACTGGACATTTATGTCTCCCAACTTTGTGGTGTCCGAAAACTGCAGGGGTTCAAGGCACACTAATAGTATACAGAATGAAAGCATATAAATAACTTCAAGCCATATAAATAACTTCAAGCCTGTGTTGCACAATACAGCAAGACTTCATAAAACAGCCTATTAGTAGATGTGAATTGGGGCCAGCTATAATCAAAGTGTCATTCATAGCAGTGAGCATTCATTATATCTTTGAGGCAAGACACTTCTTTGTAATTAATGACTTGTTTTTCATTGATGTGTCACTGTGGCATGCTATCTGCTTCCTATTAAATAATTAAGCAGTTGCTTGACCCATAGAATAATTGTAGCCTGAAGTTCTTTTCATAGTAAATATGGTTTTAGGTCCTTGACGTACAGGTTGGGAACATCATGACTTGAACGTAAGAGGTCAGTGGAAAAGTGAATGAAATGATGTCATGGGATGTTTGGATTCTCTTACCAAGACATCTTGTGAAGACTTTGGGTGGGAAGAAAAGACATCCTGATCAAAACATATTCAAAATAGCTTTGTGAGCGCTTGTGCTCATGCCCAAATTGGATGGAGTGGGGGGCTGGGGGAGAAAGGCCTCACTGCATTAGCAGCCTCTCTTGTCTATTGGGAAATGTCAAGGACTGGGCCTTATCCCAATGTCAAAGTAGGTACAATGAGTCTGTAACTTGCTGATAACTCACGTGGACACCTGCAGCTGCCCTATCCTGAATCAGATCATTGATACATCAAGGTCAGTACTGTCTATTCAGACTGGATGCAGCTCTCCAGGATCTCAGGCTGAGGCCTTTCCTATTACCTTGTACCTGAAACTTAACTGGATATGCTGGGGATTCAACCTTGGACCTTGCATGCCATGCAGATGCTCTAGTGTCAGGTGTCCATTCAGCCCAGTCTTCTATTTCACCACAGGGTGGGGGCTGCTTAGATGGGAGGAGCCCTCAGGATAAAGAGGCTAGGCCAGTGGAGGCTGGTATTTTCTGGTGGTCCTTTATGCCTCTAACAGGAGACTTTCCAGCTATGCATTGCAAATGTTCCCCTGCTTGCTCAGTAGGGTTGCCAGGTCCCCTTTGACCACCAGGAGGGGATGGGGATGTAGGGTAGCTAGCCAGATTTAAGTTGGCAAACTCCTGGAGATTTCGGGATGGAGCATGGGGAGAACAGGGACCTCAGTGGGGTACAATGGCATAGAAAGTCCACCCTCCAAAGCATCCATTTTCTCCAGGGGAACTGGTCCCTGTCATCTGGAAATGAGATGTAATTTCAGGGGATCCCCAGGTCCCACCTGTAGGCTGGCATCCCTACTTGCTCTGCTTCTTGTTTCTGTTGTTGTTCTTAATCTCTGCTGGAAGTCAGAGAGTAGTTCTCATAGTGTCAACAGTGACACCACATTACTTTCATCCTGGCTGATGTCTCTATTCACTTCCATTTGGACCAGGAGGAATGTAGAGCTGGTCTCCAGTCCCTACACGCATATCCGCTCACAGGCTACTTAGAAAAGCTGGACATTTCCCTGTGCTCAAAAAGCCTTTTGGTCTACTGTACCTTTGAAGTTTTTACCCACAGTTCTCTCCTTCAACCATGGAACACAAATGAGAGATACTTCTTTAAAATTCACTCAAGTCAAGTCTAGTCCAAAGGTCCTTTTCAGGGATAATGATAATATATTCTGAGAAAAGACACTGTCTGGATGTTGGAGAATTATCCTTTGGAATGTTCCAGCACTACTGATCCTTTGAGAAGTCATGATGACACCACCATTTAGGAAGACCCAAAGCAAGTTTGAAGGCAGTATATTGGTAATGGGCTCTGATGCCCAAAACTAATGCTTCATGTTTCTCTGTGGTAAGATCAGTTGCTCCGTTCTGCCATACTACAAAACTAAACTATTATCCAGGGTCAAACCAGGAGAGGTTACGGGACTTCCCTGTTTGGAGCTCCCAATGACTAGTTTGGTGTAGTGATTACGAGCGTGGACTCTAATCTGGGAGAACCAGGTTTAGTTTTAGTTTATTTCTATTACAGTACTTAGACCAGATATGCTTACAGATGTGTGTGTGTGTGTGTGTTACAGATAATGGATTCCAGAAAATTAAAAACTAATATAAAAATATAAATGTTTTAAATATAAAATAAAATGCTTGGAACCAGGTTTGATTTCCCCACTCCTCCACATGCAGCCAGCTGGTATGACCTGGCTCTCTCAGAGCTCTTCTCTCAAGAGAAGTTCTTGAAAGAGCTCTCTCAGCCCCACAGGGTATCTGTTGTGGGGAGGGGAAGAGAAAGGAGATTGTATGCCAGTCTGAGACTCCTTCAGGTAGTGAAGGGTGGGGTATAAATCCAATCTATTATTATTATTATTATTATTATTATTATTATTATTATTATTATTATTATTATTATTATTATTATTATTATTATTATTATTATTATTATTATTTCTTTGTAAGCAGCAGCTGCACAGATGTCTAATTTGGATCAAGAAAACAGTGGGGAAAGGGTAAAACCATGGCACTGCACTGTCACTTCTGAGCATTTCCTAAATGCTTAAGAGCAGGATTTAAGTCTAGTTGTAACTTAAAGACCAACAAGATCTCCAGGGTATCAGTTTCAGGAGTCAAACCTCCCTTCATCAGATACAAGTGCTAAAGACTTTAATTCTTATAACAGCAACGAGCAGTGAGCATGTTCCTTTTGCATCACTGGAACATAAATTACATCTTTCTCTTCATTGCCAAGGTTTTATCCAAGCAATTTGCACTGTTATAAAGAGAGCCTACCTTAAAAAAAAAAAAAACTTTCAACAGCTGCAACACTTTTCTCCCTGCCTGTTCATCTGTTCTGCTGTAACTCTCTGAAGTTGATTAAAAGGAGTGATTCCAAAACCACAGCCAAAAGTCTATGCATTTCTCACAGCTCCTATGAACATCTGCACGAGTACTTCTTTCTTCCATTCATTTGGCTGCATTTTTGTTAAAAATTATAATAGCAAGCATGTGTAATTAAAGCAGCAGTTTTGTAGCTGGGGTTGCAAAAAGATCAGTGGTCCTAACTCCCTATTGAAGGTATTGTTTGTTCTTTTGAAGGAAGAGTTGGAATAAATTATTTATTTGCTTCATTTATATCCTGTTTTTCTCCCCAGTGGGAACCAAGGCGGCTTACATAGTTCTCCTCTATTTTATCTTTACAACAACCCTGCAAGGTATGTTAGGCTGAGAGCATGTAACTGGCCCAAAGTCACCCAGCAAGGCTACATGGTAGAGAGACTGGAATCCCCTATCCTACTCCGACCCTCTAACCACTACACCATGCTGGCTCTCCACATCTGTTGAAATGGTTTCTTCACAGAACTTTTTAATAGACTAACAATATCACCAGGAGTTATACTTAAAAGCAGTGAAATAACAATCTGAGTAACCGTCTGTAGAGCTAAACCTTTGCTTGTTTGGTTCAGAATTGTGTCTTCTGATTGACAATAGCAGTTTAATCTCCAGATGCTTTGCTCCCTGATATCCTTTAATTGGAGGTGTCTGGGGTTAAACCAGGAAGGCATCATACTTAGAAAGCATCCACTCTCCTATTGATCTTGGGGCCTTTCTTCTTTATGCAACATATTGCTTGAGGGGAGGCTGCCTTTGAATATGTTCTCTTCCCACTGATTGCAAATTGTCTTGTCATTTGCCTTTTTTCTAGAGGAGGAGAAGAAAAGGTTGCTATTAGAATAAACTGAAGGCTCTTGAGAAACGGTGGGAAGCAGCAAAATAAACAATTTGGGGATTTACTGACAGACATGCATCCGCACACAAGCACGTGCGCGCGCACGCACACACACACACGGCTTTTATAAATTGTCAGGTACTTTAGTAGGGCAATTTCCCTATCTTCCCCTTGGTTTGTTATTCTAACTGACCAACTACTCTCAAAATTGCCTTCTAGAGCATGTGCTGTCCTCATCAGGTCAGTTTTGGAGTTTTTTAAAAATTGATTTTCTTTTGGTGGATTTACAAACTTGTATTTTTTTTCTGCATACCTAGGTAATCACCCAAGTATGTAGAAATCCCTACCTTATCTCTGTTTGGCCTGAATTTTATGATTGCCACAAGTGACAAACTTTATTATTAAATATTGTGAGCTGTGGGTCCACATGAAATCATGAGATTAAAGGACCCATTTAGAATAGCCTCTTGTAAACAGTGGGCGCTTTGAGGAGTCAGAACCACTGGGGGTGAAAGCATTGTATGCATCACAATATCACTTCCAGCAAAAAATTCTGTGATGCTCTAGGAATTCCCATATTTCTATGGTACAGACAATGGAGATTTGGGGAATTCCTAAATCTTCATGGGATGGCAAAAAGTGACACTGCTACTCATGTGATACTGTTCTCTCCTGCTTTCATCCCACTGCCCGGAAAAAAACAGCAGGAGTTGTTGTTCAGTTGCACAGTCGAGTCCGATTCTTCGCGACCCCATGGACCAGATTATGCCAGGCCCTCCTGTCTTCCGCTGTCCTCTGAAGTTTGCTCAATTTCATGTTCATGGCATCGATGATGCTGTCTAACCATCTCATCCTTTGCCGTCCCCTTCTTCTTTGACCTTCAATCTTTCCCAGCATCAGGGTCTTCTCCAATGAGTGCTCCCTTCTCATTTGGTAGCCACCGTCTGGTAAGTAGCAAGCTGCAACCCTAATTTGGAACACCTTGCAACACCCCCCCCCATTTTCCCTGCAGCATTCTGTTGGCTCTCAGATGCTTCAGCCGGCCGGCTAGTTTCCCATCTCTTTTTTTCCTCTTTAATTGACTCTCAAGTACTGTCAACGTGTGTGCTTCTGGAACATGTTCAGACTTTACCTAGGTGGCTGTTTTTGTGGTTCAGCTGCCTTTGGCCTTTTGGCTAATTTAGAAAACAATGGCTTTCACGAATATTTAACAGCTACATTTTGTTTAAACACTTTCTGCAAGGAATTGCCATGTAACCATTGACAACCAGAGTTTCATCCGCCCTGTCAATCTTGAAGATTTAGGCTCAGGAAGAAGGATTGTCTGGGCAGTAATCTCTCTAGTTTGCTTAATTAATCCATTGGAACAAATAGCAAATCTCCTCCTGCCTTCCCGATTGCTACACAATGCAACCAAAGTATAAATCAGATAACCCTTGTAGGACGTGAGAATTACATTGCTACATATAATATTGCCACCTCCAACCCAAATTAAGCTTCTATTATACTTTTTTGTAGCATGTGTATGAATTTGAATGTGCCACTTTAGAATGCTGGGCAGATCCTAAATTCTCATCCACCAAGGCCTTTGATCTTTCAGTCCAAGCTTAAGGTTTTGGTGCTTGTCTGTTGACACATCTCTTAACCAGACTACATAGAGCCACAAAGACCCATCATGATTTGGGATTTTTCTTTTTATAAGTAGACACGAATGGCCTTGTGGGATCCAATCAAGGCCCATCTTACCCAACATTTCTCTTTCCAGCAGCAGCCAAACTGATGCCCATTGTTGTGTACCCAGGGAAGTCCGCACACGTGGTCGGGCAAACAAACAGTCAGGCAAAGGACCCGACCTTCGCCTCCAGAGACAATAGCCTGAACGGATCCTAGCGTGCACCTATCGGGAGGCTAGGATCCTGGGAGGGACCTATGGGTCCAGGGGTGCACTGTAAATATCCAGTCATGGGTGTGGGTGTGTGCTTAGGTGTGGTGTCAGTTGGGAATATAAGTCAGCCTGCGAGCCGGCAAAGGCATCTCTTGTTCTACGATCTACAATAAAGTATGAGCTGAATTCACTCTGCCATGCATCAGTACTTTATACCCATGCAACCTCACAATTCGTTTATCTGAAATATTTCTATACCACCTCTCCAGGCCTGTTCAGGGCAATTTCCAAAAGTATAAAACACAAAAACAAATAAATCATAATAAAAAGCAGCAACTTTATCAAACAACCCTCTAGTTATGATTATAAACAAATTGCCAGTACCTTATACCACAATATTAAAAACTCTCATCTTAAACCCAACAGATATAAGTAGCAGCACACAAAGGTTAAAACAGATCCTCCACTTGCAGCTGCTGGATGACCTTGGGCAAGCAGTAGTTCTGACAAGAACCGTTCTCTCAAGGACAGTTCTAGAAAGAGCTCTCTCAGCCCCACCTACCTCACAGGGTGTCTGCTGTGGGAAGGGGAAGGGAAAGGAGTTTGGAAGCCACTCTGAGGGTGTGTTCAGACGGATCTTTTGATCTGCCATAGGAACGACTCCCTTGCGGATCAAAAATGCACGACCAGACAGAAACATCTGCGAAATATTCCAGTCCCATAGGCATCCCGTTCTGCTGCGCCTCCAATCCTGATTTAAAAAGTAGTAGTTTCAATGTAGGGTTTTCGCTTACCCGCGCAACAACTGCAGACTTTCTTCCGTCTGGTCACTCCATTAGCGCGCGATGCTCCCGTCGGCTCGGTCTGACGTCAGACCGAGCCGACGGGGCGCGATTTTTAAAAATTGAAACCCCATGTGCGCTTTAACGAGGAAACGCATTCAGCGATAAGCGCTACGAGGAATGTAATATTCATGCTTATTTCTTTTAGGGACAAGATGTTACCGCGATGGGAGATGGAGGGGGGAAGGACTGTTCTAACTTGCAAAATAGTCCCTCCATTGATGGCAATGGCAAGGGGAGGACCGGGACTTTGCTGAAAACCCTCCGCGATCGCCTCAGTTCTCCAAGGAGGCGCAGCCTTGCCTATGCGAATGTACAAAACTTTTTTTTTTTTAAATTCTCGGTGGATGCCGTGTAGACAAATCACGGCGGGAACAACGCGCGGTGAGGCTATTTCATAGGGGGCGTCTGGTCGTGCTAGGCTGGATTTAAAAAATCGGGATAAAATTTTAGGAGGGCTCATGGCGCGATTGACTGGCCGTCTGAACGCAGCCTGAGACTCTGAGTGAAAGGTAGGGTATAAATCCAATCTCCTCCTCCTTCTAAGTTCTAAAACTTTTTTAAAAATCCTGATGGGAAAGCTCAAAAAAAAAAACAATTTGCATGGATTAAAAAAATCTTTGGTTTGGAGTTGGAAAATTAACTAGTTAGTGTGTGATGCTGATAATTTTTCAGGCTATTCATTCCTAGCATATTGAAACATGGATATTCTATTGGACTAGGTGGACAGAGGAACTTTCCAGCCCATCTCTAGGGCAAGATCCAGGTTTATAAGAACATAAGAAGATCCCTGATGGATTAGATCAGAGGTCTATCTAATCCCACTTCCTGTTCATTCAGCAGCCAACCAGATGTACTGGAGGGCCAACAAACAGGGCATAGAGGCCAAAGCTTTCCCTTAATGCTGCCTTCTAGCACTGGTGTCCAGAAGTTTATCATCACTGAATGTGGTTCCCGTTAGTCATGATGGCTAGTAGATAGCAGACATATCTCTCATTAATCTGTCTATATTGTGAATCTGCCAATTAATTTACAATAAATAGTACAACCTTACTGCTTATTCTGGAGCTAGTCTATTATTATTTTACATGGCTTTTTCTTTATGACCCTTCCATCCCATCCTGTTCTTCCCTGCCCAAGTCAGCTTTGCTCTTCTGCAGCCACATTGCACTAGATTGACTCACCATTTTGCTCTTTGAAAGACGCATCTCCCATTATCTGATATGTTTGTTTATGACTGTGATGCAAGTATTACCCCTTGAAACTGACTGTGGTTTGTGGCTGCTGGTCTCAAGCTAGAACTAGACACAAACATTAAAGATGGAGCAGAGATTAGTGCTATTTGTAGAGTATCTTGGAGCAGCTGCTGCCCTGGGAAAAGCCAATCCATCACTAGAGGCTTCCAAGTGAATCAACTGCCTTGCAAAGAATTGATAAATCCATCACTTGGTACTTCAGATGTTCTGAGTGGCAGAACAACTTTGCCCAGCAGAACAAGAACAAGCTAATCTTCTGTTTGGCTGGGCAGATTTGTTTATTCATTTAAATATGCACGCCCCACTTTCCCTCACACCCCGGGGGGCTCAAAGCTGCTTACATCTAAAACATACACAAACACACACAATACAGTTTATTCCACAATAGACCAGCTAATTGGCACTAACAGTATACTCTTCAACAGTCAGTGAATTATAAAGAGGAACTTCAGACAGCCTATGTATTCCGTTTCAGGAACTGTTCACTAACGGTTTGTTTCTGTCATTTCAGACAGAACCATTTTAGTAACTGTTCCCCGACGGAATATATTTACCTTCTGTCCCATTTGGGAAGCATGCCTGAAGCATTGTTCACTCAAACTGCTTCCCACCAGCCTTCAGTCCCTTCTACCACTTCTGAAGCGCTACGGGGTGTTGTATAAAATGCCCCGTAGTGCTTCCTGCAATGACAGTTCTTTTCGTGCCCTTTTTCTCCCTGCATGCGATTGTCCTCTTTTTTAAAAAAAATGTTCTATTGGGAGTGCTATGGCGCCATATCAGGACTACGAAGCAGCGCCATAGCGACCCCACTGAGATGCCTGGACTCCGTTTAGATGCACTGATGTCCGCTACTGCATCTCAGCATGGATTTTAAAAGGTAATTTTGGGGCAAACGTTGTATTTATCATGTCTGTTTAAAGAATCACTGAAAATAGCAATAAGCACAAACATACCAGCATAGCATGAAAAAGGATGTTGGGGGGGCAGTCTCAGAGAGTGGTGCTAGGGGATTCCTGCTCTGCCCTATGGGCTTTGATTAATTAAAAATCACCAGAACAGCCTGCTCCCTGGGTTTCAAAACTGTCCGGTCCCCCCCCGCTCTGCACTTGAACTCTGTATCCACTGGGCTCCTTGTTTCCAGGGAACAGTCGTAGTGAATGTCAGTGTATCTAAATCGAGTCCAGACATCTCAATAGGGTCGCTATGGCACTGCTTTGTAGTCCTTTCATTTTTTACCTGTTTATTTATAAAGTTATCACCTTATATACATATCTCCAAAGTTCTTCATAAATATTCATGCGAGTCATTTTTACATTGTATTTTCTAACCAAATATACAGCTTTTTCCAGCTTTTTCAAATACGTCATAGTCTTTCCCTTGTAGTATTATACTTAATCTATCCATTTCTGTTATTGACAATAATTTTTCTAACACTTCCTCCACTGAAGGTATTTTTTCCCCTTTCCAGCATTTGGTTAACATTATCCTTGCCACAGTAAAAATACAAATTATTACATGCATGTTTTCCTTTTTACAAGATTCCAGAAGAATGTTTAATAAAACTATTTCTGGTACAAATGATAACTCGACTCCTGTGATGTCTTTAACTATTTTAAATATTTTACACCAATACTTCTGCACTCTTCCACACCTCCACCACATATGAAAAAATGTGTGAACATTTTTTTTACATTTCCAGCAGTTTCTACTATCATTTTCATAACACTTTGCTATTCTATCTGGTGCCCAGGGCACTGCTTTGTAGTCCTGATACAGCGCCATAGTGCTTCCAATCGAATGTTTTGTTTTTTAAAAAACAAACCTGTCAGGGAGATCGTGCGCACGTGTGGGGGGGGGGATGGTGGGAAAAGAAAGCGGCACAGTTTGCAATGACACACCACTTCAGAGACAGCTCCTTACTAGAAGGAAAAGGCTGTGTGAAACAGCCATCCCTGTACTGCTTTATTCCATGACGGTACAATAATGGCTTTTAAAGGGTAATGTAAGATTCCTCAAAGTCATCCCAGGCTGGTAGTAGTTCTGCCGGCATGGTTCACACAAGGCCACGGGCTGTATACCACAAGCTAACAACCACGGGTTCCCTCAGGCTCTTTGGCTTCCATCAAAAGCATGTGCCTCTGGCAAGCCGAGACTTGAAATATTTGCACTGAAAGGAGAAGCAAATCCTCAATCACATATTTTGTCCAGTTGACTCAGATATTCCCAGTGCCCTCCTCTCCTCCAGTTTTATTTATTTACATAATTTATACCCCACTTGTCTACCTTCACAAGGGCCACGAAGGTGGCTGACAATTTACAACATGCATGATAAAATAACATCAAGACAAGAAGAAGAAGAAGAGGAGATTGGATTTATACCCCACCCTTCACTCAGAGTCTCAGAGCAGCTTACAAACTCCTTTCCCTTCCCCTCCCCTCCCCTCCCTACAACAGACACCCTGTGAGATAGGTGGTGCTGAGAGAGTTCTCACAGAAACTGCTCTTTTCAAGAACAGTTCTGCCAAAATGATGGCTTGCCCAAGGTCATCCAGCAGCTGCAAGTGGAGGCGTGGGGGATCAAACCCAGTTTTCCCAGATTAGAGTCTGCACACT
The DNA here is from genome assembly GCA_029375565.1 of Gekko gecko. Taxonomy (NCBI): domain Eukaryota; kingdom Metazoa; phylum Chordata; class Lepidosauria; order Squamata; family Gekkonidae; genus Gekko; species Gekko gecko. The sequence goes on along the minus strand of JAPDNY010000011.1, from coordinate 71,644,507 downwards.
TAACCACTACACCAAACTGGTTTGGGCTGTGGTGTCACCAATATGTGGATGATACCCAGCTTTACCTTTCTTTCCCACCTAATTCCAAAGATGCTGTTGGTGTTCTGAACCAGTACCTGGAATGGGTTGGATGAAGGTAAACAAGCTGAAACTTAATTCTAACAAGACAGAAATTCTCTGGGTTAGCAGAAAAGTAAACCTGGGACTTGAGTTCTTTCCTGTCTTAGATGGGGTTATACTACCTTTGAAAAGCCAGGTTCACAACTTGGGAGTGCTACTTAAAAAATGAGGGGCCTACAATGGTTTGGAGCAACTGTTGCCCAGCCCTGACTAGTGTGTCAACTACATCTTTTCCTGGATCAGTCAGATTTAGCCATAGTAAACCATGCCTTGGCTACATCTAGACTGGATGATTACAAGGCTCTGTACTTGGGGCTACCCTTGAAGAGCATTTTGAGGCTGCAGCTATTGCAGAATACTGAGGCTAGACTTCTGGTCAGGGCCAGCTATTGGGAGCATGTGATCCCAATATTACAATTATACTGGCTACCAATCCACTCCCAAGCCCAATTCAAGGCATCGTTTTGGACCTATGAAGGCCTACATGGCTTGGCACTGGGGTATCTAAAGAACATTCTTCTCCCATATGTCTCCTCCTGCCCGGTGATTAAGATCACAGGGAGAGGCCCTCCTGACTGTTCCATCAATCAAAGATTATTATTTAGTGGGTACACAAGAGAGGACCTTCTCGGTGGCAGCCCCGCAATTATGGGAAAACCTCCCCAGGAAGATGCACCTGCCTCCCCATCACTTTCAATCTTTAGGAGGCCCTTGAAGATAGTTTTATCTAGGACTGCATTTGGTTAAGTTTACTAGCAGTCCTGAGTTGTGATTTTAAATTCTGGCTTTTATGGTTTTAATGTATTTTACTTTTATATGTTTCATTTATGTTGCAAGCCACCTGGAGCTCCATAAGGAAGAAAGATGGCAAATAAATGTTTTAAATAAATAAATATTTTTTGCCTGCTGGCAGAAAATAGCAACAAAAGGACACATACAAAACTCCCTGGGGAGGACAATCCAGGGCTTTGGTGCCTTGACTAGAAGGCCCTCTCCCACGTAGCCACCTGCCCAACCTCAGAAGGCAGGGGCGCTGTGAACAAGGGGGAGATATGGGGAACAGCAGGAAGAGTCAAGGGCACATCTGCAGCAATCCAGCAAGGGTTAAACCAGTGGCCAGGGTTTGGCCAGAAGGTCACAGCTGGGTGGTTGCAGCCCTGACTGGAGGTGTCCTATTAGGCTGGAGAGGACAATTAGGGTGAAGGAGGTCAGAACCTCTCCCTCAGTTCCCAGGACAATGGCAACTCTTGGAGCAGGGCTTAAGGACAGTCATGGAAAGGAACACATGAGAGGTGAGCACAGATCAGGGAAGGGCAGGGAACAGGCAGCTGGAGCAAGGAGTGAGGCACCTATCCTTTGTGAGAAATACTGATGGATCATTCCCAAGAAAGCATAAGTTACAGGCTTACCCAGTGTCTTTGCGTTTCTAGGGGGCCATGAAAGGTAGGCCCCTTCCCAGTCTCTTGCACAACCCCACCCTTTCCCCTCAACAGATGATGCCCAAAGAGGATCCAGGTGCCCAAAACAGGGCCTTTGAAGATGACTGTAGTGGCTGGGCAGGTGCATAATGACAGCCTTTGTTAGTCAGCTACCCAAATAGTTGACATAAATAGGTGTCTTCATATAAAGGGAAATAGATTTTTTTTAGATATGCCATTGCCTTTTTGTTTGCCTTTAATCATAAGCCAGGTACAATCTCCCCCACGCCCCCTCAGAAGCAGAACAGAAGGACTCTTGGATAAAGCAATGATGAGCAATGCCGTGCATAGCGAAGAATTAATGGAAGGAGATACAATCAAAAATTTCAAAAAACATTCATAGTTTATCTGGCACTAATGGATTCAAAATACAAGAGGCGTGCAATGAGATCTGTGTGACCAAAGAGACTTAAATTTATTTTTCTCTAACCACAACTCCCAACTCAAATGCTGCACTGCAAAATACTTTTGAGACTAACAGGACTTTAAGTAGAAGCTTGTGCTATCCTAAGCAGAGTTACACCCTCCTAAGCCAGCTGCCCCCTCCTCCTCCTCCGAGAAAGCATCGGGAACTGAGAACACTTCCCAGTCACGGCTGGGTTGCTCAATCTTCCAAGAGAAGAAAGGGATGCCACAGAGGCCGGCTTCTCTGCCAGCCTCTCCTGAGCCAGAAGAGCATAGAAGAAGAGAACGATTGGTGGCTCAAAAGAGATGACGGAGCACCTGCTGGGCTGCTCAGCAATAGTCAGTGTTAGTTCCTGGAGTGGAGTACTTGCAGGACCAGGACTGACAACCTGATAGGGAAACAGGAAAAGACCCACACCTTTAGGAAGGTGAATGTGACTGTAAGGAGTGACACCTGGTCCTCAGGGGATGAGTCAGCAAAAGGCGCAGATAAAAGGAACATGTTGAGCAAGGCTTGGTGTGGAAGCAATTTTGCTTGTCACCCTTCTGTGCACTGAGGCAGTTTGGTGTAGTGATTAGGAGCATGGACTATAATCTGAGAGAACTGGGTTTGATTTCCTACTCCTCCACGCCAGCTGCTGGTGTGGCAGTTACAAGTTGTTTCAGAGCTGTTCTCTCAAGAGCAATTCTCAAGAGTTCTCTCAGCCCCACCTACCTCATAAAGTGTCTGTTGTGGGGAGGGGATGCAAAAAGAGATTATAAACCACTCTGAGACTCTTTTGCATAGTGAAGGGTGGGGTATAAATCCAATCTCTTTTCATGACCTTTGTAGGGAACAGACCTCCACCCTGATGCCTTGTACCTTGTCTCTGGTAATCTGTGCTTGCTCCTGAAGCCCGAGGACCAGACCCCTGTATCCTGCATCTGTTCTCAAGCCTTGGAACTGGACCCCTGCTTCCTCCTATCCTGACCCTTGGATTAGACCTTCAGATTTCTGACTCTGGGCTGGTTTGTAGATCTTGCTGCTGTGTATTTCTGTATTTGTCGTCATTGTATTTGTGTATCCTAGAAACCCTGGGTAGAGAAACAATGCCAGGCTTAGCCCTGAATGTAACAGCTGTTGACTTCTACAGGGTTAGATGGGTGAACTCCACTTAGGGTTGCACTGTAAGAGTCCTAGCATGGTAATGCATTTTCTCAGATCCATTACTGTTTGGATGAGAAAGAAAGAGACCAAAAAATAGTCCCTGCTAAATAGGGTGTGAGAGGGCCTTGGGTGAAGGTGTGATTGTGTACAGGAGGTTGTGTATAGGTAAAGAGAAGCTGAGAATATGCTCAGGGAAACAGATTGCTCATTCATTAATGAGAAACACTGCTGCTTGGAGTGGTGCAAAGAGTGTCATAAAAATGAAAAATAACATAAGGTGTTACTAACAAAAGGTAAAAATATGTTTAAACTTATGGCAGACTAACAGTGTTGCACTCACTTGTAACTGTTGTTCATAGAGGTGCCTTCTGTGCAGGCACACAATGGGACTGTGCTTGCGCAGGCCAGCCACCAGAGGCTCTCTTACAAGTACTCTGGTATTTCTTTAATACTCCAAGGGGAGCCCCTCTCCTGCAGAGCTCATTAGAGGCCATCTTCCCACCTAATGGTCATGTACTCTGCAGGGAGCACCCCCCCTTTCCTCAGTCCTCCTGAGCCACTGTGAATGTCATGACTGTAACTGCATCCTATGAACTCACAGCAGGGTAGGAGGGAGGGAATGTATGCCTGCACACAAGACATTTCAGCGAACAACATTTACAGTTCAGTGCAGCACTGTTTACATTTCCAGTCTTCTGTGCAGTCCCACATGGGGAGACTACAAAGCTCCTTACCTTGGAGGCAGGGTGAGTTTCAGTTGAACAAGGAATGCAGTATGGCTCTGCCAACCACTGAATCTCTTCTCAAATTCATGTCCACAAATAGTGCTTAATGAAGGTGTCTGATGATGACCACATCTCTGCTTGGCAGATGTCCTCCAAGAGAGTGCCTCTCTGGAATACTGCTGCTGCTGCCCACCTGTATAGAATGTGCCTGAATCTCCAGAGGAGGTAGACTGGCCTGCTCATACCCCAATCGAATAGCCAAGGCTATCCATCCAGAAATGAACATAAGAGAAGCCAATGTTGAATCAGGCCAATGGCCCATCTAGTCCAATACTCTGTCACACAGTGGCCAAAAATACCAGGTGCCATCAGGAGGTCCAGCAGTGGGGCCAGGACAGTAGAAGCCCTCCCACTGCTGCCCCCCCAGCACAAATGGTCTGTGCTGATGCTGGCCTCCCCCTTGAGCTAGGACAATAGTACAATTCTCTGCATGAACTTTCTGTCTCCTGGCCCAATTAGAAAAACAGGCCCATTTCCTCATATAAGACCACCTAGTAGTAGGTCTATGGGCATTAAAAAGGACATTAGCTCACCTGGTCAGAGAACCCAAACTGGGATCGTTTAGCAGCCAAGCTGTCAACTTGATCATAGAATCACAGAGTTGGAAGGGACCATACAGGCCATCTAGTCCAACCGTCTGCTCAATGCAGGAGAGCATCCCTGCACACCTTGTGGTGGACCATAGGACTCCTGCAAAGTAGATATGCCATTAAGGGAAGGTGTATGTATGTAACTTAGGAGAACCTTTAAACCAGATTTGTTCAGGCCGAAAGGGAGTGATCAAGATACACCACCTGTGCTCCTCTTGGATTTTGGTCAACACCTTGTAGATAAGTGGGAATGGGCCTCACCCAAGCAGAAAAGGCAGAGAATATGTTCATCTGAACAGGTCATTTTTTTACCGCACTGGGTACATTTTTTAAACAAAGCCATCTATGACATTTCCCAAAGAGGGAAAAGACCCCAGGAAGCAAAGAAAACTTCGAGAAAACTCATGGCAACCAGAGCTGAAGAGAACACATCCTCACAACCTCGGCAGCAAAGAAAGGACTAAGGAAAGGGGGCCCCTGCTGCCTGCAGAGCACATGACCGTTAGGTGGGAAGATGGCCTCTAATGAGCTCTGCAGGGGAGTGGCTTCCCTTAGAGTGTTAAAGAAATACCTGAGTAGCTGTAAGAGAGCCTCCAGTGGCTGGCCTGCGCAAGCACAGACCCAATGTGGGACTGCACAGAATACTGAAGATGAAATTCAGCTTACTCCTTTTTTTAAAAAAAAAATGCAGATCGCTTAAGCAGTAAGGACTATTCATGAAATGTAACAGATTGCTTTAAGGAGCTTGGAGCTGGGTGGGGGGTGCTTCACTAATGAAGCAAATAATGCGTTACTAAAAGAAGACTCCTTTACATAAGCCATATGTATTACAAATCAATGTACACTGTAACATTTTAAAATGTTAAATTTCTGTTTAGGAACTAACTCAAAACAACTGAAAATACCAAGAGTCCTTATGTAGCACACCAAAGATCCACCTATATAATTCAGCATCCTGTTTCCAACAGCAGCCCACTGATTTCCAAGGACTTAGGTTGCAACAACTCTGCATACAGCTGCATCGTTAGTTCTTCTGTCACCTTCTCCATAAGAAAGGAGTTCAGGTGCAGGTAACTGCTCAAATTAAGTACAGTCTGTTACAGTAGGAAGGGGGAAATGGTGTCTTTCCTTCCTAGGAAACTCCCTTAGACCAAGGGTTCCCTGGAAAGCACCCTGGTAACCAACTACCACTACTCACGACCTCGTGATCATCTAGACTAAGTCACAAAAAAGGTAGTCTTCCAGCGCAGTGCTAGAGTACCTGTGTAGTCTAGCATGTGAGGAAGAGATTAGGAGAAATATTCCAGAGAAATAAATTGTACTAAGTGAAGCCGAAAATATGCCTATATAAAACAAGATTTATTGTAAAAGACAGAGGGGAATAAAGAAAGGTGGTTGGATCCCAAAGTGGGTGGGAAAAGGGGAAAAAAACACAATACTGGGAAAGGCATACAACAGTGTTCTTAAGCGCATGTGCAGAATTCCTTGCAGTAACAAGAGACTGAAGGGATTGTTAAGTCCTATCCCAGCTCCTGTGGACTCAGTTTCCACTGTAGACTGAAAATGGAAGACAGGTGAAAATCCCAAAGGTTCAGATATTTACAGTAAATGGAATTGGGCCAGCTCCCTTTCTAAGAATGATATACTGATCTCTCGATCCATGCAAATTCCCATCTCTGATCTCAGAGGCTACTGTTACCAACCAGAGCCATATAAAATATAGTCCCACCTCCATCAAATTCTGATGGAGGCTCTAAACTTCCATGAAGAATAGATGGTTTGGTCCAAATTGGGTTATTCTTTGTCCAAAACGGATTAAATCTGCCAGGATGGTCCAATGTGGAATGGAAGTGAATGGCTCATTCTAACATAACACTCTAGGTACCCAAGTTCCCAGGCCCTCTTGAGCCTTGGTACATTTTAGGATTTATGTCACACAATCCTTTGCCAGTCAAGACAGACTTAAAACATGCATTTTATAAAGTACTGCGACTGATGCATGGAGGAGTGATTTCAGCTCATACTTTATTAGTTACATGGAGAACATGAGATACTTGCAGGACCCAAAGGTCCACTTATATTCCCGTTCCAACCACACCCAACACACACACCCATTCCCGTGATAGGTTTATTTACATTGCTACTGTCCCTCATTGGTTCCCTTTAGGATCCGAACTGGCCGATTGACGAGTTCTAGGATCCTCTGCTTCTATTGTTGTGGATGCGAACCTCGGCTTGTCTGCATGGCCATGTGTGAGCCCAACCACGTGTGCAGTCCCTCTTGATACACAACACATTTAAATATTCTTCACCTCATCCTGCTTCAGTTATTCTTTTACATCTTTGTGACTTAAGTGCAATGGCATCACTTGCTGCTTTCCTGCTTCTTATAATAGCTAAAAAATTATGTTATAATTTGTCTTTATACTCTTAAGCAATATGCTTTTGAAATTACTTTTTCACCTTACTGTTAATGTACACTTGTTAAGTAAGAGTTTGTGCTCCATTTTATGTTCCTTAATTAGAAAACATGCTTTTAAAGGAAACCTTCTGCCTTTCCTAGCTTTCTTAATTTGTGGTCCACGGTCTGTCTTAGCTCCTATTACACTGGTTTTGAATTTTCAAATGGCCTGAATAAATTTCATCCTTTAGACTCTCCTTTTCAGTTTCTTTTTAACTAAATCCTCATGTACTAGAAGTTTCTTCTTTCAAAATTCAATATAGCCATATTTACTTATTAAAACAAATTATACCTCTGAAGCTCTAGACAGGTCTCAGGGCAGCTTCCAGTATACAATTAAAACACTATAAAAGCCAGATACAAATACCCCATATAACAAAGCCAGCCATGTAAGCCATGATAAAAAGAACAGCCTAAATCTCAAATACAATATCTAAAGGATAAAACCAGCAATTATGAAAATGGTATTTTAAAAAACCTAAATGCACTGGCTAAAATAATGACTGAATTAATTAAAAGTCTGCATAAAAAGAAATGTTTTACTGTGATAATTGCTGCCAAATGTTTAACTCTTATATTACTAAGGATTTAATCCAAGGTCTGCTAAGGGAAGGAGGGCTATTTTTGGGCAGGAACGCACAGGAATGGAGTTCCAGCTGGCTTCCAAGTTGGCCACACCCAGCAGGAACTCATTAGCATAATAGGCCACACCCAACTGCAGAAACTCATTCGGATTGGCTACATTAGGGGTGTGTTGCCCAACATGCAAAGGAGTTCCTGCTACAAAAAAAGCCCTGGGTTTTGACAACAAACAAGGTAAACAGAATAAGAAGCAAAAGGTGAGTGTGGCTGGAAAATCACACTTCTGGCAACATGGGGCGTGGCAAATATGCTAATGAGCTGTGCTGTCAGGGTGTGGCCTAATATGCTAATGAGTCTCTGCTGTTGGGTATGACCTATTATGCTAATGAGTTCCTGCTGGGCTTTTTCTACAAAAAAAGCCCTGACTGTTAGCACCTATGATATTGCAAAAGGACAGTGTGTACAGTCATGGAACACAAATTTAAGTTGCAATGTGGGATTTGTATGTCTAATCACACACACACTCAGCCTAACTGACCTCACAGCTTTGATGTAAGGATAAATTGTAGAAGGAGAGAATGTTGTAAGCCATTTTGGGGTCTCATTGGGAAGAAAAGTGTGGGGGGGGAGGAACGTAGACAAAGCCATGGAGTCTCATGGAGATAAGATGGTGTTGTTGGGACGAAGGATTTTGATGTTTTAGATCCTAGGAATATTTGAGGACGTGATGCTCTGTAGACAGTGATTTTTTTTTTTAAAGTGCCAGTACTCATGTGTAAGGTTGTGCTGATTCCCATCAATTCCCTCCTCAGGACAATGGGAGAGCCTCGCTAAAAGATGCTGGTACTCAATACCTGTCAGTGCCGTCATTTAAAAAGTCCTGACCAGAGAAAAGAGTTGGGCTCCTCTCACACCACAGACTTAACACCAAAAAGGTCTTTTAAAGCAACTTTAGGGGAAAGTAAGCAGGAGCTAAGCATTGGGTTCAAGATTACTTACTCACAGAAGGGTGGTGCAAATTTTATCATAATGATAATACAGACAGCAACGACCACTCTTTAAAGAAAACAACAAGTGGAAAGTGCCTGAACTGGACATATTCACAGATGCCATAAGTCTGCAAGCCAAGAAGGAGGAATTAGTGTGCTTGGTGTTAATATTAAAAACTGTTTCACCTTCATATGTGTAGTATCTATATATATAGCACCTTACAAATGTTTTATGATTTTAATCTGTTTTTAGCTCTTAATGAAAGCCACTCTGAACCTGCCTTGACAGGGAGGGTGGGATATAAATCTATTTAGACACAACAAAACAGCAAGTAGAAAACTAACCTTTTCAGGGAAAGGGTTTATTTCTGACACATTCACATGGACCTGAAACTTTTAATGGGGCAGAGTATCAAACCTGGGATTTCTCCACCAGCAACCTGAATTGTTACAGCCTGTGATGTACATATCTGTGTCTGCCTTTACGTGAGCCCTCACAAAATAGTTTCCCTCCTCTAGGCTACTTAGTTCTAGTTCTATGTGTATAGGCCGTAGTTCCAGGTGAGTGTGAAGCAATAAAGAAGCATATTGTTGAAGCAGCAACTCTCCTGTTTGCTATCTAGATAGGTAAGTTTAATCCTACCTGCCAGACTCCAGAGAATACTACATGGTGTCAGAAGTTCGAGTTTGCAAAAGAGCTATCTAGGTGGGAATCCTGCTGTCACGGCTCAGGTGGGGTGTCACCTGATGCTACCATCACTCTGGTTCCAGGCTCCTCTGAGAAGGCCCATAGCACCCTCCCAGGCCTTTAGACCTCCCTTTTAGCTGAAATGAGCGTGAGGACTAGGCAGAGTGAACAATGAAAATAGTTTATTTTATAGGAGGTCAAACAAACAAGGTGCAGAATAATAACAGTAAGTGGGTGAAAAGAAAGAAATCAAATGCCCTAACACATCTAAATATATACTGTCCCTAGTCCGCTATCTCAAGTGGTCTTACACTACTCACCCTTCCCTCAGGATGAGGGTTTCTTCCCCACAGCAGCCTCCTTTCTGGCCCTGTTCCCTGGGAAGAAGAACAGCTTCACCTCTTATACTAGTTCTTTTATTCCCCAGCCCTCTTCTTCCCTATTGGCCAAAATTGGAGCCAAAACTTCCCAAGGCCTTCTGGGGTTTGTAGGCCCAGCCTCCCCTACTGCTAGCCAGGCTCCCTGGGCCTACTAGGCCTCCGGTGGCACAGCCTAGATCTTGACACTTGCATTGAACAGAATGAATAGAATGAACAGTTTAACCCATCCACTCCCTGCTAAGTTTCACTGGGAATTTAGGAGAAAACTGGAGAAAATGGGAACACAAATTAAAACTGTATCTACAAGTTACAAAAGCTGAGGATGAGTAAGAAGGTTATAAAATTGCTGTAATGTTGCACTGCATAGGACACAAGGTACTGGAACCATTTAACAATCTGCCTAATATTTATGCAGACCCTGCAAACAAGACACTAGCAGAAGCCCTAACTGCATTGATAATCTATTGTGAGCCCAGAAAAAAAATAAAAATACTGTTTTTGAATGGTTTAAATGCTGATTAGACAGCAGGCATGGACTCCTTTGCTATAATGCTAAGGGAGAATTCTCAGCATTGTGAAATTGGGTCCTCCACAGACTTGATGTTAAGGGACCAGATTGTCTTCAGCATTTCAGATAGCAAGGTCAAGAGAACAGCTCGTGGAAAATCCAAATTTAACTCAAGAAATTAATATTAGCAGAGTAAAGGCCCTTACCAGGGCTCAAGCATCTGTAATGACTGCAGAACCCAGAATTCTAGCAGCTCAGCACAGGAAAGAACACCCCAGATATCCCTCAAAGAAAACAATAGATCCAAAGCACCTGCTAGAGCACTGATGTATCAGCCAAACATGAATGAAGAGATAGAGCACTGGGTTGGCAATGGCCAGCTATGCCAAGGACTCCAGCCAGTCAATCACAGAAAACCAATGATTCTGCATGAGATTCTGGACCTGCCTTGGCTGAAGGTAGTCACTGACATATTTGAGCTACAAGGACACAACTACATGCTAGCTGTAGACTACTTTTCCAAGTTCCCAGAAGTTCTTCACCTGGCTTACAAGACAGCCATGACTGTAGTCCCTGAGCTTACGTGGAGGGCGGGATATAAATCCAAATAAATAAATAAATAGTAGCAAAGCTGAAGGCACCATTTGCACACGATGGAGTAACCAAAAGAAATCATCTGTGGCCATTTGCCATCTGCCTGTCAGGTAATGAAGGAATTTGCCACAAAGTAGGATATTGCCTTGACACTTAACAGTCAGGATACCCCCAGTCAAGTAGGCAGGCAGAGCCCACTGTTCGAACCATCAAGTAGATGATCCAGAAAGCACTACAAGTTGGTAGAATACAGACCCACATCTTGCACTGCTTCATCTGAGGATACTCCTATAACTGGGTTGGATGTTGCTCCACCACAGTTGTTAATGGGAAGGCTGTCGAAGAGCACCTTGCCAGCCACAACCACTGTCCTGAGGCCCAGAGTACCAATAGAGGTTCATTCCAGATTGACACGAGCAGCAAAAATGTCAGAAGGCCCAGTATGACAGACTGGCAGTACCTTTGCCTTCTTTTTCAAGGGCAATGATACAAACAGCCACAGGGCTGATGCCAGTATCGGTAACTGAAAAAGGAAGTGAGCCACATTTGGACATGGTAACAACTCCTCAAGGTCACGGCTACCAAAGGAACAGAATGCACCTTCAAAGAGACTGTTCTTCCCTTGACAGGCACCCAGTCATAGAGACTGAGGAGACAGGAGGTGAAGAGCCCCTTGCTCAGGCACTACTCCCATCAGAAAGGGGACCTGAACAGGAGATGGATCCTCTGCTGGCAGTGGGAGAAACAACTGATATAGGCCTCGGTCATACAGGCCAGAAAACGCGGTGGGGAGGCGTGGCTTTTCTTCCCGGAGCAAAATAAAGCATGGTAGCCCGATCACATGGTCCGCTGAGTTGCCACGCTCCAACTCTTAGAGCCGATCAAATCGTGATGCTGCAGCGTGGCGAAAAAGCGGTGCAACACGATCACACAAGCCATGTTGTTGTAATGTACACATGTGCCTTGGGGGGGCAGGCTGCTGTTGGTGTCTTGTGTGTGTGCATGCGCCATTTGGTGTTGGTGCGCATCCTATGGAAACTTACAACATCCGGTTTGCTCCGGGACATGGGCGGGCGTCAGATGCCGTGGGATACTGGCACTCCCGTGATCAGATGCCAGCCTTTGCCCTGGGTTTTCCAGAAACTAGTGCTCCTTTCCTGGTAGTTTTTTATTCCGCATCTTCGGAAGGAAGCTGCGTGTTGGCCACGGGAGTGCTACGCCTCCCAGATGTGCCTGTGTGATTCTGCCTGGAAACCCCGCAGGGCTACCGTGTCTTTGGCGGGGCAAATGCTCCATGTGACCGGGACCATAATTAGACAAACATGGAATGGGTGTGAGGTAAAGTTGCCTGCAAAATTCAGTGACTATGTTATGGAATAGTGGTGAAGACTAATCCCCAACAGTGACTCAAGTACTCGTGACCTCTGACTTCCAGTTCTGAAGTGGTTGGTATATTGACAATATTGGCCTGAATGAGGATGTGATGTACATGTGTGTGCATACCTTTTAAAGTGAGCCCTCACAAACTAGTTTCTCTTTCCCCCCATCTAGGCCTGTGTGGGAAGGGCCTCGCTTAGTTCTAGTTTGCTGCATATAGGTTGTTGTTCTAAGTGGTGTGAAGCAATAAAGAACCAGACCCCAGAGAATACTACTGAGTCCACAGCCTTTTTAGATTTGATTATGCTTAATGTCTAGTAGTGACATGCAGAGGTATTCTGCGTTTTTAATGTCATGCTCATACTGTTTGTTTAGAAGAATAAACGAATTCCTTCGCCAGTTAACTTAATTATTCATCGTGATTTCAGATTGGTTTGCAACTTTGAAAATAAACATCTTGGTTTTTCCTCAGCAAGTTGTCTAAGCACATTGCTTAGCTCCCAATGTTAGCAGTACAGAAAATGAAGGGGAGGGGGAATCTGACGCGAATCTTGGAACAAAATATCTGCTCTGGCCCTGAAGGATAGAATATATGCCTACAGATTTTGCATTCTTTGGCATGATTCAGTTCTCAACAAATGCTTCAGCTTTACATTGACATTTATCATTCAGCAGCAAAGCAACAATATATAATTCTTCTAGAATCAATCTTCAAAGCTTTTTGAAGAAAACTCTTGCTTGAAGGCAACTGGCAGTTTGACAAAAGGCTTCACAGGTCAACTGACCATATTGCTTGGATAAACCAATGCCACAAAATGAAGTATGGAAGAAGCTGAATGAAATTCCAAAATGCTGCACTTTACGAAGGAGAATATGGAAGATTTCATTTGGTTGTGAAGAAGTCCAGTAAGATCCAAAAGAAGCGCCTACCTGGTCACCCAGCCAGTGAAGCAGAGAGGGTTTTCAGTCATAAATCGAAGCTCATCCATAAATTGGTTTTAGATCACTCCACAGATGCTGGCAATAAATGAGAAGCAAAATAGCAATGTAATTAAATATACCCTCTTTGGATCCCATAAGAACATCGAGAAATTGAGATGACAGACCCAAGGGTCATCTAGTCCAGCATCCTGTTTCCCACAGTGGTTAAACAAATGCCCTGTGAGGCCTACAAGTTGGCCATGGAGAATTAACTCTTCTCTGGTTGCATCCCCTAGCAAGTTATATTCTGAAGTACATTGCTTCTTTCCATTTAGCCATGGTGGCTAATAGCCATTGAAGGAGTTATCTTCCATGACTTGTCTTTTTCTAACCTTAGTGGCTATTGCTACATTTTATGGGAGTGCGTTCTATAAGTGAGGTGTTGCGTGAAATAGTGCTTTTGTTTGTCTGACTAGAATCTACTTCATCATGTATCCCTAAGTTCTGTATTATGAGACAGGGTGGCAGAGGTATCTTTTTCTAATTTCTTCACATCATGTGAATTTTACAGACCTCTATTATGGCCCCCACTGGTGGGTTTTTCCCCCCAAAACTGAAAAGCCCCAAACTCTTCAGCCAACCATCAAAGATTTTGTCTCATATAAAGAAAAAAGCTCATTCACAAGATTGTTTTTCGCTTTCAAAATATCATCTTGAGGAATGCCTACATTTAAAATAGAAATACTTATTAACAAACTGTTAACCAGTAAGTGATACACTCAATGAAAACAATAGAGAAAAATGATTGATGGCAAATTGATATTCAATTGATTGAGCACTCCATAGTCATATGATTTAAGGCTTACATTCCTAGCAAGGGTTCTTATTTTCTTCTACCCTATAGCAGTCTAAAACAATTATGTATTTCACCACGAAATCTGACCATTCTGTTAGATATCATGAACCCAAGGAAATTAGATAGTGAATAAATTTCCTCCACTTTAAGAGAAAAATGGGGTATGTATTAACATTCAACATGTTCTTCCTAGTCACATAACAAATTTGGATAGGAAGATAATCATTTTACAAGGTGTAAACTTATCCAGTTTCTTACACAAGCCAATTCATTAAAATTTCCCACATTTGCTTAACATCTTTATGAAAAGCTAAGAAAAATGAATCTCTGCTCAAACTCATTTACTTCACTCCTAAGTGGTTAATTAGATCATGAGCTCCCTGATTTTTGTCGACTGAAATGGGGGGGGATACCCTTGGCAACATATTAAATCATGTGGATCTAGTTGGGCTGTGCTTATTCATTTCTTTTTACTCCATTAGAGAGCAAATTAGATTTGATTCACTTGCTCTGATTGGCTTAATTGCACCAGTTACAGCTAAAGTACAAAATAAAATTGTAATAAATTGAGCAGATGTTTAACCTACTCTACCAAGCTCTTTAATAGTCAGTTCCAATTGCAATTTACATTCGGCAATTTAACAAGACCCCAAGGAAGCATATTTGATTTTGGAGCAAGCTGTTTATTTCATCACATTAACAAAATAGAAGTATTGGGTCAGATTATGGAGCAGATATTTAATTTTAATAAACTTTGGTCTACTGCTTTGCTATTCTAGACTAAGGGGTGTCTTTGCCTGTGGCCAGATCTCATTGTGACTATCAAAAGAATGCCAGTCTGACAGGTAAACATGGAATGGCAATATCACTTTCAGTGATGTTAATATACAAAAGAAGCAGTAATTCTAATCACAAAAAGGGAGTCTATTTAAATGAGAAATAGATGCAGATCTGAAGGGATTCACCTCCCTTTTCAATCACGCTCTTAAAATAGATGTAAGAGAGCAGTCTCACTGCAAAGAGCCTCTTCTTGGGCCATTTGGAATTCTTTTGTGTTTCCCCCTTTTTTTAAAGTGTGTTACAGCATATAATTTTAAAGTGCCTTTTTGAGAAGTATAGCGGTGGAGTGTAGCTAGAAAAGATTCTTAAGTGTAAGGATGTGTCACTGGTGACCAAGATCAAGATAATTCAGATCCATAATATTGCCCATTACTATGAATAGGTGTAAAAGTTGGACAATGAAGGAAGCTGACAGGAAGAAAGTTGATTCATTTGAAATGTGGTGTTGGAGCAGAGTTTTATAGATACCGTGGACCTCCAAAAAGACACATAAGTGGGTTCTAGATCAGATCAAGCCTGAACTCTCCCTAGAAGCTAAAATGGCCAAACTGAGGCTTTCATATGTTGGTCACATTGTGAGAAGACAAGAGTCACTGGAAAAGACAATCATGCTAGGAAAAGCTGATGGCAGCAGGAAAAGAGGAAGACCCAACATGAGATGGATGGGCTCCGTAAAGGAAGCCACACGGCCCTCAGTTTGTGAGACCCGAACAAGGCTGTTAATGATAGAACATTTTAGAAGTCATTAATTCATAGGGTTGCCATAGGTTGAAAGCAGCTTCACGGCGCTTAAAACACATACACAAAATGGCACATCATCCCCATGTAGGGTTGGAAAATACCTGGAGACTTTGGGGATAGATCGGGGAGAGGGTGGGGTTTGGGGAGAGGAGGGACCTCATCATGGTACAATGCCATAGAGCCCACCCTTCAAAGCAGCCATTTCCTCCAGGGGAGCTGATCTCTGTCAGCTGGAGATCAGTTGTAAAAGCAGGAGATCTTCAGGCCCCACTGGAATCTGGCTACCCTATCCCCATGGCAAAATCAGAGATGCAATATTATCTAGTTTGGCCCTGGGAATTAGCAAATTCCACATGTGCTGATGCAAGCAAAAGTTCCCAGGGAGCAATGCTTGGGAGTGGTGGTGGGTAGAAGAGATTCTTGCAACCATTTCAAGTCACGAGGAAGAAACAAATGCAGAAGCTTGGTGCTCTCCGCCATGAGAAACACTGGTGGACTTTAATGAAACTGAGTCTTTTCAGTTTGGGTGATCAGCTCCCAATGGCAATTTTTACTTTTTAGTGTGAATATATGGCATACAAAATACAGAAACACAAACAGAGGTGGGGAAAAGAAACACCATTTTAAACATAATGTACATTTGTCAAATTTAGAGCCTATCCATGGATAGGTGGGGGAGTAGGCAGAAATCCTCTCAAAACATGAATCACTTGCTCTAAGAACTTTGTGGAGCTCTACTCTTTTCCTGAAACAAAGAATTTTTCTGGACAATGGCAGCTTAAAACATCTGCCTTCCAGCTGCACCAAAGACCTTCATTCAAGGCCAGTTAGCAGTGGTATTTACCTTTTTGCATGTTATCATGTTGTGCTGGGCAAAGATACTAGGCTTTATGTCCCCTAAACTCAAGCAAGCCCTTTCCTCCTCGCAACTGGGTGTGTGGACAAAAGTTGTGGCTGCCTTCCCCTCTCTGCTATTTTGTTTTCCCTGTAGTGACACTCAGAATTGCTATTGGCTCTATTTACAAAAAAGATTGTAAAGAGGTTGGTTTTAGAGCTAAGAACGATGAGTTTGAAGCTATCTGGTTGAAAAAAGGGCGAAAAATGATATCTAAGTTGTATAAAACCTTGTTGACTGTATATACTTTGGATGAAACTGTTAAAGAGCAGATGATAAAATGGGCCATAAATATGAATAAGGAATTTTCTATGGATTCATGGGAATTTCTGTGGAAAAAAGCTTTTAAAATGTCAACCTGTGTTAATATAAAAGAAAATTGTTATAAGATGATGTACAGGTGGTAGCAAGGTCATGCTCAAAATCCTACAAGCTAGGCTCCAACAGTATGTGGATAGAGAACTGCCAGAAGTACAAGCTGGGTTTCGAAGAGGTAGAGGAACTAGAGATCAAATTGCGAACATTCGCTGGATTATGGAGAAAGCAAGAGAGTACCAGAAAAACATCTACTTCTGCTTCATTGACTATGCTAAAGCCTTTGATTGTGTGGATCACAATAAATTATGGCAGGTTCTTAAAGAGATGGGAGTACCAGACCACCTCATATGTCTCCTGAGAAACCTGTATAAGGGTCAAGAAGCAACAGTTAGAACCGGATATGGAACAACTGATTGGTTTAGCATAGGAAAAGAGTACGACAAGGATGTATATTTATTTGTCACCTTGCTTATTTAATTTATATGCAGAGTACATCATGCGAAATGCTGGCCTGGATGAATCACAAGCTGGAGTTAAGATTGCTGGGGAAAAGATCAATAACCTCAGATATGCAGACGATACCACTCTGATGGCAGAAAGTGAAGAGGACCTAAAGAGCCTCTTGCTCAGAGTGGAAGAGGAGAGCGCAAAAGTGGGCTTGAAGCTCAACATCAAAAAAACTAAGATCATGGCATCTGGCCCCATCACTCCTTGGCAAATAGAAGGGGAAGTCGTAGAAGTAGTGACAGACTTCACGTTCCTAGGATCCCAGATCACTGCAGATGGTGACTGTAGCCATGAAATTAAAAGACGCCTGCTCCTTGGGAGGAAAGCGATGGCAAACGTAAACAGCATGATAAAAAGCAGAGACATCACCTTGCCAACAAAAGTCCGCATGGTCAAAGCAATGGTATTCCCCGTAGTAATGTATGGCTGCGAGAGTTGGACTATAAGGAAGGCCGAGCGCCGAAGAATAGATTCTTTTGAACTATGGTGCTGGAGAAGACTCTTGAGAGTCCCTTGGACTGCAAGGAGATCAAATCAGTCCAATCCTAAAAGAAATCAACCCTGACTGTTCCCTGGAAGGCCAGATCCTGAAGCTGAAGCTCAAATACTTTGGCCACCAAATGAGAAGGGAGCATTCACTGGAGAAGACCCTGATGCTGGGAAAGATCGAAGGTCAAAGAAGAAGGGGACGGCAAAGGATGAGATGGTTAGACAGTGTCATCGATGCAACGAACATGAAATTGAGCAGACTTCAGCGGACAGCGGAAGACAGGAGGGCCTGGCGTGATCTGGTCCATGGGGTCGCGAAGAGTCGGACTCGACTGTGCGACTGAACAACAACAACACAGGTGGTATATGACTCCAAAAAAGATTGCTAATATTAGTATGGATAAGAACTTGAGTAACAAGTGTTGGAAATGTAAAAAAATAGAGGGTTCTTTTTATCATATGTGGTGGTCATGTGATAAAGTAAAAGTATACTGGTCAAATGTACATTGTGAGATGCAGAAGATATTTAAAATTCCTATCAGGAAAAGTCCGGAGCTTCTTCTCTTAGGTTTGACAATGGAAAAAATTCCACAAGAAAAAAGGACATTACTATGGTACATGATCACATCGGCGAGAATGGCTTTTGCGCAACAGTGGAAAGCGGAGAAGGTGCCAGATATATAAGACTGGTTAAGGAAACTGCTGTTTTTAGCTGAAATGGACAAAATGACGAAGAAACTAAATGGACAAATGGCAGAACAATACTCAAAAGACTGGGAAGGCCTGAAACTGTATATGGAAACTGAATATAGAATGAAAGGGAAAATGTACAATCTTGACTCGTATTGAAACTGAATGAGAAATGAAATGAATACTTGATTGTACTGTGCCTTTATTGGAAACTATGTTTGAAAGAGTCAGGCTTTTAAGTATTAGAATTGTGTTACCTGGTTTGTCGATTGTTACAAGTTTAAACTTGATTACCTTTTAACTTTTTTTTTCTGTTATTAGCAGTGTTGGAAGCCTATTGGGGGGGTGGGGGGATGGGATGTAATCTGTAAATTGTATTGGTAACGATGTTCAATGATGTTGAATATACTCCAATAAAATTTTGTTTCAAAAAAAAAAAAAGAATTGCTATTGGCTCTGCTATGAAAATTACACAGCACGCCTGCATAAGAAATTTGGCCCTGCCACCCCATAGTCTGTTTCGCTCAAGGTCAGACTCCTTTTGGGAGGCCCTGGGCAAGCTGTTGTGTGATAGTTTTCCAGCAGCACTAAGGATACCAATATCACCATTTTCTCTTTCTTAGGGCTGCTGTGAACCCCAGGGGGCCCTCAAATGATGACACCCCCCCCAAAAAAAAAGTGGGGAGAGATTAGGGTTGCACTTAACCAGCATGGTATAGTGCCTGGACTAGGATCTAGGAGACCCAGGGTGAAATGTCCATGCTGCCATGGAAGCTTACTGGGTGATCCTGGGCCAGTTACATATTCGCAGAGTGGTGGTGAGGATAAAATGTAGGTCAAGAGAACGATGCAAGCGGCTTTGAGTCTCCAGTGGAGGGAAAGGTAGGGAATAAATGAAGTAAAATAAATAAATGCACATACTTGGAGCAAGTTGGTTGCATATTTGCTGGAGAAAATCCACCAGTGGGTGGCCCAGTGCCAGTGGAAGTCTCACTGAAATCCAGCGTACTTCTCCATCTCCTCTTACTTTTCACTGCTGTTGCCACTGACTCTCCCCCACACACACTGCGGCTGTTCTTCATCCTTTTCAACGTCTCTTCTGCTCCTCTCACCACTTTCTCAGTAGCTGCTGCTGCTGTGCTTTCTGGGCAATGCTGCCCACTCTCCTTCACTGCCATCCCTTCTTCTCCTCACTGCCTCTTCTCCTTCTAGCAGCAGTTGAACTTGCTTCTCCTCCAGTTTAGAGACAAATCTGCTTGCACATTATCTATCTAGGATGGGAGGGAACCTATTCTGCAACCAAAACATTAGGAATAGGGTTGCCAACCAAATGCTGGCAACCCGAGGCAGCATCTTGCAGGCAAGGGAATGACATTGCACCGTCACTTTTGGTTTGTACTCAGAAGTGACATCACAGTGCTGTAGGAATTGGACCCAGCCTTCCCATCGGGAGCTCTTTGCCCCAGCAGGGGCAGAGAGCGATGTCACAGTTTCAGCCACAGAGATAGGCAAATTCCTAAAGTGCCCTGACATAACTTCCAGGTACAAGCAGGCTCTGATGTCACTCTCCACTCCTGCTTTTTGCTCCTGCTGGAGCAAAGAGCACTGGTGGGGCTTGGGGGCCAGGGTGAGGGAGCTTGGCCAACACCCCCGGCAACTGGCAAGCCTAATTAGGAAGGCTTCCACTTGCCACTACTGCCACTGGGGAAGGAGAAGAATGGGATTCAGACCTAAGCCAAGCGATGTGTTAGGCCCTACTGGAGGGAAAGGGTGGCCCAATGCAAGATTCTTGGCCTGGGCCCACAAAAACTTGGTACCTGCCCTGGTCTCTTGCAACCTCTGGGAGTTTTGCCAGCATGAGCAAAGAGGATCATCTGGCACCAAGCGTTCACTTTCTAGTTTAAAATGCTAAACTTTAATTTTCAGCTTCAGTTGCTGACCCATACAGTGTCATTTTAAAAAGTACACAATACTTCATTAAAGGAAGACCCATTGCACAGGGGAAGCAAAACGGAAAGCTGTGATCCGAGATGACAGTTGGTTTACTCTTACCATTTGATCACAACATTTCTGTGCCATCTGCAGGAAGCCACACAGGCAAATGTGTCATCACATCTAATAATGAAAAGAAGAAACAGACAGAACGTGCTGTAAAAACAGACTGCTTTAATTACCCCTTACACTCTGCAGTCTTTCAGAACTCCCAAGCAAAGTACTGTGCGGTGAAACTGATAATTCAAATGAGGATCGCTGGGACTACCGGAAATTAAAAAGAAAAAGGACACCCATATTGACCTTGGGAATTAACCTTACCCTGCATGATTTTCAAAAGTTAGAATTAACGCCTGACATTTTAGAAACAGAATGAAAGGGCAATCTAAGGCAAAACAGCATCTAATGATTTGTCATTTCAAATTAGGAAAAGGGCTATTTGAGAATGGAGTGTGTGTGTGTGGGGGGGGTGACCTACAATGAGGGAAATAGCCTGGGCCAAGGAACCTGGGCACCAGAGAGCATACCCCACCCCTCTTTCACAAGCTTCCTCAGAAGTCCCTTCATTGGTCCTTTTTGTCACTACAAAAACAAGGCTACCTTGATGGTCCTAAGAATGTGGCCTGCAAGACTGAAGCATGCCCCCCCACTTTCCCAGGGAGAGAGAAGTTCCAGGAACAGCCCATACCAGTCTGGTTTCTTTTGTCTGAGAGTACACTGAGAAAGATTAAGGTAATTTTGAAACATCTGCTTTATTATTTTTAAAATGGAGAAGCATGGTCTTTTGTGGCCAAGGCAAAAGGCCCAGTGCCAGTAAGGCACAGAAGGGTCCCTGGTGTCTGGGTTTGGTGGACAGTCTCAACAATAGTCCAGTCCCCAGGCAAGAGGCCATGGCAGGAATCAATGCAGGGTGAATTCCAAGAGGCATGGTAAGGTCCAGTTCAGAGGTCAAAGCACAGAGTCAGAATATAAGGTGAGCCCAAGAAGTTTAGTCAAGTCCAGAACAAAAGTCGTAGTGCAGGGCACCAGGATATAGAGCAAGTCCAAGAGGTGTAGTTGATCTGGAATGAACATTGAAGCACAACAAGTCAGGAAGCAAAGCTGATCCAGGAGATGTGGGAGTGGGGCCTGTTGTTAGCCCCGACGCCATTATGGGGCTTTGCTATGGACTGCTTGCTGTTCCCACACGATCTGTGTACTTGCTAGACTGTAAAATGGATGCCAAAGGAGAAGCCCATAGAAAAGGGAAAAAGCTGTCTTTTTACTCTGAGGGACTCCATTGCACACCTGCCGCATGTCACATACACGGATTAAGGGCCATACAGCAGACAAAGGACTTTTCCTCTGCCAGTCGTTTGCATGAAGGGATTAAGTGCCTTCCCCACCCAAGCTATACATTTGAACAATAGGTGAGCCATCAGCTACCTGGAGAAACCATCTGCCTGCCAGCCAGCTTTCTCTGTCCAGCCCCCAGGTATCCAACAGACGGTGTAGCCAATAAGATTTGAAATTGACACTGACACAGCTGGCTGGGAGGGTCAGTAGGTGTATACCGCCTGGCCTTCTACGCCCAGCACCCAAGACGCTATAAAAACGCGATCTCTGGGTTAGCTCAGGTCGCTCGCTTGCTGCCCTCCTCCTAAACCAATGCTCTCAAACCACGACCTCTGTCTGTCTGCTTTATCCTCTTAAGCCCCCATCCTGTACCCGAATCCTTGCCTCGCTTCATTCCAGTCGGCCGCTGGAATTATACATGTGCGTTGTTAGCTGGTCTAGACCACGTGTCCCTTCCTCCATCCTTCCTACCCTACCTAACCCCACTCGCTGGAAGATTTAGGAGCCGTGCCTTGGAGGTAAATATCGCCCTCTTCAAACCAATGATAACCTGCTCATGCAACTGTGCTTTGTCCATCTGTGATTCTTAGACCTTGAATGTGTGTGTGTATGATTTGCTACTGTTGAGTGAATTGTGTATTTAAGTAAACTGAAATATTATTCTGAGTCCTGTCTCTCGCCTCTTCACTGGGAAGTTTCCACGGCAGCCCATTCCTCGTAGACATAGATCAAAAGATCCCGAAAGTAATTATACCTGTGGCGAAGTGCTTCACCCCTAGAGAGCATTTCGCCCAACACTGTGATGGGTGGGATTGGGGAGGGGAGGGGAGGGACCTTGGCAGGGTATGATGCCATAGAGTTCACCCTCCAAAGCAGCCATTTCCTCCAGGGGAGCTGGTCTCAGGAGATCAGTTGTAGTTCCATGAGATCTCCAGGCCCCACCTGCAGATTGGCAACCCTAGTCCATTTCCAACTGATTATCTCCTACTGATAGAGTTGCCTGGCCACCAGTAAAGGATGGGGGGGGGTAGGGCTGCCAGAACCAGGTTGGGAAACTCCTGGAGATTTGGGGATGGAGTCTGGGAAGCACAGGGACTTCAGTTTGGTGCAATGCGAGTCCATCCTCCAAAGCAGGGGTGTCAAACATGCAACCCAGGGGCTGGATCAGGCCCCCAAAGGGCTTCTATCAGTCCTGCAGTAGAACTGGCCATCTTCTGCTTCTTCTTCCAGTTCTGCTGATGCTGCGTCATTGTAGGTTTGCAGGTTACAGATGCACACCTGAGCAGCATACTCAAGATTGGAACAGCACAGACATTTTGAGGTAAATTCAGAGCAAGAGGTGTCAGTTATCAGACACTGTTAAATAAACAAAATATTGCAAGAGTGCTAATGTTTTAAGCAAGTTTTTATTTTAAGTAAAAAAACCCACCCTTAGTGTTTGAGTCCTTTATAAAGTTTATATCTCCGCTGCCTGGCATTACATCTCATGACACACCCGTGGCCCGGCCCAACCAGGTCTCATTTACGTCAGATCTGGCCCTCATAACAAATGAGTTCGACGCCCCTGCTCCAAAGCACCCATTTTCTCCCGGGGAACTGAGCTCTGTAGTCCGGATATGAGGTTTGATTCTGGGGGATCCCCAGGTCCCACCTGGAGACTGACATCCCTACCCACTGAGGAAATATTTGTGGTGCTGTGAGAATAACACAACAAAACTAAGACACGTCTATGCTTAACTCAGAATGGTTTGTTTCCAAAACTAACTGAAAGTTTCAAAGAACATTTTTTACCATCAAGCAACAATCATTTCCCATTTACCTCTGAAACGTGCGTAACCTTTCAGCTGGGCTTCTTCGGGCCTAACACCTCCTGTGCCCTTTCCACAGAGCAGCAACTGGCTCCAACTGAAAAAGCAGAGTGTGTTTTGCTGAACCGCACTGCTATAAAACCGCGGTAAGACATGCTACTAGGAAACACACATGTTATACAGCCATTCAGGAGTGCTAACAATACTTCTGTCACAGGCCTTAATTCCTGTCAAATGTCACTTTAAACAAAACCATAGTGTTTATACCCTTTCGGAGTAAGCGGACAACAAACTCAAAACAGTAATATCAGTTCAAAGTCCTGGTTGCTTATTTTAATGTCTTATATGGCCAGGCTTTGTTGTCCCTCAGGGAACACACTCTCCCGTTCTCATCACCTAATATTATCCACCAAAGCTTTGCTCCTGCTTCCTTCTTTCCTGAAATCAGATCTGCTGGGTTGCAGAATGGAGCCACTTCAGCCTCCTCAGCGAGATCTGCCATGCCGCTTCACTGCCTACCTACCACTGTTTGGCTTAATTGATATTAATTACGAGTAAATCCATTTCAGTTACAGTAAAATGCTGTTAATTGATGGACTGGTGTAATTTTACCTATTTGCATCGTGAATACTGTTTTATTATTTGTTGTAATTATGTATATTTCCTGTAGTTTTATTGTAATTACGTCTTCAACGCTGTCTCAAACAATTTATTTATTTCGCATTAGAAACAATGTTCCCACTCTCCATCAACTGCCCAAAGGCCTTTCACTGTTCCCAGCACAGAACAAATGTGAACAGTGTGACCCCAGGGAGTCTGGAAAGCCGGTGCTCAGGCTGCTGCCACACAGCAGAATGTGAGACCGTCATCTGACTGGCCAACCAATCTTAATTGAGAGCCAGTTTGGTGTAGTGGTTAAGTGTGCGGACTCTAATCTGGGAGAACCGGGTTTGATTCCCCACTCCTCCACTTGCACCTGCTGATGTGACCTTGGGTCAGTCACAAGCTCTGGCACAGCTGTTCCTGAAAGGGCAGGTTGTGTTAGAGTTCTCTCAGCCCCACCTACCTCACAGGGTGCCTGTTGTGGGGAGGAGAAGGGGAAGGAGTTTGTAAGCTGCTCCGAGATTCCAAGTGAAGGGTGGGGTATAAATCCAATCTCTTCTCTTCTTCTTAATTTCTGCAGTTGCCAAAAACATCTTGAGCACTTCTTGCTCACCAAGAATGACTCCACAGCTCTAAGTCACAACTGAAGTAATTTATCGATACCTGAATGGCGACTCAAATTGCCTCCCCCATTCTGTCCTTCCAACAGCCACGTGAGATAGGGTAGGTTAAGAGAAAGGGACTGGGCCAAGGTCACTCTGTGACAGGGTTGCCAGTGCTGTCGGGAAATACCTGGAGATCCGAGGTGGGGAGCCTGGGGAAGGTAGGATGTGGGGAGGGGAGGGGCCTCAGCAGGGTATCATGCCATACAGTCCACCCTCCAAAGCAGCCACTTACTCCAGGGAAACTGACCTTGGTCATCTGGGGACCAATCGTAATAGTGGCCGTTCTCCAGGTGTCAACCCTACCCAGTCAGCAGCCAGAGTAGGGATCTGAACCACAGTCTGGCTCTTTAGCCACTATACCACACCAGCTCCCAAGCCCTTTGTTTCCAGTTTATTTATTTATTTATTTATTTCGATTTTTACCCCGCCCTCCCAGCAAGGCCGGCTCAGGGCGGCTCACACAACAATATGAACAGTACAGTATAAAATCCAATAAAACATAATTTTAAAACCATGTCAATACCACTTATTAAAGTGCTAGCATTGCTTCCTCGGCATCCAAGGCTTTAGTACATTATATGTCTATGCCCTGAGTATAGATAAACAACAGGACTAGCAGCAAGTTCTCGGGAACAGCTAGAAAGTGAGCCTCCAGTAAAGGAATCCAGATTGATGAATATGCAATTGGTGAGCACGCAATTCCTATGCAAAAACTATAGTTGTGTGAGTGGAGGTTTTGTGTTGTGTTGTTTGTTTGTTTTTAGTCCCTTTCCTTTCCTCAGCTCATTTGTTCTCTCCCACCAATTTGGACAAAAACATCTCTCTTGGAAATACCAGCAATCCTGTAGAGCTCAATTATGTTGATGCACAAAAGACCTACCTTGCTTGTCCTTTGTTCATTGTGCTTTAGGGCCCATTTATCATTCCAACAGATAGTTATATATAAGTGAGCGCCATTTCCTTCCCAGGCTATTAGCATTATACTTCACTGCACAGGTTGTGGATTAACAGTAGGATCAGCAGCAGGATCTTGGAGACAGCTGGAAATTGCGCCTCCAGAACAAGAACCCAGATTGATAAATATGGTGATTCTTAAGCATGAAAGCAACTCATTAAGGGCATGGCTATTTCCAAATGCAAAACAATATCTACCTGTGAGTTCAATTTTAATATGGTTAAGAGAATATATGAATGGAGACTGAGGGTAGACTGCATCCTATCCCATTTTCATATTTACAAAATCGCCGTGGACATCATAGACCCAAAGGTGTTCCCTGTGACTTTGCCAGGGGAAGATCTATATCTTCTGTATTTCCAAGATTACTTTTTTAACAGAATACATCAATGGGTATTGTGATTTAAAGGGCACACCTGCCAGGAGCAGGGGAAAACTATTTAGCTCTTTCCCCTTGAGCTATTTTCCTACTAAAATCTCCACACCCCACACCCCCAACTGCTTTTATGGAACTATGGAAATTTTTTAGTTACAGTACTTGTATTTTTCCCTGGGCAGAGATTAAAAACAGCTTGGGGAATGAGGGATTTTTGGCAGGAAAAGTTCTTCTTCCCATCACTGGTCTGCCTCCTTCAAATCAGAGCAAACTATGGGTACATTTTATTTTTTAAAAAGGCGGAAATAGTCATGGAATTATAAATGTTTTCAATAAATACATAAATAAATATGCAGTTGGTCCTGAAAGCAGCCTTTAGGCTACCTCTGACAATACTATGTGAACCCTTGTGTCTTAAATGAGACTCAATTATTGCTAAATAAAAGTCACATACAACCGGTGTTCCCTCTAAGCTACGTTAGTGTGAGCTAGCTCACAGTTTTTCAGCCTCCGGCTCACAGATTTCTGTCTCAGCTCAGGAAGGATGGCTCCAGAGAAAACTACTTTATGCAGTAGCCAAATCGCTCAGTCACAGCTTTGATGCCAGTAGCTCACAGAGTAGAATTTTTGCTCACAAGACTCCCCAGCTTAGAGGGAGCATTGCATACAACCTATTTCACATCTTCGAACATATTGGATGAGCCAGACGTGTGCCTGTGCCATAAAATCTATTCTGTCTTAAGTGATGTTAGTCACAGGTTCAAAGATGTGTAACATCAAGTTATGGTTATAGTAATCCCACCTCTAAAAGGGGCATCAGAGCGAACCATACAAATTACAAAGAAAAGGAAATTAAAACCATCATGGAGTCTGCACACTTTACCTCTGTGTAAAGGCTAAAGAGTTTGGGCCTTTTTAGTGGGGACAGTGCAAACAGAGATCAATCTCCTTGTTTTCCTCCACGTACTCATTACAAAGTCATTGAGTTTGTTAGGGAGCAAAACAAGGACTTTGTATCTCACGTGTGATGGGAGTGTTGTGCCTCCCAGACACACACCAGCTTTTTTCTGTTTGTGAACACAGCATGCAGCTAGAAGCGGCGGTAGCCTCCCTCCCTCTCCCTGTTTTTGTGTCCTCAAACCACCCCACGGAGCTGCTATTGGCTCTACTGTAAAACTCACCGTTACTTACATTAGCTATGCATCTGCTTCACAACAGAGCGTTAACATATCAGGACTCCTCAGTACAAATTTTTATGTCTTTGTTTTGCCCCACCTTTAATCCAAAGTCATCAGTTTGCAAAGCCAATTAAAATATCCTTTTAAAAGGTGCTTAGGGAGATGGGTTATCACTGGGCTATTCCTTCGGGCACAACACAGTGGGGCCTGCTACTGGTGGTGAAAAGTGTTGTCAAGTCTCAGCCAATTCATGGCAATCCCCAGAGGGGTCTTCAAGGCACCAGATGTGAAGAGATGGTTTGCCATTGTCCGCCTCAGTGTAGCAACCCTGGACTTCCTTGGTGGACTTCCATCTACATACTCAGCAGGGGGGGGCTGTTCGGGGGTAGGGCTTCCCCTGCTAGCTAGCTGGCCGGGGGTGGATTGGAGCCTCCGAAATTGAGAGAACACCTGCCCCTAATGTTTTGGAGAATGGACTCTATGGCATTGTACCAAACTGAAGTCCCTGTCCTCCCCAGGCTCTGTCCTCAAATCTCCAGGTGTTTCCTAACCTGGATCTAGCAACCCCAAACCCCCTCCCCATCCCCTGGCAATCCTACGTTCCAACTGGAGCGGAATCTGGGAATGGTGGATCTGGCTGGTGCGTTGATAAAATAACACTTCAGCCTGTGTCTGTCTTGTATATGCTGGTGAACAAATAAAATTAGTTTTAAACAATTCACCATCTTAAAATCGAATAGTGAAGTTGGCCAGTCTGTGGATATTTAAATCCGGTGACTGGAGTGGTAAAGGGGCCAGTCATATCTTTCTACAAACCTGACAAGGACCCCAGGTTTGCAGAAAAATGTGAAATCTAAAAACCCCCACTACATTAGGGAGTTTTAAAAAGCCAAAAACCTATAAACAGAGTGCCTATAGCGTCGGTGTAATGGTTAGGAGCATGGACTCTAATCAGGGAGAACTGGATTTGATACTCCTTCACATGCAGCTGCTGGTGTGACCTTGGGTCAGTCATGGTTCTCTCAGAGCTGTTCTCTCACAAGCAGTTCTGGAAAGAGCTCTCTCAGCCCCACCTACCTCACAGGGTGCGGGGAGGGGAAGGGAAAGGAGATCATAAGCCACTTTGAGGGAGGACTCATCAGGAACAGACCTGACTCGGGTTGCCAGCTCCATATTGGGAAGTTCCTGGAGATTTCAAGGTGTAGTCTGAGGAGGGCAGGGTTTGGGGAGCAGAGAGGACTCAGCCAGATATAATTCCATAGAATCCACCTTCCAAACCAGTCATTTTCTTCAGGGGGACAGATCTCTGTTTAGAGCTTATCTGTAATTCTGAGAGACCTCCTGGAGGTTGGTAGGCCTGACTTGCATGACTGGACTAGGCCTGGCTGCTTGCTACTCTTCAACAGAAGCCACCCTATGAAAGCCAGTGTGGTGTAGTGGTTAGAGCTTTCGTGTAGGGTCTGGGAGACCCAGGTTCAAATCCCCATCTTGCTATGGAAGCTCACTGGGTGATTTTGGAGCAGTCACATACTTTCACCCTAACGTACACCACTGAGTTGTTGTGCAGATAAAAAGGAGGAGGGGAGAATAATGTAAGCTGCTTTGATCCCCACAATGGAGAAAGGTGGGGTATGAATGAAGTAAATAAATAATAAATATATCTGAAGACAGGAGGTAAATGAAAGGTAGCTTGAGGAATGGCTGAGAATGGGAGAATGAGGGAAGTAAAGGGGAGATGATATGCCAGGCAAGGGGAAAGGGAAAATAGTGTGGGGAGGAGGATACAGGGGACAGATAGGGCTCCCTCTCACACACAAATCTTGAGGGGTCCCTACTATCCAAGTGGGCCCTGCCCAGTTGCTGGTACCACAGAAGTAGGCCATTAGTGTTCCTAGGTAGAGGCTGCTGGGGTGGGAGACAGCTTAAGAAAGAGGGGCAGACAAAGGTAGACTGGCACTTGGGTGAGAAGGAGATAGGGTTTGCCAACTTCAGGTTAGGGAATTCCTAGAGAAGATGATGATGATGACGATGATGACGATGATGACGACAACAACAACAATAACAACAACAATAATAATGAGGAGGAGGAGGAAGAGGAGGAGGAGATTGGATTTATACCCCGCCCTTCACTCAGAGTCTCAGAGCGGCCTACAAACTCATTTCCCTTCCCCTCCCCACAACAGACACCCTGTGAGGTAGGTGGGGCTGAGAGAGCTCTTTCCAGAACTGTCCTTGAGAGAACAGCTGTGCCAGAACTATGGCTTGCCCAAGGTCATCCAGCAGCTGCAAGTGGAGGAGTGGGGAATCAAACCCAGTTCTCCCATATTAGAGTCCACACACTTAACCACTACACCAACCTGACTCTTAGGGGGTTGAAGCCTGGAAAGGGTGGGGTTTGACAGGGGAGGGACTTCAGAGGGAGATAATGCTGATAGACTCCATCCTCCAAAGCAGCCATTTCCTCCAGGGGAACTTTGGTTGCCAACCTCCAGGTGAGGCCTGGAGATCACCTGGAACCTAGATGACAGAGACCAGTTCCCCTGGAGAAAATGGCCACGTTGGAGGACGGGTTCTATGGCATTATACCCTGCTGAGGTCACTTCCCTGCCCAAACCTCATCCTCCCTAGTCTCCATCCCCAAATCTCCAGGAGTTTCACAACTTGGAGCTGACAACCCAAAGGGGAATTGATCTTGCTAGTTGGGAGATCCATTGTGATTCCAAGAGATCTCCAGGTTGACAACCCTAGAAGGAGAGAAGGAAGCAGGGAAGGGAGACAGGCTATGGGGGCTTTCAGGAAAGGGAAAGAGGAAATAGTAGGGAGAGGAAAATTAGATGGCTCCTGCAAGTCCTTACGGGTTCCTGGTATGTATACATTTTTCATCCTCATTTTCCCAAGCTTTCCCTCTCCTTCAATGTCCTTTCAATTTAAAATCTTCCAAAGAAGTGCCTTGCAATTTATATTAGATCAGATTAAGTCGATTTGCCTTAGTGTCCTAATATGGCACTCAATGCAATTTTTTAAAAAAGACATTAAATATATATTAAATAATTGCTCACACACTTTAAATAAATTTTTGAAACTCTGAACAAATAAGATTCTGCAAAAGCAGCAGTTATGTGTATCAAAAGAGATAAAATGCACATATCTATAGAGGAAAACAACAGAGGCAAAAAAAAGGCAGTCAGTGAAAAAGAACAACAATAAAACAATTTAAAATGACAGGGCTTTTTTTCCTTAGCTTTTTACACACCCAGACACCATTTGGTCATGCAAACAAAGAGATCATTAAATAAGCAGGAATTCTGTAAGAAGACATCAAGCCTGCCACACAACTGGTAACATCATAAGAGCCATAAAGACTGACCCAAGTCTTTTCCATCTTGAAAAGTGGATGGAGTTGATTAGCAATTCTTCTTGGTTGCCAATGAAAACCGCCCTGGAATTTTGACTCCCTTATTTTTCTTCTTAAGAACAAAGAGAAGTGTCTTTGTTATTCCCTTTCTATACAAATACACTGTGTTTGAGCCTGCTAATGCTGATTTTCCTTCTGCAACCCCCCAATGACGTTCTGTTATTTTGTTTCTGGCTGAAATTCAGTTCTTCTTTATATCTGTTGCCAGAACTTCCTTTGATGCATCAATTTTTACTCCTTAAACTGAAGTAGGCAGATGTTAACATAATGTTGCTATGGTGCTTCATTCCAACTAATATAAAGAGAACTTTTTGGATTCAGAATACTACTGAGGAGTAGCTGGGTCTCTAAACAAATTACAAAAGCCAGAAGGTAGGCTCATGTTCCAAATATGGTTGGAGCTAACAGGAATGGAAAGGAGACATTCATAGCAAAAGGTCTGTAGCTTTAACAGCTGCATGACATTCAGAGAGTCAACAAATACAACTTATACCAGCATTACATGCTGGGAAAAGGTATAGTGTGGAATTTCTAGATAGCTACACAGAGACTTGCTCTGGAAAACAAGATGGAAGCCCAATTAGAAACCTAGGATGAAACAGTTAATTAATGAGTTTATGCAAGCATAACTCTGCCGAGGATTGCAGTCTGAGTATGCTTAGCATTATAGCCCTCTAGTGTTATTGTTATCTACTCAACAGGTGAAACCAAGGGTACAAACCAAAGCACTAGAGTCAACAGTCTATGGCTGTCACTTATCATAATAATGCTCAATACTGGTCCACCAAAATTGAGTAGGTAGTTCAGTTTCTGGAAACTAGTACATCTCAGTTATTCTTACCATTTTAAAAAGCTTCTATAAGTTTAAAGGAAACAAATTTCTTTTTATTTGCTTATGTACAGCAGGAATAAATACAAATTTACATCTCCTAGCATGCAAATTTATCATCTTCTCCGAGAAGCATAAATCAGGCCTGAAAATCATGAATCAAAGTTGTGAAACGACTATGAATAGCATCTTAAGAAGGAAGCTGGAGAGGGAGGCTGATGGTGCTCCTCACATGGGCACCATTTGGTCTGGGGCCAGCCTTGGGCATTAGCACAAGAACAACGGCTATTGTCTTGTTTGTAAAGATGGTCATCTCCAGCTACAGAAAGAAGAGAAATCTCTATGACAGAGGGAATGAGCACAAGATGTAGGGAAAAAAATACATGTTGTGAATTGGCAAAGGAAGCAGGTATCCCACAAGGGAGATAAATAGCACTGAAAGTTTCCAGATGATAACTTGTCCCCATCTGGTGCATTCAACATTTGTACATTAAATTGTTCAGTTTTCAGAAGCAGTTTTGGGATGCAAGCAGCAGAAAAACATTTCTCTTTCAAATGACGTACTGTCGTATGCCAGATTTTACCATGCACACACACATATATATACATAATTTGGTTTGTGAAGAACTTCAGTTTGAAAGACAAGTTGCATATTTGGACCACTACTGCTAGCAATCAGCATCCCATGGCATTAATTCCACCTTCTCTCAAGTACAGGTTGGAAAGTGCCAAGAAATGAGACAGGATTAATTCTGAGAAAACTGAAATGGAGTGAGACCATATGGCTCAGTAATTAAGAGCAAGATGGAACGAACACTCAGATGCTCCTTAAATGGCCGCTTGCAAGATTGTCCATAACCAATATTTTTCTTTTAAAAACAAAAACAATTTTGCAACAGCTCTCTTGAAGCCATATCTTGACTTGGTACTTTAACGGTGCCATCCTAAGCAGGTCTACTCGGAATCCTACTTAAGTCTACCCATTGAGGCTTCCTCCCAGTTCAGTATCCTTAGAACTGCATTGCAAGTCAGATATTACAAATTCTGGTTCAGTTGACAGCCTTCTTTTTATATCATACAATATGAGAGAAGTCAGGAGTGGTTTTTAGTTGGATTTCAAAATGTAATCCTGTGAATGGCTCACCCCAAGTGTGTGAATGTGCCTTTGTCACCAGCCACAGCAGTATGCAGATTACACCCCTGAAACGGCTTGGTGCAGAAGATACTCAGCTTTCTTTGTGCTTAGATACCAGCAATAAAGAAAATAAAAATAGCAGCCCCTGGAGTAAATCCAGCTGCCCAAACACATAGGCTGCATTTAAAGGTACTGTCATCATTGTCATGGCATAACCAAAAATCTGAGATTTATCCATTCCTGTTTCACCATAGCATGCCTGTGTTACATGCAATGCTCTTTGGAGTTCTCTTGGGAGCACTAAAATCCACGTGATTGTTCTGGATGCTGCATGAAATGCTTCTGGAGAAATGGAGTGTGGAGAATTAAAATGTAATTCACATCAGAGCCAAAAAATACATTTATTTTAACTGTCAATCTTATAGTTCTACCATATAATCTATGAATAAAATGCAGGAAGCCTGGGCCTAAATGGCTATTTTTATAAAGAGGAACCCCCTCACATTCACTAAGGCATAGACAATAAATCAGAAATATGGTGTTGACCCTGCAGCATTAACGGAGCCTCTGGCATGAAAGCGTGAAGCTCATAACTTCCCATTTAGGTAAATAGGCAGTGGGAGCTCTATAATTTCTACTGCTAGAAGATAGAATGGTCCTGTAGTCAGCACTTTATGCTGAACTATTGAGTTTAAAAGAGGGGGGGGCACACACAATGCTTTACTTATATGTTTCCCTCCAGTCCAAGATCTAGTTCTGCAATCTCATTCCACTGATCTCCTAACATGCAGATGAACAGAAACATTAAGTAATGGTTCATACATGCTATGTCCATTGCTCATTGACTGTTGTGCCAAGCTATGACTTGTTTGTGTGAACAGACTATCACAGATTAAGGCTGCAGTCCTATGCACATGACTCCTCTTGAACTAAGGGTGCAACCAGGGTCAACAGGAGGCAACCCAAGGCAACCGGTAGTCTTGAGACCCTCCTCCTGCTGTTCCCCCAGTGTTGTCAGTAGTGCATATTTAAGTACATGGAATATTGACATTATAAATGTACTATAAAGTTTAGTATGTAGTATTTAAGGAAAAGAACTTCTTTTATTTATTGACAACATTTATTAGCTGCTTTTCTCCCTTGTGGGACTCGTGGCTTATAATGTAAATAAAATATTATTAAAATGTAATAACAATTATAAAACTCATAAAAAAGTCAAAATTTAAAAACTCCAGTTAGTACTGCCAATAGTAAAAGCTAAATTTATTAAATGCAGTCATAAATCAAACTGTCTTCAAATGCCTCCTGAAGACTGACTATCAGGGGGCCAGGCACACCACCCTGGGGAGGTTGCTCCATGATTGTGGGGGGCTGCTAAAGTTGCCAAGTCCTATCTTCTTCCCATTGGGGGGAACTTCAGGCCTTGCCCAAAGTTACCATAGAGTTTTACCCAAAAACTAGAGTGTTGCTGCACAATATCAGCAGCACAATGATGTCACTTCTGGGTGATGTCATCATGTCATGTTTCGGGGCATTTGTGGGTGGGATTTCCCCTTGCTGGCCTGCTGGCCAGTGGCAACCCTAGAAAAGGCAACCTGGTAACCTGGGGGACTGGCAACCCTAGAAAAGGCCCTGTCTCAGCTACCCATCTAATAAGCATCTTTAATTGCTGGGACAGTCAGGAGAGCCTCTCCCTGTGATCTTAATTCCTGGGCAGGAACATAAGGGAGAAGATGGTCCTTCAGATACCCTGGGCCCAAGCCATGTAATGTTTCCCAACCTGCTTATGAAAAGCAAAAGGAGGGAAAGTGGTGTGAGCTACAGGTTGGGAAATACTGACCAAGGATATCAAAAAAATCTTGGGTCAGTCCTGGATGGGTCACCATACCAAGTAAATTTAGATTTGTGAGTCACCATACCAAAAAGTTTGGGACCCACTGCAGAAAACCAACACCTTTAACTGGGCTTGAGAGCATATCAAGAGCCAGTGTCATATACTCCCAACAGCTGGCCCTGACCAGCAGTGTAGCTGCAGCATTCTGCACTAGATGCAGCTTCTGAACATTCTTCAAGGGCAGCCCCAAAGATTGTTCTCTTTCAGCCCTGTGGCACTCTGCTACAATTTGTTCCCTTTGAATCCCATCTGCATCCTTGGATAATAAAGGTAAAAGGTAAAGGTTTCCCTTGCTCAAAACCTAGTTGAATCTGACTCTAGGGGGTGGTGCTCATCTCCGTTTGCAAGCCGAAGAGCCAGTGCTGTCCGAAGACATTTCTGTGGTCATGTGGCTGGCATGACTAAACACCGAGGTGCACAGAATGCTGTTACCTTCCCACTGAAGTGATACCTATTAATCTACTTGCAATTTCTTGCTTTCTAACTGCTAGGTTGGCAGGAGCTGGGGCCAGAGATGGGAGCTCACTCCATCATGTGGCACTAGGGTCTCAAACGGCCAAACTACAGACCTCCTGGTCTGCAGCTTAGCATCTTAACCTCTAAGCCACTGCGGCCCTCTCAAAGTATGTTGTTGGCTCTCTAACTTTCAAATTTTATTTTTAAAATAGCTACAAGAATAGCAGGTCCGAAAGGACCCTGCAGCCAGGGGAATGAGAAACTGGTTGGAGGAACCCCAATCCAGCTTGTAAAAAACCATAACATCTCTCTGTATTGCCCTCACTGCAGATGGATTTCCCTGCCCACATCCAGC
This sequence comes from Gekko gecko, assembly GCA_029375565.1. Classification (NCBI taxonomy): domain Eukaryota; kingdom Metazoa; phylum Chordata; class Lepidosauria; order Squamata; family Gekkonidae; genus Gekko; species Gekko gecko. The sequence continues at coordinate 71,609,150 of JAPDNY010000011.1, read as the reverse complement.
AACATTTTCCTGGCATCCCCTCTCAAATGCTAGTTCCTCCCCCGCTGTGCTAATAGTTTCTTAATTTGGTAGCTGATATGATGCTATGGCTGTCTAACATGATACTGATATATCAGCAATCAGTTTTTTTAAAGCTGGCAAAAAGCCCAAAGGGTTGGGTAATGGAAAGCCCAGAGGGGTGGGTAAACACGGAGAATTCCCATCCTATGTGGATGTTCTGTTGCAAATGCAGCGGCATTCTCAGTAGCAATGAGAACACCACAGGGGGAACAACCTGTGGGAACAACCTAAATCTCTTCATTGCTTTCAATGGAAGTTGAAAGTGTTGGTCTATAATTTTTTTAAAAAGGCCACTGAGGGGTGCCTCTTCTTTGTCTGCCTTTCACTGACTAAAACCTCCCAAAATTGAAGCAAACAAGCGGACACTACTAACCAGTAACAAGCACTCATATTTTTAAGCATGAAGCAGTTGGTATTTCTTGCTAATATTTTACTTTTAATAGGAACACAAATAGCAAATATTATTTCTAGGCACTTTCACTGAATCATTGAAACCTTACCAAGGCTTGCATTTTCCAATTTAAATCGCACATTGTGCTTCTTGATGTGACAGTTGGTTGGTTGGATGACGGTACCTTTTGCAAGCGCATCAGCATGAGAATGCATCGACTGTTTTGCTCCAACTCTTCAGAAGCCATATTTGTTTCCCCCGATGCTAACAGTGCAATCCTAAGAAAAGTAACATCCTGCTAAGGCCAGTGACTTCAGTGGGCATAGAATGGTGTCACTGTGCTTAAGGCGGCACATAAATCACCCACCTTTTTTAAAAAAAAATGGAATTATGTGCACAATTTTCTGGCTTTGAAAGTGAGACCCAAATAAGCTAAAGCCTTGCCCCATCTTTGTTGTTATAGTTATCTCCACGGTCCATTTATTCACACACTTGTGGCTTCCCCCTTTTTCTTTCCAAATATGCAATTTAACTACTGTAAAGGTAGATGGTGTTATTTATTGTCACTTGATTAAAAACACACACAAATGCAGAGGTGTTAAAAATATTGTCACAGTTTGCCAAAGGAGCCCCTGTCAGCATTTCCAGAAGGAGAGGGGAACAGCAGGAGCTCTTCAAATGAGGCTTTAATTACAAAAGTGAAGGAACTCAACACAGGCAAAGGCTACTGGCTTTCCCTACACCTGCCAAGTGGATATTTCAACCTCCATAAGCTTTGTAGCTAATAAGCAGCCTCAGTCCCTGAAGAGCCTTGCCTTCTGCTTCCCTCTACACCCATTCAACCTTGAATGGACGTACTGAAATCCACAACAACAAACGAAATTATGAACTTCTTCTGCCACAAAGACAGATGCTTTCTAAAACAGCTTGACTGGGGACCCATGCCTCTGTTAGTAAAATTTGAACTTACAATTGCAGAATAAATCGTTTTCTGTCTACTTAAACTGGGGGTCTGAAACCCACACAGTGTAACTGCAACCTGTAGTTTGGAAGAAACGAGATATGAGAAAATCAGGGGTGGTTATGATAATATCAGACATACAAATTAAATACCTGCCACTAGAATGCCCAGATTAGGATACAGATATTCCAAACACCCATACACACAATTCAAAGGGTATCACTCAAGAAGAGAGGATGAACAAAGGGACCAAAAAGAAGAGAATATGGGGTGGGACTTATATCTTCCTATCTTGCAGGTTCTGAGCAGATCCAAATCCCAAAGCAAGGATCCAGGAAGATTATCCACAAGGTAAATCTAACAGAAGAAGCAATGAAGGGAAAGAGGCACATAATAGTTGTCAGAAACGGGGCATTTCCACACATGACAGTGGTAGTTTGAGATAACAAAAACCCAATATGTCAGGACAGGATTCAGCCCTGCATCTCAGGGTACACAGCAAGGGGAAAGCACAAACATGGTTTGGAGAGAGATTCTGGATCTGGTTATAGGGCCAGAAACTTAAATTGAATTTTGTTGGGCAAGAGGAAGGGGGTTTCTTTTCACTCAGTTCCCCCACATGTTCTGTTGTTAGCCATTCAGTCATATTTTACTCTTGGTGATTCTATGGGCCAGCTCTCTCCATGTTTTCCAATCTTGTACTATTTCTTTGAGTTGTTCCATGCTCAGGCTGGAGTCAAATTTTATGATGTCTAGCCACTATGTTCTTTGGCCACCCGATTTCCTTTTGCCAGCAACCAATCCAAGCCCAATTGCTTTTTCCAGTGAGTTCTTCTGCATGACATGGCCAAAATAAGTCAGTCGCAGTATTATGATTTCCACCCACATATCTTTGCCAATTACCTAGACCCACCTGCCAGGGAATGGGTCTAGCTCTTCCTGTCTGGCTGCTCCCCCAAGGGAGGGCCAACCCTGGGCTCAGCCAGTCCTTCCTTCCCAACAGAGTTCTGGGGAGTAATAGGCCCCTGGGCCAATGGATACTTGTCTTGGATTAGTGAGCTCACTGGCCCTTCCCCCTGAACTTCTTTAAAGAGCTGGCTGCCCCACTTGATCTCCTCTAATGGGATTCTTGTTTTGGTTCCAAGTAAGCCATATTTGTCTATTGATGCAGTCTCAGATCCTTGAGCCCATGTGCCATATAATATTTTCCTATAGCAATTTCAAGAAGTGCTTTCCTGTAGTATTTAAGAATCCTGTAGTATTTAAGAATCCAAACCCAGACACTTCTTTCAAGTATATTGTTAAATCATACAATAATGTTGAACAGGGAGGTAAAAGGTCAACTTGGAAGTAAGTGACATGGTGTGATGGACAAAACAGGCTTCAAAATGCTGCACTATCAGAGTACTGGGAGGTGAAGAATTAAATCTCCTCAGGAATGGGGAGCTTTGAGTGACAGCCTACTCCAAGCACTCTGATTGGCCAGTTTCAGCTAAGGGAAGAAATTTTTATCAGCTGGGTGCTGAGGTGGAATGGGCATTCTGACAGATTCCTCCTTTGAGAGAAGAGAGAGGGTTCTGTACCTTAAATGTTGGAAATCTGCTCTGAGGAAGAATTCAGTGGAAAAACTGAAAGAGTCTTGAGTCTCAATCTATGCTGAAAGTAGTTTTACATAGACACAAGAACTGGGAATGAGATTTGGCAAGGTGGTTGGGTAATGAGACTCCCATTCGGGCCAAAGAAAAGGATGATATATTTTCTAGGGAAATAAGAAGAATCCTTGCCCAGCTAAACAGGGAGAATTGTCTCCAGTAGGAAGAGATCCCTAGTCTGTTGAGAAAGGGAACTACTTGAGACACCTCAAGAGTTAGATAGAAATTAGGGATTAAAAGGAAGAGAGTTAGGTACTGAAAGAAAATACTAGCCTCGAGGAAATAAGAGGAGAAATAGGAAACCCTATTAAGCAGCATTGTTGTGTTTAGAAAACACAGGGAAAAAATCTCAATAACTAAGAAAATAATCTTCAATAACTCTCATTTGCCCATATAAAGAATTACAGTCTGTACAACCACTGATTCTTTCCACAAAGTTAACAACTCCTGATTACACTTGACTCTCCCCTGTCTTTTAAATAAAATCTTTTGTGCTGTTTGACTTTTACATTATCTCACATGCCATTTGAAGGGGTTCAACCCAAGAGGGCTCTTTCTTCTTCCCTCAGGTCCCAGGGCTGGGCTCAAAGCCAAATTATATCTCTGTAAAAGGGTGGGACAGATAGTCTTTTAAAGGCAAAGAAGATAACCATGTTACTTGGGGCAGCTGAGTCATAGAAGGGAACAAAATTTTAGAGGGAAAATCTACCTCTGAGGGAGGGAAGTGTGAGGGGCTGTCATAGATGGCATGCAGAAGACAGATAAGTTGGGGGGCAGGTAAAGAGAGGATTGACTGTGTAATTTGGGGGGAAGGACAAAATTGACCAGAAGGATGTATTTAATATGTATCTAGCGATGTAGCTGATCTGTAAAAAAAATGGGAGAGGGCTGGAGAGGAATACAAGAGCAAGAAAGATATGTCCGAGGGGGGGGGGTGGAGCTAACAGTTGGGGACACCGTCTCTAGGCAGACAATTCACCCGAGGCTTTACACACAGTAGATAATTGCAACCCAAACCATTCTTCGACAACATATCAAACCATACTAAGTTCACTAATCTTCTAACTTGAAGGAACATTGCACTGCACATATAAAACAAACCTTCTTTGTAATATAATGATGGGAGATATGTACATATGTCATGCTAATTTCATCTGCAAAAATATACCACTGCAAGTCCATGAGGCAGGCACCCTTGAAAACAGTATGAACCTAAACCCATGCTATATTTATTTACGTTAGTCATTGGATGTTAGATCTCAGTAAGTACCACACAACTGAATCTTAATTTTTACAATTCAGTCATTCTGCTTTCAGATGCTTATCACATTGGCACCACCTTGTGGATCAAAAGTGCCCCAAAGCTGGTTTCTTATCTGATGCAACAACTTTCCGCAGGTACAACACACACAGAGGTGGTCTTTGTTCAGGTACATTGTGAAGATCTGAGGTTTTCAGCATTGTCTGTTCCAGCAGGATGGGTGTTCAATGGACTTACTGGTTATTCTTCTGACTTCTCCTTCTCCCTTAAATGAACAAAACTGTCCCACAAGTTCTGCAAATGTGATAAGATAAATCTGAAAACTTCACAGAAAAATGGAAGAAGGTTACCCCTCCCCCAACACAGGAACACCATCTGTGATAGCATAGAGGACACTCCTCTATTAGCTGGCCTCGTCCACCCTCCTCACAGTGGAGGCAGCAAATGGAGGGCTGGCCGTGCCTGCCAGTAGGAGAAAGAGTGGGAGCAGTGGACTTTGCCACCATTTGTGTTAGGGAGGGAGGAAGAGAAAGGTGAGGGGCTGAACTAGCAGTGGCGTTTGAAGTCAGCAGGAGGAGAAGTAGGAACTGCTTCCCACACCCCATGTGAAGTGCTGAGGCAGCAGCCATGTCTGCTGGGAACAGAAGAAACCAGAGAGTGGGTGGCCTGGTGAGTGAGGGGGAGGATAAGATTTCTCCCTGCAAGTTTTACAGGTCTTCTGGATGAAGCAGCAGGGGGCAGGGTTGTTAGGTCCCCTTGGCCACTGGTGGGGAATGGGGTGGACCCAGGGCTGAGGCATCAATGCTGCTCCTGGCAGGTGGGGAAGGAGTAGTAGGGCTGGGGAAGAAGAATGGGAACTGCTGCCACATTCTGCTGCTGCCGTGTAAGCTGGAAGATCTGCAGGCAAGAGGGATGAGTGGGTGCTACCACTGCTGCGCCATCTCTACACACATACCTCAGAACCATGGAGATGGCAGCCATGCAGGCGGGTAAGCAGGAGAAGAACAAGTAGGTGTCCTGGTGAGAAGAGGGGAGAGGATGGGATTCCCACCCCTATGAGTCTCACAGGTCCCTGCTGTTACCCATCAGCGATCAACTTGACTATGGCATTTTCTAGACTTCAGCCACGGTCACCTTGAAGACTGACTCTGAGTCAGCTTCCTGTATAAGCAGAACTGTAGGAAGTGGTGCCAGGCCTCCTAGTGGGGTTGACCGTTTGCTTCAGCACAGGTCCCCTCCAGCTCTGAAACGTTTCAGCTCTAGCATGCAAATATATTTAAAAAGTTCACCAACCAAACCCACCCTTTCTGGGCAGGTTTTGGGCAGCAATCCATGAGGTGGAAAAAATGTTCCAATTCCAAGCAAGAGGCTATCTTGTGAATTTATTCTGCAATAGGGGGGAAAGTACGGAAAAAGTAGTTTAGGAAAGAAAGGGGGGAAACTGAGGAAAGACCAGGGCAGCACGGGGATGTTAACAAAGTTGTCTGGATGCAAGAAAAAAATGGTAACATCGGGGAATGAAAATGCAACATTAAGGCAATCTGGAAAATGCCTATGTTGCTAGCTCAACCATAACAATATTTTTAAAGCATTACAACATACCCTCAAAGTACATTTTACCAATGACACTAGCAAAGCAAACCACAGCAATGTTGCAAGGCCCAAGAAGATGAACTGTAGTGTGAGTGGCACAAGCAAAAAGATTCCACGGCACCCATGGACAGGCCACACTGTACAGAAAGTCGCCCAGGCTATAATATACTACCATAAATGTGAAAAGGTCCCTTTAAAATGAAAATAGGAAATACTGGATGACTTGCAAGCTTTATAGAGCCAAGCCTGTCCTCCTGCATGCTTCTCTATGTGCTACCCTGGCTGAGAAGATTTGAGGCAACATCATACAAAAGCAAAAGAAGGCGAAGATTGCAGACGGGCACTGTTGTGAGTGATGCCTTAGAGTTAATTTGTGCCTCAGTTGTGAGATAGGCTGTCCACAAAGAGGGACCAACAGAGCTAGAAAGAAGTATATGACTGATTAACATATAAAACTGGATATCAGTTATATACCAAATGTGTGAAGATGTGTGTCAGTTGCATTCCCATCCTAAACAGAGCTATACCCTTCTAAGTCCACTAACTCCAGCAGGCTTCGAAGGGTCTTCCTCTGCTTATGATAGCACTATGGGCCTTTCTGCGTTCAGTCTTTACTCCCGATTTCCCCAGAACTTGAGGCAGTATGCCTTTGATTCAAATCAGTTCCTTTCATTCCGCATATGTAATTATCCTTTGGCACTTCATGCCAGAAACTCAAGTCTCTGCAGATTATGTTTTCTGCATACTCATGGAAGAAAGTGTGTTTTGAGCCCTGATTGCTCTTATCCTTTGGAGAGGGAGTAGCCAAGGCACCAACATGATACTTCTCCCTTCCCTTCAATGTCCTGTGTTCTCTCTTCCTCTTTGCAGAGCCCTGGCGGGTGGCAGGAGTTCTTCCAGGAAAATCGGAATGACATTGAGTGGATGAGGCATTTCAGTGTTAACAGGGCAGTGTTCACTAATGTTATATAATGGGAATAACCCAAGGATAATATAGTATCAAATCAAAATGCAAACTATCAATCAATGCATCTGTTTTTGTTTTGAGGGAAATGTTTGTGATCAAAGTCTGTTTAGCTTAGAAGTGCTGCTTGAAAAAGTGTTTTTTCCAATAGCTCTCCCATCCTCCAAACCACTGCGGACTCTAAACAAATGTAAATGTTCAGCAATTGCCCATGAGGAAACCTGTTATCATGTAAATTGGCCGCCTAAGATAGACCAAAGAGAAAGAGGCTGATACAGGGGGTATTTGCAGAAACAATTCTACTTTAAATAGTAGTATTGATTTCAAAACGGAGCAGAAGAAAGGTTCACAGCAAAAGCACTTTTGGAAAGCACAGGGCAACAATGTGCTAGAAGCAGTCTGATGCTGATTCCACTCAAATAAATGCATAACAAAAAAGAAGCCCTGACACAAGATGGCAGTGAAGGCAGGAGAGAATACAGAACAGAAGATCTGAGATGCGCTCAGAAACCTAGGAAGAAGACAGGGCCTATGTGACTATAGTTAAACCATTTGATTAGTGCGTTATCTTCCCTGCTCTCTCACAAAGAATAAAACTAGATCACCCATGAGCACCATGCAGCTTGCCAACTCATTTCCGGGCACCTGCACAGAGTATTTAGAAAGTGGGTGGGGTCAGATGGGGCTTTAGCCCAGCAGGCCATGTAGATCTTTGATGGACAGGGTAGGTCCCACCCCTCCCTAAGAGCAACCAATGAGAGCTGACAGAATGTTGGTAGAGACAGTTGAAAAACAGTTAAGAACAGCAGTTGGGAGTTGGTAGTGGGGGAGTTGAGAGGAGAAAGGAGGATGTCTGAATGAAACTGAGAAGAACTGCTTATAGTGGGCTGAAAACAGTCAGTTTGTAACAAAAGGATCCCAGCCACAGAAATAGGCCCACAGTTCAAAAGTTCAATGGAAGTGAAACATTGTAACTTTTACATTGTTTCTTCCATGTTATGTTAATACCACAGATAAAAGTTAACTTCTTGTTTTGTTTAACCCTATGAGCTGCATAGCTAAGGGAAAGAAACACATACACACACACACAGTTTATTATGTCAGTCTCTCCCTGTATGTTATAAGATATGAATAAATGGTGGTGGCTTGTGAATGGAATAGTGTTTGAGCTCCAGCCCAAGAACTGTGTGGGAGGGTTTGTTATTAAAGGGGGCTGAGCTACCCTGTCTGCTGATGTCTCTGTCAGCGGACCTGAGGCATGAAATGGTCACAGCTCTCTCTATATTTAAAAGACACAAGAAGGGCACACACATACACAATACTCACAAAAAAAGATTTTAAAAACAATTACCCACACATACACACACGACTGGGTGGGACAGCCATAGACAATCAAACAAGAAGAAAATAGATATAGGAGCTGTTCAGGAAGAAAGAAGAAGAAAAAGGGGGAAATCCTGTCTGTGAGAGAGGGAAGAGAGTGAGATTGTCATAACCTGTCCAACCATTCAGGTGCTTTCCCCGATTGTTGCCATTTTTACTCTTTGCCTGTGATTTCACAAATCTGTCAGTGATGAGTCTTGGTTATTTTTCTGATGCCTTTCCCATACAAGGATTTTGCTCTGATCCCTCATCACTCTCTGAGAACATCCCAAAATACTGACCGAGACTCTGGTAGACAGGCAAATTTGGATAGCAGACTTAAGTTATCTCCTACAAAGTTCTTTCACAATTGTTAAATTAACTGGGGGGCATCAACCACTAATTGTCACATGTTTATCCTTCCCCTTGCCAGTGTATGACATTTCCCAGGCTGCTGTCATAACACATTGCTGTCATCAAGCAAGAACTGATTTCACATATAAATTTTTATAGCTTGTTCTTAAGCCCATCTTGCAATATAATTATTCATAAAACCTCATCTTCAATATATCTCACGTAGTTACATGCACTTTAAAAATGTGAATAGCCTGCCTCGTTACCTCTTCATAGGGCTTAGACAAAGGATTCAGGGCCAACCAATTTCCTACTCACATAAGATGAGGTGTTCTGGTTTAGCAAATCTTTGACCAACATGTTTCCTATTGGGAAGCATTTGGGGCCATTGCTAGGCAGAAACCAAGGATCTCCTCCCTTCATCTTTCAGAAGCATCAGATGAAAAAGACTTGGAGACTTGCCTACCTGTGCACCACGTGCAGCTGAGCAAAAGGGAGGGGAAAAGGAAATAAACAATCCTCTCCTGGTACTGGAGCTATGTGTTGGAAAACTGTGCTCAAGCCCTATTCTGTTACATTCATGTGGGACACAGATTGGTGGAGATGTCATTTTTAAGCAGGAGATGATTGACTTCTTTATGCCTAGAATCATGTAATCTCTCTCTCTGTCTGCAAATTTCATGTCTCTCTACTTGTCTCATAACTTAACAATACAGTATATCAGTATATCAGCTTACTAGGTGATTGTATATGGCAAGTTGAACACCTACACTCAGCCCACCCACCCCTTCATCCTGAGGCACCCGCCTCACTTCGACCTTCACTCCACTTTTTGTCCCCTCCCAGTTTTTCTGTCACTTTTGAAAATTAATTCTCAGGTTCAGTTCTGTCCTAGCCTCTTTCAAAATTATTTCCACATCTCACTAACTGTAACTGGGATTTTAAAAATTGTAGTCTTAACAGAAGATTAGGGGTTTTTTTTAGGGGGGGGGTGTATGCCTGGAAGTTATGGTTGAATTCTGGTGACCCATAGTGGGGCTTGAATGTTTTACAGAGGTGGCTTACTATTGCCTGCCTCTGCATCCCAGCCCTGGTATTCCTTGAAGGTCTCCCATCCAAGTACTTGCCAAGGTCGGCCCTGCTTAGCTTCCAAGATCAGACAAGATCAGGGTTGCCTGGGCTATCCAGGTCAGGTTGTCTTAATAGAATATTGTGATTGGATCTTATATCAACATTAATTAGCATGTTAGAAGCTCCCTGACTTCTTTTTGTCCATCTAATTTGGGGTCCCTAACCTTTTTGAGCCTTTGGAATTCTGGCACTGTGTGGGTGGTGCAACTACAAAATGGCTGCTGCAGGAGGCAGAGCCAACCATAAAATGTCAGGGAGTGAAGTCATGCATATCTTTAATAGTAAATCTTCAACATTTCAGGCAGAAACTTTGTTTAACAAGAAGCTTTTTAAAATAAGTATTGTTTTAAAATATTTTCTTGCATACATAATGCCTACCTTCAATCACATAGAGAATATCCTTATTTTGTGGTGGCAGCTTCTCCCAAAGCTGCCAGGTCAGGGCAGATATAGATATATAAACTTTGAGGAGAGAGGCTTTCTTTTCAGTTTTTGTTTAAACACTCAAGGATAGGTTTCTGAGTTTCACTGACATACAACCATGTTCTCAGAATCCTTCTATATACATAGACAAGGGATCACTCCTCTTTTAAGAGCTATCTCCTTTTTCACTGGGCAAAGATAACTTTTCTTTAGAAGCAATTTCCCCTCAACTGTCCTTCTTCAACTGTCAGTTCTCAACTGTCATTTTTTTTAACTGACTCTCTCCACAGAATTCAGTCTGAACAGTCTGTTTCTTAAAGTTTCACAGACTCTATTAGGTATTAACCTTTGACAGTCCATCACACAGGTGTAGTCTGCATACTGGCAGCAACTGAGCAAGGCTGGATGCTCTAGAGACTAGGACATGAATACCTAGAGCATCCAGGGCCCACATAGCCCTTGCGACAGCTGAAGACATGCACAGCTGCCATTTTTTGTTCCTGGCCTCTGATCTCTCCAGTCAAGGGAGATCTGTTGCCATTCCAGAAGGGCTCCTGCCCAGACCTGGAAGTTGGCAACCAAGAAGTGCCAATAGCCAGGAATTAAGGATGTCTTGAAGCACATTCTGCCGTCAATTAGAATTTACCTAAGGCTGATTTATCCTTGTGGTTACTCTAACTTCTTCAGGTAGCAATCAAATAAATGCTTTTCCTTACATAACTGAATTTCAACCCTATGGAGCATGGGACTCACCAAGACATACACATTCTATCAAACAAGCATTGATCTCCAAGGAATTTACATTGCTAACTTGTGCAAAACTACTACAGTTACTTGAAGTCAATAGGTTTGCACTGGACTAATAAGGCACTGGAGTGCACTGCCATCATCATCAATTTTGCCTAGAGTTACCAACACCAGCCTGGGAAGTTCCTGGAGATTTGGGGGCAGTGCTCATGGAAGGGGGGATTTGAGGGAGGGGTTTCACCTATAAATTATGGTACACCATAGAGTCTGCCTTCTGAAGCTGTCACTTTTCTCTAGAGGAACTGGTCTCTGTAGTTGTAATTCTTGGTAATCTCCAGGCCCCAACTCATTATATCCTACTGACTATTTACTTCAGTGGATCTATAAGGGTGTAACTTTGCTTAGGATGGTACTGTTAATTATTTTTTTCAGCTTTTTTTCTCCAACCAAATCCCAGGGGGACAGGAAAACCAGGGCATTTTGAGTGGCCTGCAATGGTCTTGGCATAGGGTTGCCAGCCTCCAGGTGGGGCCTGGGAATTCCCCGCTTTTACAACTGATCTCCAGCTGACAGAGATCAGCTCTCCTGGAGAAAATGGCTGCTTTGAAGGGTGGACTCTATGGCATTGTACCATGATGAGGCCCTTCCTTTCTCCAAACCCCACCCTCTCCCAGATCCACCCCCAAAGTCTCCAGGTATTTTCCAACCCAGATCTGGCTACCCAATCTGGCACCTCATGGAGTAGAGGCCTAGGATGTAACTTTATTGACAGATGAATCTTCCTCTTATCTTGTAGAAGGTGCACACAAGGATGGGCTGGGAAGAATCAGGAAGTAAGGTGCATCTTCTATAGTTATATCTTTTACCTCATAAAGGAACTCCACATTGTGTGTTGAGAAGCATTACAGAAGAGGAAGAAGAAGAGGAGGAGGAGGAGGAGATTAGATTTATTCCCTGCCCTTCACTCAGAGTCTCAGAACGGCTTACAAACTCCTTCCTCTTCCCCTCCCCACAACAGACACCCTGTGAGGTAGGTGGGGCTGAGAGAGCTCTGACAGAAACTGCTCTTTTTCAAGAATAGCTCTGATAGAACTATGGCTTGCCCAAGATCATCCATCAGCTGCAAGTGGAGGAGTGAGGAATCAAACCTGGTTCTCCCAAATTAGAGTCTGCGCACTTAACCACTACACCAAACTTAAAACGAACAGCCTTTTGTGTGGGAGAGGCACAGAATGCTCCCCATACAGAATGATGATCACAATGGCAAAGAACATATTAGTAGCCATTTTCATGGCTGGGCTCCAGCAGATAGACATCTTGTTACCAAGCAATAATCCAAATATCAGTAAACTGTCAAGATAGTACAGAAAAAAAGAATGGAGAGCTTGTAAATATTTCCTTCCCTAGATTAGAGATTTTAAGTACCAGCTATACAGATGTGTATTCCTTCATAAAATAACAACAAAGGGAATAAATACCAAATTGTCTTCTTTATTTTTTGAACAACATTTCTTATTTATACACAATGTCCCCTGTCATTGTTTGGGGATTTTCCCCCCCCGCCTGTGAGAAGAAATCAAGCTCATTTAAAAAGTGCATATATTTCTAGAGGGATATGCACATTTTCATATAACCTTCGTTGTGATTCTCCTAATTAACCAATACTCTTCACAATCAAGTCTACGGCTGTCACCAAAATCCACACTTTTCAGTTATTAATAGATTAAGGAAAGAACGTTAATTTTTTTCCAAGCTCCATTTCATTTGGTCTCATTATTTCGCGAGCCAGATGGTTACAGGGCTAGACCTGTCAACAGATATCGGGTGGGGAGGGGAGAAATACATTCAAGAAAAGCCAAGACGAAGCATGAGCGGCATCTCAAATGAAATAAACACCCAAACTTCCTGAATTCAGAGCTTGCTGCTTAGAAATCCCAATCAGATGCTCTCCAAGCTACTTTGCCGAGGACATAGCAATTGTGAACGGGTCTAATTTTAATTTATTTTTCTCATTCTCACCTCCTGGTGTTCCTCCTGCCTTTTTCATAATTGCAGCAGTGTGCGACTCCAGCTGGGAAACAGGTTACTTGTTCTTTGTAGGTGACCATCTAATTGCTATTTTCTAACTGGTACTGGAGTGCCCCGCCTCTCCTGAGATGATGCCAGCTTGCAAGACGTGGGACGACAAATGTTCAGTTTGCTAGAAATGGTTGTAAATCGGGGGTTGTCAGGGATGAATGAACAGAATTTCATGTTTACATATTTGCAATCTGGCTAAGGTTGCCAACATCCAGGTGGTGGCTGGAAATCTCCTGGCATTACAACTGATTTCCAAGTGACTGAGAGCAGTTCACTTGGAGAAAATGGCCACTTTGGAAGGTGTGGAAAGTGGACTCTGTGTACCCCATTGAAGTCCCTCCCCTCCCCAAACCCCACCCTCCTCAAGCTCCACCCCGCAAACTTCTAGGTTTTTCCCAGTCTGGAGCTGGCAGCCCTACATCTGGCTGAGCATTTTTCCTGCTTGACCTCATAATTACATTGCAGGAAGGGGTGATAAAAGCTGATCATGTCCAAAAATAGCCCCCTCTTAAGTTGCAGATGTGGGGAGTCTGGGGAGGGTGGGGTCTGGGGAAGGGAGAGGCCACAGTGGGTATAATGCCATAAACCCTCCCCTTCAAAGGGGGACCAATCTCTGTAGTAGAGAGATCAGTTATAATTCTGGGAACTCTCCAGGCCCCACCTGGAGGTTGGCAACCATCAATGAGTGGATTGAGGAGTCATTTTGGGACATAGTGGGAGATCCCAAACAGTGATGGGACAGCAGGAACATGGGGTCATGAAATGCTGGAAGTAGAAGAAGAGAAGAAGAGATTGGATTTATACCCCGCCCTTTACTTGGAGTCTCAGAGCGGCTTACAAATTCCTTTCCCTTCCCCTCCCCACAACAGACCCTGTGTGGTAGGTGGGGCTGAGAGAACTCTAACACAACCTGCTCTTTCAGGAACAGCTGTGCCAGAACTTGTGACTGATCCAAGGTCACATCAGCAGGTGCAAGTGGAGGAGTGGGGAATCAACCTGGTTCACCCAGGTTAGAGTCTACACACTTAACCACTACACCAAACTGGTGTGTAGTGATGATATGTAATCTCTCCTTATATATAATTGTGTTTTTGGATGGTACTTCATGAACATTCTACATGCTCCTAAATCAGTTGGCTCCATGATGTGTTACTCAGAAGCTGTCCCTATCCACTGGCTGCATTGCCTGAATCTCACCTCCAATATTCTAAACAGTTTGCTGTTCCTCTCCTCCCAATAGTCAGTCAGAACACAGAGGTCATTTTCATATGCAGCCTGATTGGCCTTTACCTCTAACATTCTAAACAGTTTACTGTTGCTGTTGGGAGTCATTGAATGTGTCCTGAGGTAAAATACATATCCCAATCTTCCTTTAAATGGTCACTGGAATTGCCAAAATACATATCCCAATCTTCTCTTAAATGGTCACTGGAGTTGCCAATCTCCATGTGGGCCCTGGAGGTCTCCCAGAAATCACTGTATTCCCCAGCCACAGCACATTATTTCCCCTACAGAAAATTTCCCAGCTATTACAGTGGCTGCTTTGGGCAGTGGACTCTATGGCATTATACCCTGCTGAAGTCCCTCCACACCCAAACCCTGCCCTCCTCAGGCTCCACCCCTTAAAGTCTGACCCTCCCCTTAGCATTGCCAGCCTCCAGGCAGCACCTGGAGATTTCCAAGATCAGTTCTCCAGGAGAAAATGGCTGCTTTGGGCAATCGTCTCTATGGAATTATACCCTGCTGAGGTCTCTTCACACCCCAAACCCTGCCCTCCCCAGGCTCTACCCCTCAAATCTACAGGTATTTCCCAACCCAGAGTTGGCAACTCTGTAACTGGCTATGGAACCACTTTCCAGACCCTTGGAACCCAGAAGACATGGCATAGGAAGAGGTGCTTTTCTACCTTAGCTGCCACTGCATAACTCCAAATCAACATAAGACAGGGGTGGAGGGAACCATACCTGTTACCATGAGGCTGTCCTCCCATACTACCCACTTGGGGCAGCAAAATGACTTGAGACAGCCCTGCCTTATAGGTAAGCAGAAGGAAATAAACATGGCTTGCCTCCCTCTATTTTCCCCTTCCCTCTGCTGCCCCACCAGCCACAGCTGGGGCACTCAGCTGGAGCTTCCTTCTAGAGCTCGTTGTATTTTTCCCCACAATGGGCCTGTAAAGTACTGGGTTTCGGGCCTCATGACTCGGACAACGACATAAGAGAAGACGCGTTTATTCGTACTTCACATAAGACAAGAACACACAGTAACGGCCGGAGGCCAACTATATACAGTTAGGGGGGGACGGCCCTATATTCCTATTGGCGGGTTTGAATCGCCCGCCAATGCTGCCATTGGTTCACTACTGGCGAGCTCAGGAACCTAGTCCCTATTGTTCTCAGAGAGCGAAGCTTGGCTGTATTTCGCCAGCTCTGCCTTCTGATCCCAGGACACAACACCCCTCCCCCATAGTTCGTCTCCTATCAGGTGACGTAGTCCTTTAAGTATGCTGGTGGCCTCCTTTCTCTTAGCGACCGTCGGGGGGCCGGTACCGGACTGGCGGGGCCCCTATCGGTTGGTCCGCCAGCACAAGGAGCTTGGGCCTCTGGAAGTAGCCGAGGCGGTGACGGTGGCGGTTGTAACGGCGGCGGCAGCGGCGGCGGCGGTTCAGCTGTCTCCGGGGCCCCCTCCGGATTCCGTGGACTTGCTGGCTCCGCTGTCGGTGCTTGCGGTCGATCGGATGATGGGGCGGCGGCGGTATTTTCCGGTAGCTGGATCTCTGTATCGGGGTCTTGTCGCCTCCGGAGCTGGTCGACGTGTTTACGGAGGACCCGGTCCCCATCGGTTAGGACTTCGTATGACACCGGCCCGGTGGGTCTTAGGATGCGCCCTGCCACCCACTGCGGCCCCGCCCCGTAGTTCCGGAAGTAGACAGGGTCTCCCGGTAGGAAGCTTCGGGGCGCCACCCTGTTCTCGACCAGCTTTCTCTCGGGGGCTCGGTCCGGGTGGAGTCTGTCTAATAAAGTGGTAGGGCGGCGGCCCATTAATAGTTCTGCGGGGCAGTGCCCGGAGATGGGGTTTGGGGTGGTGCGGTATGTGAGAAGGAAGCGGGCCAGCCGGAACTCCCAGTCCCCCTCCGTTATGCGGCTCAGGGCCTCCTTGGCGGTGCGTACCGTCCTCTCCGCCTGTCCATTAGTTGCCGGGTGGAAAGGCGCTGATTGTATGTGCCTGATGAGGTTCCTTTCGAGGAACACTTGAAACTCCGCAGATGTGAACGCTGCCCCGTTGTCCGACACGATTGTGTCGGGTAACCCGTGTGTTGCGAATATTTTCCGCAGGGCCCTTATTGCCGCTTTGGCAGAGGTGGTGGACACTGGGCTTATTTCCACCCATTTCGAATAAGAGTCTACCGTCACCATGAACTGGAGCCCCTGGAACGGCCCCGCAAAGTCTATGTGCAGGCGTGACCACGGCTTGTGGGTAGACTCCCAGCTTTGGGTTGGCGCTCTCGGTGGATTGGGGCGGACTTCCTGACATCGTGTGCACCCTCGGACCCAGGATTCAATTTCTGCGTCCACCCCGGGCCACCACACGTAGCTCCTTGCCAGAGCTTTCATTCGTACGATGCCCGGGTGGGCCTCGTGCAGCGTTTCTAGCACCCCTTGTCTCATGGGCCCCGGGATGATCACCCTGTCTCCCCATAGTAAACACCCTTTCAATGCGGACAGCTCTTCCCGCCTGGCCTTGTATGCTGTGAACTCTGGCCCTGTCTGTTCCGCTGGCCACCCCCTCACCACCCAGTTTAGGACCCGGGAGAGAATGGGATCTCGGGACGTGCGGGCGGCCACATCTGCAGCCTGAAGGGGGGGTTTGGCAGTTCCTCCATCAGCAAGACAGCGGGGGCTGGGGCCGGATCTTCCCCTGTCTGCGGCAGCGGTAGGCGGCTCAAGGCGTCGGCATGACCCAGCGCCTTGCCCGGCCGATGCTCCAGTCGGTATTGGTAACCCGCTAAAAATAAGGACCAGCGCAACACCCGGGGCGACAAAACCTGCGGCGTTTGTTTGTCAGCCGCGAACAGTCCCAGGAGCGGCTTATGATCGGTTACGAGCGTGAAGGGCCGCCCGTACACAAAATTGTGGAACTTTTTACCCCCGCCACCAGTGCCAAGCCCTCCCTGTCGATTTGGGCGTAGTTCCGCTCCGCGGGGGACAGCGTGCGGGAGTAGTAAGCCACCGGGACCTCCCTCCCATCCGGTAGCTTGTGTGCCAAGACTGCCCCGACCCCATACGGTGATGCGTCGCACGCAAGGATGACCGGGAGCTTTTCATCGAAGTGCGCGAGTACCGCATTTGAAATCAAGAGGACTTTAACCCCCGAAACGCCGCCTCCTCCCTCGCTCCCCATGCCCAAGGTGTCGCCTTATCCAGCAGCCTGTGTAGGGGTTCGGCCACGGCGGCTTTGTGGGGGAGAAAGGAGTGGTAAAAGTTCAGGAGGCCTAAGAACGCCTGGAGCTCGGCCTTGGACTTCGGGCGGGAGCCTCCACGATGGCCTTCACCTTGTCCCTCGCCGGATGCAGGCCTGATGCGTCTACCCGGTATCCCAAGAACTCCACCTCCGGCACCCCGAGGAGGCACTTTTCCCGCTTCACTTTCAGCCCCGCGGCTTGGAAGCGTTCCAATACAGTTCGGAGGCGGGCGGCGAAGCTTTCCGGGGTGGTCGCGGCGATGAGGACGTCGTCGAAGAACGGCGTCACTCCAGGGATCCCTTTTAACAAATCGTCCATTAGGTTTGGAAGATCCCTGGGGCCACACTGACCCCGAACTGCAGCCGCTTCACCCGGAAGGCTCCCCGGTGGGTCACTATTGTCTGTGCCTCGGCCGTGGCCTCATCTACCGGGAGTTGCTGGTACGCCTGCGCGAGATCCAGCTTTCCAAATATGCGCGCCCCGCCAGTGTTGCTAGGACATGGCTGACCACGGGTACGGGGTATGCGTGCGCCTGAAGTGCCTGGTTAATAGTGCACTTATAATCCGCGCAGATGCGGATCTCCCCGTTTGGCTTGACGGGTGTCACAATCGGGGTCTCCCATCTAGCGTTCGGGACGGGCTCTAAGACTCCCTGGGCCACCAGCCGGTCTAGTTCAGTCTCTATTTTAGGGGCGGAGGGCCAGGGGCACGGTGCGGAAGCGCCAACGGATGGGCGTCACGGTGGGGTCTAAGTGGAGCGACACCGGGGGCCCTTTGTAACATCCCAGTTTCCCGTCAAAGACCTCCGGGAATTCCTTGCACACCGCCCCCCAATCCCGCACCCCACATTTATTTACTCCCCCAATCGATATGCCTAGGGCCTCGAACCACGCCCGCCCCAGGAGACTCGCGAAATACAGCCAAGCTTCGCTCTCTGTTGGCCTGCTGGAACGGCGCCGGCCGGCGTTGTTGGGGTTTGATGGCGAAGACCTCGTCCGTCCCTTCGTTTCCGGGGCTTGGGCTCCTTCCAACCACCTGAGCGGCCGCGACCGGCGATCCCCTTCTGCGGCCTCGTGGGCAGTGGCGGCGTCGAGGGCCTCGTCCAAGGAGAGCTTCCGGTGTCCCACCAACTTGCGCCGCAGCTTGGAGTCCGCCAGGCCCCACACGAACTGTGTCAGCAGGTTGTCCTCCACCTTCGGGAACCCGCAGTCCACGGCGAGCGCCCTTAGCGCGGCCAGGAAGTTGGCGATGGATTCCCCTTGGGTCTGGACTCGCCTCTGGGAAATCCATCCTCTTGGCCAGGAAGGTCGGCCGGGGGCTGAAGTAGCCATTGAGGACGTCCAGGATTTCCCCAAACGAGCTCTCCAAGGCCGTGCGGGGCACCAAGAGGCTCTTGGCGAGGCGGACGGTTTGTGTGCCGCAGGCGTTCAGGAGGATCGCTCGTTTCTGGTCGGGGTGGCGGATTTCGTTGAGCTCCAAGTAGCTGATGAGCTGGTCGACCCATGCATCCCAGGTTTCTGGCTGCGACTGGTCGAAGTGCTCCAGTGTTACGTGGGAAGCGGCCATGGTTCTGTCGGGAACGGCGTGCGCCGGGGCGAGCGGTGCGGTGCTGCTCTCGGGGTCAGCGATGCGATGCTCGGCGGTGTCCGTTTCGTCGTTCATGGAGTCACGGAAGGCGTTGGAATCCCACCTTCGTCGCCACTGTAAAGTACTGGGTTTCGGGCCTCATGACTCGGACGACGACATAAGAGAAGATGCGTTTATTCGTACTTCACATAAGACAAGAACACACAGTAACGGCCGGAGGCCAACTATATACAGTTAGGGGGACGGCCCTATATTCCTATTGGCGGGTTTGAATCGCCCGCCAATGCTGCCATTGGTTCACTACTGGCGAGCTCAGGAACCTAGTCCCTATTGTTCTCAGAAAGCGAAGCTTGGCTGTATTTCGCCAGCTCTGCCTTCTGATCCCAGGACACAACAGGGCCTTACTCCTAGTTATCTAAAATTCAAATCTAGATAAAGAAAACACAAACACCATTCACTAGGGATGCTATGCTAAACACATGTAATGGGCAGGGGATCCCAGGTGTTTAAAATCCCTGTTCAGGTGGGAGGAAAGGTGAGCAGTGATTTGAGATTTTTATCTCACTATTCACAAGTATTAACTGCTTTAGCAAAATATGAGACTTTCCACTCGTTAGATTAGCTGATCTGTTACATGATCTCTATATTTTTTCTTGACTAGATTTGAGTCTTACATAATTACATTTCACCCTGTACTTCCTGCATTTTGTGGCTCCTTGACCCTTTTGTTTGTTTGTTTTTGTACCTTCTGCATAAAATGACAGCACAGTGAGAATCCACTTTCTCTACCCAAAGGAGTGAACCCTAATTCATGAAAGCTTATCCTGGAATAAAATGTCATTTGTCTTTAAGATGCCAGAAGACTCCTGTTTATTTTTTTGAACAGGATCATTTCTTTGTGCTCCTAGGCCAGAGATGGAAGAAGAAGAATCTTGATGAGGAGCTATTTACAGGTCAGTGACTTAGCATATTGTTTCCTCAAACACACAGAATCTCTCCTTGCCAATACTAGACAAGAATCCAGCAATGTACCACCAGCACCTGCCAAGATCCAAGCCTCACACTATCCCCAAAATGAATGTTTGCTTTGGCATGGTCCAAAGAAATTGGTCCAAACTAGGTGCAAACACAAATGGCAAGCTGTGGAAAAAGTATGTATGACATTCAGATTCCTAGGGGAAACCTAACCACCAAGAGTCTGAAAATGGGCCCAGTATCAACATCACAAATGAGCAACGAGCCATTTTAGCTTGACAGCAAAGACGAAACTGCTTTCTGGCATTAATAGCCTGAAAGGGGGCTCCTTTGTCTCTCCTCCTGACACTCTCTCTCTTCCATCCACAATTTCTGCCAAAATGCTGCTGAGAGATATGAGCTTTTTATGTTGTGTGACCCCCTTTAGTTAACCACAAACTGAATCATGCTGTACAGTTCAGCTGAGTAATAAAATATAATCTGATCCGGAGGAGCTATTAGACTGGGCCACATCATTACACATCCCTTTTTTAACCCAGTTTAACAAGTTGCTCCTGAGAAGTTATTTATTCTAGTGGAGATCAAATCTCTTTTAGATCCTAATCTTATTCTTCACATCCCTGCCTGAAGTGGTTGAGATACTCATATAACACATATCTCTTTTCTTGTCAGCAGAATGTTTTGTTTGACACTGATCATTTGTTCCAAAGCACAGGGCTGGGCTTTTTTTAATATCGACAATTATTGCCATAAAATGAATACCGTATAACCAAAAAACAGTTATGAATCATGGAACTCTGCAGCACATAGTAGCAACAAGGTTAAACACCTTATTCAGTGATAAAGAAAGAAAAAGACAGAGTTCTCAGTCTGAATTCTACCCACATATTCAGTGTGATGCAGTGAACAGAGTGCCAGATTTGGACTGAAGATTCAGATCCCCATTTAAGCCTTGGAACTCACTGAGTGACTTTGGGCAAGTCTTGATCTCTCACCTAAATTGCTTCTGTGAGGACAAAATAGACCTATGGGGGACTCTCTGAAATTCTCAGGAAAAGGCTGAGAGGCAAATAAATAAATCATAAAGACCATCAAGCATCTAAAGAGCTGTCCCTTTCCCCTTCTTTCCAGCCCCACACTTCTTCAGTATATAAGATCTGTGCAATGGTTTTAAAGACCCTAAGAGATAGTGCTACTGAATTGCTACCATGCAAAAATGTTAAATGTATGATTGCCTGCACTGATGCTTTGATTATTTTTTCACCTCTTGGATACATACAGCACATTCCCCCATGAAAGAAGAGATATCCTTTTTTATTTTACACAATTTATACCCTGGCTTTCTGCCTTCATAAAGCCCACTGAGGTAGTTGACAAATTAAAACATCTATATATATAGAAGAAAATCCCATTGTTGTAAAATCAATGCCCAGGCCAAACCACTGGACCTAAAGACACCAGATTCAGGGAGAGTGCTCCTACCATGGCACAGGTGCTCGCTAAGAAGAGATTTTTAGAAATTTGACCCCTAAATGGGTCAAAAGGGGTAAAATGTACTCCCCTATTGATTCCTATGCAGCTGCCAGGCAGCTGCCTCCCTGCACCCCCCACTCTCTGATTGGTCAGCTGCAGAGCTCAGTGTTCTGAGGTAAAAAAAACAGTTACAGGGGACTGCAGAGAGCTAATGACAGTTGAGGAAATCAGGAGTGGCCAACAACCACCCATGAGGTGAAGCAAAGCTGCTGGCCCAGCCTCTCTGATGGCTTCCAACACACTCCCCGCACCTCCTACACCTAACAGGCGGTTATCTGTCAGGTGCAGCCCCATCTCCACAGTGGCTTCTAATCCTCCCCTCCTACACTGGACAGGCAGCTGCCTGTCGGTGAGAGAGGTGGGATGCTCCTACCTCCTATCCTAACAGGCAGTTATCTGTCAGGTGCAGCCCCACCTCACAGTGGCTTCTAATACCCTCCCCCTCCTACACTGGACAGGCAGCTGCCTGTCGGTGAAGAAGGTGGGATGCTTCCACATACTCCCCACCTCCTATACCTAACAGGCAGTTATCTGTCAGGTGCAGCCCACCTCCACAGTGGCTTCTATCCTCCTCCCTCCTACACTGGACAGGCAGCTGCCTGTCGGTGTAGGAGAGGATGGGATGGCTTCCAACACACTACCCCCACCTCCTACACCTAACAGGTGGTTGTCTGTCAGTTGCAGCAGTGGTTGCAGGGTGCTTAAAGCCACGAGGGAGCCTGCCCCAGCAGTAATGCCTTAGTGATCCTGCTCGCCTCCACTGTGGCTTCTAATACTCCTCCCCCTTCCCCTTCCTACAGTGGACAGGCAGTTGCCTGTCAGGTATAGGAAAGGAGGTGGGATGCTTACAGCCGCCGGGGAGGTTTGCTCGGTAGAATTGCCTTAGCACAGCTGCTGGCCCGATGCCTTTAAATACAATTCCCCCCAACACCAGACAGGCCAGTGTTTGTCAGGTGTAGGAGCAGGGCCAGGGTATGAATGTTTATGGGGAGATAGTAAAGGACATTTCTAGGAGCCATTTCAATGCGTGCCTCCCTCATGAACCTGAAGAAATGTCCACCACATCACCACTCCCTCACACCAACTCCCCCTCACACCTCTCACCTCTTACTGCCCCCAAGAAAACTCCTGGCAAACGTTGAGCCAGATACACCAATGCTACATGGACGAGGCAATTTAGGAATGCAGCAAAGACATTTGCATATAGTACTCCTGCAGTGCACTGAGCTGCACAGGCCAAGTACCAGCAAGATCACCCTGAGGTGCTCAGAACAATATGAACAAAACAATCCAGGAACACAAGTAGAGAGGCCATCACTTTTGTGGAAGGCAGCAGGAGTTGACTTAGCAGACAACTGCTTCTTAAATGGACAGTTCTATGTGTCCTGCTCCAGAGTGAGCTCATCAAGCAGCCTGGTGATCCTAGCACCTGAGGGCAGAATGTATGTCTCCCTTCATTTCTTACACTACAATCTTCTCCATTAGAATTCCTACAACAAATGTCACATTTCAGATTTCACATCATCAGTATTATAACTGGATTTACAGAACTTAAATACCATAGCGAAGCATGGGTAGCAGGCTAGTACATAATAAAAACCATATCTTTAAAGCATTGAAATCAAGAAAACATCATTAAAACAATTAAAACCAGAACTAAAATATATACAAAACCATCAAAGCATTGAGCAGGAAGGAGGAGTCACTGAGGGAACATCAAACAAAACAAAAAAAGGTCTTCTTTTGCACATGCACTGAAGCATCACAGCATTTCAGCAGCCTCAAGGGGGAGGCACAATCCCCATTAAAAGTACATTCCCCACTCATCACATACCATCATGCTTCCAGGACAAGCCTGCTCTGGTCTCCAGCATCTGTGCCCTTTCTTGAGGAAGAGGCTCTATGAAAGCCCCCTCCTCACTCTGGTTCCCTTCCCTGGGCCTTACTTTGGAGTGAAGTGGTGTCATGTGATGAAGTTGTCAACATCACCCAAGGGTGTGATCCCTTTACATGAGAGTAGCCTCACTGGCTTCGGTACATCTACTCTGATGTAAAGCAAGGTGTGGGGATGGGATCCAGGGCATTCAAAGAAGCTCAAATATTGCTCCCTCCCCCCCTTTCCCCCTCCAAAGCGTATGATTAAAATGTGTGACTTCTTCAGTTTCTCTCTGCATTGTTCTGGTAAACATCTCAAGAGACGGTTTTTAAGGAACGGGAGCTGCAGAATTGTCGTGTCCCCCCCATCACCTTAAAAATCAACTCTGAGTCAGTTTCTTGTATAAGCAGAGCTGCATGAGCTGGTGTTTGGCCTCCCAATGGGAATGACTGTTTGATTCAGCGCTGGCATGCAATATTTTTTTTAAAAAAATTAAACACCTAAACCCACCATTTCTGGGTGGGTTTTGGGTGGCAATTTTTTATTAGGTGGGAAAATGTTCAGATTCCAAGCAAGAGGCTATCTTGTGAACTCATTTTGCAAAGGGGAGGGGAAGTACGGGAAAATCTAGTTTAGGAAAGAATGGGCAGGGGAGGAATGAGAAAAGACTAGGAGAGCACGGGGATGTTAACGAAGTTGTCTGGATGTAAGAAAAATACCTGGTAACATCAGGGAATGAAAATGGAACATTAAGGCAATCAGGAAAATGCTAGTATCACATATAAATGACCTTTAATTAACAATGTTAACAATCAATCTATTTTGAGTTTTGTGAATGGAGGGGCAACATAACCTAGCTTTTCATCCCTTCCCCCTGTACTTGCTACCTAGGATTTGTATCCTCAACTATCTAGTATGGTATCACTATATTTAATAGTAAAATTGCTCAGCCCTGTAACAAGAACAAAATCAACAACAGCAGGCGATTCATACATATATGGGGGACTTGATAAAGGAGGCAGAAAAACTGACTGTAAATTAACAAAAAAAACCAGCAAGCTGTCTTGTAAAGATGAAAAACAATTACTAGTTTTAATACTATAGACAAAAATGGTATCCAGCTTAGTTTGTTTGTTGCCTGGAAGCCTACAAAAATCAGAAGGGCAATTTCTTTTCCTAGACATAATAATACAAAAATTCAGCAGCTGAGTTTAAAAGCTGTGCTGTAAGTCTAACAGGTATCTAAAATCTAAATTACAATCCAGCATGAAAAGAGCTAAGTAACTAAATATCTGGCAAAAAAAAAGCAAAGAAAAACGTCACAAAGCCCAGTAAGGACTGAACATGCCCCAGAGGCCTGTAACACTGAAAGAGGATGAGAGTCAGTTAAAGAGGAAAGGTGGAGGGAGATTGGCTTACACAATCACAGCTGAGGAGATCTTGGAGATGGAGAAATTTCCAAATCATTCTCTGTTAGAGTCAGTGTATTTAGTGGTTAGAATGTTGGACTGGGCCCTGGGAGACCTATGATCGAAGTCCCACTCAAGCTTGCTGGGTGAACTTGGGCCAGTCACACATTTTCAACGTTATCTACCTCACAGCGTTGTTGTGAAGACAAAAAAGAAAAATATGTCCCAATTGGGGGTAAAGATGAGGTAGAAATGGATTAACTGAATAAATTATCCATGGACCCAGTATCGTTCTCAGTTCTCTTCTTCAAGAAGCTATGTAGCTAAGAATATGAACCAAGAGTACAATGGTTCAGCTCTAATCTGACACACAGGCTCAGTTTACAGTGTTAGGCAACCCACCGTTCTCTCTGCCTCCCATCTGCATTGTGATGACAGTGACCTTGGCTTACTTTACAGGGTTGTTGTAAGGATTACGCAAGAAAAGTATGCAAAAAGCATTCTGAAAATTCTCAAGAGATTAATAAACATTGGCACTTATTTGTCTGTATCAATTTTGAAAGACAGCGAAGAGTTAATTGTACCTTCCCCCCCCTCCAGTACCTGACAACTTGCAGTACTGAGTTGCTAGAACCCAAGTATGATGGCTACATGGTAAGCGCAATTTGCCACTGTGTTGCACTGCCACTGTTGTTCTGCTTCTGTTATTCTGCTCCTCCTATACATACACCAGAACTCTGGCCATTTTGATTCTTGTTCTTCTGACTCATTGCTTTCATTTTGCGATCTCATTTTTTATGTAGTGATGACACCCCAAGCGAAAGGCCGCTATCCCTTTCTTTGCCTTTGCTTATCTTCCATTGTCCATGGTCATCTCTGTCACTGTTGCTCACAAACAGAAATCAGGACCATGTTTGGGGATATTAATTCCTTCCTCTCCCGAGGGGAATCAATACCAACTGATTCCTTTTCATAATTATTTATCACCTTGTGCAACAGAAAGTACTCTGGATCCTTACAGCTGTTGAATATTTCCTTCTCCTAAAGCAACAATGTCATTGTTGTTTGGTGACATCTGCTTTTGCAGTTTTTTGTCATTAATCCTTTCATACAAATACAGTTCATTTCTTACCCAGTTCAAGGGAACCCGACTTTCTTTTTCATAGGAAAATGTATTTTGAACTATCCTGTCCTTATATATAAAAAGCATTTTCGCATGGCAACATTCTATGCTTGCCAAAATCAGTTGGCTCCCTGATGTATCACTCAGAAGCTGTCTCTATCCACTAGCTGCGCTGCCTGAGTTCTCTCCCACCCCCTGCAGCTTAGGCCACTCTTCTCTGATTGGGCCAGTGTTTCAAGATCATTTGCATATGGAAGCTGATTGGACTTCACACCATTCTGCACCTCAAACTCCCCCGCCCCCCATGAGACAGTTGGAACTGTCAGTTGCTTATGCGTACCTGAGAGCGCTTCAGAGGATGGTGTGCAGGTCCCAGGTTCATGTTATAAAAGCTGCCTGGGGGATCATGGACCATTCACAGACTTTCTATCTTAACATACCTCACAGAGTTGTTGTGTGGCTCATATGGGGGAGAGGAGAATGATGTCAGCTGCTTTGGTTCCCACTGCAGGGAAAGACTGCCCTTTCCCTAGGCAGAGGCTGCGGGTGGGGGGGGGGAGATGTAAACCTGAAGACCGACAGGCAGATAAAGGTAGGCTGATTGTTGCCTGGAAACGACATAGGGTTGCCAGCTCCAGGTTGGAAACTTCCAGGATATTTTAGGGATGAAAACTGCTGAGGGTGGGGTCTGAGGAGGAGGAAGAGGGGGACCTCAGACGGATACAATGCCATAGACCCCACCCTCCAAACAAGCTGTTGCCAATCTCCAGGTGACAGGTGGAGAGCTCTTAAAGCTCTGGTGCTAATTCAAAGTGCCTGGGATATGTTGCATTCTGGCAGGGAATGCTGTGAGTCTAGAAAATGAATTATTGACAGAGTAGTGTTTTGGAAAATCTTTAGGAATTGTTTGGTCCATTTACCATGGGGCATCCATCCAGAGCCTCTGGCATTTTTTCACTCTGCTGGCATCAAAACCAATTGAAGGCAAAATAGAGATATGGAGATTTTTCCATCCTCCTTTGCATCAATCTGTCTTTGTTGGCAATCCTAGGCCTGCCAGCATTCTAGTGACTGCATGCCTCCTGACTGGCATACAGTGGCATTCACTAGCCCTGGCTGCTTGTTCCTGTTCAGCAGGAGCCTCCCTATGGAAGGTGCCTGGGTAATTTTGGACCAGCCACAGACTTCCTGCCTAACCTACCTTGTAAGGTTGCTGTACAGATCACAAAGCAGAAGAGGAGAAAGAAGTAAGCTGCTCCACTAATGAGAAAGACAGAACTTTGCCTAGGAAGAGGCTGCTGAGAGGGGAGGAGATAAAGTTGCCAACTTTAGGTATGGAAATTCCTGGAGATTTGAGGGGTGAAGCCTGGAGAGGGTAAGGTTTGAGGAGGGGTGGGACCTCATACAGGTACAGTGCCATAGACTCCACCCTCCAAATCAGACATCCCCTCCTGGGGAACCATTGTTGCCAATCTCCAGGGGAGGGCTGGAGATCACTTAGAAATATAACTGCTCTCCAGGAGGGAGGGGGAAGGAGATGGAAAGCTGAAGTCAGAAGGGGAGATAAAAGTAGGTTGATGGTTGGCTGGGAAGGAGATAGGCTTGCCAACTCCAGGCTGGGAAATTCCTGGAGATTTGAGGGGTGGAGCCTGGAGAAGGTGGGGTTTGAGGAGGGCTGGGACCTCAGACAGGTATAATGTCATAGACTCCAACCTCCAAACCAGCCATTTCCTCTTGGGGAACCATTGTTGCCAATCTCCAGGGGAGGGCTGGAGATCCCTCAGAATTACAACTGTTCTTCAGATGACAGAGATCAGTTCCCCTGAAGAAAACAGTAAGCTCTATGTCATTATACCCGGCTGAGGTCACCACAGCAAATTGATGCTGAGTGCCCAAGACCAGGGCACCTGCCCAGAGCCTCTTTCTAGAGCTCATTGTATGTATTTCCACAATGGGCCTTATTTCTAGTCATTAATAAACCTAGGTAGTTAGAGAAACTAACGACTGAAGTAGTTACCCTCTAAACTAAAATATATTCATTTAATTATAACTTACTTTTGCCCCCGATTGGGACCCAAAGCGGTTTGTAATTTAAAAAAAATAGGAACAGGAGAAGAGTGGAGAAAGGCTTCTGACTACAGAGCAGGTCTCCCCCCCCCACCCCAGTGGATCTTCCTCCTGGTTCTTAGTTGTAACCCTCAGCCAAGAACCCTTTGGCAGTTGCCCTTAAACTTTTGCCACTGAGCACAACCAGGCTTTAAGTACCTGTAGCAGAGGAGAAACAAACTCAGCCAGGTCTGATATAGCTGCTGTTAGCCAGTTAGCACATCCTCCCCAGTTTCTCTGAAGAAAATACACAATCAATTGCTATTCTTCAAAATATTTCTACCATTAACTTGCCGAAAATATAAAGGATAAAATTGTGACAGGGCAGGCAGTACTCTTCAAAAACAACAAGAAGTCTCCTTTCTCTTGCTGGTTTCTGTACCCTGAATATTAATTGTGAAATCATGCATTTTAATGATATAATTTTTGAGGACCAGGTTTTTATCATGCAAAATCAAACTGCAGGAGTTGGAGTCAAAAGTTTCTGCGTTTATATCTTTAAACCTAGGTTTTAAAAAATTGAGGTAACTTGGCCAAGAAAGACAAATTGATAGAGTGGCACATTTTGGATCTGATCCAGCTAAAGTGAAGCACTTTTTCACCACAGTGGTTTCAGTGGGGAAATTTAAACATGTGCTGGCATTAAGATCTGTAGGACATTAAAAGAATTTACTTGGGCTGGATAGTACCTTTGGGGTTTTTCTTTTTCTACCACATGTAAAAAGTGTGTGGCCATACAGATCTGTAAATACGTGTTTAAAGTCTTTGAAGCAAACCAAGATAATTGGCTAAAATTCCAGAGAATGCATCAATGCAACTGATAATGCTCCCCTAAGAAACTTATGCAAAACAAACAAACAAGAGGTTTACTTAACATAGGCACTGCTTTTCCCCTATATCTTTTGATCAATTGCTTTGCAGTCACATTCATTAGACAGTCTAATTTGAACCACAATTAGATTTTATCCCTTTAAAAGATAAAGCAGGTTCCCAAGTCATTAATTAAAGGAC
The DNA here is from genome assembly GCA_029375565.1 of Gekko gecko. Taxonomy (NCBI): domain Eukaryota; kingdom Metazoa; phylum Chordata; class Lepidosauria; order Squamata; family Gekkonidae; genus Gekko; species Gekko gecko. The sequence continues at coordinate 71,580,090 of JAPDNY010000011.1, read as the reverse complement.
CTGACTCAAGTAGGCTGCAAGATGGATGTTACGTTCCCTCCGCTGATGACCCAACTCAGCAAAACAGAACTCTTTCGCTTTGAGAAGCAAACACTCTCTCAAACTAACTGAGTGAAACTTTTGCCGTGCTTCAGAGCTTGGGGAAGAAGAAAATCTCTCCAAAACATTCACAAAGCCACCCTTTCTAATCTTGTTTGAATTCATTCAGAAGATCTTCTGGCTGGTATCTGTGGAGCTAACCTTGGCTAAACTGGATATAGTATAAAGAAGACAAGTTCTGGCTTTGGAGCTGGACATTGTCTGAAGTGCCACCAGTCAAACGCGCCACTCCTGCAACTTCTACATTCAGCTGCCAGCACTGCTTAGTAAGATCCAAAGGGGACTTGTGTGGAGGAATTGTGCAGGATGTAGGTGTGGATGCCAACTCCTCTTCAAGTGTTATCAGAAGCTCTGCCAGCTCAACAAGGAAGTGACTGCCTCTGAGTGCTCTTAGGCAAGACAAAAAAGTAATGACTGTCCCTGTTGTTTGTCCCCAGCATCTGGAATTAGTGGTATATTTTCTGTGTACACAGAAATTTCCTTCTTGCCGTTAACTACTGATAGAACCTACCCTCCACAAATTTGTCCATCCAAGCTACTGGCCAGACCTGTAGCCAGGATTTTTTTTAGTTGGGGGCATTTAAATTTCTTAGGGGGCACTGGCTAATCAGATTAAAGGAATACTGGCTCCTTCCCTGCATCCACCACTGCTCGGGGGCCCTTGGCTGGATGGGAAGTCATGAGGCCTTGCCAGTAAGTTGGTGGGCCTAGCCCCAAGATGCCTCACTGTGGTTATGGCCCTGCTACTGGCTATCCCCATTTTCCATGGTTTGTACCACTTTAAATTCTCACAGGAAGATTTTTTAATGCTCCTTGCACTTCATAAGTAATTTCAAATTGTGTGGAGAAGCAGTGGCATACCAAGGGTGTCTGTGTGTGGTCTATCCTGGATGCAGTTTGAGGAAGTCCCTCAAAGGGGGCCCTTGAATAAGCTATGTCCTGAGATTTCAGGGGATTCCTGAGGAAAAAGGGGAGAATCTCATGCAGATAATGAGCAAAGCTCTGGGGCAAATGGCAGACATGAAAGCGGAGAATCTGCAAAGCGACATTGATACGGTCTTTAGATCGTACACAGAATTTATAAAGAAAAATGATCTGCCGGGAGAAGTGACGGTGAAGTTCTCAAGAAGAAGAGTGAGAGATCAAATTCTCAAAGTAGCTCAGGGACAAATCCAGAACTAGCTAGATCTTGGAGATTCCAAAATATGTCCCGTATTCTTGATATTACCACTAATAGAGGTATCCGAAGTAAAGCAGATTTGGATCAGAGGTTAGGTCAACCAGTACCCTGGTTTTTTTATCTACAATTGAGCCATTTACTACATCAATTAGATACTGCTAATCTGCTTGCACAAAGCTCAAATGAAAGACTGGTAACGATACCCTATCTCTATGTGTAGTCAGAGCTGTACAAAGATATAGGCATTGTTCTTTGCTTTCTAATCTTTGCAAGTCTCTTGTCATATAACTGCTTTGCTTAATAAAGATCTTATATAGATTAATCTCATCTGACTGTGTGTTCATGTATTGTAATTGGATCTCCAAGCCTAGATCTAGAGCCTATGCTGCTTGCCTAGAAAGCTACTACTGTGTGCTAATTATCTGCAGCGCTAGCCTAGATCTGCTAAGTTGTTAATTCCCAGAAACCTGGCAGGAGGTGGGACCTATGCTCCTGTCTGAGTTGGGAACGTCCTTAAATAGGTCCTGGTGGCAGAATACTGATTTCAGTGTTCCTGAAGCATGTGGGTCTTTGGTATCTCTCACTCCTGGAGGGGCATGGGATAGACGTGAGATTCTCCACGTGCTGGCATAGTAACAGGACTTAGACTTGTCTTATCTCCTGGACTGGAGGTGAGAGGGTGCAAGAAACCTTGTACACTGCTATCTCAACCCCTGTCTGACATGGAACAAGTGATACGAGACTTTGACAGCCAAAACAGGGGTGTCATCTCCCAGATTTACTCAATTCTCCTTAAAAACTCAAGTGTTGGCCCCTTACCTTATCAACATGCTTGGCAGAAAGTTTGCTCAATAAACTTAACAGAAGAACTATGGGATGAGTTTTGGAACTCTTCTTCTAGTTTCAAGAATAAATCTATTTCCGTATGCTTCCAAAATCGAAAATTGATGTCCAGGTGGTATGCAACGCCCCATAAACTTTCTTTTATATTAGCCGAGAGGTCTCCACATTGCTGGAAAGGCTGCCAACAAGTGGGAGATTACACCCATTGCTGGTGGCAATGCCCAAAGATCAAAAAATTTTGGTCAGAAGTGCTAAACATAATTCAATCTGTTACCTCTGTGAAAGTCCCTTACGCACCAGAAACCTTATTTTTAAACATTTGGCCCCATGAATTGCAATCTTGCCCACACAAAGCCACAATAGAAGTCATGTTGGATGCTGCTAAGACAGCTATTGCATCTTATTGGAAAGATACCAGGGCACCAGATGTTGAAGTGTGGTTTCGAAAACTTTGGAATCACTACCTCATGGATGCAGTTACAAATAAGCTGAATTTTAGGTGTCAATTCCCCAAACGAGATGTTTTCATGGGAAAATGGTTCCCAATACTAGATTATTTATCACAGCAGCAATTTCTCTCCTCTGAGTGGTCTCAGTATCATAAATGGATTTAAAGTTTTGTTCTGGTAATAAATTCAATAGATTCTTCTTCTTAATATCTACTCCCTCAAGTTGATCACTTATGCTCAATTTAATTGGTTTCTACTCTACCCAACATTGTGTTAAAAAGTTATCCATAGTAGCATTACAATGTGTCTCATTACTTATGAATGTTTTAGAACAGATTGTGTATTTATATGTTTCTTTGTTGTAAAAGATAGTTACTGCTCCATTGCTTTACCTTGGATTTACATTTTCAAAAATGTTATGTAAATTGTTTCTACTTGTGCAAATTTATTAAAATAAAAAGTTTAAATTAAAAAAAAAATTCTCAAAGCAGCTCACAGAGTTACCCTGAAAATCAAGGGCAAAGAGGTAAAGGTTTTAAAAGACATGCCATTTGAAGTAAGGGGGAAAAGACGCAAATATAAAGACTTGATCTTATTTCTACAAAAGAAGCAAATTGACTACAGATGGATACTACCCGAAGGAGTCATCTTTAAGTTTGTCAGCAGAAAGGAGAAAATTGACTCTGTTGTGAAGGCAAGAGAATTCTTGCACCTTCATAGCCGTCTAGCAGACGGGGAAGAAGGAGAAGAAGGGGACAGTTCCGAGGAGGGGGGTGGGAATGGAGTGGAGCCATCATCTGGCAAAGAATCAGACTCTAAGTTGGGGGCTGCGGCCCCCAAAGTGGGCTACAAATTGAGGAAGAAGAGGGATAAAAAATGATTTGTTATCATAACTCTGAAGTTCTAAAAAATGTATAAATTATACTGTCTTAAGTTTTTTTATGAAGTCACAGTAGATGTGGACTATAGAAGAAGATGACCACTTTCATTGGTTTAATGTGAAGTTTAAGCAATTTAAATATGTAATCTTGTTAAAGCAGTTTGCATGACACCCACTCTTGGGTTTTTAGAGGTACCTTTTCTTTTTTCCCTTAGTGTGTAGACCTTTCCCTTATTTCTTATGTACTATCTTAGTTTTAGAAACTGTAATAAAAAATTCCCCTCTGGGGGGGCAAAAAAAAGGGGGGCCCTTGAAGCTAGTGTCATGCTGCATCCAGCCATACATCTTTTCTTTGGCTTTTAGAATGCAGTTCTAGCTGCAGCTGCTAGGGGTGCAGGGAAGCCTGAGCATAGCAAAAAGCACAGTAGAATTGGCTAAAATTCCTTTTCTCCAAGACTGAAGCAAACTTCCTTACCAACAACCAAGCCAGGATGCTGATAGCTGCTACAGTAATTGCCAGCCTGCAGGTCATTTTCTCCAGTAGTCTAGCCTTTTTCTCTTCCTTTCCTTGTACCCAGCTCAGCCAGATCTTGCAAAGCAGTAGTTAGGGTGTTGCGGCAAGATATAACAGCCTTTCCCTCTTTTAATTTCTCTCCCTCTTTTCCACACATATCTCATTCATTTCTGTCTCCACCAATTTTTCCATGTCCCCCCCCCTTATTTTCATTTCTTGGTCTCAAGACCTTCTCACTCCTATCCTGCTTGGTGACAGAATACACTGGTTCTGCTGGGCTTCCAAACCCTCCACCCTTGTTGGACTGTGATTCTGTGCTTGATGTCAGCTGCCATTGCCACAAGGGCACTAGGTTTCCTGGGCACTGTACATTGCAATGTGCCCAGCTGGGCTTGGACTGTGATTCTGTACTTGATGTCAGCTGGCATTGCCACAGTGGCACGGGGTTTACTGGGCACTGTAGATTGCACTGGTACTGCTGGGTACTCCATATATTGCACTGGTTCTCAGGCTTGCAAATATGCCCCCCCTTCAGTTTCAACTGCAGATATTCTCTGGTTCAGAGGATGGGGGCACCTTTGGCGGGGGGGTAGTGTGTTTCTTAAGATCCAGTCTGGTGAAACTTGTGGTCACTATTTTGTGATGCTTTGGCTAGTGTTAATTAGTTAAAGCTAGTACAAAGGCAGACTCCTAGCTCCAGGGGTCATTTCATAGAAAAAGAGCTGCAGGAGCTCATTAGTATATCTAATAGGCTATTAGCATAATAGCTCATTAGCATATGCCACACCCCCTGACATCACCGGAAGTGATGTCAGAAGGGAAGCAAAAGGGGGTAGGCATCTTCAAAAACCTCCCCTTCCCTTCCCCAGCTGGCCTGCGAAGGCAGGCTGGGGGGGGAGTGAAGAGAAGAAGGGGTTAGAATGCAATGAAAAGATTGCACTGCTGCTGCTCTCTTTGCTCCCCCCCAGCCGGCTGTGAAAGGGAAGGGGAGGCTTTTGAAGATGCCTCCCCCCTTTTCTGCTTCCCAGCCAGCCTGCCAAGGTGCGGTGGGGGCGGAAGCGATGAGAGAAGGGGTTTAAAGTTTAAACCCCCTCTCTCTGGAGTCACACTGCAGTAGCGGCGCGACTCTAGAAAGAAGAAGTGTGGGGGTGGGGAGCTGGGTGGGGGGCTTGCCACTGCCACCATTTGTGCTTGCTCCTAGGCTGCCGGAGCACTGCTCCAGTGCACTCCGCCCCCAAACGACTCCTGCCTAGCCCTCAAAAATGCCTTGTAGATGTTTGGGATGATCAGCTCTTGGGCTTCAAAATGGAGAACAGAAGCCCTCCCAAGTGCCTGCTCAGAACATAAGTCACGGCTGTCATATGACAAACCTGTAGGGTTTTCAAGGCAAGAGATGTTTGGAGGTGGTTTGCCATTGCCTGCCTCCATGTCGGCCCTGCTTAGATTCTGAGATCTGACAAGATCAAGCTATCCTGGGACTATCCAGGTCAGGGCTAGGCTGAGAGTAATTTGACTGGCCCAAGATCACCCAGCAAGCTTCCATGTCACGAGTGGGGATTCGAACCTGGACTTCCCAGATCCTAATCCAACACTTTAAGCACTACACACACTGGATCTCATGATGAAATAGCTTGTTGGAATTTGATTTTTTTTTTCCTGGCATGATTATATATACAACATTTAAAAGAATTTTTTTTTCACTCTGTTTCTTTTCTGAAACTATATTTGGGTCCAGTGACATCTTTAAGACCAAACTTTGTTCTGCTGCTTCAGACCAACATGGCTACCCACCTGAATCTATTTTCTGGCCATGTTATTTTTCATTTTATTTCATGATTATTCCTGAAAATAATTTTGTCGTATAGAGGAGGAGCTCTGACCTGAATAGCCCCGGCCTAGCCTGATCTTGTCAGATCTCAGAAGCTCAGCAGGGCTGACATGGAGGCAGGCAAACCACCTTTGAACGTCTCTTGCCTTGAAAACCTTATGGGGTTGCCATAAGTCAGCTGTGACTTGATGGCAAAAAAAAAGAGGAGGGGGTGTTAAAAATTATCTGCCCTGGGTGCCAAATAGGCTAGGTACACCACTGTGAAGAAACACTTGCTTTTATAAGTCTTCTGTTCATATGTAACACCAAAAATGGAGCCACTGCTAATAAGCAAAGGAATTAAGCATTTGCCCTTCTTGATGGTGAAAATCATGGCCACAGTAGTTGTCTCAGAGCTACTGCCTCAAGGAGAAGGGGTCCTCTATCTTTGGCCATCTTGGTTGATGTAGAAGTGTGGAAGTTTCAAAGTCTGAGTCATGGACCATCTTCCAGTATTTCTCTTTATTATTTATTTATTTATCATGTATTACTTTCAATTTGTATCCCACCTTTCCAGGACAAACTGGCTAAAGGCGGTGTACAGTAGTAAAATTATGATAAAACAGTAAATACAATAAAATTCACAGATAACAATTACATAAAGTGCTAGTAAATACAGAATGCAGTCACTATAAAATAGACAAATGAAAGAAGGCAATATCCAACGTTATAACATGGGGGCCATAGCATGTTCAATTTCTAATGGCTCATTCATCAATGGCGGCTCCTAATCGGCCTGGTGGAAAAGTTTGAATATTGTTTGTATGCTTGAGAATATTTAGTAAAGAAATTGTTATTTTAGTCTCTGTATCTGTTCTTGGGTTCTTGGGAATTCTAACACCAGTATACACAGGTCTGATCCTATAGTTATGCCAATTGCTCATCCTGTCCTTATATATAAACGTGTAATGGTCTGCTTTTTATGCTTGGCAAAATGCTTGGCAAAATCTGTTGGCTGCCTGATCTGTCACTCAGAATGACTCCCTAGGCACTGGCTGTGTTGCCTGAGTCCCGCCCACAGAAGCAGCAGGCACCAAAACTCACTTCAGAAGACAATTTCACCTTAGGAGAGAGGACAGAGACTCTGGCCCTCTCACTTACCAGTGACTCTGGCCCTGCCACTTTGCACTGCTGCTGCTTCTGGCCCGGCCTCGGCCTGCACTGAGACCACTGCCTACTGCCCCGCTGCCTACTGCCTGTCCCAGCACCTCCCAGAGCCCCAAAGGCTCCCCAAGGTAAGTAGACAGCCGACGTGTGAGTGGCCTGACTGGGCCACAGAGGCCTTGAATGGGGGTGGGAGAGCCAAGGCTGGCCTGGCAGGGCCACAGGGACCTTGAACAGGGGGTGAGAGAGCCAGGGCCTGCCTCGCTGGGTCTCAGGGGCCTTGAACAGGGGGTGGGAGAGCCAAGGCTGGCCTGGTTGGGCCTCAGGGGCCTTGAACAGGGGGGTGGGAGAGCCAAGGCTGGCCTGGTTGGGCCTCAGGGGCCTTGAACAGGGGGGTGAGAGAGCCAGGGCCTGCCTCGCTGGGTCTCAGGGGCCTTGAACAGGGGGGTGGGAAAGCCAAGGCCAGCCTGGCTGGGCCTCAGGGGCCTTGAACAGGGGGTGGGAGAGCCAAGGCTGGCCTGGTTGGGCCTCAGGGGCCTTGAATGGGGGGTGGGAGACCCAAAGCCTGCCTGGTGGGGCCACAGGGGCCTTGAATGGGGGAGGTGGGAGACCCAAGGCCTGACTGGTTAGGCCACAGGGGCCTTGAACAGGAGGGTGGGAGAGCCAAGGCCTGCCAGGCTGGGCCACAGGGGGCTTGAATGGGGGGTGGGAGAGCCAAGGCCTGTCTGACTGTGCCACAGGGGGCTTGAACAGCGGAGTGGGAGAGCCAAGGCAGGCCTGGCTGGGTCACGGGGGCCTTGAACGGGGGTGGTGGTGGGAGAGCCAAGACCTGCCTGGCTGTGTTGCAGGGGCCTTGATTGGGGGGTGGGAGAGCCAAAGCCTGCCTGGATGGGCCATGGGGGCCTTGAACGGGGGGTGGGAGAGCCAAGGCTGGCCTGGCTGAGCCGCAGGGGCCTTGAACGGGGGGGTGGAAGAGCCAAGGCTGGCCTGGCTGGGCCGCAGGGGCCTTGAATGGGGTGGTGGGAGAGCCAAGGCCTGCCTGCCTGGGCCGCAGGGGCCTTGAATGGGGGGAAGCCAAGGCCTGCCTGGCTTGGCTGCAGGAGCCTTGAACAAGGGGGATGGGAGAGCCCCAGGTGGCCTGGCTGTGTTTGAGAGACTTTACTTCTGTATTTTTCTATGCATTCACATTTTTCTAGAGCTCATTGTATTGCTTCTACAATGGTCTTTACTGCTAGTTAATATCATAATTTCCTAATCTATTATTAAGAAATGAAGCAATCTGGCTAACAGCGGATGGGCAATAAATCCAATTAAAAACAAAATTAAGCAGATGCATGATTTGCACAAGTTCTCACAACAATCATACAAATGTCTCCCCATAAGAAGGTGATATGTTACAGTCCTCACACAAGAGTATTCAAACCCATTAACATGTTCAGGAATTATCTATAAATATCTTGAGTTTTGGGAAGTGAAATTGTGAATACTTTTAAACTGAAGACTCCATTTGTTTTGTACTTGAACTGTTTTTTTTAATATAACACTTGAAGCCACCTTCATGTGGTGTCTTTTTTGATTTCTTTCCTTCTCCATCAATTTGAAATAATGAGCTGGCTCTCAAGAAACGTAAATGCTAAGAAAAGGCTGCTCATTGCCAATGGGGAAAGTATATATTGCAGCACTTGGTGATAAGTTCCTGCATCTCCATCAGTTGTCTCACTATGCAGCCACAGATGTTTACACAGCTGCATCTGAGACAAAGTACATCCAGGCAATAGTGTGTTTTTTAAAATTGTTCATTATTAATTTAATGTTTACAGTAAAGAATATGGCAGATGCTCATGATTACACTATTTAGATCCATTAAGACCAGGGTTTAAACATTATGCAATGGATCAACACAATTAACAGTTTAATTTAAGGACCGCAATTAAAAACACAGATTATAACAGACTGTGCAAGAAACACATATTTGCTTACCTGCCCAGTCATCAAGATTGGGGGGGGAGAATGCACGTGCATGCAGGTGTGTACATTTCCCCCCATTATTATCTTCTTGTCCTCTTTCTAAATTCTCTTTAGAATTCACCATTGTAACTTGTTCTGCACTCCAGAGCAGTGTTTCCCAACCTGTGGGTCAGGACCTAAAAGTAGGTCATGAAGCCTCTGAAAGTAGGTCGCAGGCCAGCCCTCCCTAATGGCTGCTCCTGTCCTTTGCATCCTTTTCTCTTTTCTCCTCACCAGCTTCTCACATTCTCATCTTCTCCTCCTCCTTTGTGACAATAATGAGGGGAAAGCAGTCCAGCAACTGGTAACTTCACAGTAGTAGCTGAAAGAAAGGGGGAGAGTTGGAGAGTAGTGGGAGCTGTTAGCATGCCATGGAAAAACCAGAGGATGATAGAAAGAGGCATGTGCATGCACAGGCTCTGTGTTGATGCTGCTTCTTCAGCAGCCCAGCCTCTTACCCAGCACCCCCTGGTGCCTCACTGCCCTCCACCTGCTGTGGGAGATGTACTGCACCAAGACCCTGGCCACGAACCTCTTCACCATCATCTGCCATCTTGTATTTCATCAGCCCAGCAACCCCCAAGTGTACCACCTCAAACTCCAGCTCTGTCCCAGCTGGCAAAAGGAGGAGATGAACTCCCACTTGCTCAGGGTTCATATTGGGGCAGCTGCACCCTTGTTGTGATTTTTGTTGGTTTCTCAAAAATATCTGGTTGAGTATTATAGAAAATGGAATTCTGGAGCAGATGGGTGCCAAGGTCATTGTTCGCCCAGGATACAAAAAACCCTTGAGCCAGCCCTGGATGGGTCACCATACAAAGTAAATTTGGACTTGTGGGTCACCTCATATCAAAAAGGTTGGGAACCACTGCTCTAGTGTCCTTTGTCACATATAACCCAGTTCCCAAACTCTGTGGGATTCTGTGACCCAGGAGGTTCATCAAAACCCTCACTTACAGAGATTGGTCATGCCTTTTTATTATTCCAGAAGGCTTTTAATGTTTCTTCTCCCTGGTATGATATTGTTTAAGTCTGTACTACACTGCTGATCCTATCATGGTTGGGTTTTTTGGCTGGATCCACACATTGTTGGATACTATGCTAATCTTTCACCTCCTGGACCTTTACTCTGTCTTGAGGCTGAACCTGAGTGATGGGGTGCCACACGAGGACACACTGCATCACACCTTCCAGGGGTTCTTGCAATATACTATCCATCTTTGTACACACATGCTTCCCATCTTAATGTTTCATCCAAGCATATTCTGTTAACACGGATCAATGCCAACCAATTGGAAAACTCAGGTCAAGCAAGTTTAGGGGTATCTGATACCTCCCGCCGCTGCATATACTGCCAGTCAAAAGAAAAAAACGATGGTTTTCCTGTACTGATTTTTTTTTAAACTGTGTGTATTTTGTGCCACGTCCTTGAGGGTTCCCTTCGCGTTGCAACAGTACCACAGTGATGTGGCTGATCATTTTTTCAGCAGCAGGCAGGGTCTAAACATTGTTTCTTTGGGTCTCGTACAAATTTATAACACGCCCCAATACACACAATCCCAAGTGTAAAAACTTCAGGGGGAAAAGCTATCCTCATTCAGTTTACACATTTCCAGTGTATAAACTTCATACGTACCAAAATATGCAGCATTATTTCAGCTATGTGATCGCAGAAGTTTCTGTTGTGAATAAATCTCTGATAGTCCAGTTTATTCTCTGAAGCCCCACTTGGAAACATGGCAGTCCTACACAGCAAGGAAGTCTGGTTTGGAGCTTGAATGGATATAAACAATTCAGGAAACCTCAATAAAGAGGGACTCCAGCTCATGAGGCTTTTGAAGAAACAGCCACGTTAAACCATGCAGGGTCTGCACCAAAGCCTCTAATGACCTGTGTTGACTGATGATATGATTCATCACTGCAGAAGTCGCTACAGGCAAGACATGGTTGTGCCTGCACTGTGGGAGGGCTTCTTTGCTAAAGGGTCACTAGGAGCAGAAATCAGGGCAAGGTGTTGTGCCACTAGGAGCAGAAATCAGGGCAAGGTGTGTGAACACAGTGAAGCACTTACATGCCATTAATTTCAGTGGGGTTTTGGTATGCCTAACTTCCTCTGCATTGCACCCATTCATTTCCCCCCCTTCCATATGCCTTATTACAGAAGACAGTGAAGAAGCTGCGACTGGTAGCAGCTTAAATTCAGCAGGGATTTTTGATGTATTGCTGCCTGCCTGCTGATTAGACAGACTTACTCCTCCCAATTTATCATTCTAATATTAGATTGGGAACAACAGGCTGGACTGTAAAAGGTAAAAATAAATAAATAAATAAATATAAATTATACTGACCAGTTCACATTAGTGTGAGTGTAAGCAACTCCAATGTGTTTCTATTTATCACCATTTGCTGTAATCGGGCACCATTTGTTTCCTTTATCAGCTGATTCCTTTCCATTATTCCTTCTTGAACAGGCATACAATCAGCATTATTCAGTGGGAATTTTGCTTGCCTGAAAGCTTTTATAAAATCCATTAGAGAGAGAGAGAGAGAGAGAGAGAGAGAGAGAGAGAGAGAGAGAGAGAGAGAGAGAGAGAGAGAGAGAGAGAGACCATCATTGGGAATGCATACTGGATACAGCATTTGGTTTGTATTGTAATCTGTTTATGACTGTTTTGCCTTTTTAAATGGTTCATTATCCTTATCAATACAAGGAGGGAGATCTTTTGTACTGCAAAATCAGAAAGCATATAGCAATACAATTTCAAACACTTTGGTTTGGAGCTCTAGATATTTTTCTTTCACTCTCTGGAATAAAGACCATACCTTAGGTTCCATTTGAAAGTATTGCTGTATAAGCATCTTGGGCATTATTACTGGACTTCTTACAATGGGATTTGATATGCTGAAACATCAAATATACTGGGTGCAATAGACAAATGTGGGGAAGAGTGATGAAATAATCATGCTCACTATTTACACAGAAACCACAGATAGCTAATGTAATGCAGTGGTTAGAGTACTGGACAGGGATCTCAGAGAACCTGGTTCAAAGTCTCCACTCTGCCATGGAAGCTTGCTGGGTCACAGATTTTTGGCCTAACCTACCTGACAGGGTTGCTGTGAGGATAAAATGGAAGATAAAAAAGTAATGTATGCCCCTTTGGGTCCCCACTGGGGATAAAGGTAAATAAGTCAATAAACAATCTAACTACCGTATTTTTCGCTCCATAAGACGCACTTTCCCCCCCAAAAAAGGTGGGGGGGAAAGTGCATGCGTCTTATGGAGCGAACACTGCAAAAGTTGGGGGGGTGGAGCGCCAGCTTTTCTGGGTGCACCGCAGCTGTGGCGCACCCAGGAAAGCCAGGGAAGGGGCGGGCGTTCTAACTCCCACCCCTTCCCTCCGAGCCCCAGTGCCGGCTTTTCTGAGCACACCGCACGAGCGGCGCACCCAGAAAAGCCAGGGAAGGGGTGGGCATTCTAACTCCCGCCCCTTCCCTCCCAGATGATGTGCGTCTTATGGTCAAGTGCGTCTTACGGTGCGAAAAATATGGTAATTGGTTTGAACTGCCTATATACTAGATTTAGGCTAGATGCAGGTGCCTGACAGACTCCATGTATTCACATGTGAGATCATCTGAGGCCTAGAACTCAGGATCATAACCCAGTATGGATCACTTGGAGGCACCAAGTGATGAAGTGGCACATCCGTGTTGGAGCTACATAGGCCTACTCAGATAACAGCAGTTATCTTCCTTCTTCTGCCACTGTAGGGTGATAGGGGCATCTTGAAGCATTTCAACTGTGATAATCCAAATTGCCCCAACTATCCCAACCACTCCCATGGGTGCTTGTATGAGGGGATTACTGAATATCTGCTAATGTTTAGAGACTAATGTTAAAGAGGTGGATACAAATTCTTAAAGAAATTTGCCTTCATCATCTGACCTGCATGACCTTCATGGTCAGGGAGAAGGAAGTATAGGCAAGTCATACATTCCAATAGTCAGGGAACTAGAACTCTGAATACTTGTACAGCCGTGTAATAGATCAAGCAAAACTACACATTACAATAGAGAGCTATGACAAGTTTTCCCAATGTTTTCATTTATCTCCTTTAAAGGAGTGCTAAAAGGGGATGGCAGGCAGCAGCAAAGACCTTTACTGGGCACCCACAGGAGCTTTTGGGGGCAGGACGCAGGAGGGGAGCAATATGCAATATGTCAATGTCCCTTCCAGGTGAAAACCCAGAGGTGATATCACCATGTTGAGTGATACTGTAGGAATCCCCCCAGTCTCCATTATAGATAACATAGAGACTGAGGGAATTCCTAGAGGGTTGCTCATCATGGTGTATCATATTTGGGCAAAAACTCTATGGTAGAAGTTGGTTATATCACAGAGTTTTTGCCTAGACACCAGACTGTCACCTGGAAGTCACTGATTTGATGATGTCACTTCCTGTGCGCCACTTGCAGAGCGGCCTGGGCCTTTCTCTTTCTCCTGGTAACCCTATTCATAACCATGTACATTAAATAAACGTAGGTAAGATTCATTTCCTTTTGCAGAAAATGTTTTTTCTCCTTTTTTTCTGAAATGGCTGCAATAATGTAGTCTTTGATATTTAAATTGAGGAAAGGGTTTCTTGAAGATCGCACTGTCTCCTATATATACCCACCAAAATGGCAGAAATGTCCTTAAAAACAAAAACAACAACTTTGAAGACTGTCATGTAATCTGTGAGTCCAGGCAAGCATTATAGCTTGCGGCATTATGTGGCACATAAACATATGTTCAACAAATTGCTTCCTAAAGAAATTGAAATAGTATTGGGAAGTATGTATGTTGGAAGGCAACTGAGCAGGGAATCAGGGACTTGAATCAAAATCAGGAAAGCTGTGTGTGTGTACAAGGCAGTAAATAAAACCACATCACCAATTTAAAACATCCAAAAATCAACAAGTTTTCAGTACAAATCTTGAGAAATGGAACCAGTAAGTGTCTTTAGCAGTAGTGAGGACCCCACTTCCAAGGCTTCCACAAGTTGTCCTAACAGTCATGAGGAGACAGGAAACACAAATGAAAGTACCTCTTTAAAGCAGTATTTTCCTTTTGTAGGGGTTTACAGTCGTCCATCCACTATTGTAGTAGGAAGTAGGATACCTCCATGAGGCCTAACAGCAATCAGAAAGGGGTTCACTGTGAGACTTTGAAGAGCTCCAGGAGAATCTCCACAAATTGGATCAGTAGGCAACAATAAAGTTCAATGTGGCTAAGTGTAAGGCAATGAACCCTGGAGCAAAAGCCCAAATTTATGCTAATAGGGTCTGAACTTGCTGAGACTGAGAGGGAAGGAGACCTTGGTGTCCTAGTGAACAGTGCAATAAAAGTGTCAATCCAGTGTGCTGCAGCAGTGAAAAAGGCAAACTCTGTGCTGAAATTAGGAAACCCAACACTATTGTGCCCCTGTACACATATACAGTGCAGACTCTTTTAGAATACTGTGTACGGTTCTGGTCACCATTTCTCAGAAAAGATGTTGTAAAGCTGGAAACAATACAGAAGAGGGCAACCAAGATGATTAAGGAATTGGAGCACCTCTTCTACGATAAAAGACTGGAAAGTACTGGACTTTGTAGTTTAGAAAAGAGACAACTAAGGGGGGACATGATGGAGGTTTATAAAATTGTGCAAGGGGTAGAGAGACTCTTGAGAGTCCCCTGGACTGCAAGAAGATCAAATCAGTCAATCCTAAAAGAAATCAACCCTGACTGTTCCCTGGAAGACCAGATACTGAAGCTGAAGCTCAAATACTTTGGCCACCAAATGAGAAGGGAGCACTCACTGGAGAAGACCCTGATGCTGGGAAAGACTGAGGGTAAAATAAGAAGGGGACAGCAAAGGATGACATGGTTGGACAGTGCTATTGAGGCAGCGAATGTGAGGTTGAGCAAACTCCAGAGGATGACAGAGGACAGGATGGCCTGGTGTGATGTGGTCCATGAGGTCACAAAGAGTTGGACTCGACTGTGTGACTGAACAACAACAGAGAGAGTGGACAGAGACAACTTTCTCTCCCTCTCCCAAAATACCAAAACTTGGGTTACCCAATAAAACTGATAGGCAGCAGATTCAGGATGGAGAAAAAGAAATACAACTTTACTCAATGAGTGATTAAAATGTGGAATTCACTGCCAGAGGATATAATGATGGCCACAGGCGCCAATGGCTTTAAAAGGGGATTACACAGATTCATGGAGGATAGGATTGTCAGTGGCTGCTAGCCATGGTAACTAAAGGAAACTCAGCTTCTGCATAGCAGTGCCAGGAGGCATCACTAGGGAAGGCCTGGGCCTCAATGCCCTGTTGTTGGCCCTCGAGAATAACCGGAAGCAAAGATTCTCTAATACTATTAATACTAATAGTATTATTATACCCATAATGAACCGAAAACTTTGTTGAGGTGTACCTGTTACCAGGAATTAAATGACCAATATGAGAAAACTAACCAGACTACAGAGATCAGTTACCCTGGAGTAAATGGATAGACTCTGTGGCATCATGATTTCCCACTACAGCTGCCTCGGGGTTGCGCCGCCATTTGCCCCGATACTATTCATCAATTTTACACCCAAAGCCGGGGGGCTGCATTTTGACCCGCGGCTTTGCCCGATTTCCCCGCAGTTTCGTAATCCTCAAAAAACAGGATCACGAAACTGCGGGGGAAATCAGGCGAAGCCGCGGGTCAAATACAGCCCCGCGGCTTCGGGTGTGAAATTGACGAATAGTATCGGGGCAAACGGCAGAGCAACCCCGAGGCAGCTGTAGTGGGAAATCAGCCTAGGGTTGCCAGGCCCTGCCAGGCCCTGAACTGGAAAGAATCTAGGGAGGCACGGACATGGAGGCGGCACCACTTCTAGCAAAACCTGGAAATAACATCAGTCCTATCTAGGAAATGCTGGAAACCCTATGGTTTTACTGTAAGAAAGGACTGATGTCATTTCTGGGTTTCACCCAGAAACAATGTCACACCATCATGGTTTTTGTTTGTTTGTTTCTCATTTTCCTGCTGGCCGCTGGAATGTTGGTGGGCAACAAGATCTCCAGCCACCAGCAGGCATATATGGTAACTCTAATCCTATCCCCGTTTAGCTTGCTGCCATCACCAAGCTTTGCCCTCCCCAGGCACTGCCCCCAAATCTCCAGGACTTTCTCAAGATAGAGCTGGCAACCCTACCTACAGAACTTCTGTAATTCTAGGATACTTCCTTCTCACGGAGTTTGACTAAGGTTTTGATTGCCCTGGTAATAGGAAATGAGAATAGTAGCCTAACTTGCAAAAAGGAAGGAATTGCATGAGGGTTCAGGGAGCCCTACAGGATCCGTGTTTCGCTGCATTGTTTTTTAAGAGGGCTGGAGAAGAAGACAAGAAGGCTTAGCTGCTCTTGCTCCTAAGCAGAGATGGACAGGGCTGGTCCAAGGATTTGGGGTGTTTTGGCTAGGCCCCCAGTCAGACCCTTTGGATCTTGGAGAGGTGGGAAGATGGCACATGCTCTCTTTGCTCCCCTGCCATGCAGCAGTCAGATGCCACTGTTCCCTGATGATGGGGTGAGGGCCAGCAGCCAGGCAATCCTACTCACCTGATTCAGTGCAGCAGGAAGCTGCACCCTACTTCCTCACCCCCCCAGTACAGTCCGGCAAGACAAGGCAGTAGAAGTGCAATGGAGGTAAGAAGGGAAAGAGTGGGTGGCCAGACTAGTTGGCACCACCCCTCCACCTTGCCTAGGGCTGCCTAGAAAATAGGGCACCCCTGGCAGCAGAAGTGGAGCTGGGACAAGACAGTGGCAGAGACGGAGAAGGACCAAGTTGGAATTGGAAGTGGTACAAAAAACCCTGATCTCCTTATATCTGTTTGCACGGAAGAAGTAAGGAGACAAGCCCACTAGGCTCTCCCACAGCTTCTTGAACTGAAGAGGCAGCCCTCACATCCTTTAGCAGGGAAAGGCAGCCACAGAGAATGTGATGGAAAGAAAAACAAGATGCTTCCTGGAAGAAAGGAAAGCTTTATGCCTGCATGTTGTATATCTCATTGTGATAAAACATGACATTTAGACATGGTCTCTTTGAATAGCTCCCCTGAGCTATGCTGAGGGTGCTGAGCAGCTGTATGTATAATTAAGTAAAGCTAATTAAAATAAAGTTAACAAGAAAAATCACTTCTACGATAGGTCTAGAAGGCAAGCCCCTTTGCTTCCCCCCCCCCGAAGCTTTTGCTATCAGTGACCTTCCACACTTCGTATTGGCCCCCAAGCAGCACAACCTTGTCATCTAATCCTTGTCAGGGAGAGGTTGTGGCTCAGGGCATAACTGCATGATGCTCTCAACACATGCCTAGTCATGGGTGCGTGACCAGACCCTCAGACAAATGTACATAATGGGAACTCACCTTATAAAGCACTCATTTGCTCAGTGCTGCAGGGGAGTGTGGTAAGGGAGGAGAAGGTGCTTCTGTTTTCCATCCCACCCTGCTTTTGCCAGTGGAAAGGGAAGTGGGTGGGGTTGTGCCCCATTTTAGTGTCTCCACATGCCCTAGGAAGCAGGGTGGGAGGGAAACTGGAAGCTGCTTCATTCCCCTCGCAGCCCCAAGCACATGAGCGCTTTTTAAGGTGGGTTTCCCTAATGTAGTTCCATCCAAAAACCCAATCGTGCATCTATGACCTAGCACCAATGTTCCCTCTAAGCTGCGGAGTCTTGTGAGCAAAAATTCTACTTTGTGAGCGACTGGCACTAAAGCTGTGAGCAAGTGATTTGGCTACTGCATAAATTAGTGTGCTCTGGAGCCATCCTTCCTGAGCTGAGTCAAAAATGCGTGAGCCAGAGGCTAAAAAACAGTGAGCTAGCTCACGTTACCTCAGCTTAGAGGGAACATAGCCTAGCACATGTTGGTGATATGGTGTAGCCTGGCACTCAGTATTAGATAACCTATTTTGAAGGCAGAAGGTCCCAGGTTCAATCCACAACATGTCCCATTAAAAGGCAGTAGGTGGTATGAAGGATGTCTGTCTGATACCCTGGAGAGCCGCTGCCAGTCAAAGTAGAAAATGTTGACTTTGATAGAGACAGACCAATGGTCCAATTTAGTGTAAGGCAGCTCCATGTGTAATCCTCTATCAGGATGCAGTCTGTTTCTTCAAAGACTCTTCAAGGCTTTAAGTGGATTTCACATGCAAATCCATGGTCCTTTTGTTTCTCAAAAAAATGCAGCTTTGGTGATGTGCGTGGCAGAAACAGGCATGCTGTTTTTCAGCTCCAGCTTGCAGATCTGGAGAGATATCAACTAAGCCTTTGCTGCCTAGACTAGTGCAGGACTTTATAGCTGTCATGACAAATGTTGGGGCTGGCTCCACTAATATCTTGTCCTACACATACTGTTGGACCTACAGATTTGGTTTTCTGTGCAGGTCTGATCTAGGAGTGGAAGAGATTATGACAACTGCGTGTCACTTATGTATGTTCACACACAGCCCTGTGGTAAAGAAGGACCAGAGTTCCCTCTAAGCTGAGTTAGTGTGAGCTAGCTCATAATTTTTCAGCTTCCAGCTCACACATTTTTGTCCTAGCTCAGGAAGGAGGGCTCCAGAGCAAACTAATTTATGAGTAGCCAAATTGCTCACTCACAACTCTAATGCCAGTAGCTCAAAAAGCAGAATTTTTGCTCACAAGACTCCACAGCTTAGAGGGATCATTGAGGAGGACCTAGTAAAACCATCCATCCCCAGAGAACGATGGATCCAAGTGGATTCTTGAAAGTTCTATGGGATTATTTATTTGTTTATTTGACTTCTATCCCACCCTCCTGCTGAAGCGGCTCAGGGTGGCTTACAAACAGTTATAAAACCAACATCAGTCCACACATAAAATACAAGTCAATAAAATTCCAATTACTACAGTTAAAACCATTTAAAAGTGGCGGTGTCATATAATAAAGTGCAGGTGCAGCACAGTAGATAGAATAATTCCTCCTGAAATGCCCGACAGAAAAGCTCCATTTTCACGGCCCTGTGGAATTGCTGGAGGTCCCGCAGTGCTCTGATCTCATTGGGGAGCTCATCCCAGAGCGTCGGCGCTGCCAGGGAAAACACCCTGGTCCTAGTCGCCACCAACCTGGTGTCCCTAGGCCCAGGGAGGACCAGATGGTTTTATGTTCCAGATCACAGTGCTCTCTGGGAAACATGCGGGGAAAGGCAGTCACTCAGGTAGGCAGGCCCCTGACCATAAAGGGCTTTAAAGGTCAAAAACAGCACCTTGAAGCGAATCCGGAATGCTATTGGTAGTCAGTGCAACACCTTCAGCACAGGCTGGATGTGTTCCCGCATAGGGAGGCCCATCAACAGCCTGGCCACCGCGTTTTGCACCAGCTGCAGCTTCCGGAGTTGCCCCGAAGGGGTCAGCCTGAAGGTGGGGGAAAAGGCTGTTTTGGCAGCGGCTGCTACCTGGGCATCCATTGTCAAAGAAGCATCCAGGAGCACGCCCAAACTCCAGAGCCTTGGCACTGACACCAACAGTGCCCCACTGAAGGCTGGTAGAGGGACCCTTAACCCTGAGCCACTCCAATTCAAGCATAGGACCTCCGTCTTCATCGGATTCAATTTCCATCGGCTCAGCCTAAGCCATCCCACCAAAGGATGGTATGACTTGCATCTGCGGGCCTCTGGTATTAGGAGGCACCCTAGCTCCTAAGCAGTCTTTCCCATGGACCATTTCTCATTTAGCTCCATGGTACACAGAAGAACTAGTACATAAGAAGTGGGTGGGATGATGAATGTAAAATGAAGAAATACTCACACTGAGGTCAAATAATTACAATGATTACAAAACATCTATTTTTTGTAATTATTGTAATTAATAACAAGAAAAATGCACAAGTCTACAAGTCATCCAACTGCTCATGGTGGTGAGGGAACTTTTACATTTAGGACCATGGGAAGAATAGGTGGAAACTTGTACAGAGTGTTGCAATCCATCTGCTAAACATTTGGCAGCTAAAATTGTTTCCATTCATTCTGACTTGAACTCCACATTACCTATGGTCACAGTGAAAGTTCCTGAGGTCTCCGTATGTCAACTTCACATAGATAATTTTCATCTGTTGAGGCCAAGGATATAGACAAGATAACAGGAGAAATGAGACCAGCTACTTGCCCCATGACCTCAGTGGCTAGTGAAATCTGAGAAAAGGCAGGTTGGTAATGGCACTCTTACTGAAGGCCTTCATTCTCTGGCTTTAAAACAAGCAGTTCAGCGTTGGTAAATACTGGAGATTTGGGGGTGGAGCCTGAGGAGGGCAGGGTTTGGGAAGGAGGGATTTCAATGGCGTATAATGCCATAAAGCCCACCTTTCAAAGTGGCAATTTTTCCCAGGTAAAATTATCTCTATGGATCAGTTGTAATAGTGGGAGGTTGGTAACCCTGAGGCCTTTGTTTCAGCTGCCACTTCCAGGTTGTGGAATTCTGTCCTCAAGGATGTGAAGCTGGCGCTCTTTTCTGGAGGACTGTGCAAAGTAGGACACTGTGGCTGAGACATGCTTTACGGGATCCATTAGAATGCCATTACAGTAACAACAAAACCAAAACTTTTAGGTCTGGAATTGCCTTCATGTCTGGAACAATGCAGCCATCAGAAGCAATGCAGTGTGTTTCCCCAGGGGGCTGTAAAAATATTTCTAGGACCCAAGATGAAGGAAGGCATGACCTTCTTTTTAAAATTGTCTTTCCTGACACCTTCTCTTATATATGCTTGTTTCAGATTTGAGGAATGAGCTACATTGATCCTAGTTTTTGAAGATCAGTCAGAGTAGTAAACAACAAAGCTATGTGATTTATGACCAGACTGGCTGATAGTACCTTAGAGATGTCTAAGTACCTTCAGCTTTAGGAATCTGGAATTTAAACATTTTAGGTAGAGCTCGTTGAAGTCAGTCATACCTGCAGAGGGGAAAAAAAGATTTAATGGAAATCAATAAGAAAGGAATCGGATAGCTGGCCAACCCCCCCATACAATGATAAGGCATGTAGTTACAGAAAAAAGCAAACATGCAAAGCCTCAAGCAGCACACATTGACTATACCAAGACATCAGCCTTGAATCTTAATATTAGTGAAAAGAATTTTCAAAACCATAGCTCAGAGAAGCATTCGATCAAGCATTGACCTGCTCATGGTGCACAACTGTGTATCATTTCCTATAGCTAACATGAGAAGAATCCTTGATGTAAGACTTCCAGTGAAATAAAATGTGTTGTTATACCATCAGCAATCAAGCTTGTTATTGTTAAAATTAATTTATTTCCCCATACACATAGCTATTCAGATTTGTATAACCATACACATTGTCTCTGACATGTATCAAAGGTACAATGGCACAAAAAGACATACCTTGGGACCCTGATCTGGATATCCCAGGAAAACCCAATCTTGTCGGATCTTGGAAGCTAAGCAAGGCCAACCTTGGCAAGTATTTGGATAAAAAACCTCCAAAGAATCCCAGGGCAGGGAGGCAGAGGCAGGCTATCAAGCCATTTCTCTGAACATCTTCTATGACCCAGTTGGACTTGCCAGAGGTCACTGTGACTTCCAGGCATGGGCCCGGGCACACAAAATGCAAAAAAAAACCTCCCTAAAAAGAGAGAGAGAGAGATGGTGATAGTTTCTAGATTGAAACAATATTATTTCCTTAATATGTTATCAAAGGCTTTCACGGCTGGAGTTCATTAGTTGCTGTAGATTTTCCAGGTTGTGTGGCCGTGGTATTATTTCCATTTATTTTTGAAGTTGTTGATGATTCTCTTCCCATTTCAAATGTGCATCAAATTTTTCTATTAACTCTGCTACATTCCATAATTTTTTAAAAATTAATTTTTGACAGAACCTTGACAAAGGTTCAAATCCATATGCTGCCATGGAAACTTGCTGGCTGACCTTGGGCCAGTCACGCACGACTACCTCTCAGTGTTACTTGAGGGCAAAATGGAGAAGAGAAGAAAGATGGGATATAAATGAAATAAAGAAATATAAATGAATACATTCTTCTTACAGATATCCCTGTTTGCCCCTATTAAAATGCATATAGCCAGCACTAGAGTATTTACTCAAATGGAAGACTAGGGCTTTTCCCCAGTTATGCCATCAAAAGAAAGGGGTTGCCTTATATTTGCATACAAGTCATTGTTATGTCCAGTAGTAAAAATTATTTTGTGTATGCCATTTTTTAAGTGACTCACATTCAGGGTCATCTTCCTTTTGAGAAAACATGTTAACTAAACATGTCCCTCACCCACCAGTCACATACCGACAAAAGAACAAACAGTAAACTTCATAAGAGCCACCTATGTGATGTTTTACATGCTGTTCAGTTGTTCCCCATAAAACAGATAGAACTACTGCAGACACTAACAAAACCAGAATTATTATGTAAAGTAATTCTATCCCACTTAATGCTAAAAATCCACAAGTCTTCCTTAATTCTAGGCCTTGCAGCCTATGAAATCTGCTCTGTTGGTACAGTTGCCAACTCTGACAAAGGAAATTCCTGAAGATTTGGGGGATTGTTCCTAGAGAAGGTGAGAGTATGGGGAAAGGAGGGAGCAGTGGGAACGTGATGCCATGGAGTCCTCCCCTTGAAGCTACCATTTCCTCCAGGGGAAACTGATTGCTCTAGTTTGAAATGGGTAACCTGACCCACCAGGGGAACAACTAGTGAGGCTTACAAGAGTCCTAATGTCATATTTTGTCTCTTTACAAAGAGAGAGAATTTGGTATGAGCTATTTTAAACAAATCTCAAAACTGAAACATTGGAACCAAGTTACACATGACCTGTAATTTGCACCCTGAAAAGTGTCCATGGTCAGTGACTATTTTTTAGGGGTAAAAGGAGGGGAAACTGGACTCCTCACTGTTTCCTCACTGGATTCTTTTAACAGATGTCTGTCTTTTTTCCCTGCAGGAACCAAAGTAGCCTGGGACATTTTAGACTGGAAAAACTGTACAAGAGCAGAATTAAAATTTCTCCCCAGTGCTGTTTCACTGACCTATGTTAACCCCCATGTGCATTTTTGGGGCCAAATGATGTGCTTGGAATTCCAGTCACTGAACTACAACATTATGTGTCATTTGGCCCTTTCTCATATATGGCCTCTTCTCTCAGATGTGTTGCTTTTTTACTGGCTGCCTTCTCAATAACTTTCATTTCAACCTAAGGTTCAAGAGTCATATTTTGAATAAGCTGGGTGTGCTAGTATTATTTTCAAGAGAATATTTGAGCAAAAAATTGGCTTGCTATCACCAACATTGAAATCTCTATAATAAACTGACAGCACTTTTCTCACTTTGTCTGATTCATGGTTTAATGGTCAGCTCCAAGTCTGGCACTGTCACACTCTAATTCCCTCCCATTTTGCAGTAAAGTATAGTTAGCCATTTCATCCCAGCCAGCAATCTAAAGCTTGCACATCTTCTCCAAAATGTGGTTTGTCACAAAGAGGAAGGAATTAGAATGTATGAGGGGAGGAGAGACTGAAAGAGAGAACACATAAGCCCAAGGTTTCCTAATATGATGACAAACCATGGTTTGGTGTTACATATGAACTATGACTCTATCGAGAAGGAAGTAATGTCATCATACTGTCCCCCTGCCCTCCCTTATGTAAGGTTTCCAGGTCCTGCCCCTCCACATGATCAGCTGGCTGACAGGGGGATATACTGACAGTGGGGAGGCTTAGCCCAGCATTTCAGCCATGTTGCTGGTGCTCACAAGAAATGATGTCATTATATCATTGGCAATGCAGCAATGCTGTGGTATTTGGGCAAAAGCTCTATGGTAAAAACTGTTTCTACCATAGAGTTTTTGCCCAAATACCAGAGTGCTGAACTAGTCCCCCCTCCTGCTGCTAAGTCTCCCTGTCCCCCATTAACCAATGGCAACCCTACATCTTAGGTCATGGGTTGCTCAGGGAGTGGAGACACCCCAAGTGATGGCGTCAATGCATACATTGTGTTAGACATTGCAGGAAAGACTGAAAAAACACAAAGCAGTGGTTACACTGTTTTTATATTAGCTTGTTTCTGAAAACAGACCTAAAGTCATTTTAACTGATATGTGTCATAACTCTGTGTGTATGTTGACAGCAGGAATTTTGTAGTTACCGACAATGTTTTTGTTTTGTTCTCTGTGGCAACATTTATTCCAAACCTCATAATGAAATAATGACAAGGGGTTAGGGCAAGACATCATTCATAACGCACAATAATCCATGAAACTGGACAATTTCAGTTAATAAAATCCATTTAAACCAAATAGTTACTCAGATGATTAATTAGTGGGCAAACTAAAATAGTTCCAAATATTTTGCAACATGCAGTGGAGAGGAAATTACTCAGAAATTGAAGATAAGACAGGAGATACAAAAGCAGAAGGCAGGAAAAAATGAAACAGAGAAAAGAAGGCAAGGATTAAATACAATAAAATAGTTGTAAGTTGGATTTCTGAAAATACAAGGATCAAAATGTTGTCTGGTTGTATTGATGTGAATTATTGTACAAAAAATATCACATGACTATTAGGTATGTGTAATTAGTTAATTTTTGCTTTAACATATTATCTTATTCCTATTAAAAGGTTTAGAATTTAGGGAGATCTGGTTCTGGTTGTGGCGATGGAGGGTGAAGGCAGGAGTCGCTCCTGACCGAAACCGCCAATATTCCTCGCCCCCTAGGATCCTAGGCTGGCTGGGATTCCCAACAAGCTCTTTGGAGGAGAGCTTGAAGCAGGGAGCTCATTTTGAAGAGTGGAAGCGGGCAGCGGCTCGTCCTTGAATTCAAAACTGCTCCGACACGGGAGGTGGGGAAGACACTCAGTGTTGTTTTCCCCTCACTGAACGACAGTCAAAAACAGTGAACCCAAACAGAGACTTCCAGAAGATTTAGAGCATGGGAGATGGCGAACACAGCAAGATAAGCCCTCTTCATTATTTAAGAATTGTGAATTACTTTCTTTTGTTAATCTGACCAACTGGATGCACTGACAGGTTTTGCCATCAGGGAAGCATGTTTATTAAAGAAGGGAGGGTCGAGGCTGCAGATGGAAAAGCGGTGGAGGAAAGATACCTCGCCCCTCAAAGTTGAACTTTTATTGCTCCTATTTGAAAGAATATATAAGTTCCAAATTGAGTGGCTCAGTTGATCTAAATATATCCTACAAGTGACAGTAACATATCTTACTAATGGAGTAGAAGAGGAGGAAGGCTAACGATATGGGCTCAATTAGGAGTAGATTCCATAGTCACCAAATAGGTGAACTAAGGTCTACTTACCACTTAGAGCAGAGGTGTCCAAAGTTTTTTTGGTGAGGGCCAAATACAGAAAAATAAGCAAAGGCCCGGGCCACACACAAGAGGTGACATATTGACACATGATTACTGTGTGTATTTCTAACTCACCTATAATGCGGGGGGAGGGAAACTCGGCGGGGGGGGGATCGTCGGGCCCAGCGGCTGGGAGGCACTCAGGCCTTGCCGCCGGTGCCCGCAGGGGGAGGGAAACTCGGCGGTGGGGGGGGATCGTCGGGCCCGGCGGTGGGAGGCACTCAGGCCTCACCGCTGGTGACTGCAGGGGGAAGGGAAAATTGGCAGTGGGGGGGATTGTCGGGCCAGAGGGGGGAGAGAAGGCTTACCTGCGGAGCTGCTCCTGCAGACTGGGAGCCTTTTGGAATACTCTCCCCCCCCTGCGAGTATCGTGGGTCCTGCTTCTTGTTCAATTATATTTTCAGAATTTGCTGCGGGCCAATAAAAACTGACCCGCGGGCCGCAGTTGGCCCGCGGGCCGTAGTTTGGACACCCCTGACTTAGAGTAAAATATATGCTAAGTACTGTATATGAACTTTCCAGCTTATTAACATCTTTTTATTTGGTAGACATTGATAAAATACCACAAAACTGTCTGCTGACTCGACTGGAGCAATAAGAAACTGAGTAAAATATATATAAAGAGAAAGAAAAGAGAAGAAAGAAGAAAAGGGGGGGAAAGACTTGGGGAAAGGGAAAAATTGAGAATTCTTGTTTTATATCTGCTTGTTATGTGGGATTATAAAAGTAGGTAGATAGAGAAATAGGTTTAAAAATAAGCTATATTATAGGATAGGATATAGAAGATAGGTGTAAATAATTTAGGCAGACAGACAGAGGGATTAGAAATTGGTTAGAGTAAAACATATTGAGAGTTCAAGTAATATAGACACAGAATTTTAGGAAACTAAGGAGATAAGGAGGGACACAGATTAATAGGATTAATAGGAAATTTAAAAACATGCCAATTTTCTTTAAAGAAAGAAAAGGGATAGAGTTAGTTAAGTTAGAACAACACTGATCCCACCACCCATAATGAATTTAACCAGGGCTATTTTGGGGCAGGAACCCACAGGAAGGGAGTTCCAGCTGGCTCCTGAGTTGGCCACGCCCAGCAGGAACTCAGCATAATAGGCCACACCCAACAGCAGAAATGGATTAGGATTGGCTACATTAGGGGTGTGTGGCCTAACATGCAAAGGAGTTCCTGCTCCAAAAAAAAGCCCTGGGTTTTGACAACAAACAAGGTAAACAGAATAAGAAGCAAAAGGTGGGTGTGGCTGGATGGTCACACTTCTGGCAACATGGGGCTGTGACCTGATATGCTAATGAGTCATGCTGTCAGAAGTTAAAGAGCAACAAATAAAAAAGGTGAATGAAGAACACGACTTAATGGAGACTATAACAACAAAAATTGAGTTGGAGAAAATCTCATTTACTCTAAAATCTCAAAATATGTGTGAAAAGATGGGAAACATGAAAATAGTACAGGCATCAAAACAGAGGGGGGAGGCGCAAAAAACCTATAAAATACAAATTTTACCGAAAACTAATTCTGATCATAATCCCTTACTTTGGATATCTAAAGCAAAACCTAAACAGCTATATTGGAGAATTAATGAAGATTTATTGGATCAAAAACAAATTAATGAAATCTTAAAAAAGGAAACGAAAATTTTTTTTGAACTGAATTTGAATAAAGGTACGGACATACAAGTTGTATGGGATGCATATAAAGCAGTAATGAGAGGTATGCTTATCTCTCTGAACTCCAAGGACAAAAAACAAAAGATTCAACAACAGAAAGACCTTCATGAAAAAATTCGACAAAAAGAAAAGGAATTAAAGAAAAGACCAGGGAAGAAGAAGATTATTAAAGAGATCCACTTTCTGCAAGATCAGCTGAATGTTTTACTAAACAGAGAATTATATTGGAATTTGAAGAAATTACAGCAAAAAGCATTTGAGGGTGCAAACAAACCAGGAAAGTTTTTAGCATGGCAATTGAAAAATAGAAAAGAAAGGAATTTTATAACTAAGATTACGGAAGATGGAAAGGATGTTATGAGCTTGAATGGTATAAAAAGAGTTTTTTTTAAATATTACGCCAAATTATTCAAAAAAAAGGAATTGATCAACAGAGAATCAACAAATATTTGGAGACGATTGAAGTTCCAGAGCTGGGAAAACAAATTAAAGAATTATTAAATGGTTTAGTAACGAAAGAAGAAGTGACAATGGCGATAGAAGATGCAAAGTTGGGCAAGGCTCCAGGACCAGATGGCTTTACAGCAAAGTTTTATAAGAAATTTAAAGAGGAGCTAACCCCTATTTTGGTTCTTCTGTCGAATGAAATAAGAAAGACCAAACGGATCCCAGATTCATGGAAAGAAGCAAATATTTCATTGATACCCAAAGAAGGTTTGGATTTGACTCAAGTAAAGAATTATAGGCCAATATCGCTATTAAATAATGATTACAAATTATTTGCGAAAATAATTTCAGAGAGACTGAAAAAATATCTGAAAGATATAATAGCGGAAGAACAAGCTGGATTTTTACCAAACAGACAAATCAGAGACAATTTAAGAGTGGTGATAGATGCAATTGAATATTATGATAAGCATCCTGAAAAAGAAGTTGGATTCCTCTTCCTAGATGCGGAAAAAGCTTTTGACAACTTAAATTGGGAATTTATGCTGCAAGTTATTGAAAAAATGGATATTGGACAGTCCTTTTTAAATATGATTGTGGCAATATATTCAGAACAAAAAGCGGCTTTGAATATAAACAAAGAAAAGACGGACTTCTTCCAAGTCCAAAAGGGAACACGTCAAGGCTGCCCGTTATCCCCGTTGTTGTTTATTTGGATATTGGAAATATTATTGACAGCGATAAGAAAAGATAATAGTATTGAAGGACTTACAGTGAAAGGTTTTGTCTATAAATACAGGGCATTTGCAGATGATGTAATGTTCATGATTCAAGACCCAATCGAGAAAATACCACAACTGATGGAAAAAATTGAAGAATTTGGTTCAGTTGCGGGATTTTATGTTAATAAAAGTAAAACCAAAGTGATGTGCAAAAATATGACGAAACAAAGACAAACAGAACTTCAAGAGAAAATTCAATGTGAAGTAGTTACAAAGACTAAATATCTTGGAATTGAATTAACCATGAAAAATATTGACTTGTTTAAAAACAATTATGAAAAGGTGTGGCACAAGATTCAGCAAGATATGAAGAAGTGGGACACTTTGAATTTATCATTGATGGGAAGAATCGCGACTGTAAAAATGAATATTTTACCGCGTTTGATGTATCTATTTCAGACTATTCCAGTACTAAAACAAAGGAAAGTATTGGATTCGTGGCAGAAAGAATTATCCAAATTCGTATGGGCAGGAAGAAAGCCAAGGATTAAAATGAAAATTTTATGTGATGCAAAGGAAAGAGGAGGTCTACAACTACCAAATCTAAGACTGTACTATGATGCCGTCTGTTTAACATGGTTGGAGCAGTGGATTAATTTGGAGAATAAGAAGCTATTGGCCCTGGAAGGGCATGATAACAAATTCGGATGGCATGCATATTTATGGTATGGAAAAGTAAAAATGGACAAATTTTTTAAACACCACTTTGTAAGACAATCACTGTTCGAGACATGGATGAGATATAGAAAATTCTTCTCAGAAGAAAGACCACTTTGGATTGTACCAGCTGAAGTGATCAATCCATATTCAAGAAATCAAGGACTAGACTGGCTACCTTATAAAAATCTTTTAAAATCTGAAGGGAAAAATTTTGTGTTAAAAGATAGATTTGATATTGAATTTGAATATGATTGGTTGAAGTATAGACAGATTTATGATTTATTTAAGACCGATAAAAGAGAACATGGTTTTAGAGAAAAGAATATTGAAATTGAAATTGTATGGCTTGAGAAAGATAAAAAAATGATTTCTAAACTGTATAAGGTGCTATTGAAATGGTATACTGAGGATGAAGTTGTAAAAGAGCAAATGATAAAATGGGCTGTAAATGTTAATAATGAGATATTAATGACATCTTGGGAATACTTGTGGAAAAAGTCGATGAAAATTTCAACTTGCGTGAATGTTAAAGAGAATTGTTATAAAATGATGTACAGATGGTATATGACGCCTAAAAAAATTGCTATCATAAATGAAAGTATGTCTAACAAATGCTGGAAATGTAAGAAACATGAAGGGTCTTTTTACCATATGTGGTAGACATGTGATAAAGCAGTAAAGTATTGGACAGAGATCCACAATGAGATACAAAAAATTTTGAATTGTACTTTTAAGAAAGACCCACAGATGTTATTGTTAGGTCTTAAAATGGAAGAAATAAATGTAGCCAAGAGAACATTACTATGGTACTTGACTACTGCAGCAAGACTGACTTTTGCTCAATGTTGGAAACAAGATAAAGTACCTGAAACATGGGAATGGATTAAAAAGACGTTGTTTTTGGCAGAAATGGACAAATTAACAAGAAAGTTAAACAACGAAGAAGATGAAACGTTCTTTGAAGACTGGAAAGACTTTCAAAAATACTTGTTGAAAAATTGGGACATTAAACGTGGTTTGATTTGCTTTGATAGTTATTAAGAGGAAAATGAAATAGAATTAGATTTTTGAATTGTTACCGTTAATAAGAGAAAATAAGTTTAGAAGTAACTGTAACAGAACAAGAGAGATATTAATGGGGTTGGAGCAGTGCGGGAAGCCTTGTTGGGGGGGGTAGAAGGGAAATTAGAAAAATGGATATATAGGTTGGTTGAAAATGTATGAATATGTGATATATCCAATAATAAATTGTATTTACGTAAAAAAAAACCAGAGGGGGGAAATACTAACCCCATTCAGAGTTATTGGGTACAAAGGAAATGTATTTGGAATGTTTTCTAGTACTTATAATTTCTTAGACAGAATAAACAAAGGCTTCAAGAGTGTAACAGATGATTGTTGGGAATCTAGGCAGGGTGTTGGTACTCTCTTCTTTGTATGGTGGTTAGGTATTAAATTAAAAAAAATTAAAGGTATAACTGAGGGTATAATAGAAGGAAGTAGACTATGGAGACTAGACAAAAATCCTTGCACCTCTTAGCATAAACTTGCCCCTAAGAAGTATACTAGATAGCCTGAAACCGGATGTGTAGTTTATTTTGTAGGTGACAATATTCTTAAGGATATCATTTGTTAGGCTTGGCAAAGCAGAGGAGATCTCAACGAGGGAGATATTATGTTTAATTCATTAGAAATGGAAAAATTGGGCAGTTAATTTTGATTTTTACAAGGCAAACCAATGAGATACGGGATAATTCCTGGTCATGAAATTTACAAATAGATTGTAAAAGATGCAAAAGGCAAAACTTTAATTTGTATTCCATGATGCAATGATATAAATTATAGGAAATGGAAGAATCTCTGTACTAAGATATATTAAGTGAATTGTTTCTATATATTGTTCAAAATTAATAAAAATATTAATTAAAACAAAGGTTTAGAATTTAGGACTCAGAGGACAAGAGTTCACAGAGCATAGGCAGTTAATAAAGTTGTTCACATATTGCAGACTGCAAGAGCCCCACCCCATTGGTCAGTCTAATCTGCAGCAGAGGGCCTAGATCTTGACTGAGGGACCTGCTAATTTATTTGCAAGTATGTCATGGGCCCAACTTAGGGTTGCCAGACCCCCCTGGGGTGTCCCCTACTGCCAATCAGCTGACCAGCAAAGGGGGACTTACGCAGAAAAAAAGCGAGGCCCAGTCAATGTTGCATCAGTGTGTCTATGTCACTTCCTACATGATCCAGAAGAGATGTCATCACATTGGTGACGTCTGGGTAACAATCTGGTATTTGAGCAAAAACTCTATGGTAGAAGTCAAATTTACAGTAGAATTTTTGCCCACATACCAGAGTGTCAGCCCAACCTTGCTGCATAATGACATCACTTCTGGGTCACATCAGAAGTGATGTAGACACACACTGATGCAACATCAACTGGGCCTCCCTTCCACTCCCAGTAAGTCCCACCCCCATTCCCTGCCAGTTGCCAGGAGGGACCTGGCAACCCTAGCTCAACCAGGGAGAAATTGCAGGTGAGAATTCCCCTTTTAGGAGATATTAGAAAGAAAGGATTTATAAAATTGTTAGTTTTTCAGTGGTTAAGATATTGTTTAAAACTCTTTCTGGAGTCAGTCTGGCCTGTATCAGGAGAAAGATGGCCTAGAGTGTGACTTGAGGGAATTGCTATTTTCTTTGCAAGCCCAAGCCAGAGAAATAAAACATCAAGAGCAGCAGCAGGAGGATGAGCCACTGAAAAACTTATGGGGAGGAAGAAGCCCTGCTTTTCTTTAAGTTAACATTTTGAGCTTGCTATTTGCTGAGGCAAAATCACTGTCTTGTAGCACTTGCACAGTGTTTTATGTAAACTAAGTTGCTACTCATGCTACTAGGTTGCTTTGTGTGCTATGTAGCAGGAGGATGAGCCACTGAAGAACTTATGGAGAGAAAGAAGCCCTGCTCTTCTTTAAGGTCGAATCTGCATTTGCATTTTTAAATCAGTTTTGTGCTGCCGTAACACCATCTTTCTCTATGCTTGTTTGAAAGTTGTTTGGAGAAGATTCATTTAAAGCAGTGCGGAGGCGCAATGACAATGGAGCCACCACAAGAGGGCAATAAACAAAATTATACTAGCACAGTTGAAGTGTGAAAATGAAAGTAAATGTAGACAGTTTTTTTGAAGACGGAGTCAGAAGACTGGGACAAATACAGATTCAACCTAAGTTAACATTTTGAGCTTGCTATTTGCTGAGGCAAAATAGCAACTTGTAGCAACTCTCAAGAGGGAAATGAAGTTTTCAATCTGTATACTGAACTTTTAAACATTTTAAAAATAATTTTGTAGAAGAGGTTCCAGAACTAAAAGCTTAGTTTCAACAAAACACAGTGTGAACCTCAGATCCCACAGGAGACTTCCTTCAGCCAGTGTCATGTTTCAATCAGGCCTTTGCCTTCGGGGGGGGGGGAGGAAACACTCAACTGTCAACTTAAATTGTCACCTTAATCTGAAAATTCGTCCTGGTCAACCCTACCCCTCAGATACAATAACCTCACATAAACTAACATTGCGGCAGCTTACAGTACTTCACAAAAGCATTGTGTTCTGTGTATTCATTATATTTTATGTAAACTGCCCTGAGTGTGCCTCGGCAGGGAGGGCGGGGTATAAATTGAAAAAATAAATAAATAAATTTTTATTTCATTTTCTATTAAGGAGCTTGTGATGGTGTATGTAGTTTTTGCTCACATAAACACTGGTTAGACACACACAGAGAGAAGTCCTGTGTCATCCAGTGCACTTCATAGTTGGAGTGGGGATTTGAACCAGGGTCTCCCCAGTACTAGTCACTATATTGTATTGGCTTTTACACCACATTGTGAAAACATTCTGAGTGATCAGGAGTCCCCCACACCCCAAGCCCTTTCAGCTCCAGCCTTCACAAATAAAACTATAGGTTTCCCTATAGATTATGGGCAGAATCCACCATGAAGTTCGCCTGTGCAAGCCCCACTGACAGAACTTCATTTCAAAGGAACTCACACAGGAGAACTTCATGGTGTTGGGTTGCCTGGCCACCAGCAGGGGATCGGGGGTAGGGTTGCCAGATCCAGGTTCGGAACCTCCTAGAGATTTGGGGGTGGAGCCTGGGGAGGACAGGGACCTCACAGGGGTACAGTACAATAGAGTCCACCCTCCAAAGCATCCATTTTCTCCAGGAGAACTGATCTCTGGCATTGAGCTGTAATTCTGGGGGATCCCCAGGTCCCACCTGGAGGCTATCATCTTTATCATGGTGGGCTGTCTCCTGAATCATACACTCTTAAATGATTTATGGGTTCCTTCCCTGGGGAAAAGCCTATTCTCATCCATTCTCATAATTTGCAAAACATGGATATTTCAGTTCCTATGGCAAGGGCCCCTGAGGAAACTTTCATGCTCAGTGCCTTGGCCTTTCCTCTCATTAGCATTAGCTGAACAGAGGCCAAATTTCCCTTGCCAAGGGTGTACCCTTGTATTCCAAACATCACCCATTTTTAGTCTCATTAGCTAACAGCTCTCAACAGCAAAGAGATCATAGCCCAGATCAAAGCTTTTTACGTTACAGGGTGCCAGTCCAGAGAGCTGCACAGCTGGCCCTGCTTCCTTTTTTAATTTATTTGATTTGAAGTACAACAAAAAAAAGTTCCTAACACTTCTGCTTTAGTAAAATCCCTCTTCTTTCCCTGGTTGTTCTAAACTTGGAAGGCAGGCAGGCAAAGATTCACACAGCATGGGGTTTTCCTTCTTTCCTCCCACCTTTAGAGCTCCGACATCCAAGACCCAGGAAGAGGCAATTAAGCAAATGACTGTGCTTTAGAACAACATATTGTGCTTAGTGCTTCTATATTCTTACAAAATTCCTCTTTCATGTTCCATCTCCGAATATCCAGCACGAGTTGAAATTGGATGAGCTTTAGCATTCTGGGCTTTAAAACTGGACATGCACACAAATAAATTAATAAATAGTTCCTGACGTGTAATAAATTATCATTTTCAATTGTTTTATATATCTACCCATTCCAATCCTATCTACATATTCCTGTTTCTAATCATGTTCTTTTTTTATTTCAAATAAATAAATTTAGCATCTTTTATAGAATACAACGGAGATAGGGCTACCAGCTCCGGGATGGCACATAAATTGTTTCCATTCATTCTGACTTGAACTCCACATTTGCTACGGTCTCACTGAATGTTCTTGAGGTCTCCATATGTCAGCTTCACATAGATAATTTTCAGCTGTTGAGGCCAAGAATATAGGCAAACTACTTGCCCCATGTCCTAGGTGGCTAGTGAAGAGGGAGGTTGGCAGGGCTTTTTTTGTAGAAAAAGCCCAGCAGGAACTCATTAGCATAATAGGCCTCACCCCTGACAGCACAGCTCATTAGCATATTAGGCCACACCCCTGACAGCACAGCTCATTAGCATATTAGGCCACACCCCCATGTTGCCAGAAGTGTGACCATCCAGCCACACCCACCTTTTGCTTCTTATTCTGTTTACCTTGTTTATTGTCAAAGCCCAGGGCTTTTTTTGGAGCAGGAACTCCTTTGCATGTTAGGCCACACACCCCTAATGTAGCCAATCCTAATGAGTTTCTGCTGTTAGGTGTGGCCTGTTGTGCTAATGAGTTCCTGCTGGGCGTGGCCAACTCAGGAGCCAGTGGGAACTCCGTTCCTGTGCATTCCTGCCCAAAAATAGCCCTGGAGGTCGGTAATGGCACGCTTACGGAAGGTCTTCATTCTCCGGCTTTAAAACAAACAGCAGTAAGAGTAAGGTTACCAGCTCTGGATTGGGAAACACCTGGAGATTTGGGGGTGGAACCTAAGGGGGGCACGGTTTGGGAAGGGGAGGGACTTCAGTGGTGTATAATGCCATAGAGTCCACCTTCCAAAGCAGTCTTTTTCTCCAGGTGATCTCTGTTGCCTGGAAATCAGTTGTAATCCTAGGAGATCTTTGGCTGGTTGGTAACTCTATATGGAGATGAGCAGTTTTGTCATCATTGTGGATTTCTCTTCATCTTTGCAAAATAATCTTAAAACTGGTCTTATAAGAAGGCTGCAGAGGGCATCCTGCTTCTCTCCTGCCTTCTTCCTCACAAGCACCTTCCTTGCCTTGCTACACTTTCCCCCCTTATCCTCCATCACAGGCTTCTCTCCAGTCTTTGTGCCTCTTGCCTCTCTTTTGAAAGAAGGAGGGAGGGAGCCAAAACAGGCAGCCAGCTTTTAGGGAAGGGAGCTGCGTCAGTGATATTTCTTATGTTCATTTGCTGTTATCAGTTCGCAAAGAATGTTATCTGTACTACTCCTGCTTTGAAAAAATCTCTTGAAACACAGCTTTAAGCTGGCATCTGTGTCGCAGGGTGTTTTTAAACAGGATTTTGAAGCTTATTTGATCTGGATACACTGATGAGGTGTGAAATGCAGCTTCCACTTCTTAAGAAGTCTCTTCCCTTTTGTTCAACTCTTCACAATTAGGACTTAACACCTTTTGATGAATTTTCTGAACTTATAACAAACAGAGATTGTATTTTTTAATGAAACTCATTGAATATTTTCATATGTATTGTGCTGTTCATTTAAAAATTATATTAAAACTATGAAATGCATTTGTAAGTAATTATCATTAGTTAGTCTGTCACAGTTTAATCTTATTTGGTACACATATAACCAGCATTAGATAGCAGTACTGCCCACAAGAGTAGCCATCTCCAGGAGGTTTTCATTAATACACATGAATGAACATAATAGGTGCTGAATCATAGTTTACTGTACTTGCAGCCTACTTAGATGACAGTCCCATTGATTTTTCAATGGTACTTAACTTCAAAGGAGAGGGAGTGTACCTTTCTTCTTGATTTCAGAGCCATTAAAATCATGGTTCCCTTGTTTGCCACCATGTTTTTCTGTCTGTTTCAAAGTCATCAGCCATGCGCATGATGGAGAAACAGAAGGGGCACATCTAAAAGCCAATTGCATACAACCCATTTGTGGTTTTTAAACTTTTATTTATTAAGAATTTATAGAATAATATTTATGATGGAATAACAATACAGGAAGAGGATGATGATGGACAAGGAATAGGAGAAGTTAAAATAAAGAAAGAGGTGATAGGGGGTATGAGGGATGGGAATAAGACTGTTGCACATACACCATACCAAGCCTCATGTTAACCAGTATCATAAAGGTGAAACAAAACACTAATAAGAAGAATCATAATGTAAGGATGTTCCTACCATGATTTTTAACAGGAAAAAACAGATGCTTTGGGTGGGAGTAACTGGTAACAGAGTGGCATTATGCTTGTTACTCAAGCCATTTTTCTCATTTCGTAGAGACCCTGACTGTTGTCTTCATGATCTCAGATAACGAGAGGATAGGTGCTGCTGTGCTCTTCCATCTCTCTGAGAAGATGGATTTTTCCTTCACGCCTGGTCCAACCACTCCAAGCGGACTGATAGTGGGCTAACACAAGCTGCGTCTGCACAGTGAAAATTGTCCATGTTGCTCCCATTACTGGTGTGAATGCACATGATTGGTTGAGCAGTGAATTCCTACCCTGCTCCAGCTGTCTTGCAGTTTCCCCTCCCCATTCCTTTCAAGGCACAGTCTAGACACCAACTGCTGGCACCTTTCCCCTTATCTCTCTGTAACAAAAAGCTGGGAGTCCAGAGGAACTAATAGATCACGGCAATAGATTGTTATAATGATATTGGCACTATAGCAATTCCTGATTTAAAAAAAAATAGTCCTCAAAAATCCTCTGGTGGAACAGAG
Source organism: Gekko gecko (assembly GCA_029375565.1). Lineage (NCBI taxonomy): Eukaryota > Metazoa > Chordata > Lepidosauria > Squamata > Gekkonidae > Gekko > Gekko gecko. The sequence continues at coordinate 71,543,341 of JAPDNY010000011.1, read as the reverse complement.
AAGAAAATGGCAGGTACAAGGGACTGATAGAAGGGAAATGGTGCCCATGTGCACTTTCCTATGCAGACAATGTGACTTGGGTTGTGTTCTTTTGAAGAAGATCACAGTAAAGTTGATTTTGGAAAGATCAGAGCAAAACAGGGGGAAACCTGGAAAGTGGATAATTTTCCAGCTCCAACCTCCCCACACATACACACCCCAGCAGTTGTTCCCCCTTCCATTCTAAGGCTGAGTTCAGACTGGCAGTTTGAAGCGGGAGGGAGTCGTGGCAAAAAAGCCCTGGAACAAACTGTTCCGGGTTTTCCTGGTCACACTGCACCAACTGACGTGGGAACATACCGGGAGGAGGCGTGAGGGAGCGTTCACACTTTTGGCCTGAAGGCGTGGCTGTAAGGCGCAGCTTTCTTTGTTGCTAATCTGGAGATGAGCGCATATGCGCATAAGCGCACAATCAAAATCGCGAAATTTAGCATTCACACTTTGTTGGTGCGGGATATATGTGGGATAGACACGCTTTCCAGGGTTTGATACCACTTTTACCAGGTATCTTTTAAACTCAGGAGGGAAATGTTACAAGACGGGTTGAGTATGGCTGGGGAATGCTGGACAAATGTGCCTGTGTGAACGGCCCTTTTAATCCAGTTGTGAAACACTGCTGAAATGCGCCTATCTCGGGACAAACTGCCAGTCTGAACTCAGCCTAAGTGTGTTTTTTCCAATAGCAAACTCATAGGTTTAAAGCTGGGGAGGAAAAGAAATCTGGACCAGGAAAATAACAGGCAGAAAAGGTGAGGCACCCGTTGTTGCTTCTCCAATTCACATTGCCTCTTCCTGAAGCAGCTCTTCTTGTTTAAAAAGACTGGGAGGGGGATCAGGCTATATTTGCAATGCAGAATGTTGATAAAGCCATAACATCCAACCAGAGCCACATCCACACTGGAGAATCCAAGCTTCAGCCAGCTCCCACAAGGACTAGTCAACACCGGGGAATGCAGATTGTCAACTTTAACTGATCACTGAACTTACAACAGCCAGTTCAGAAGAGTCAGTGTGGTTAGGCCAGTTCCCCAGTTATTACCTCCACCTACTCCAACCCAGACATCCTACTCGAGCCAGACATCCTGGAAAGCGAAGTTAAATGGGCCTTAGAAAGCATTACTAACAACAAAGCTAGTGGAGGTGATGGTATCCCAGCTGAGTTATTCAAAGTCTTAAAAGAAGATGCTGTTAAAGTGCTGCACTCAATTTGCCAACAAATTTGGAAAACACAACAGTGGCCACAGGATTGGAAAAGGTCAGTTTACATTCCAATCCCAAAGAAGGGCAACGTCAAAGAATGTTCAAACTATCGCACAATTGCACTCATTTCACACGCTAGCAAGGTCATGCTCAAAATCCTACAAGCTAGGCTCCAACAGTACGTGGATAGAGAACTGCCAGAAGTACAAGCTGGGTTTCGAAGAGGTAGAGGAACTAGAGATCAAATTGCCAACATTCGCTGGATTATGGAGAAAGCAAGAGAGTACCAGAAAAGCATCTACTTCTGCTTCATTGACTATGCTAAAGCCTTTGATTGTGTGGATCACAATAAATTATGGCAGGTTCTTAAAGAGATGGGAGTACCAGACCACCTCATATGTCTCCTGAGAAACCTGTATAAGGGTCAAGAAGCAACAGTTAGAACCGGATATGGAACAACTGATTGGTTTAGCATAGGAAAAGGAGTACGACAAGGATGTATATTGTCACCTTGCTTATTTAATTTATATGCAGAGTACATCATGCGAAATGCTGGCCTGGATGAATCACAAGCTGGAGTTAAGATTGCTGGGGAAAAGATCAATAACCTCAGATATGCAGACGATACCACTCTGATGGCAGAAAGTGAAGAGGATCTAAAGAGCCTCTTGCTCAGGGTGAAAGAGGAGAGTGCAAAAGTGGGCTTGAAGCTCAACATCAAAAAAACTAAGATCATGGCATCTGGCCCCATCACTCCTTGGCAAATAGAAGGGGAAGTCGTAGAAGTAGTGACAGACTTCACGTTCCTAGGATCCCAGATCACTGCAGATGGTGACTGCAGCCATGAAATTAAAAGACGCCTGCTCCTTGGGAGGAAAGCGATGGCAAACCTAAACAGCATGATAAAAAGCAGAGACATCACCTTGCCAACAAAAGTCCGCATGGTCAAAGCAATGGTATTCCCCGTAGTAATGTATGGCTGTGAGAGTTGGACTATAAGGAAGGCCGAGCGCCGAAGAATAGATTCTTTTGAACTATGGTGCTGGAGAAGACTCTTGAGAGTCCCTTGGACTGCAAGGAGATCAAATCAGTCAATCCTAAAAGAAATCAACCCTGACTGTTCCCTGGAAGGCCAGATCCTGAAGCTGAAGCTCAAATACTTTGGCCACCAAATGAGAAGGGAGCATTCACTGGAGAAGACCCTGATGCTGGGAAAGATTGAAGGTCAAAGAAGAAGGGGACGGCAAAGAATGAGATGGTTAGACAGTGTCATCGATGCAACGAACATGAAATTGAGCAAACTTCAGCGGACAGTGGAAGACAGGAGGGCCTGGCGTAATCTGGTCCATGGGGTCGCGAAGAGTCAGACTCGACTGTGCGACTGAACAACAACAACTCCAACCCAGGCTCCCAGTCTTTCTAGGCAAGAATGCTTCACTGTCTTTCAGCTACTTCCTCTAGCTGCTGCACCATTCCTGAAGGGTTAAGCCATGCAGTACCTAGACTGCCACAGTCGGTGGAATCTGCTGTTTGCTTCACTCATAGCTAGGAATGCTGCCTTCCAGGTCCTAAGGAGGTTTGGTGATCCTCAGACTGTAGAGATCTCAAACCTGGCTGGCTACAAGAAGGGGAGTGCAGAGGTTCTTCGAAGTAGGATTAGCTAGCAAAGTACTTTTAATATTCTTTTGTATAATTCAGCCTTCATCCTACCTGTCTATAAATTGTTCCCAAGTAATTGTGCTTTTTAGGATGTATGCATAAGTTATTATACGTTCAAGATCTTTGAGTATTTTAAACTGAATACTGCTTGGGGAGAATCCAACCCATTTGTAACCTAACACAGTGCAGAAAGGGACTGCACTCGCTGGCTCGCTTGGTCTCTTCTTCTCAGTTTCCTCCCTTATCTCCAACTGGGTCCTTTTATCCCCCTTCCCTTGGCCACTCCCCCTTCCTGCCTCCCAGTGCTTAGAAGGACCTTTCTCCCAAGAATACCTTTACACCAAAGGAGCCCTTTACTCCATAAGGGTCTATTACTGGATGCCATTCTTCCTGTCTGCTCTTCAGTGAGTTACTTACCTTTCTCTTCCTTCACCCCTAACTGTGTACTCCCTTCCTTAGGGCTGAACCCCCTGCCCCCCCCATCTATTCAGGGTTTAGATTACCCAGGGAGGTGCCCAACATGATCCACTCCTTCTCTCATGAGGTCAGAGTGCCCAGCAATGTGACAAGTTGTTCATGTTCAGCGAAGAAAAGCTTAGAATTTAAGTGCTCGCTGATAATCCAAGTACTCAATATCATTTCAGATTTGTCTGTTTTACAAACTGTTACAGGCTTGATGGAATATTCAAGCTAATGCACCTTAATTATCAGGTTAGCAGACAGAGTTTTGAACACAGAGAGAACTGAACCTGTGCTCTTTTCCCACAAAATGATGAAATGAGCAAATCCTTTAATTTTGGGAACAAAGGTTTTCCCCCCTCTCAGCTCAGAGGATACAGAAATAGATAATCCACTATTTTTACTTTGAGACCGTTAAGTTTATCCTTTGGTTTTAGTGGAGTTGGCATGCTCATAAATCGCATCTTCCTCTGGCTGTTATTTCTGCCTGGTAAATTATTTTTTTATTCACAAGGCAATAAAAGGTCACTAGAAAGGAAAATATATATATAATATTCCATCTCATAAAATAAAGTTAAACAGTATTTAGCATTTATATTTTTCCAGGGTGGTAATCCAAATATGGTTTATTTGACTGAATGAAGACCTATGATACTGAAAGATATAAATCCAATGACTTGTTTGAACAGAGTAAGATAAATCTTCAGAAATGCCATGTGGGAAACTCTAAAAGTCCAGCGCCACACTATCCATAGACCTATGCATTAAAGCAGTAATATGGGAGGGGGGGAATCAGGGGACTGGAAGGAATTTCAGGCTTCTCACAGACACGTGCAGCTCATTTTGGAAAGCTACATGCATTACTTAAGAATTATGCTGCCCATATTGCTTAAGTGAAATGTTGCTGGAAGACTTCAGAACCAGACGTGCAAAATCTTAGCATCATATCTCTTTTTCCTTCTTTTTGTCTGCACTAACTTCATCAAGGACCATGAGCCATAACAGAATTCTGAGGCTGCATTTTAAGGCCGTTGAACTTTGTGAATGATTTTTTTCCTCGGAAATTAATTCTTCTCATAGGATCAAATGTATAGTTAGGGTACATCTGTGATACAAACAATGTAGGTTTTAGCAAACATCTACATCTTTTTACAAAGCAAATGGGTTTATCGGAGCCAAAATGTGCACCCCAAATTAGAACTTCATTTCTTTAGAAGTAAGGACCCCCATGTATGTAAGCAGCATTCTTTTCTTCTATGGAAGGAAACTGTTCTTATTTCACAACACAAACAAAGTAACTGCATTGATTTCCTACATCCATGCAATCTATGCATTCAGCTGTACATTCATCTTGTGCCATTTTCTTTTAACTCACATTCCTTGAATTATGAAGGCGTATGTTCAGTGGGAGTGTGTCCAAACCCTACAAAAAGAGTTGTCCCTTCACTTGACACTAACACCTTTGTCCACAGGATGTTCTTCCCCTTCCTCTTCAACCTAACTTTCTCAGTTGAATCGGATACTACCAATTATGATGATTTCAAAATCCTCCTTTCAGCTATTTCAGGATTCTCCTCACCCTCTGTAGTGATATAATGTGTTTGCTGCAAAACGTTTTATAGCCTGTGCTCCATCAAGTGACTGACATATGCTTTTGTATCCCTTCAGAGACACTAATATACGTTTGATTCTGGTTTTTTACAGAACAAGATCAGAAGTTTAGATCCCTTGTGAGCCTCTGCAGTGTTGCCAAGTTGGCACAGATCAGTGTACCCTCCAAGACCCCAATCTCAGTCCTGAGAGAGGAGGGGGTCAGATCACCCATGCTCTTTCTTGCCTCTCCCCACTGCTTTCCCCTCCAGCCAGCTAGGCACAAGGATAGCTGGAGCCAGTGATCCTGTGCCCAAGTCCCTGGCCTGTATGAAACAGGCATTATTGGCTATGCCCACCCCCACCTGATCTTGTTTCCTGTGGGACTAATCCTGCCCACAGGAAGTGAAGGGAGGTCATGGCAGCTAGTCAGATGCTGCTTTTGTTATGACCAGCCCTGCCTGCCTGCTCTGCCCCCCTTCTAGAGTTTGCCCCACCAAGATGAGTCATCTTGATGCTGGACTCAGCATCACCCAGGACCTCCATACAATGCAGGCAGCCTTCCTGCTACATTTTGTGTCAGGCCTGGATCTGTCCCCACCCCCAGTTTAAAAAGAAAAATTTAAAAAAACAACTGGAAGTACATAGGTCAGGGGCAGAGCTTGGTGCTGCAATTTGTCCCTCCCAGTACACATGCACTGTAGATGTTGTATACATAGCTGAATATACAAACTTAGTTAAAGTACATAGGTCATAGCATGGGACACACAGTCTAAGACACGCTAATTACTTGAAGAGTCTGATAATGAGACAATTTTAAACCAAAGATTCAAAACAGGACATGAAATTTATCCCATAATAGATGCCAGCATTGCAGCAGAGAGCGAATGAAGCTGGGTGTAATGCTGACATTGGGAGTTTCTTTACCTCTTCTGGATTTGGCTGAAGTGGAACCCCCAGTAGGAGCCAGGAGCAATCATTTATGCTTGCAAAATGCAAGCTTCACTTACAAACATGGGAAAGGCCAGTTTCAGTATACTTGTAAAAAGTATGAGTGAGGCATGGTAGATTGTTCTCTCTCCCCCTCTCACTAAGTCCATAATCAAATATAGCTATTACCTGCAGTCTTCTGCCTTGGGCACCATGAGCAGTACCTTGTAATATCATAACTCCTGTAAATCAGGTGATACTGTGCATTCAGTCCTAGAGGTGCCAGGATTTCATATTTTTCCAATGACAGCTATTGGACTATGATTTTTCATGCCTTCTAACTTTCTGAGATTGTAGGTATTTTTATGTCAGTTCATTTTCTGACTTCATATATATACTGCCTGCCAGAACATCTGTGTGATACCACTGCCCTGACTTTCTTTAAATCTCTCAGCAAAACCATCTTTTCCATGAAGTATTAGGTCTAGTCTAAACAAAGCATATTGATCTTACAAAAGATAATATGGATTTTATTGTTTTTTTTAAAGAGAGAGAGAGAACAAATCAATATGTACAGAAGTAAATTTTATCAAGAGCAAAAGAAGTGAATGTGTTATAAAATGCATAAGCTACATGAATAATATGATCCTTTTATTGAATAATGGAATGCTTGGACCCCAAGTTGATCATGAAAACAGCAAAACCCAGACTAGGGATGGGCACAAAGTGGGAAAACGTGGTTTGGTTTGTGGTTCATGGTGTGCATGATTCGTGAACCACAAAACCATCACAAACTTTTTGACACAAGATAAACCAGTTCAGTTTGTGAAATTCGTGATGTGGTAGAATGACCCCCCCCTCAGCATGCTAGAGAGACCAGTCTAGCAGGGGATCTCCAGCTGGCTCTCCTCTACCTGCCTTCCAAATTTGGTGAGGATTGGATTTACAGGGTCCAACTTATGGCTCCCCCAAAGAAGGCATGCACAGGAAAGTGTTTTCTGGAGAAATTACAGGCGCAGGTTCAGGAAATTCAGGAGTATATAAAACGGATACAGTGCAAGCTAGATACACCAAACTTGCAGAAGGTTTCCAGATAACTCTCCTCTACCTGCCCTCCAAGTTTAGTGAGAATTGGATTAAAGGGGTCTGAGTTACAGCCCCCAAAGTAGGTGCCCCTACTTTGTTACCAGTAGACTAAGGTCAAACCAGAAAATATCTCAATAAAAACTGAAGGTGGGGGTTTTTTTTGTTGGCAGAACCAGTGCCACTGTGGTAGGGCAAACCCAACAGGACTAAGATCAAACTAGGAAAGTGCTTTTGGGGTAAATGTCAGGCTCAGTTCAAAAATGTATCAAATCAACTCCCTGCAAGCTACATGCACCAAATGCACAGAGAACCTCACCCTGCCCCCCGCTCCTTTACAATCCCTCCAAGTTGGGGGTGGATTACATTCCTGGGATCACAGTTACAGACCCCCCAACAAAAAAGAGTCTCTGCAGTGGTCTCTCTGGAAAAGGCAGCTGCAGTTACAGGAGTCCATGGAACAGCTCAGAAACAAGCCAGTGACACCAAACTCAATGGGAAACTTCACTTGGACAGAACCCCCCCACACACACCAGACATTGGAAGCAAGGCAAGCATCCCCCTGTGCTCATAGTCCCCCCCCTCAAGTCTCCAAAGGTAGGTTCTGAAGGACAGAAAGACAGGCATCCCCAGAGTTTTGACAGGGGCTCTCCAAAGTTGCTCACAACAACTTGGCAGGCACTCCAGACCTACCAGACCAGTGGAAATAAGAGTTTTCCATTTAAAGTGATTATGAGGTAGGTGTTGTGTTATGTTGCTGTTTCATGAGGTAGGTGTTGGGTGAGAGAGTCCACCCCCACCCGGCAGAGGTGGCCATCCTCCCGCCCAAGCTCCAGGGTGCAACCTACAGGCCAGATCATCCAGAGAGGAGGAGGAATATAGAAGGGGTGTGCAGCAGGAAAACAGGAGGCCTGAATCTTACCGCGTGAGGTCCAAAGATGGGTATCCAAGCAGGCAGAGGCTGACCTTGAAGAAGACCAACTCATCAACCCTGGCTGGGTCCAAGCGGGAGCAGTGGTGGCTGAGAATGTCTCCCAGGTGGGAGAACACCCACTTGCTCTGGACATTGGTAGGAAGGCAGGAGAGTGCCATGGCCATGCAAGAGAGGCCGGGCCAGATGGCAGCCTTGCGTGACCAGTACTCCAGGGGGTCAGTGGAGACAGGCTCAGGGGACTCAGCAAGGTACTCCCTCACCATCACCTCTGCTGGATCCTCCGCCATGGCACACTTGGCATCCTCACCACTCCTGATCTGCCAGTTCACCACTGACAACCAGTACTGAGACGTCTCCCTGCTTGGGCTCTTTGAGGCAGAGGTGCTGGGCTGTGGCTCCTCCCATTCCCCCTCTCCCCAGCCTCTTCTACCCACTGTTCCCTCTGGCCATGTCTGCTGGGCTGTAGCCTCTGGACTTTTTTGTTGAGCTCACACTTCCATTGCATGAACTCTGTATTCTAGAGAGCAATGCTGCCTTTTATGTGGGAGTCACACATACAGGCCAGCCTGTACTCCCTTTCCTTGCAGAGTGGATGCAACCTGATGGTGATGCCCACCCACAACCTCTCCATTAAAAGGCCCTGAACCATGGGAGAACAGCCGTCCCCTTGGGGTCCATCTACATTGTGGAGGCCAGTGCCTGGTCCAGCCCTCAAATCAAGGTGATGACTTGCCCCAGGCTGGCTATATGGGCACAGAGTATATCTGTGGTGTTCTGGAAGGGCTTGAGGGCACTCACCATCCGGGGCAGGTCAGCCAGTCATTGGAGCTGATGCTGAGCTCCCCTTCCCTGTGCAGGCTGGTCATGGAGAAGATGACATCTTGCACTGCCCTCTTCTGCTCCACCAAATGTGCAATCATAGCATAGGTGGAGTTCCAGTGAATCCAGGATGAATCAATGTTCAGTCTCCTCCCCCTCCTGCTGCCTTTTGTATAGCAAACTTGATACTGTGTGAGAAGTGGGAGGCCAGGCGCTGGTAAGTCTCCAGCAAGGACCACATCTCAAGGGCTGCAGCATCCTAGGTGGCCCTCACAGTGCTCACCAGCCTCAGAACATCCTTCACCCTAGGTGAAGCATGTGTGCCATGCAGACAATGCCCTTGAAGTGTGCAGCCTTCACCACCAGCATGCTGGGGAGGAGGAAAACTGTTGGGGGGTTGCATCCCTCTGGATGTAGGCAAGTCACACCTGGCACTCTGCCACACAGGGGTCACTGGGGAGGGTGAGGAAATGTTTCCACAGTGTGGGCTAGAAATGACACCCAGGGACTAGAGAAGGTGGGAGGAGGGACAGCTGCTTTCTGGCACTGGACTGGGAGGGTGCATAAAGGGGTGTACTGGAGGCAGGAGCAGCAAAAGGAAGTTGTGTGGAAGGGGATGATGCTCCCCCCCCCGAATCACTGCTATCAGAGACGTCTCTAAAGTGTGTTAGCAACCACTGGTCTTCAGGCAGTGCTAACAATTCTTTGTCCTCTGTGGATAGCCCCAAGAACAGATATGGGGAAGGAGGCTCTGAGACCTCTGGTGGTGCTCTGCTAGGGGTGGGTTCCTGTGCGCTGACAGGATGGGTTAGGTGTCCGGGGATGGGGGCCTGTGGTGTGCAGAGGGTGGATCCCTCCCCATGACAAGCACTTTTTGCACCCACTTTCATCCTCATGGTACAGAGTAGCTGGTTCACAATCAGGAAGAGTTGGAGGGTATAAAATGTGGGTCCTCAGCCGAGGAAACCAGTAGCTAAGCCCCTCTGCTTGGCATTAGCAGAGAGACAGGGAGGCTCAGAGCCCTGAGTCCACCTAACACCAAAACCCCAGCAGGGGAGAGGAGAGGAGTTCCCAATCATGAGGGAATGTGCTCTGCTACTCTGCTTTGAACAAGTTCCTCGCCTCTCTCTGTAACTGCAAATAGCTGAGAGAAAAGAGGCTGCAGAACTGAGCTGAGCATATATAGAGCATTCTAATATGAGCAGAATGGGAACGCTGTTATTAGCAACCAGAAGTGCCTGTTAAGCTTTGGACAGCTCTTATTGGTGTTTCCAAAGCTGAAGAATCACCCCCCGCCCCAATTGCCTTGGTGTTTTGTAAACAGATTAATTTACTGGACACAATCTGTCATTCATGAACTACCACAAAAAACTCTAAAGTTTGTGAAATGTTCATACTAGGCAGGCACCCTTCCACAAACATCACTTCATGTACCACGAACTGGCCAAAATTCTTTACTTCATGAGCCAGTTCATGCCCAGATGTGGCATAGGGATTGCACACTCAAGGAACTTGAATGTGATTGACTGCACTTTTAAAAACTTAGAAGTGCTGTACAAACAGGTAAAGGACTGTGAAGGGTTAATTCTTCACAGAAACAGAGAGCCTTGAGTGACAGGCTGCTCCAAGAAATCTGATTGGTTAGCATCAGCTGAGCCAGGGCTCTTTTTGTAGCAGGAACTCCTTTGCATATTAGGTAACACAGCCCTAATGTAGTCAATCCTCCAAGAGCTTATGGTAGTCCCTGTAAGAAGAGCTCTGTAAGCTCTTGGAGGATTGGCTACATTAGAGGTGTGTTGCCTAATATGCAAAGGAGTTCCTGCTACAAAAAGAGCCCTGATTGAGCAGACAAAGACTTCTGAACTGTTTGCTGAAGAGGATTCAGTCAGATTTCTGCCTTGACTGAGTTGAGTACTGACAGTCTGATTTCAGCCATAGCTGAGAGCAGTTTAACACAGACAGTGAACTGGGGGAATGTTGGCAAGGATGTCTGGGAAGTAGGCAAAGATTCCCATTCAGGCCATAGAAAGGGGATAGATCTTCTACTGAGAGGAGAATTGCCTACCCAGTCAAACAGGGAGTTAGCTCTGAAGAGTGCAGAGATCTCTGGTCTGCTGTGGTTAGAAACTGCTGGTAGAAACCTTAAGAGTCAGTTAAAAATGCAAGATGAGTACTGGTGTTTCAAGAGAAGGGGTTTGGGTACTGAAAAGAGTGCACCAGCCTTCTGGAAACCAAAGGAGTTAGGGAATAGTCAAAGAAAGTGCACTGAAGTGTTTACGGAAAACACTGGAACAAAAGCCACTCAACATAAAGATTTAAGTAACTGTGAAGAACTTAAGAAACTCTCATTAGCCTGAAACATAAGAACTAAACTCTGTGCATGTACTGATTTTGCCTCAGAGTTATCTATAGTGAGTTAGCTCAGAAATTTTCAACCCCTGATTTCACCTGACCTTTCCCCTCTATGTTAAATAAAATATTTTGCTATTTTTGACTTTCAAAATGCCTCAAGTGCCATTTAAATTGTTTAAGTTGAAGCAGACTCTTGATCCTTCCCTCAGGTTCCTGGGCTGAGCCAACAGCCAAAATATTGTACTGTGACAGACAGCTAGAGTTCTTCAGCAAATAAGAAAACACATTGCTAGGGTGGCTCAGTCAGTAAAGAGAAAGGAAAATGGAGGGAAAATTTTGCCTTTGCGGGAAGGAAGTGGGCCAGGGGGGGTTCATCGTGAATGAGACGGCATTTGCTTGAGGAGGCAAAGAATGTTGAGAGTGTATGAGCATCAGGGAAAGGCATGAGGGGACAGAGGTTTTTTAATTTTTTTAACTTTTATTAAATATAGGGTAAATACAATACAACACCAGGAAACTGCATCTATCATTAGAACTAAGTGGTTCTGTACAAATTGTAGAACAGAGAATACTGTTAACATGAACTACAGTAAATGAACTTCTCACTAACAGATAAACAAGCACATATAATGAGCCACAACAATATAATCCTACTATTATTCATGAGAACAGATAGAGAGAATAAGAGTCTACCCTAGATTGTGTTACTGGTAGCTGTAAGTCAATATGAGCTTTGATGAAGGGGCCCACTTTATCAATGGATTGTCGGAGGTATCAGACTTCCTTGACTGAAATGTCTGTTCAGAAATTTTATCAAAAATAAAATAATCCTAGACTTTAAGGAGCCATTGATGTAATGATGGAGAAGTATGAAGTTTCCAATGCTGAGCAATAATTCCCTGTCATGATTTGGGATTTTAGAGTTTCAAGAGGGAATTAGGTAAACATCTGGAGCAGAAGTCCATCAGTGGCTATTAGCCACAGGGTATAGATAGGAACTCTCAGTCTGGGGCAGGTGATGCACTCTATTCTTGGTGCTGGAGGGGGCAGCAGTGGGAGGGCTTCTGGTGCCCAGGCCCCACTGTTGGACCTCCTGATGGCACCTGGTATATTTTGGCCGCTGTGTGTCAAAGTGTTGGACTAGATGGGCCATTGGCCTGATTCAACATTGGCTTCTCTTATGTTCTTATGTTCTTATGTAGATTTTGGCCATAGGTTTAAAAGGATAAGAGTAGGATCTTTAGTGACCTTAGTCCATTGTTGTATTACCAATAGGATTTTGTTCCAAAACTCTTCTATGAATGGACACGTCCACCAGTTATGGAAGTAGGTGCCTCTGCTCCCACACCGTTTCCAACAAAGAGGAGAATTTAATGGGTTGACATGTGCTAGTTGAACTGGAGTTAAGTACCATCTTAAAAGAAGTTTAATTGATTGGACGTGGATAAGTGTTGACCTTGAGGTATATATTTATGAAGTCCAAATTCTGTTCCATTGTTCATCTGTAAGGTGTCTGCATAGGTCTTTATGCCATGCAGTTTGAAATGAAGCAGCAGGTAGTTCTGGATTTAGCAAAAGAAATGTGTAAAGCATAGAAATCATGCCCTGTTTCTGAAAGACTTTAGAGTTCAGTAGTCTTTCATATAAACTCAGTGGTTTATGAAAAGCTATGTTATCCATCACTGTATAAAAAAGATACTTCAGCTGAAGATATTCAAACCATGGGAGGGAGGGGACAGAGATAAATGAGGAGGTTGGTCTGCTCAAGTGCCTGAGAACTAATATTGTAAGCCAGTTTGGTTAAATGCTGGACTCTGATCTGGGACTACCGGGTTTGATTCCCCACTCCTCCACTTGCACCTGCTGGATGACCTTGGGCAAGCCATAGTTCTGGCACAGCTGTTCTTGAAAAAGAGCAGTTTCTGTCAGGGCTCTGTCAGCCCCACCTACCTCACAGGGTGTCTGTTGTGGGGAGGGCAAGAGAAAGGCGTTTGTAAGCCGCTCTGAGACTCCCTTGGGTAGTGAAGGGTGGGGTATAAATCCAAGATCACCTTCTTCTTCTTCTTCTTCTTCTTCTTCTTCTTCTTCTTCTTCTTCTTCTTCTTCTTCTTCTTCTTCTTCTTCTTCTTCTTCTTCTTCTTCTCCTTCTCCTTCTCCTTCTCCTTCTCCTTCTCCTTCTCCTTCTTTTTCTTCTTGAGTGCCACAAGGTAGAAAGTTGGTTGATAAATGTTTTAAATAAATATTTTACATAAATAAATATAAATAAATTATAGAATCCTATAAGAAGAGATTTGTGTGCCTGGCATGGTTGGGTCCCAAATAATATATTTCCATGTCCCCCTCCCCATGATTCCTAGAGGGTCTCCAGTTTAATAATGAATTACGTCATGACTGGTTACTCATGGAAGAAAGGGGAAATAAAGGTGGGGGTACACTAGAGGGTTGAAAGCTGGAATAGAGCTAAGGGAAATGTTCAAAACCATTTACTCTGAATGACAGCCCTAGCTTTATGATGCCCAGAAAGCCCTTTATCTATTCGCTTCAATAAAGGTAGACAGATCTGCACATGTGAAATGCCTGCTTGCTGCACTGAAGTGAACTGGAACTCATGTGTATGTGCGAGCGTCTGCATGCACACTTGCTTACTTGCCTGTGTAAGCTCCGCATAACCATCAGAGCTGCTGGCAGTATTCATGGGATTCATGCAAATATTATTCAGTAAGCATGTATAATTATTTCAAGATCTCCCAAGTCTTCAGTTATTTTATTACTGGTATAAGTTGTAATCTAGTTATCCTTATATTGGAAAATGAAATACAAAGCTGAATTAATAGCAAACAGATGCATAGGTAAAAATCAAAGACAACATGCAATTATATGGAAGTCGCTAATTAGCTTTTATATATAGCCAAGAGGCATGAGTCACCCTGCATCCCCTGGAAGAAAGTGCTCTGCGAAACTGGATTAATATTAATTACAAACTAAATGACATTTCTTCTGTAGCTTCCACGTTCCTCACGTAGAATATAGAAACAGAGTAAGCAGACAATTGAGCTCTTTCCAGACAATCAGTTGGGGGGACGTGAAAGCCAGTGTGTGTAATTGTGAGGGTCACTAGGAAGATTCCAGTTCAAATTTCCCCTTAGTCATGAAGTTCACTGGGCTACTCAATTTCTCTCAGCCTAAACTACCTCACAGGATTGTTGTGAGGAGAGGAAGAGAGAACTATGTACATCATCTGGAGGAAGAGTGGGATAAAAATGTTACAGTTGTGAGTGAATATATGTATAAATGGGAGTGAAAGCAGGATCGTGGCATCAGGTCCTGCCTCTGCCATGAACTGTGTGAAAATATTGTTCGTGCATAGGCTTGTCTGTAAGCCTGATCTTGGCAGGGCTCCCAGTGGAGCATATTCTACGCCTTTTTGCCCATTTTAGCAAGCACATGTAGGATGGGTCTGAGGTCTACTGCTACAATCCCCCTTACTGACTAAGGAAATTTTGTCTTCAGTTAAGGGTGTAGCACAGACTGTACCCAAGGTAAACACCCTGAGGCCTGCATGACAGAGAAATTTCAACAAATCTCAACCTTTCTTCAAAAACATCATTAAATCTACAGCAAACCAAACTGCATCAGATTTCAGAAAACGAGAACTAACATAACGTTGCCAAAGAAGATCTAAAACAAATCCAGCATTAGAGAGGGAAAGCCAGAAACAGTGCTACAATACATCCCAACCAGCAGGTCTAATCCTTTAATTTACCACTCTTGCTTTAGAATCCAAAGCCTCATCCATGAGGTCTGTGAAGGTGAAAATGTCTCCATGATCAGATCTCTGGGGCTCTTTCCATTGCAATGTGAGGAAAGAACTGCATTCACCATTGATGTGTAACACAGAGGGAGATTCATCATTGGCTGACATATTGTGTTAATCAAAGGACTTTGGTGTGCTTAGTCATTTTGGAACGGGGCAGCTGCTGAGTATTGTACTCTAATGTTGGAGCCTGAGGTGACTTCTATGGGCAGGGTTACTGCAAATGATAGCAACTATGTTTGAAAGAGCTTAGATGGGACTTAATGTGTGTGGAACTGCACATATGTGGATTACCATGCAACAAGATAAGTCATGGCACAACAACCTCAAATGGATGGTGAGGAGCTTCTTTGGCTCTCACTGCAGTATCCCCTTGTGCAGCATTTTATTACTCTTGCCCCCTAGGAATGAGTGGTATTCATTTTTATAAGAGGAAGTCAAAGGTATACTGCTGAGGAACCTACTCCTGGTGAATCCAGTCTCTAGAGTCAGAGGCAAGGGTTTTTTTGTCCCTTCTTAACTGTGTCTAGGGTTGCCAGGTTACCCCCCTGGACACCAGCAGGGGGTGGGAGCACAGGATTGCTAGATCCAGTTTGGAAAACCCCCAGAAATTGGGGATGGAGCCTCAGGAGGACAGAAACCTCAGTGGAGTACAATGCCCTTACAGTCTACCCTCCAAAGCATCCATTTTCTCTGGAGGCACTCTAGTCTGGAGATAAACTCTAATTTTTGGGGGTCCCAGGTCCTACCTAGAGGTTGGCATCTCCACCTGCATCCCCCAGGTTTTGATCCATTTGCTTTATCCACTAATAGTCAACAGGAGCCACTGAGAACTAAGTTGCCCGAGAAAGGCCTTTCTCAGCCGAGGCACCAAAACTTTGGAACTCCCTCCCTAAGGAGATATCGTGGTCTCCTGCCAGTGGGTGAAGAATTTTTGTTTTATTTGGCAGCCCCCCCCCCCCAATAACTGTCTTTGGCCCTCCTCCCTTGTTCTGGTGTTGTGTGTTCATGTGTTTATATGTTTTTACTGAATTATTTTATAAAATTTTAAATGCTGTTTTAATGTTCAAATGTTTCCATTTGCTGCCTTGGGGACCCTATTTGGGTGGAAAGGCAGCATGAAAACATTTCAGGTGAACAAAATAATAAAATAAATAGTACACATTTTCATAAGACCTCTTTATGAGTCTATCTGTGCGCCAGGTTCTGATTCTTGGTGTAATGCTTGAATGAAATGCAGCCTTCCTCTTTTGTGAGGAAGGGAATGTAAAAGAAAGGCAGCGTGATGTGCTTGTCAGAGTGTCATACCAGGACTAGGGAAGCCCAGGTTCCAATCCCTACCCACTGGCAGTGCAGTCCTAAGAACACTTTTCCAGGGAATAACAGACCTGAGTAGGATTCTGAGTAGCTCTTCTTAGAATTGCTCTCTGAGTGAGCTTGGGATGGTCACTCTCTCTCTCTCAGCCTCACAAGGATAAAATGGGGAGTCCCATGTATGCCACCTTCATCTCATCGGAGGAAGTGTGGAATAAAAACGGATAGACAGGATGGGGGCAAGCCACGCACCCTGTGGCTTGATCGGGAACAAAAGAGTCAACTTTGATCCAATTCCTTGATCATAGTTCTCTCTCTGTTCCTTTCTCCTGAGCCTCTCTCTAATGTTTTATCTGTAGGCTCCCAGCTTTGCCCACTTCCTGCCTCCTTTGCCTGACTCCTAAATAAACCTTTACTTCCTTGCTGTTAGGAGTTGTAGTTAGCAGAGTGCTCGAGGCTTTTGCGCAGCAGAGTCCATCTGGTCACAGCATGTGTGCAGGCATGAAAACAACAGTATCACAACCATCTTTGTATCTGAAAACTAATATAGGAGTTTATTATATGAACATTTTCTAGATAGGACAGAGGAGCAATAGATTCACTAATCTAACTAGATGGTCTGAGATACAGGAAAGCATCATGTCCTCATGTTGCCAAGATGGAGAGTCAAGTAAATGTGGTGTGGGTTGAGGGGGCAAGCCGGAAGGAAGGGAACAATCCCTGAGAGTATCAGTCTACACTTCAAAGGGATAGCGGCAGAGTAAAGAAGAGAAGAACAGATGCCCTGTGACCTGGCCTCTCTATCTTCCTAACTCTCTTGTAGTCTTCCTTGGTTGTCTGAGGCAAGAGACAGCATATAGTCCTTGACTTCCAGCTCTTGCAAGGCTTCATTCATGAGTAGGGTACTGTTCAGTGTTGCTCCCAAGATTACAGACTAAGGTCCGATCTGCATCTAGCAATTGCTCCGCTGTCTTACCAAACCCACACTGGAACAGAAATCCCCATCTACATTACATGCTGCTTTCACTTCGTTTGATCTCTGGTTTTATAGTGGCTGTCTGCATAGATTTATGGCCGTTTTATGGCCATTCGGGGGTGACTCTGCAGTCAATATGGTGTTGGCCTGGGGTAGTTGAATGTGGTTGTGAACTGCATCTTTTTCTGTTCCAGTGTGGGTTTGGTAAAAATGCTAAATGCAGACTGGCCCCAAGAGTAGGAAATGAGAACATGCCATTTCCCCATTTGGATTGCATTCCCTCCCCCCCCGGGGCAATCTTTCCCCTCTTCTCTATCCCCCTGGAAGCTTTGGAAGGGATTTCCCCCCAAATTCCCACAATTTTTAAGAGTGCGAGGAACTGAAGGTGGTGCAGAGAACTGAAGACAGTGTACACAGGTAACACAGTCAATATCAACCATGACTGGACCTACAATAACTGCTTCTATTAACCTCTGTTTTGTTTTCCAAGTTTGCCTCCTTGCAGTAACGCCTCCCTTCAATATTCTGAAGAAAATCACAGTTTCATTCAGAAGCACCTCACCCCCACCCCTGCTCTCATTTTTTTTGGCAACTCCACATTGCTGGATTGAACAGCTGAGAAACTCTTTTGTAAGGATTTCACAATAGCAGATTAATGGCAAACCAAAACTGGGTAATATAGTTATGCTGTGATAAGAGGTTCTTTGAGATGTTGACAGGATTAGATTTCATTTCTCAAACTAGGTGAATTGATCTATCAGAACTGTATCCTGGAATTCAATTTTGTAAATATTATTGAAGATACTCTCCATATAAAAGGGGAGAGGGGAAGCAAGCAGTAGTGCTTGTGTTAAAGCCATGCCAAAGTGCCTGAACCAGAAAAGAGGCTTCGGGCTCCTTGTGGTTGCAAAGAAATTTGGAGAGAACTAAAAGGAATTTTCCTCCTTACCTAGACCAAATGAGGACAAAAGGGAGAATTGCCCAGAGTACAAAGGATGACCTGTAAGATTAAAAGAAGTCTCTCTGTTGGAATTTTATCATCACTTGTATGTGACAAAGCACCAAAAGATAGGTTTCTGGCAGGAGCAATATATTTTCTTCAGGGCAGTAAAATCATCAGCAAGGTGTCTGTATGTGCGTGGTGCTGCTTGAATATGAAAGCAATTTTCTGAAGCCGGGTGGCTTAATTCTATTGTTTTCATCAAGAACGAATATTCTGGATCACCATTTTCACTGACTGATAGTAATGAGCAAGAGCCTGGGAAATGGATGAGCAGGCTCCCTGAATGATTGCCGGACCCAGCTCCAATACCATTGACAGCAATATTTGCATCTATCTAAAAAGAGATTAAATGTTAACAGGTCCTTCAGTACATTTGTCTGCCTGGCATCTTGTGACTGGTTTTCCTATTAAATTAAAGCAGGGGAAAGGGCAGAAAGGGAAAGGGAATGAAAAAAAGTCAAAGGGAGCAAAAAGTACATGGCATACATACTGAACAAAACTCTCTAACATTGCAGTTTCTGTGGCTGCTTAATGTGGAGTAATGCCAGTAAAAGAAGAAATGTTCAGGTATCTAGATGATCAAATGGTGTGCGTTTAATAAAACACATGGCTAGTACTCAGAAATGTCAGATGAGTAACCATGTTAATCTGTTAAACACGTTTGGCATTTGGCTGAGGGCCTCTTGGCACTCCTACTTCCACTTTTTCACACACACCTCCATGAGATAGCGACACCATCAGGACTCAGACACCATCTTGTTTTTCCCCAGAACCTAGTGTTTTATTGTCTGGTATCTCAGTTTTAATTTTCTTTTGCTGGTTTTATATCACTGTAAACTCCCCTGAGGTCGGTTTCCGAGAAGGGCGGTCAAAAGTCCAAGGAATAACAACAACATAAACAGCCCTGTGGAGCCTTTAACATTAATAAATATATTACTGATTAATAAATGTTTATTTATTAATAAAAATGTTGCACATTGATCTGTAGGATAGACTGCTTATATGTCTCATTTCAGTCTCACGGAGGTTCCATTGAAGTCTCTAAAGTTTTTCAAGGGTGACCAAGTTTGGTTCTTTAAGTCAGAGCATCTGTTTTATTGCACCATGACAAAAGCCAAAGATCTTTAGCTGTGTATGCTTCTTCAGACCAGTCAAAATCTTTTGCAGTATGAGTCTGTGAAGGAACAAGACTATGATTCATCAGTACAGTACAGCTTTTTATACAGAAGGTCTCTGGTTCAGTTCATGGAATCTCCAGTTAAAAGGATCCAGTAAGTACATCATGGAAAGACCTCAGCCGGAGACAACAGAGCTGCTGTGGTCAGAGTGAACAATGATAAGCACGGCTGACAAACAGTCTGACACAGCATTCAGCAGCTCTTTGTGAACTGCAGCTTCATGTGTTTTGCAGTCTCTCCCCATTTTTCTGCCTTCAGCAAACTCTTTTCTGCACTGAATGAGGAGCTCTGCAAACCTCCCACAGAACCATGACAAATGGCAAAGAATTCTGTGCCTATTCTATGGCACTTCACATCTCTCTTAAAAGTTCAGAAGGGGCCCAAACAAAAGTGTGATAAAGTGGCCAAAATATATCATAATGTAAATATACATGAAAATATGACATTTTAGTTATTTTGCAAATTACCGTATTTCACAGTATTTCTGTAATATATGAGAGGACAATGAGAGAGTATAGGTTTGATCCTGAATCCATTGGCCAAGCCAAAGTCATTGCACATGTTTGTTAACCCACAGGTAACAAATGATGATACCTGGATTTGTCATATTTGTAGTTAAAATAATTCATTATTCTGTTCCCTTTCAGCAACTATTTAAGCATATACCTATAAAAATATCAACAGACTTGAAGAAAACATCTACAACCCTTAAAGTCCTTTGAAATGCTTGAATAAGCCTTAAGAAATGTTATATAATTCGTTGACAAATCCTGCTTCTCCAGTCTCCCAATATCATTGTCTTTTGGAAATATTCCAAAGCAAGTAATCTTATTCCCAATGGTGGCAATGAGACTAGGGCCAAATGGTGATTTACAGGGAGGCCTTAGATCCAGACTCTAATCAGTGACCACTACTGGCCCTAAACACAATTAGCATCAAGAGCACAAGCTCTACAGATTGAGATAAATGAGCGGCAACTTGCCACCTTCTTAGCTCAAAGGTAGAACTCCTGATTGAAACAGAACACTCAGAAAAAGAACACAACACCAGGGGAGTATACTTTCTTCCTTAATATTATAGCTTCCTACAGGTCAGAATTTGAGGGGGGGGTGTGTCAACAGTAAGATGGTATGTCGCAGTTATGCAACAAAAATGCAGTCGGTATCAAATTCATGGCTATGTAATTGTAGATAACCTAAGACCCTGGTTATTTTCAGCTATTGTTGTCCTTTATACATACTGCACTTTCCCACACTGAATTCCATGGTGAAGTTATATATTTAGACAGAGTCCAAAACACATTACTGGATCATCCACTCTGGTCTCATTAGAACTAGGAGTTTGAGGATGAAAGCCCAGAAAGATCAAACTATAAACAAGAAAAATAAGTCCATTATTCACTGAGATATTGGCATTCTGTCTCTCCTTTCTACTGCTCCAAGCATTGCACATGAAAATTACAGAAGTGAAAATATACTGTATCAGAGATGCCACATAAGATCTATGAACAATTTGTCCCTCCTGTCATTGTCAGAAAAACCTCACTAGAGAGCACAAAAATGCTTTTAAAAAAAGAGCTTCTCTAAGGTATCATATAAAGCAAACATTATTCCACCTCACAAAAATTTTGTGCATTATAAATTCTTAAATGTAAACTATATCCAAAATTGTGTGCCAAAAGTCATTCATATTCTTGTTTCAATTATCAACTTCTCCTGTTGGGTTTCTGTTTGCTTTTTGTAGTGCTTTTCCAGTGTCTTCTCACATACCGTTTTTTTCCAACTCCTTGTAGAACTGGCCAGAAGATCTTTGAACCATATGAGATGATTGTGCTAATATGAACCTTTAAAACCCATAAATAGCTTAGCCAATTCATCTTGTAAAGATCACCTCCTTCCTGGTTTCCCTTCAGTGAGGTGTCAAATAGAACTTCTGAGCCACATACCCCCTGCCTTCTGTCAGCTGCCTCCTGAGCCACCAAAAAGGTACTTGCCAAGTGTTGGGGAAATCTTGGGACTGATATCTACCGGCCAGAGAGTTATCGCTGGAGTAGCTACACCTGTAGCAAACTTCCAAATTCTGTGACACACTTCTGGACAAAAATAAGGAAGATGCTGAGACCCACTGTTTTTAAAACCCTACGGTGGAGATTCTGTCTTTCCCTAGCAGACTGGAATAACTATGCAGAAGGTTTCGACAATAGAATTTTCCAGGGGACAAAGGATACCACATGGCCATTGAGAGTGACTGTGAGTCAAGTGCCATCAAGTTGCACCCAATTTATGGTAACCACACAGGCAACCACACAGGCATTCGCCTAGAGTGTGCCGGCCCTTAGGGGCGCCAAAAGGCCCCCGCCAAAAGCCTGCCAACCCCCCTGCCCCTTCCCTGGCTAGCCAGCGTGCCCTGGCGGTGGGCGAGAGGGGGAAGGAGGAGGAGGAGTGAAGCCCTCCCTTGCCCTGGGGAGCCCTGGCAGCGGAGAGAGGGGGGCACCAGAAGGTAGCCCCGCCTAGGGCACCAAAAAACCTCGGGCCGGCCCTGCACACAGGGTTTTCTAGGCAAGAGACTACCCATATATTATTAAGGAACAAAGCCAAGTTCATGGTCACTCATCTGGGTCTTTGTTGTAAGATTCTGGGCACTTGTGAGTTGGTCACACGGGAAGATAATTACTGCATCTTTAGAGCAAGACTGAAGTTCATTGTAGGAAATTATGTGTATTTCATCTTTGTTGGGGAACCTTAGTCCAGATTACTTTCTATATGACACAACTCTTCCTCCCTGTTCCTAATAAACCTCTTTATTACAATTAGGCATGAAAGACTGGAAGATTATTGAGTGGGAACTGAGGCTGTCACCTTTGAGGCATTGACATTACTGAGGCAGCAGTCCTATCTGAGGCTGCGGTCACACACGTCAGTTGAAGTGGAGGGGGAGCAAGGCTATTCCCTCTGGAAGAATTTGACTTGCAGTTGCGAGATCATACCTCCCTTTGAAGCTGCGAGCACAGCCCGTCACTGTGTGACCAGATGTAACTGCGGGTGAGTCTCTTTGTTTTGGCCGTTTGTTTCCCATGTGCCTAAATGAGGAATCACACCTCTGCACTGAAGGCCCCCATGGAGTACATGATGATGCGCATACTGCGGGGGGGGCGAGCCAAGAGGGCCTGATCAGATCATCCTGATGACGTGAGAATGTGCTTGAGCAATCAGATAGGGGAAAGTCTGTCTGTGGCCTGTTGGAACCTGTTTACTACCAGGCTTTCTCCAGTGTCTTTTAACTCCGCTTCTGTGGCAGAGCTGCACGGGTTGCCAATGACTGTGGGATGCTTCCCAGTTGTTGCTGTCTGATCACTCCCTTTAGATCCATCAGCCATCGCACCTATATCAGATCTAAAGGCATGTGTGACCACAGCCTCAGATTGTTTTTTAACAGTTCAAAGTGGTCTGTTTTCAGGTAGACACTGCTACAGAGCTGACCAATAAACACAAGGCTGGTGAAAGCCTGAGAGGAGTTTCATTGTTGCTCAGGGTGGCTGGAATCAAAATCCTTATGGTCAGGTGAGAGCAAGTGGAAGTTCACATATATTGATTTTGGAGAGCAGTAGGGCCAGACCTGGCATGCTAGGTCTGTGATCCCGTAAATTGGTGTGCGTCTAATCAGCAGTAGCTGAAGATCTGACCCCCAAATGACTGGCTATGTTCCACAGACCATCAGCTCTCGCAAATATTCTCATTAATACTCTGAAAAATGCCTGGGCTAAGGCTGTTAGCTCCAGCAGTGGTGGCTAGGGAAAGAATGAAGAGGAAGGAAAGCACTTAGGAAGACAGGTCAGGAAAGGGAAAAGAAAGATTTGTTTT
Source organism: Gekko gecko (assembly GCA_029375565.1). Classification (NCBI taxonomy): domain Eukaryota; kingdom Metazoa; phylum Chordata; class Lepidosauria; order Squamata; family Gekkonidae; genus Gekko; species Gekko gecko. The sequence goes on along the minus strand of JAPDNY010000011.1, from coordinate 71,520,131 downwards.
AAAAACATATTTTGTCTCTGTTTTCAAATGCCGTCTACGTGCAGCATCTTAGAAGCTGTTTTCTGTGTGCTGTAACCTCAGATGACTGGGTTCCTAAACTGACCATTTTTAAATGGCAGTTTTGGCAAATTACAGGAGGTGTATTATTTCAGATGCTGGAGGGACGTGAGTTCCAAAGTTGCAACTTAACCTTTCAATCTGCTTCTTTAATACCCATGTCAGGGATCTTGCTGAGAAAGAAGCTTAGTGTCACTGTCCTCAATCAGTGTCCTTTCATTCCCTTTCATTAAGAACCATGTTTTCCTGACAAAGGATAACAAATGGACATCGTTGGTCCCTAATGTGCTTTTTGACTACAGAGCTTGTTCCATGCCTCTGCAAAGCAATTGCAATTATTTGTCATTTTAATATGACTTGGCAAGGAGATCCAAAAACACAGGGTCATTATTCATCAAAATGTATATTTTTTTCTCCTTGCATTAATATTAGAATATCAGTATTATTACTCTGACATTGTATGGGCTAGACATAATGACATCATTCTACACACACACACACGGATTAAATTATGTTCAGCCACATTCATACTGCAAGGCAAAAGCAATTTAAAAAACTGTGCCATTTCTTTTAGGAATGCTGCAATTTATTATCATTAGTGCCAGCATACCTTTTACTTTCCTCCTAATGGAAGCTGTATTTTCCTGCAACTAATTAGGAATTATGAAGTTGTTACGCAGTCGCTGTCATAATGTAATATAATACATGTTATACAATTTTGTGACATTTTATACTTCTGTCATGTAAAGCTTACATTGCAATGTCTTTTGAAAGCCTGTCCTTATCCTTTGAGTGGGCACTTCAATATTTCATATTTTTACCATGTCTTATAGCTTTGGAAGGTATTTATCAATAGTATGGCAATTAACTATTTTGGTTCAGGAGCAACATACCAAGTACTCTGTTCCTTTAATGGTGAGTTCTTCGAGTGAGTGAGTTATTTATTTATTTATTTATTTGGATTTATATCCCGCCCTCCCCGGAGGCTTCAGGGCGGCTAACAACGAGTTACTTGTTGGTTGCTGCTTGTGAGAACTTAGCTCAAAGCATAGCCTTTTTTTTATTTTGTCAAATGGCGTAAGAACCCTCAACAATACCTGGCCTGGTGAAACTGAGTATTCTTTAAAAGGATCCAGGAAGTATCTTGAACTTGACTCACCACCTGCCATTTATAGGTTAGAACTCTCTGTCCCTTTATTTATTTATTTATGCTGCCTCTTCAGAGTCCTCCTTGAGGCTACTTAAAATTAAAATAATGTTACGATATCAAAAACAAGCCATTAAAACCAGGCCAGTGTACAGCATAAAAATTATCCACAAAACAGAGACATATCATTTAAAAGCTCATAAGATAAAACCCTAATTAAAAACATGGGTAAAAATATACTTTTTTGGACTGATGCCTAAAAGAAAGTAAAGTAGGAGCCAGATGAGCCTCAAGGGGGAGAGCATTCCAAAGGCAGGGTGCCACCACAAAAAGTGTCCTGTTCGTAGTCACCACCCATCTGTCTCGCCTCTGAAGGCAAGGGCAGAGCCAACAGGGCTTGAGAGGAAAATCTTAACTGGTAAAATTGGGTGGAAATTGGTATGGGTGGAGATGGTCCTTCAGGTACCCTGGCCCCAAGCTATTTAGGGTCTTAAAGGTAAGAACCAGCACTTTGAATTGTTCCTGGAAACAGATGGATAACTAGCTCAGACCTTTCAGAACAGATGGGATACTGTCCCTGTAACCAACCTGACAATAGCCTGGCATTTGGGACCAACTGAAACTTCCAAACCATTTTCAATGGTTGCCCACAATGCATTGCAGAAATCTAACAGATTTGGTCAGAGAATGGATCACCATGGACAGATCATGCTTTTTGAGGAATGCCCACATCTGGTGAGCCAGACAGAGCCATAGAGGGGACCTGAGTTGCAAACGTAGGCCATGATTCAGTAGCACTCACAAGCTATGCACCTGCTGCTTCAGAATGGATGGAACCTCCTCAAGGATAGGTTGACTTTGCAGTCTCCAAACAGATTCTCCATTGACAAACAGCATCTCGGTCTTGTCTGGACTGAACGTCAGTTCATTGGCTCTCATCCATCCCTTCTCCAGGCATCTATTCAGGACTTCCAAAGACCTACTTGATAACTCTGTCATCACCAACATCTGGCCAGACATTATCAAAAGGATGCTTTCCTGTCTACCCAGTGGATTTGGGTTTCCTGTGCCTTCAAAAATTCACAAAGTCAACTCACACTGATTTCTTCCAGATCCTGGGAAGCATTGTTGCTGGAGAGACTGAGGTGAGACTTTGTAGAGAAGAAACAGTGCTTGTTGGACTACTTGGGCATTACTGAATGGAAAACTGAAAATGTGCTTTGACAAAAAGTATAGTGATCTTTTTTACATTACTGTGAAATAAGAACCAGCCATCCCCCTTGTGGAATAAGAACAGAGAGCTTATTACAGCTAGGGTTGCCAACCCAGCCTGGCAACCAGTGGGAGGCTGGATGGGTGGCCATCAGCGATCACGTGATGTCACTTCTGGGGAAAACTTGGAAGTGGTGTCATGCATCTCTAGGAATTGCTGGAAACTGTATGCTGGTGATTCCTAGAGATATGTGACCATAGAGTTCCTGGTGATTCCTAAAGATGGGTGACACCACTTCCAGGTTTTTCCCAGAAGTAACATCATGCCATTGCTGATGGTCACCCACCCCGCCCGCAGTCTCCCACTGGTTGCCAGGCTGGGGTGGGCCTGGCAACCCTAATTGCTTTAAGACCTCTTTTCTTATCCCACAAATGTAATATTTTACAACAGTGCAAAAAACCCACCCTTTTCACAACAACAGTGTTAATTATATAGTGGGCTGTTTTTAATGTGATTTTTTTTTCTCCTGAGTGTCAGCATAAATATTTATACCTGACTGGCCAGTTATGAGTCTGGCAGAATCTGCCACTCAAGACCCTCCACCCAGCACCAACATTCACCCCAGATACGGAAGTCTGCATGGACAACTGTTTCATCTATACTTCGCCATTTCCCCTGCACTGCATTTGACCTCTGATAGCCTCCAGCAATGACATAAATTTTTACATTTTGGATTTGGTACCAAGCACCATGGGCTAATCAAGTCTCGTGATACTTCTCTTTGGAGCCTCACGATGAAGACAGCTGTCCTCTGGGAATTAAAACTCAATCAAGGATATTTCCCACACGATCTCTGATTGTGTGGGCAAAGTCCAGCTCAAGAGCAAGCTATATAATAGTTCAGTTGATCAGAGTTCTCCCAAATCACTGTGAGATCAACTCAGTCAGATTTTACTGTAAAGAGCTTGACGTGATATTGCCTCTGTGAAGGTTTGTTCTCTTGCTACATTTCTCTTCTGGAAATTTCCCTGTGGCTTCTTGTGTCCTCCTGACACTCAGTGCTAAAGTAGATGAAATAATAGTTTTTGCAGGAATGTGTATAGGAAGTACATGTGTGTATGTGGGAGGAGAATTCAAAAAATTCTCTAGATTTGCAAAAAAAAAAAATTCCCCTTGTGCCCCCCTTCCAATTATTACTGCTTGCTGATTTAGGTTGTTTTTAAGTTGAAAAATATTGAATTCAGTAAGGTATATTATTGTCTCAAAATGCATCAGTAATAATAAAATTACTACTTACTGATCAATCATTACTGCTAAATAATAGTTATTTTCAGTCATAATTCATCAGTTCAATTTCTGTTCATGAAAGCTATTGCTCAAAAGTGAATTTCATAGCTGCATTGAGTCATTTGTATGACAGAAAGATGGGGTATACATATTTTAAATCAATCAATCAATTAATAAGTAGTGTCTAAACAGCGAGATTAAATTTTGCCAGATTTTAAATGTGCATAAAATTTTGTTTCAGAGCTCGTATATGTAACCATGGGCTCTGAGCCAGAACAGATAGATATATGCATTTGGATAACATCCCTGTGCTGTGGAACTTGCATATTAGATTGAATCTATCTGCCAGTCACGTGACTGTTTATCTGTTGGAGGGAGCAGGCAAGGACTTGGATTCTGTCCTTCCCACCAGTACCCTCCCTCCTCCAAAGAGTCAACTGATGTTATCACAGCATGCAGCGCTGATCATCTGCATGGTTCATGCAATGAAACGCATTAACAGGAGCCATTCTCCAGTTGCTAGGCAGGAGAATTGAACACTGGGAAAGCAATGTGCAACATCCTGTTATGTGCATAGTTCCTGATATAGCATATGGAAATCTGTTTCTACGCATACCACTGTTTCCTATTTGAAGTGATGATGTGCAGGGAAAAATGCATGAAAACCAGTATGTACGTCCATGACCCAAGCTGATTTTGTGAACTCTTAAACCACTTGGTCGTGGATAGATCGGCAACAGCTGCTCCTGTGTCCCTAGGCAATGGCTGAATATAAATTCAAAACTCTGGGAAAGTTTCAGAATTTGAACTTGTAAAAACTGTTAAAATTAGACTCTTAAAAGGAGTTCTCACAAGCATGTGCTATTGATTGTTCACCAGGAATCATTTGCACTCAAGTGTAAAATTGATCCTAACTGATAGGCGTTCCAATGTTGCAAATGCTGTCAGCAAAATCGACAAAAATAATAACTTTATCTTGAGAACTGGGCCAAATTACATGTGACTATGGAGTTCCATAACTGGAACTCTGAACATATCATTTGGCACCAAAAAGCTGCAGGGGGCTTAATTTGGATTAGTTCAATGGTGCTACAAAAAAGAGGCTTAATCCTTTTCCCTACACCATTCTTTTGCTTTAACCCCTTCTATGGGAAAAACACAGTACCTACATTATGCCTGTCTTTTTCCCCCTCTGTGGGAGTTTAAAGCAGACTTAAAGCACAGGTCTCTAATCTGCACTGGTGTAATACATGTGTTTGCACAGTCATGCATATTGCATTGATCTTCTTGAAGCATAGACCAAAAAATGTAATATGTGAAGTCACTCAGAAGTGCACTGAGTCCAAGGTTTTAACACCTTTTGCTCTTGTAATATTCAGCATTGCTTTAAGAAATGCTGTGCTACACAAGAGGGCAAAGTCTTCCTTTACGAAGAAATTGCCATTTCTTTCTACAATGAATCATAAAACCAACAGAGGGCCTCCTTTCAATCCTCACGAGTATACTTTGGTCGTCCTTGGAAAAATACATCGAATGCACCTTTCAAAATGATTTATTATGTGTTATTGTTACAGTGTTCAATATTGTTCAATACTGAACTACTGTACTGATTACCACTCTCCACTCTGCTTTAGTTCTATCATGTGTTTTTATTTACCTCCCGAGGCAAAACATTTTAATTGGTTTAGTGGAGCTTGAATTCTCTTTTATCAATGACAGGTTTCATCAGAACGGAACCAAACCAGAAAGTGTCCATAGATAGTTTTGCTGCCCTTTCCCCCAAACAGTGAGAATTCCTATCCGGAGTCCATTTCCTTTGGAGAAAAGAAAGCATTAGACACTTACATGTCTCTTTGTGAAAATATGTTTGTAGGCCAAGAAAGACTGAAAAGCAGCTGTAAACACATATAGGGCTAACCCCAAGTACCTGAAGTCACTTGGGCTAAACTTGATTCAATGGCCAGAGACAAAATGTCCCACTTTCAGTTTCAGTTTTATGGGGCCCTGATTCAAATCTGGTTCAGGACATGGTCATGGGGGGGGGGTCATTCATTTATTTCTAATGTGAATATATCCCTTTTGGGGGGGGGTTGTTCCACATGGAAAATATAGGTACCACAGATGCTTAACTGAATCCTCCAGTTTGTCCTTTCCAGATTCATAATAAAACAGGAGTTCAGTGGCACCTTAAAGAGTTAGAACACTTTATTCCAGCATAAGGTTTCATGAATCAAAGTTCACTTCATGAGATGCACATTGATCTTCAGGCAGATACATTTTGTTATGTATTAAGATGGCTGCGACCACATGCGCCTGGCCATGCAGTCAAACGGACCTACAGGCCTTCGGTCCTAGAACAATGGACACCGCGGATCCTAGGTGTGGACCAATAGGAGCTCCAGGATCCTGCAGGGAATCTATAGCTACCAGGTACATGTAAATAGAACCTATCATGGGAGTTGGGGGTGTGTTGTGTGTGTGCCGACCAGAATATAAGCCGGCTGGGGACCAGCTATTTTATCTTCTGTTTTGATGTAACTAAATAAACTAGAGCTGATTTCACCATGCTCAGTCTCCGACCTCAGTACTTTTCACATTTAGAAGAAGAAAAGAAGAGATGAAGACAAGGTTTTTATTAGAGATGGGCATGAACTGGAAAAATGTGGTTCATTTTGTTTTGTGACTCATAGCATGCCATGAACCATTACAAACTTTTAAGAGCTAAATGAACTGGTTCAGTTTGCAAGGTTCATGATGTAGTACAATGTGCCCCCCCAGAATGCTAGAGATGCCAAACTTGCAGGGAATCTCTGACTGGCTCTCCTCAACCTGTCCTACAAGTTTGGTGAGGATTGGATTTATGGGGCCTGAGTTACTACCCCCCAAAGACTGTGCCCCCATCCTTCATTGTTTCCAATGGAGGGGGGAAAGCAGCAAAAAAACCCTCAAGGGCAATACAAGCCCAGCATAACAGAATCAAAGTCCCAGAGAATCTCTGCAGTAGAAACTGAAGGTGGGGAGCATTTTTGCAAGCCCAGCAGAACCAGTGCCACTGTGACAGTGCAAATCCAACAGGACTAAGGTCAAAGTAGAACCAGTATAATGTACTAGTGCCCCACAGAACCCAGTGTCATGGTGGCAATGCCAGCTCAACAGGACTAATGTCTAGCACAAAATCAAACTCCAAGCAAAGGAGGGGTTGCAAGCCCAGCAGAACCAACAGAATATACTACTGCCCAGCAGAACCCAGTGCCAATGTGGCAATGCCAGTTCAGTCACAATCCAAGCAAGGGAAGCATTTTTTGCAAGTCCAGCGGAACCACTACAATGTACAAAGTGCTCAGCAGTACCAGTGCAATCATTGAGTTCCCAGCAAAACCCAGCACTACTGGCATTGCAAGCTTAAAAGGATTGATCTCAAAGCACAGAGTCACAAATCCAAGCAAGGAGGCTGGGATTTTGCAAGCTCTGTGCACAAAAATGGGAAGTGAATGCAAAGGAAGGAGGGCAAAGGGGGGAAACTGGCATTACTAGTTTGAAATTGACAATGGTGTTTCCAAGGCTGGAGAATTCCACCACCCTCTTGCTTTGAAGTTCGGTAAACATTTTGTTTGAGTGGAGACAGTCTGCCTGGAAATCTATTCATTCACCAACCTGTACGAAATCTATTCATTCACCAACTTTCACAAAGTGCTTGAAAGATTATGCAAAGTTCGTGCCAGTTGATCTGCCACAAACTTCAGTTTGCAAACCACAGGACACCCAAAATTCATCAAGAACTTTAATTTGTGAGCTAGTTCATGCCCATCTCTAGTTTTTATACCCCACTTTTCTCTAGCCTTCAGAGTCTCAAAGCTAATCTTTCCTTTCCTGTCCCCTGAAGAGACCCCGTGTGAGGTAGGTGTAATCTGATGTTGGGTGGTCAGTCTGACTACCCCAGAAGGTCTCGACCAGGTGCTACAGGATGTGGCTGGATGGCTTTGGCTGAGCCGATTGAAATTGAATCCAATGAAGACGGAGGTCCTGTGCCTGAATCGGAGCAGTACGGGGGTAGGGATCCCACTCCCAGCCTTCGGTGGGGCACCGCTGGTGACAGCGCCAAGGGTCAGGAGTTTGGGAGTGCTCCTGGATGCCTCCTTAACAATGGAGGCCCAGGTAGCAGCTGCTGCCAAGGTAGCCTTTTACCATCTTCAGCTGATTAGGCAGTTGGTTCCCTTCCTCGAATGCAATGAACTGGCTGCAGTGATTCATGCTATAGTCACCTCAAGGTTGGACTACTGTAATGCTCTCTACATGGGGCTGCCCTTGGTGCAACTCTGGAGGCTGCAGCTGGTGCAGAATGCAGCAACCAGGCTGTTGATGAGTCTCCCCAGGTGGGAGCACATCCAGCCTGTGCTTAAGACTCTGCACTGGCTGCCAATAGCATTCCGGATTCACTTCAAGGTGCTGTTTTTGTCCTTTAAAGCCCTTTATGGTCGGGGACCGGCCTACCTGAGGTACCGCCTTTCCCTGCATGTTCCCCAGAGAGCACTGCGATCAGGATCCCAAAACTGCCTGGATCTCCCTGGCCCAAAGGAAATCAGGTTGATGCCAACTAGAATCAGGGCTTTCTCGTTCATAGCTCTGCCCTACTGGAAAAAGCTCCCTGCAGGACTTGTCACAGTTCCTCAGGGCTGTGAAAACAGAGCTTTTTAGGCAAGCATTCCGTTTAGGAGCGGCATCTTAACAGCAGCACCCTGAGTGAACTCAGACCTAGTATGACTTAGCACAGTGGCACCGCAGAATGTGTCCTTAAACTGCACTTTATTTTTATCGCCATCAAGATTATGTTTTAAATTGATTTGTCTTGTGTTTTAAATGACTTCTTGTATTTTATTATGTGTAAATTGTATACTGTGTGTCAGTTTTTGGAAGCTGTCCCGAGCCCGCCTTGGCGGGGAGGGTGGGGTAAAAGTTAAAACAATAAATAAATAATAAATAGGTGGGGCTGACAGAGTTCTGAGAGAACTGTGACTGGCCCAAGGTCACCCAGCAGGCTTCCTGTGGAGGAGTTGGGAATCAAACCTGGTTCTCCAGATTACAGTCCACTGCTCTTAACCACTACACCTTGCTGGCTCTCTATTCATACTAAAAGCTGCTAACAGCACACAAGTGGCTGGGGGTGTGATGTTACAAGATGCCTTTCTGAGCCTTGCTTGTTGGGTGAGTGACCAACAGTCATGACACCGAGTAGCCACAGCCACCTGCTTTCTTCCTCTGTGGGGTAGTGGAGGAGGATAAGGTGATGGTGGTACTCTTAGTGATATACCTACAGGCATCTTACTTAGGGTCCCCCAGAATCTGGAGATTTGGTCCAGTTTGAAAGCCCCTATCCAACAAGAACATTTCTACCTTGCTGCAGAAAAATGGGATGATTGAAGGTCTCAGTTACTTAAGGAGGAGTTATAGTTACATGTTGCCCCACCCCCTTCTCTGTTTAGGTCTTGACTATGTTGGGAGTCCATCACGCTCATAACCAATAAATATCTGCAGAGGAAAGGACCACATACTCAGCTGGAAGACTTTGTAGGTGATAAATGGCATTGCTTCCCTGTCTTGTCTTCCACTGGCTGGTTTAGAGGCTTTTCCTGCTAAATATTTCTGCCCTAGAAGAAATCTGCTAAATTCTGCTTATCTAAACCTCTTGCAGCTTCTGTCTTGACAACTTTCATGTTGTCCAAGATCTGCAACCTCCAATGGAGCCTATCTCAGACTAGGCAGAACCTAGCAAGAACATTCAAGTGCTGGGCAACACAGGTGGGCAGCCTGAACTTAGTGTGAGCCTGCAATCTCTGGAGGGGGGTCAGAAGAGGAACCACTGGCTGCCACCCAAGCAAGCTTGGCCAAAGGCCCCAGGATGAGCCAACAAAGCCAGAGGAGGAGCAGTTGGGGTTCTGCCCTCATGAGAAGCTGATATCGTCCCACCCAGAGGAGGGGTCAAGTCAGGAAGGGGTGGAGTAGACCAGAGTGAGGTCAGAGAGGATACAAAAATCCAACCAATCCAAGCTAAAGAGGCTCCTTTCTGTTCAGGCTGACCAGATAGTGGTGGAAGAGAAGGTATTGCAAACCCTTCCCCTGAATCTGAGACCATCCAGAGGGCTGGATCACAGGGGCAGACTGGCAGGCACAAGGGGCTGCTGGCAGGCAGAGAGTGTGGGATACCCACTGGCTGCCCCTGGCAGAAGCTCTTAAAGGAGATTGATTCCCTGCAGATAGACTCCCCAATCCAAGCCCTCATAGACAACAGAGAGAGATTGACTATTCCAATAATACTTTGTTTTTATAAGAGAAAAAAGAAAATCTAACAGGAACAACTTTTGGCGTTGGAGAACACTAAATATGTGGTGGCTCAGGCTGCTTACCGTTTCACTTTTAGACATTCCATCCCATTGAAGGGCTTTTTCTATGGCTAAATGGAATGTCCTCCCCTCTGCAGTAGTGGAGGGAAGATACAGGAAGTTTCTGTAGTTAGAGAGGGTTTGTCCCTGTGGGGATAGGAAGATTGATGCTGTGGTCACACGGCAAGCTTATTGTGATTTGTTCCTGCAATAAATTTGATCGGGAATATTGGGGGGGGGGGGTTGGGATGATCACACATCCCTCCCCCAACTGCTTGCATCACACAAGGACGGTCCAGGTACCATCCAGACAGCTGCAGTGCCCAAGCGGCTGTGTGACGAGAGTTTTTTTAAATTTTTGCTTTGTGCATGCGCATATGCACACAGTTGAATCACCACCCCCCACTTGGCCACCCCCCAACCAGGGTCATGCCAGCCCCAAAAGCAGGGCCAATGATGCTGAAAAGGATAGTACAGGGCAGCTCACCAAGCCCGCCTCGTGAAGGGAAGGGGCTGCCTGGCTTCCCCCCTGAGCAGCTGACATGGCCAGACACCTCCCGCTCTGGGCTGGCCTGGCAGGTGACCATTTCTCCCCCTCCCGGACTCATCCATCCTTACCAGCAGCCCTCCCTCTTCTTTTAAGCTCCCCCAATTTCAGTGAAAACTTGACAACGTTTAGATCAAAAGTTCCCTTCAAAATTGGATTCTCAAACAGGCAATCTGTGCAGCCTTTCATGTGACGTCTTGGAGAAGTATCAATCAAATCAAGGGAGAGCATCAAGTCCCCACCCCACCCCACCTTGGCCAAGCCATGGGAATGAAGGGCTCTCGTTTCCCATTCCGAGAGCCACAGGTCCCCTTTCACGCTGCCACTCGGCTCTCCCACTCCTCTGCCACTGGCATGTGATGCTGCCATGGCTTTCGCTGTGGCTCATGCTGCCTGTCTGCCCGTAAATTTACTGCAGCTGTGAAAGGACCAGCCATTTCCACCATCCCCCACCCTTTCTTTTGCTGGCAGCCCAGGGTTTTAACCGCTTGGAGACCAGATCTATTCCTGTGAAAGAAGCAGAGAGAAGGGAGCAGACTGCAAGGAGAGGACAGATGGGAAAGGGTGTTTAGAGACTGGAGGCTGGTAGCACGGAACCAGTGAGCAGGGGCATGCCTTGCAAACAACAGGTGAACCAGAAGGGGGGGAGCCCATTTTCTGTCCACAGATATACTTTGACTCACTGTACTCCCTTGTTTTTGCAGTTCCCCCCAGCGAAGAAAACGAACCAGTAACATACAACCGAGAGATGTGTGCTTGAATGTTTTAATGTAGAATTTAATCAGTGTAGGCTTGCTCATGCACACAAAGGTGGAAGCTGGGGCGGGGAACACCTAATTGCACAAAGGACAGATAGATGACCTAAATCGCAATCATTGCGACAGATGACTGTCCAGATTGGCAAAATCGCGGATTCAAAGCACAAATACCTGGAAAGTACTTGATTTTCCTGGTGTCGGAAACCTTGCTAGAGATTTGGGAGGACTGCGCGAGTGAGCCCACTTCAGTGTGGAAGGCAGGTGCAGCTGTCTGCATAGCAGTTTTAAATGCAAGAGAGAACAGTGGTGAAACACAATCAAAATGACCGTGTGACCACAGCCTGAGACAACTGAGCACGTCCTGCTATTCTGCTGTTTCTAGCCAAGAAATTCAGGCAAAGTTTATTTTGCCTTTGCTTAGTAGGTCTTCAGCCTGTTCTATTCCAGCCACTGAAGTTACTAGGAAGTTTCTATCAGGTGCAAAGACTCAGATCACATTTTCTTATGCCAATTTTTTTGCAGCAGCTTGTAAAATTTGCAAGGAAGCAATTAGGGGTGCAGTTGAATTCTAATAATTAGATGCGGTAATTTGTAATATTTGTTTTATTTTTACATTTAAACTTTTAACATTGTATACTGTGTATTTACATATATAATCTTGAAGTAATGTCTTAACTGATTTTGTGCTGGTCTTGAACTTATTAGCAATAAACTGAACTGACTAGACAGGCACAGAAGACAAGCATCTTTATTCCAGCACACAGAGCCAATGCATTTCACGTAGGAATGTCTGAATATGATTTTCTTTTTTCTTTTCTTTTTTAAAGACATTTTAATGTCATGAGAATTTTCATTTGCCCACTTTGGTGTTGGCATTCCTAATGCATTTGCTGCATTTATGCCACATAAATATTATATTTTATTTATTTATTTATTTATTCAATTTATACCCCGCCCTCCCCACAAAGAGGCTCAGAGCGGTTTACGTTAGTTGGTACCCAGTACCATAAAACCATATACAAAGATTAAAACATTTGCGCATAAACATTAACATTAAGCTTTAAGCATTAAAACATTAAAACAATCCGATAATTAAAGTGCTAGTGATGGTATCATCTTTGAATAAATGAGATGGTCTACTAACAATTATTTCCAGCTTAGTGATCTTCAGCATAGCTTGATGACATAATATGATCTCCAGCCCAGAGCCGAGCCATAACCACGGATCTTGGTGGTGGTGGTGTGGCGGCTCCTAATTGAAAGCCTGGTGGAAGAGCTCTGTCTTGCAGGTCCTGCAGAACATATATAACATTTCATTTATACACCAAAATAATTCAGTGGAGAAGAAGAATACGCTACTTCACGGGACAAATATGGCATGAAGCAGCAGCACGGGATATAAAAATAAAGATCCACAAGTGTGATTTGGACAAGAAACAAACAAAATTAAACTACATAAATTATGAACCCTGGTGAAGCTGTTCCACATTTTCATGTTCAGGCAGTGCAGCTTAACTCTTTATGTATTGGGGGGGAGTTTGTAACCATCTCCTGAAGAAGGCCTGATCAGTCCAATTTGTCCCCTGAACATGTTAGATTCTTGGAGGGGGGCTCCTTTTTCATCCTACTCCTCCTGTGGTGTGTCTTTGGGGGAGGGGGGTTTAGTTATATCCTGCAGAAAACAGCAGTAGGATCTCCAGGCAAGCAATTTTTACTGATTTGGGTGGATTGTTTCGCAATTTGATGAATTTTTTTTTTACTTGTAAAAAAAAAAAATCTGCATTTTACTATTGCACACAATTAAAACCTACAGAAATGAATGATGAAATAAAGCTGTTTCAAACTGACTTCCATTCAGGAAACATTGTACTCTGTGCTTTTCATGCCAACACTTTTTTTAAACTAGCTGCCCTTATTTTTGCACTGAATAAACAGAAACTATTCTAGTAGCAAACTCAAGATTTGCATTCCAGGCAGATCCTCTGAATTGCTACATAAGTAATGGCATTGTTTTTGATGTTATGTACAATAAAGAGAGATTAACGGTGATTTAAAACATTTTACGCCCCGCTTTGGGCTTTGTATGTTTTTGGTATCTGCTAAACTGTATGAAGTTGCTGAGTTATTTCCTCAACTACTTATTCCCCTCCCCTTTTTGCTTTTGTTTATTGCCAACAATAAATTTCTATCCTTTATCCTTTCTCGGTTTATAGGGCAAAAATGGCACATAATGCCCTATCTAATGGACGTAAAGTTGGAAGTTGATGGAGTAGTTTGGTCATGATTTATATGCCTTTGCACTGTGCTTTGTTTGTTTTTCAGTCCCTTAGTGAGACTATAATGTTTTATAACTACCATTTACTTCTGAATAAAATTAAATACAGAAACATGACATTGACAGGGGAAAAAGTTATCCAACCAATAAAATCAGAAACTTCAGATGTTTTTATCCCATCTCGGAAATGTTAGCATCCTGCCTACATCTAGTCTGTGGCTTCAAAGATACAGAGTGTTTGACATGATCAAACCTGGAGGTCTGTCTAGTCTTTACTGATCAGGAGGAGTGAGTGAGTACACATAGATATGCTGATGGTGCAGCAGTCAACAGGCTACCTCTTGAATGGTCATGGGCCAGATTTAATCCATGGGTTGACCTCTCAGGTGGTCTAAAATCTACTGAATCTTTAATATTCTATTATTACTGTTTTCAGATAGCTACCAAAAAGAGTACTTGATACATGGGAGGAAAATGATGTCATATTATTTATTTGTTTACAATATTTATAGTCAAGGCAGATTGCAAAGATATTTCAAACCATTAAATAACATTAGGATTAAAGAAACACCTGGACATCTTGGGCATTGAGCTAATAACACCAGCTTAGTTCCAGAAGACAGTGTTGCTTGGAACAGTAAGAATCCTGTGAAGATATGTCTGCAAATCCCAAGAACTTGGTTAGATTTCAAATTGCAGAACACCATCTACCAGTCAAATATCTGACTGTGTAAAATCTTCTTCTTCTTCGTCTTCTTCTTCTTCTTGTAAAAAATAACATAAAACATCTGTCAAACAAGATTAAAAACAGCAAGCCAAGTTAGAAAAAGACTGTCCTAAAAAGTTTTATCTTATGTAGTCTGCAGAAGGACAGAAATGTTAGGAAGGAGCCGTGACTCAGTGGTAGAGCATCTGCTTGGCAGGTTCAATCCCCAGTATCTCCAGCTAAAGGGCTCATGTGCTAAATGATGTGAAAGACCTCAGCCTGAGACCCTGGAGAACCACTACCAGTTTAAGTAAACAAGATTGACCCTGATGGACCCATGGTCTGATTCAATATACAGCAGCTTCATGTGTGTACATTTGTGGGGCTTTCATATGTTCCTTTGGTAAAGTCTTCTGTCTTTTAGGAAATATAACTAAACATATCTCAGCACAGGCGGTAAAAGATTTATTATTTATTTATTTTTCATATTTGCAGGGCTATTTTGGGGCAGAAACGCACAGGAATAGAGTTCCAGCTGGCTCCCAAGTTGGCCATGCCCAGCAGGAACTCATTAGCATAATAGGCCACACCCAACAGCATAAACTCATTAGGATTGGCTACATTAGGGGTGTGTGGCCTAACATGAAAAGAAGTTCCTGCTACAAAAAAGCCCTGGGTTTTGACAACAAACAAGGTAAACAGAATAGGAAGCAAAGGGTGGATGTGGCTGGATGACCACACTTCTGGTAACAAGGGGGTGTGGCCTAATATGCTAACGAGCTGTGCTGTCTGGGGTGTGGTCTAATATGCTAATGAGTTCCTGCTGGGGTTTTTCTACCAAAAAAGCTCTGCATATTTGTATCCCGTCCATCCTGTGAGTGGGCTCAGGGCCTGTCCCATCATCTCAAATAATACAATAAGGTTTAAAATATAATAAGCCATTACATTATAAACATTTAAAACCAGTAGTTATAGCTGCTGGTACAAATTCTGGCCCATTAATAATAATTATGGTTGGTTGCTGGCAGATGGATGGCCAGTAGGTAGGAGACAGCAACCTCGGGGAGGTCATATGTGGATGCCTGCTGCCTCAACCAAAAGCCTGGTGGAACAGCTCTGTCCTGCAGGCCCCGAGGAACTGAGTAAGATCCCGCAGGGCCCTGATCTCGATGGGGAGCATGTTCCACCAGGTGGGGGCCAGGGCAGAAAAGGTCCCAGTCCTGGTCAAGGCTAGATACATGTCTTTTGGGCCAGGGACTGCTAGGAGATGTTGATTACTAGAGCATAAAGCTCTTTGAGGCATATACGGGAAGAGGCGGTCCCTTAGATTGCACTTGTCTGCAAGAAACGTTCTTTGAGAGACCCTGTTCAGATGAGCAGAGTTGACCAAGTGGAGTTTAATGGGGTAATCAGGTAATGCAAAGCAGCAGCAACTTAGACACAATCCTAAAGACCTGTGCTAGCCTCTCCCACTTAACAGAACACCACTGCAAAGCTGGCCTCCCATCCTATTACATGATATGCTAGCACAGCATATCCTGTTGGTGGAGCCTATTTTTGGAAACAGCCTATTTTAGGGCCCAATCACATACCGGCATTGTTGTATTGTGGTCACATCATGTAATGAATCACAACCTCTGATTTTCACTGTAGCACTGCAAGCAGACAAACAAACAGATAGATAAAAAGAAGCAAAGAGTTTGCAGATGAACAACACTGCCCACTGCCCACCCACCAGTGAAGAGCCATTTGGATATAAGAATCAAACCTTAAATGGAAGATAATCCTGGAAAAGGCCACAAGTTTTGCTTCTAAAAATTTTTGATGGGTACTTTACAGGGAAACAATATTAACATTATTTAGGGTACATCAGTGCTGTTTCCCTTGTTTCTAATTCCGGGAAGGTACACATAACACATGAATACTAAGTCAGACCCCTGGTCAATCAGGGTCAGTATTGTCTGCTCTGGTTAGCGGCTGCTCTCCAGGGTTGTGGGTGGAGGTTTACCTATATTAGTCACCTTCTAGTTTTTTAAACTCTAGATACCAAGGATTAAACCTGGGACCTTCTGCTTGCCAAGCCGATGCCCTGCCACTCAACCACAGCCCAAAAACCTTGCGGTACTGCAGAAAAATCAGCCAACAAAGAGTTTGCAGACACATGGCGGCACTGCTACAAACCAGTTTGAAATTCAGCGCCATGCTCTCAGTTTTATACTAAAAGGTGGATAATACTATGCTAGTGTACACCTTAAGTCAAGATAACAGCATAAGCTGTGATACACTTCAGTGCCATTGAGCTGAGCCTTTTGCTATTCAATAGAACGCATTTCATCTCCAACTATTTCCCATCACCCAGTGGACTATCTGAATGTCAGGCTTTTTCTCATCAGTTCTCCGAAGAATAGCCAGATCATCTCAGGACAAGCTGTGCCATAATGCTTCGGTACCATCTATTCACTCTCATCCTTTTGTATCATCGTAATAACAGACTTGCAGAGCTCTTCCAGCACTTAAGGGTATAGAGACACATTTCCTATACACCTCAGTTCTCATTTGCTGACACTTTCATGGGGGGGAGGAATGAAATTTCTCCTGGCTGTCCTCTATACAATTTCTTTTTGAGATGGGATTATATCTTTTATTGGATTAACCAACACTTCAAGGATCAGCAAGCACCTGAGTCACTGAAACTTTCATAAGGCAAAATGTGTATTCAGAGTAATCAGAGTATTTAAAAAGTTTCATTCCCCAATGGCTGTGCAAGTTAAAGATAGGCATGATTCACAGATGTCTTTGTGGCCCAGGATGCGTGGCCCTATGCGGACACTTTTAAAAATGTTTTTCTTTTTTTCTTTTTTAAAAGAGAGCAAAAGGTGTTATCAGCCTCTTTGGGATCAATCTGGTCACCTTATGGCTGCAATCATACACACAATTAGACCCAATATAGGTGCGAATGCCGGGCGGATTTAAAGGGTGCAGTCAGACAACAACATTTGGGAAGCATCCCGCAGCCGTCAGCAACCCATTCTGCTCCGCCGCAGAAGTGGAGTTAAAAGATATTGGGGAAAATCTGGTAGTAAATGGGTTGCAATGGGCCGCGGACGGACTTTCCCCTGTCTGATCACTCCAGCGCACTCTCATGCCGTCACGATGGTCTGATCAAGCCATCCCGACTCCATGCAGTTGTTCCCCCCCCCTTCGCTGTATGCACATCATCGCAAACTCCATAGGGAGCCCTCAGTGGAGAGGTACAATTCATCGATCCCTTGTTTAAGCGAATGGGAAACAAACAGCACACGCACAAAAAAGACTCACCCACAGTTACGTCTGATCACACACTGATGGGCTGCACCCGCCACTTCAAAGGGAGGCGATTGTGCAACTGTGGGTCAAATTCCTCCGGAGGAAGTAGCCTCACTCCCCGCCCCTCCATGTTATCTGGTGCACGTGACTGCACCCTATGGCTGCTTTTTAACATTTCAACGTGATTTGGAAAATTCAGTAAAAATGTTACTTAACAACAAAACACAGTGCTTCACAACTTAATGTCTGATGTTGTGGAGATTTTCCAACACAGCAGATCTGAAATTTAGTAAGCTAAGAACTGAGGCAACCCACCTAATTCCCCCCCTTTGCCATAATTTGAAGGAGAGAATGTCAGTGTTTGATTGAGAGGACATTCTTCTTCTGCCTTACTGGTTACTTCAGCGCTTGCTTGTTTAGCATCTTTATTCACCCCTTTTCTAGCCAGAGGGAACCAAAGCAGCTTGCAGGATTAATACATCAAAAGGAACACATCAGGTGGTTTTCGGTTTCTGGCGTTACGAATGGCGGCCGCGTCTCGGGACGATCCCGGAGGCGGCTAGCCCACACGCAGTCAGGGGGGTCTTCGCTTATGCGAAAGACCCTAGTGAGCCTTAGGATAAGGCTCCGAACCGGGGGCGCTTGGGGAGTAGCCTCTTTGCCGGCAGACAGCCGGGAAATTGAGGCTTTCTCCCCGCCCCAATCGGCCCCGCTGCGTTGTGCCCGTAATGGGACTTAGCAGCGCCACCGACTTCCAGGAGTGAGGAACAGCGATACGAACTAAAGCAAAAGAAGAAGCGGCGGTGAACCGTGAGTCGAAGGTCTTACTTTGAAGCGAAAACCCGAATCCTTTCCCCTCGAGCGAATGAGCGTTTGGGAGGAGGGGGAATCCCCCCCCCCAGTGAGAAGCGGGACTTTTAAAAGAAAGCGAAGGGGGTTATAAGGAAAGAAGGGTTGATGAAAATACCTTTGGGGTGCTACTGAAGCCTGAGTGTAAGCGGGTTTCCTGAGGGACGTGTCACGAACTTTTAAAAAGTAAACAAATAAAGCAGATGTCGGCCATGAAGAAGGTCCCTTTCAAACCGGAAAAGAAGGGAGGCGGGACTTCCGGCCCGGGTAACCCCCCCCAGAGCCTGCTGTCAGTCAACAGACAAGCGAGCTACTGCACCCTCTGCTGGTTCAAATACAGAAAATCAGCGAAACTTTAACTAGCATGGAAGGTGTCCTCAGCAGCCAACAAAAGCAACTGACAGAAACGTCTAAGAAGATGGAGGATATTGCGCAAAAATGCTTGGTCTCGACGGAAGACATCGGAAAAGTTAAGAAAAAGGTCAACAAACTAGAAAAACATCAAGATGAGCAAGAAAAAAGGATTTTGATGCTTCAAATGGAGAAATCGAATCTGATGCTTCGTTTTCAGGGCATTAAAGAAGAAGATAATGAAGATCTCAGATCTATACTAGCAAATGCTTTGGCACCAGTAACTGGCAGGGATCAGCGTGAAATAAAAGAAGAGATGGATAAGGTCTATAGGGCCTATTCCACCTTTACAAAGAAAAATAACCTGCCAGCAGAAGTGGTGGTCAAGTTTGTTAAACAGAATACTAGAGATCAAATCTTGCGTGCAGTCTCAGCGGTGCCCTTGAAAATTGGAGAACAGATTATCAGAACTCTGAAAGATGTGCCATATGAAATTCGGATGAAGAGGAAAGCGTATAAAGGATTGACCAACTTTCTACAAAAGCACCAGATCACGTACAGATGGTCGTTCCCGGAAGGCCTAGTGTTCAAGTACAAGGATAAAAGAGAAAAGATTGACTCTATCTTCAAAGCACAAGAGTTCCTGAAGAGGCACGCCAGCTCAGAGGAAGATGCAGCTCTCGCAACTTGGACAAGTAGCGAAGATGACAGCGGTCCAGAGGAGGGAGGTGCCGGTGCGGGAGGTGGGAAAGCTAAAGAGGGCCCATCGTATAACCTGAGAGACACTAAAGGAAGACAACCAAAGAAATGATTGTTCATGAGACGTCTGAAAGGAGTTGATTAATAACTAACCCCAAAGGACACTACTAACCTGATTAACAGAGCTATTTTGGATTTTTGTTAATCTAAAAAGAAGACTCTTCGACCGCGGTGACCGTCAAAAAATGTATCTATACTAACTTAATCTAACCCCCATTAACAGGATACTCACTCTGCCCTTTTCTTAGTCCCTCTATATACCCTACCTTTTTCTATATATAAAAAGAATAAATTTCTCTCCTTTTTAGGAGGGTTTTTGCAAAAAAAAAAAAAAGGAACACATCAGGTGAACAGAACAGCTGAAAGTAACTAACTAGAAGTCTGGATGCTTCTGAAAACAGTGGCCCCTCTCATTCCAGGGCACAAGGCCACGAGCAAAGAGCCGAGGCTTAAGAGCCCCTTTGGCCCTTGCCTTCTGGCTCAGGTCTCTGGCCACACCCAAATTTATACTTAGAGAGAAGAAGAGCAGGAAAAAAAGAATATGTTGCAGCTGGCACCAGTGATGCTTCTCTTTCTGCCTTCCCTGCTCCATGTCTCCCTATTACATGTTTAGTGTTGAATATCAGAAAGGTTAACATTCAATAGCTTGTTGTCAGGCTCCCTTTGCAATATGGTGAAGTCAAAAAAGTCATAGCTGAACTATTTAACTTTGTTTATACATTTCAAACCAGGTTCCCAGACAGCATAAATTAGTGTCTCTCACTGCTGCTTAAATTCTTATCTATTGGAGCGCTCTTAACACAACAGTTTGGCTGTGAGCTTCACAAGTTAAAGAGCCCTGCTGCTCTAGGCATGTTAAGAGTTACAGTGCCCTCTACTGGACAGAAAATCTGACAATGTTTGATGAATGAAGTATAGGCCATTTCCGAATTACAGGGAGTGGTTTCTGAATTACAGGGAGTGAAGTTCTTACTGTACCTAAATGTTTACGGATCTACTTTGACACACATGCACAGTATCCAGGATGGGATATGCATGTATCAAAAGGGAGTCACACATACAAACCCTTTCCATGATGCATATTCAGACTCAGGAATGATCTAGAAAACATAATTCATTAATTTTATAGACATAGCTGACTAAGTTTTGCCATAAAATACTTTGACAAAATTCACTAACATGGTTTTGAATCTGTTACCTATCTTGGAACCCCATTGCTTGGGGGAAAAGATATTAGAATCTTTTTAAAATAACACTGGAAGTATATTTGTGTATGGTGGCAATGTGGTCTTAAGTCATGGTCTGAAGAGGGGTTCCCAGCATGGCACCTGTGAGCACCACCGTGTCTGCCAGCACCTTTCCTGGCACCTGCCCAGTGTCGCCAAAAAATCGGACAGGGCCAGATGATATTTTTGCACAGCTGCCATGTATAAAAAGACTGCTTTGGCAGCAGCCACTACTACAACCTAACGATCGTCACTGCATGACTGCAGCCATTTTGTGGTTGCATCCACCATCCTGTATCATAATTCCAAAGGTGCCCATGGACTCAAAAGGGTTGGGGACCCCTGGTCTGAAGGTACAAGAAGATGCAGACTTCCTGAAGATAAGCACGGTCTAGATCTGGTTAGCAGGAGACAGGTAAAATATAAATGTAATCATTAAGCACATTGAAGCCAAGGCTATGTTGAAATGTCTACAGGACAACTTCCTTGAAAGTCTTCCAAGGCCGCCTATACAAGCCAAAAACACCACACATAATCACAGATTGGATTCTTCATTGGAAGACTACAAGATTATCACCTCTTTTATGTTAAGTTTACGAACAACTAAACTCAGCAAACATGAGTAACCTGTGTGTTCTTCACACACTAAATCAAATCAAATCAAATACCTTTAATGGCATATCAACTGTTTTCTCCATGTGAACCTGGGTGAAAGCCTGAGGTAATCTTCAGAACGAACTTCAGGGCTGAAAAGTACTGAGACTCACGAGTGATTTCAGCTCTCACATACTTTATTAGTTCCAGAACAAGACAAGAGAAGCCGGCTCGCAGGCCAGTTTATATCCCCAACAGAACCCACACCCCAACACACACCACACCCAGTGATTCGCTATTTACAGTGATTGAGTTATCTCCTGCTCCTCGATTAGAGGGGAACTAGGATACTATAGTCCATTGTCTTTCGGAGCGAAGCTCAGGCCCTTCACCTGGCAGCACAGCAGACCGGTTAGAATTAGTCCGAGCACATGGCTGCCCTGAGCCCATGTTCCCGATTGGATACATTACAAGGGCCAAGCCCTGAGTTACTGCAAGTAGACAAAAGTAAGATACAGATTCACCCAAAGAGCACCCAGTGCTAATGCTGCCTACATCAACACTGCATACAGCCATTAACAGTGACAAAGGTAGTAAGCAACAACACATAGACAGCACTAACCCAGGGCAGGCCCTGTTTGATTGCTGTACCCACCTTGCAAGAAATGACAGTGAAGTTTGACTAGGCATGTACTCTGACACTAGAATTGCTCTGTACTTGCCCCCAAAAAAGTTTAACAAAATCTGTGACTATTGACTCTTACTTCTTGGCAGTTCATTAGTTCATAGCTTTCAAACTGTTTCATATTGATGATTTATTATTAGCCATGTAAGTATGCATTGATTAATATATAGAAGTATTTGTTCCAAAGGCTCCAGAATTTTAGCAGAGTCATGGTGGCCGATGAAGCAGAACACATGATAGCTCCCTCCCACTGCCATCAATAGCAACGTTCTCATTATTTATAGATCAGAATTGTACTCAATAATACTTGACATACTTAGCAACCAGAAAGCTTTAGCATTTTTAACAGTTTGGCCAGACTCTGAGAAAAACTTACACTAATTTCTACCACAGGCCTAATTCTAATGATTAGCAGAAGACATTTGCTGTGGTCAAATGCACTAAATAATCCACTTTCAATGCACTTTCCAATTGGATTTTTACTATGTGAACTGACAAAATCCAATTTAAAAGTGCACTGAAAGTCAATTGAAAGTGGATTATTTAGTGTGTGAGATCACAGCCATTGTGTTTGACAATCCCTAAATACCTAGGACCTGAAAACACCCTTTCATGTGAGACATAAAATAACTACACTAATAATAACATTAAACATTGTAAATTTTATTGTTGGTCCAAGGTATTTGCCTACCCCCTCTCTCTGTGGTGAGTCAGGTGTTCTACAGATTATCAGAAGGGGCTAACTGTGCTTAAAAATACTTCCTTGGAGCAGTGATGGGGGGCATCTTTTTACCTTGAACACATTTAATAGGCTGAGGTAAAGAAAACCATCCTCAAAGTCAAAATCAGTATATTTCTGGGTTTGTTTTGTATCCTGGCTGCTTTTTTGTGAACAGAAAGGGAGTGCTGTACTTTGGGGACACTGAGAACAATGTTAAGCCGATCTACTCAGAAACTGTCCCATTTTATTCAATGGAAAAGAAAAGGGTTTTTAGGATTGCAGCCATTATGTAGTAATGCACAGGTGACAATGCCATAAGAGGAAAAGTTGTAGAGCTGCTAATCTGCACATTCTGCCAATAAAATTGCAACTGCAGGAGGAATTTACCATAGACCACAGAGCCAAGGATAATATTCTGTTACTTTCTATAGTGTACGACTTTACATTTTTGATGCAATTCAGTTATTTTGCTATGCCTCATTTACAATTCTTTATTATATTTTCTTAATAATGAAGGGTTGGTTGTTTAAATATGTAAAATTTTGTTTAATGCTTTAAGCATGGAAGTTAAGTTAATTGAGAGTATCTTCTAATTCTTACAAATAACTAGGTTTTATGCTGTTCAGTGCCACACAGCAATTAGGGAGCTGTCTGAGAGAAGCTTGGTAGTCAAAGAGCGAGGGAGATGGAGGGTTGCATCCAGCAGTAGATTTCTGATAACAGAAGAGGCCGTGATTTTTGCTGATTTCCTCCTTCCACTGCAGACTGCCAACTCATTCCCTGTCCCCTTGGAACAGCATCTGGGGGAGTATGTCTGGCTGCAACAAGAGCTGGGGTTGCCAAACTCCAGGTGGGTCCTGGAGATCTCCCAGAATTACAACTGATTTCCAGACTACGAAAGTCAGTCCCCCTGGAGAAAATGGAGGCTTTGGAGGGTAGCATTTATGGCATTAAACCCCACTGTGTTCCCTCTCTACCCCAAACTCTGCCCTCCCCCGGGCTCCTCCCCAAAATATCCAGGAATTTTCCAACCCTAAGTTGGCAATCCTAAGTGGTATAGAGGATGAACAGAGTCAAGTAGTATAGGGCATGTGAGAAACTCCTGTTCCACTGACAAAAATCCCTTCCATCAACAACAAGAACCACTGGATTTGACCTGTAGACTTGTCCAACAAAAGAAATTCCCTCTGATGCAAGGTCACATGGTGTCCACCATCACACCTACTTATTAACCAAGGCCCATTCTGCATCTAGCATTTGCTCCACTGTTTTACCAAACCTATGTTGGAACAGAAATTCCCCTCTACATTGCATGCCACTTTCACTTTCTTTGATTGTCGGATTTTACTGTAGGCTCCACACTGCATGCCAGTTTCACTTCCTTTGAACTCTTGGTTTTATGGTACTGTCTGCATAGATTTTATGGCCATTCAGGGGTGACTGTCAGTATGGCATTGGCCCGGGGTATTTGAATGTGGTTTTG
Organism: Gekko gecko; assembly: GCA_029375565.1. Taxonomy (NCBI): domain Eukaryota; kingdom Metazoa; phylum Chordata; class Lepidosauria; order Squamata; family Gekkonidae; genus Gekko; species Gekko gecko. The sequence goes on along the minus strand of JAPDNY010000011.1, from coordinate 71,495,790 downwards.
AGTCACATCTTTTTCTGTTTCAGTGTGGGTTTGGTAAAACAACAGAGTGAATGCTAGATGACAAAGTTGGCATGTCAATGCATATCATATACTTAAGGCCCAAATGAGACATGGTTTTTCTTATTCCTAATCTTTAGGTGTAAACAGCAATGAGAGTAATATAAACAGCCAAAGTTAACCTATGTGTCCAGAGTTCAGACACTATCGAGATTATGTGAAATCGAATCTCCCAGAATCCCATCAGACCCAGGCAACATAAAAGGACAGAAAAACTAACCAGTTTGTTGTTGTTGTTTGGAAAAGAAGATAGTGACTCATCTTGCAATGTAACAACCACGCCACAGTCCTCTCCTTCTCCAGTCTACTTCTGTCTCACAACTTCTTTTGAGTTTTGAACTCTACATGATGGTAAAGATTTTTTAAATTTATTAATACATTTGTACCCTTGCCATTTCTTGTGGTTCAAGGTGGCTTAAAATAATAGTTTTTTTAAAAATCCCGATAAAACCAGAATAAAATAACAGCCCCCAAATCTCTCCCTCCCGCCTTAAAAGATGACTGCCATTCAACCCTCTCAAGCCCCCTGGCAAACGAGCAGGCCCTGCAACACCTAAGATCTCTAAGGAGGGGGCTTCTCTTCGGGGAGCCCTTTCCACAGGGCCACAGTGGAAAAGGTCCAGGCTCTGGTCGATTCCAGATGGACCAGATGAGTGGTGGGATAGCCATCAGATGGCTACCCAAAGAACATAGTTGGCACACAAGGACATATGGAAGGAGATGGTCCTTCAGATATGTGGGTCCCACGTCATGGTTTTAAAGGTCATGAAGGGTTTTAAAGGTCATAACCAGCACCTTGAATTGAACTCAGAAACAGAGTGGCAGCTACTGCAGCCGTTTCACAATGGACAACATATGTTCCCAGCAGCTGGCCCTCGACAATCACAGTAGACAGGCTGCCACATTCAGGACCAGCTGTAGTTTCCCTGCTGTCTTCAACGGCAGCCCCACATAGAGTGTACTGCAATAATCCAACTGTGAGGTTACAGAAGCATGGACCAGTGTGGCCAGATTGGCTGCATCTGGGTAACCAGAGAGTCACCGCACCAGAAGCAGCTGATAGGTGGAGTTCCTGGCCACCATGCCAAGTTACTTTCCAAAGAGCAAGGCAGGGTCTGGGGATTGACAAGGGCATTTTGAATTTAATTCAAGGTGACTGCAAATATTGCATCCCAAATGCAGTTCTAGGTTAAATATATGTTGTTGGACTTCAGCATAAACAATACAAAAATCCTGCTGGCAATTAGAATTAGGAGCTTCCATAGAAACTGAACTATAAATCACTCTATTTTCCATTCCCTCTAGATAGAAGATGATTACTGCTAATGCACGCTGCTGCTACAAGAGCAATCAATAGGATGTTTTATCTCTCTACTAGGTCATATGCTTATTATAATTAAGAGTGGTGTGGATTAGTCCTTTGCTTCTTCCTGGAGTCCCAGTAATTTATATAAAAGATCATGAGATGCCTTTTTATAGGTTTCCCCCTTTAAAGTTTTCTTTTCTTCCGATGTTAGTCACTATCAGTCTGTGGTACATACCTATTAACAGTATTTAAACAATGTGAATGGAAGGCTACTGACCACATCTGCAGAAAAGGGATCCTATGTAGCCAATCCAGAAAATCAGATATTAAAGATCCTTCTAATCCACATCCTAGGCAGATTTACACGTCAAGAGATTTGGGAAGATAAGGAGATTTGGGTTGAATTTAATAGAAACAAATCAAACTCACGGAGGCCATTCTTAGCACAAAAAGCCAAGAGGAGGCGTTATAGGAGGCCTGGGCTATGCATGCTGCAGAATGAAGTGGCAAGATCCTGGATTAGCAAGACAGACTACACCGCTTCAGGTTGCAGGGGGAAGGTACTGTTTCTGAAGGTGCATACATGAAGCAGCCTTATACTGAGTCAGACCATCAGTTGATCTAGGTCAGTATTATCTGCTGTGTCTCTGCAAGATCTTGGGGAAAGGCCTTACACATCGGCTACACCCCGATCCTTTTAACTGGAGTTGATGGAGAGAGAGCCTGGGACATTCTGCATGCAAAACGAAAGCTCTGCCACTGAACCACATCCACTTGCCGTCAACAATGTGGTCCCCACCTGAAGGGCACCTGAAGTCCATTGTAGCACCTCAGATAGGGTTGCCAGTCTCCAGGTGGGGGTTGGAGAGCTCCTGGGATTGCAACTGATCTCCAGATGACAGAGACCAGTTCCCCTGGGGAAGATGACTGTTTTGGAGGGTGGACTCTATGGCATTATATCCCACTGAGGTCCCTCCCCTCCTCAAACGCTGCCTTTCAGCAGGCTTGACCCAAGTCTCCACAAATTTCCACCCTGAATTTGTAAACTCTAGCTGTGTGTATGGACCAGGCATTAGGGATGGGCCTGCCAGGACCCTCCAGGCAGCCAGCAGGGGATGGGGAGTGGGCTTTCCAGGAGCTGGGAGTCTCACCCGATGTTTCAGTGACTTCCAATGTGACCTGGAAGTGACATAGGCACATTAAGGTTGTTGGGACGACTCTCTGGTTTTTGCCCAAAAAGGTGAGACCCCCTTTTTTTGCAGTAAGTCCCCTCTACCAGCCAGCTGATCAGTGGCAGAGAGGTGGGGCCTGGGGGACTCCCACTCCTACCAGGGGATCTGGCATCCCTAACTAGAAGAAGAAGAGACTGGATTTATACCCCACCCTTCACTTGGAGTCTCAGAGCGGTTTACAAACTCCTTTCCCTCCCCCTCCCCACAATAGACACCCTGTGAGGTAGGTGGGGCTGAGAGAGCTCTGACAGAAACTGCTCTTTTTCAAGAACAGCTCTGATTGAACTATGGCTTGCCCGAGGTCATCCAGCAACTTTGAGTGGAGGAGTGGTGAATCAAACCCGGTTCTCCCAGATTAGAGTCCGCACACTTAACCACTACACCAAATGGCTCTGCAGAAAGGGATCCAGAAAGAGGCTATGTATCATGGGAAGCAGGCTTCCTGAAACTCCTGCATTTTCAGTGTATAGAACTGGACCTAAGGGCCAATCTCTTGGTCTACAGGAGATACACCTGTATTGTTGGGGACAGGGTCAAAACACTAATGAACTTGGTTCCTACCAGAAAGCTATGCCTGGTCTCTATTCAAAATACTTATTGTAAGCTAGACAGAGTTTACAACATGGTCACTCTTTACATGCCTGCAACCTATGCAAAATATGGAATAACAGTGGTATCTCTTCTTATACTTAGGCTGTTCCGGTCTGCAACCTGGGGGGTATTCATCAGACTTGAGGAGGTCCTGGCAGGGTTTAATGATGCAAACCTGAAGAGTGCCAGCCAGGCTTCTGCTGACCACAGTTCTTTTGTGATCGCACAAAGTTCTTCAATTCATTAGTTTTTGTATCCAGTGCTGTTCTATTCACCCCAGCAAACTATGGATGATTGCTCCATTTGGCACATTTTTCTTGGACTGGTCTCTTGTTCCCAGATTAATTATTTTGTATTGCTTCATACTGAACTCTACTTGTTATATACACACCATTTCCATGAGAAAAAGCTCTTACGAGAAAAAAAGCTCTTGTTATATACACACTATTCCATGACAAAAAGCTCTTGTGACACACACTTACACGCACACACATACACATACATTCTCATCAATAGCTCAGCATTTAGATTTAATATTGCTTGAAAACTTTATGGTTGTTATTGTTTCCAGTTCATTTGCAAACCATTAATATCAGAGCTGTTCAACCCTGAAGCCACTTTGGAGTTTAATCGAGTCATCAAAGACCACACACATGAATGAGGCAGTGTTCTGACAAGGTACATGGAGAGCAGGACTGACAGAGTTGCTGAACACTGATTATTGTGGGACCCTGTATTTGGTATTACATGGGGATTTGCCACTCAAGATCTCTATGACTTCTTTGGAGGTCACTTGTACTCTGCGTAGCCAGAAAATGAAACTATTTACATATCCAAATTCTGACGGATTGGGCAGATACTCAAAATGTCTACCACATCAACAAGGTCAGTCAGGTCCTTTTTGGTTGGTTTTTATTGTTGGCAGACCCCTCCCCCCCCGGCTTGGCAGTGCTCACCCGCTTTTTGGGGGGCTCTACCCACCACCAGCCAGATGGCCGGCGGGAGAAGCCCTGTCCCCAAGCCCCAACACCCCCAGCCACCCCTCTCCCTGCCTCTCTTGAGGCAGCTCAGAGATCGTGTGCACAGGAACCCTTTAAGTGCAGGCAGCCAGGGTGAAAGAGCCCTGTGCATGTGGGTCCCTCTGGCTGCCTGCGCTTAAAGGGAACCCTTTAAGTGCAGGCAGCTGGGGCGAAAGAGCCCCACACGCAGCGCAGTCGATCTCCACTTGGAGATTCTGTGTGCGGGTCTCTCCAACTGTCTGCACTTAAAGGGAACCCTTTAAGTGCAGGCAGCTGGGTGAAAGGACCCAGCGAGGGCAGGGCTTGGAGCCGGGATGTCACGTTGGGGATGCCCCACACCCTCTGGGAATGCCCCCAAAGTCCCCCTCTGGGGGCAAAGATTGACTTGGCAACCCTATTTTTGTAGGCCTCTACAGGCAACATTGTACATATAGCCAGGAAGGAGACAGTGCACATTGGCTTCACCCTACTGAGCACAGAGTTGATACGCACATGAAACATTCACAAGAAGGCCTCATCCACATGACTGGGAACATTAGAAAAAAGAATCCCTAATGGGGTGTCATAATTGTGGGCCTATAGTGCGACCTATAGGCCCCAGGGAGGCCTAGTGGCTCCAGGGAAGCCTGCATGGGAGTAATCATCAGGGCCTACATTTCCCAGGTTCCCTCTGGACCCTGTGATTAGGTAACAGGAAATTTTGGAGGGAAAACTATACCAGCAGGGGAACAGAGGGCAGTGCCTGAAAAGAGGAGATAAAAGGCCTTACCCAGAGTGGGAGGGTGTTCTCTCCGGGAGTAGGGTTGACAGAGGGATCCCTCGTCCAAGAAGGGGTGAGTTACACTGTGAACAGGTACCTAGGGAAGGCTAGGACTGGGTAGACAGACGCATTAGGATTTATTATTTTACTGATTTACCTGCCTTTACTTTGCTCATTTTTCCTACTTGTTATAGATCTCAAGTTGTTGTTAAATCTCTTAATAAAATTATTAGTTACTCTGCCTGGGTCCTCACGCCTCATTTGGTCATGTACAAGGGGAAACCTATTGTAAAAGTCCTGTAAAAAGGGGTAGGGTGGGTGGTCTGGGCCCTCCCAAGGAGACCCATACCAGAGTGGTGGCAGCCATTGGTGAAGCTTCCTAGCCGCTGCCCGTGACACGTCCATGTGTAGATTGGGTATGGAGCAGGCGATCACCATAGGCGGGTCTGGAGCTAGGGTCCTCTCGCCCACTCCTTTTCTGTGCACATTGATTTCAACATGTAATGTGATCTGTCAGAGGGTTTCTGACTCCAAGATGTTCAGGGACAGAGGTGATGCTCATTTGAGCCTTTCCTTCTCTCTCATTGCACCCTGTGTCAATGTTGTTTTCCCCAGCTGGCAAAAAATCGAAAGCCACTTTTTTGTTTCAAAGACCATCCATTTTTGACAACAGAATGTAATACAGTATGTTAAGATTTTACATCTCCAAAACTGAAAGGCAAAATGGTATTTGTATCACTACAGAACTTCTACTGCAAATGGGATCCTTCCCACTGATAAGCCATTTAGTCAGTAGGTTCTGAAAATAAAAAAGTTAGGAAACTTGAGCCAAGAAGTATTTCTTGAAGTAACTGGCAGGCATGATAGATCTATATTTTGTTGGACTTTTAGCGCTCCTTCCCTGACTGCACAGCAAGGCTCAGGGTGGGGTACAACAGATTAAAGACAGTATCAGGAATTAGTTGTTAAAAGAGATTTCCATCACAGTAAAATAAAATCAGATGGTGATAAAGGCACAAGTAAGCATAATTTGAGCAGGTGAGGTTGTGCCACCTGTGTGTTAGTAGAAGCTGATGCAACAACATAATAGATGGCAGGGACAGAGCTGGGGGAGGCCGATGCGGATGGAGACTTCTCTCCCTCAGCTGTGTGCCATATTTTCTTTATCTGCATCCTGGTCTATCAGACAAATGACTGGTCTTCCTGGAGCTTGTGAGCAAGAACTGAAACAACCTCAGTTCATTAGTACCAATTGAACTGGACAATAAAAACTCAACTCAAAATCAGTAGGAACAAGAAGTATCTCAAGGAAAACAGTTCATTTGTTGCTGCTGCTGCTGCTATTGTTGTTGTTTATCCTACCCTTTCTCCAAGGAGCTCAAGACAGCATACTTGCTTGTCCCTCACAAAACCTATGTGTGGAAGGTTAGGCTGAGTGAGAACAGTTGGCCCAAGTCAGGCAGCTATTTTAATGGTATAGTGGAGATCTGAGCCTGGATTTCCCCAATCCTAGTCTGGTATTCTGATCACTGCACCACTCTGGCTCTTTGTACACCCCATTATAAGCTGCTCAGAGGCATGGAAATGAAACGCTCAGCTAGATAATGACGTGCCCAAGGCAGCAAATTGGCTTGGATCCAACCAGCTTTCCTGCTGGTGAAACTGGAAGGAGGAGTCCCCTTTGACCACCAAAAAGCCTATGCTGTGGGTGATGTTGCAGCAGCAAGTGTGGGATCAATGGAATAGTTTGGTGAGGGGAGCTCAGATTCCACCTTTGCCTTAGGTCCAGTGCATTAGACCCAGTCCACTTTTTCACAGTCTCATTTAATTCCCCTCCTTACAGCTCTCATCCCACATGCAGGTCCAATGACCCCCCAAAGGGCTAGTGCTTTTCCTTACATAATTATCTCGATTGTTTCCACTGAACTAGCATGGTTGCTATGTGTTCATCACCAGGTTCTCTTTCACACTTTTCAGAATGTGGTTTAAAAAAAGAAGCGGCACCAATTGTGTCTATGGAATCAATGGCCTATAAAGTCACTATCAAATGGAAATATACAGGTTTAACATTATTTGCTTGTTCCTGATGCTCAGGGCTGGTTTAACAACATCCTTCTAAAAGGCTGCTAGCAGAAAAATGTCCAGTCCCTTTGAAAGAAGTTTAATCTGTGGAAATGGGTAGCAGAAGCTTTCCATGGCATGGAGGTAACTGCCATCACCTGGTAAATAACACCCCATGAAGTCTCTGACAGAGGAACATGACAGGGTTTTTTTCCATCAGGCAGATGGCATCCATAGAGGTAAAGTAAAGATAAAGGTTTCCCTTGCTTGAAAGCCAGTCGAATCCGACTCTAGGGGCCGGTGCTCATCCCCATTTCCAAGCCAAAGAGCCAGCACTGTCTGAAGACGTTTCTGTGGTCATGTGGCTGGCAAGGAGCACTGTTACTTTTCCACTGAAGTGGTACCTATTTATCTACTTGCAATTTCTTGCTTTCAAACTGCTAGGTCGGCAGGAGTTGGGACCAGAGACAGGAGCTGGGTCAGGCTAAAAACCCACTGAGATTTGGTTTTGCTAGCAGTTTCTTTATTATATTTTTATCCCACTCATCCAACCAGAAACTCAGGACAGTCACAGCACACATACATGATTCTTTCCTTGCCACTGTATCATCACAACAACCTTGTGAGGCAGACTATGCTGAGGGAGGGAGAGTGGCTAGCCAAGATCACCCACCCCCAGTGACTGTGCCCAGGTCTCCCCAGCTCTAGTCCAGCACTCCAACCACTACATCATGGTAGATCTCTCTGTATCTCTCTACAAACACACACTCACAGTGTTACATACGTAAAAAACAAAAATAAAACCTGAGCAAAGAAGAAAACAGAGAAGTCGCTTTAAGCCATTCTAGATTGAAACCTCTGCCGCTGCCACCTCCTTTGCATGGTCTTCACTTAATTCACCTTTGCTTCCCATTTTAAAAAGAACTTAGATTCTACCTATCCTCTAGGAAGCCCAACGTAAGCAGATTCAGGGCAGCGTTTAATGTACCTTCTCCATAAAATATTGATAGAGTCAATATAAAATGGCAGCTAATGGACCCAAACCAAATTGAAAGGAAGTGAGGATGATAACTCACTAAATAGCTCTCCACCTGAAAGAAGACAAATTGCAATGATAATGGAAGTGCAGTACTGGCATCTTGTGTTAAATAAGCAGTACTGCTTTTAAAACCAAAAGTTTTGTGTTTTTTTTAATCATAGCTAGCAGTCTGCTTCTGAGTCCCTTCCAAGCACTGGTTATAATCTTTAAAGCCCTTCATGGCCTAGGACTCACATGACTATCTCCTCCCATACATTCCCAGGTACCATCAATGGTCCTCGGACTGTCAACTACAGACTGTTCCCCCAACTTAAGGTGGCCCATCATTTGGAAGCTGTGTCTTTTCCTTCTGATTTTCCCACTTGGTGGAATGGGCTTCTTGAGGAGGTGAGCAGATGCCATCTTTAGAAATTTTCAGGAAATGCTTGTAGCAGGGCCATTTTATTTTTAAATTGCAGGCATCTTTTTTTTGGGGGGGGTGGAGTGGGGTTATCTGGGATTTATTTAATTGGTCCTAAATTGTAGTGAGATACCTTGAGCCATGAAGAAGGGTGGGATATAAATATTTTAATAAATAAATAACCTGCACTGCAATTATTTCAATAAAGTTGTGACCATGTTAAACCCAAGCTGTGACACATGGTCCTTTCAGGGTCCAGAACAATTGCGAGTTTTTTCAGGTTGCCAGCTCTGGTTTAGGATATTCCTGGAGATTTGGAGGTGGAGCCTGGGGATGGCAAGGTTTGAAGAATCTCAGTGGGGTATAATTCCATAGACTCTTCCCTCAAAAGCAGCCATTTTCTCCAGGGAAACCAATCTCTAGTCTGGAGATGAATTGTAATTCTGAGTGATCTCCAGGCCACATCCAGAGCCAGAGGCTGGTAACCATATAAGTTCTCCATATCAGACATAAAACATTTCAGGCCAAAGAGTGATTAAAATCTGATGCAATTAAAACAGAGGCCATAGAAAGAACAATACTGACCTATAAAAATTATTAGGAATGATTCCTTCTGTTGTGAAGTTTTATTCCAAACATTTCTGATTGTTACTGGCCCAAGATGTTGAGTTTCGCCGGATGTAAATCTATGAAACGATGTTTTGCATAGATAGTCAATGAGCGAAGAGTGGAAGTTCTGAAAGATATCTTTAGTTATTACAATTATAAGAATGAAATATACGTAGTGTATAAATCCGGTTTTGTATGTATACTGGTCTATGACTGTGAATAAACCTGCAGGTGAGGTTACTAGTTACTTACATAGTGTACTTTACAAAAAAATAGAATCAAGTATTACAAGATCCAGGGGTCGTTTCAAGGTGGAACGAGCAGGAATGGCATTTCAGGAGTAGCAACATTTCCCCTCCTCTCTTGCAAGCAAACACACACACACGCTCTCCCTTCCCTTTGCTCGGAGGTGGAGTGGGAACAGAGCCCCAGCTGCAACTTTTCCTCTCTTCCACAGCTCTTCTGCTGAAGTGGATTGAAACTGCATTATTTAGCATGTGTGAAAGCATCCAACGGTTGTGGGTGGCCTTTCCACATTCTTTCCAAACAAAGAAGACAACTGACAGAAACTTTGGCGTGATCCTGCAGGACCCCAGTTCCATTGACACTAGGGGTCTCTGGAACACTTTCTGTCCACCCAGCAAACCAACCCCTCCCTCCCTCCCTGACTCAAAACACTCCCCCCCCCATGGCAACTCCCATGCCCTGCCTCTGACCATGTTTTTTGGTCATTCGGGAGTTTGGTGCTTTAACACACTCAAGTCTTCCTTCGGCTGCAAATCTGTCTCTCAGTTCCTACTACATCCGCTTTTTTTGATTACTCTGCTCTAACCCAGTCTCCATCGTCATTCCCAGTCTCCCTCAGAGCCTCATCCTTTTCTTTCTCAGACCTCTTTCGAAGTATGTGCCTTGCCCCCCATTTTCCCTTCCCTTCTGCCAAGTGCTGAAGCCCAAACATGCAGCTCTTGAATACCAAGTGGTGGTTAGTAGGAACTTTTGTCTCTGTTGTAAGAATCCAACAGAGGTGAGGCTAATATAGATCTGTGTGACAGACAAGTCAAAGTCCTGCCCATTTCCAGAAAACGACCAATTGCCTTTAAACCTGGTTGGAATATTCATGGGGCAGGTTGCAGCCAATCAGGGCCTTTGGAATATTGGGAGAGAACGTGGGAGGTTGGAGTTAGAGCCCAAAAGACAGTTAAACTGCTGTTTTCCTTCAGACCTGGCTGAGCCACCAGGGAGGCAGGTTGTGGGATTTCCTTGGCTGCAGAAGACAGGGCTGGCCTCTGGGTCTCTGTCTTCAGAGGAAGCTAGCTGGTAGAGTGTGGTGTCCAGGAAAGGCTCACACCTAATGCACATTCTTTAGTTTTCCAAGCTCATGTTCCAGTGGAAAGATCCCGGCAGGTCTCCTCTGGGATTCAGTCTGCCTGGATTCAAAATTCTCACTCAGGGCAGGTGTCTACTCCACTCTCTGGAGAGCTTCTGCTACTCAGAGCAAATGCCCTTGAGTTCGATGGACTGGCAGAGCTTCTTGTGGGGAGCACCAGGAGAAGTGCCAAGAGTCAGGCCCCTCAGCCTTCAGTTGGAAAGAGGGCAGCAGGTCAAGAAAGGAGAGGCAGAGAGCATCTTCAGTGCCCATTGAGGTTTTCTCACAAAAGCTGCCCCAGATGAGCATGAAAAGGACACAGAATATCTCTTGGAAGCCAGTTCCACAGGACGCCTGTCCCTTCAAGGACCTGATCCATCCTGCTCCCCCAACACCCATGATGTTCATCTTAGCAGGGAGGAAAGAATGTCCCAGCATGAGACTCTTGGGCAACTCTATGAAGCCCTAAGGTAAACTTGCCAGCCTCCACATGGGATAGGATAACCAAAGAGAGATCGCGGGATAAGTGAGTAGAAAAAAGTCAGTGGCAACCATGATATATTTATGAATATCGCTCTTTTATAGATTTTTAAAAAATAGATCACTATTAATGCTAATACAAATACATTTCTGTACATTCATGCAAGAATAAATGTGAAAAATGATTCCACAATGTTGACAAGCACAATCCAATAATCTAAAGTTCTTACAAACAGTAAATTTTCTTTGTGTCTGTCTTGTACTAATATTGGAATGCAGACAAATAGCATAAAGGTCATGAATCTGCAGACAGGCTTGCTCCAACACCTGTTTCATAAGGCTTCTTCAGAGCAGAATACCCAGTGAATCCTTTCCTACTCAGCATTCATCTGCATAATGCTCACATTCTGTGAAATCTTCTCTTATCCACTTTTCCACCTGGGTCCTGGAGATCTTCAGGAATTACATCTGCTGTCCAGATGACACAGGTCTAGGGCTGCCCAGCCCTTAGCGGCATGGGGAATCCCCCGCCCCCAGGGTCCTGTTCTCCACTGCCACTTGGATTTTTATTTTAAATGCCACCTCATGTACTTACTGGAAGTTCTTACTGGAAGTGACAAAGGATAGGGTAGCTCTGGCAATCTCTGGGAACTCTATGGGCCAGTGATTCCTAGAGCCTCCCTTTGTCACTTCCAGTAAGAACATCCAATGAATAAATGAGACTGCGATTTGTTTGTTTGTTTTAATTTTTTAATTCACCAACTTGTCAGGTGCTGCCTGGGAACCCTACATAGCTCAGTTCCCCTGGAGAAAATGGCTTCATTGGAAGGTGGACTGTACAGAATTATGCTCTGATAAGGTTCCTACCCTTCCCCAAACTCTGCTCTCCCCAGGCTCCACTTCCAAATCTCCAGGAGATTTTCCATCCCAGGACTGGCATCTACTATCCTAAGGCCAGTTGAAAATGGGACATACCCATAACGTATATGCTGGATCTGGTCTTCACTGCTGACAGATCTAACACATCTCCAACCCAATAAACCCAATTTATGAAATCTGCTGGATGTCCAATAGTTACAGCGAATAATTTTTTTGTATTAATGATAACCTAAAGTCTAAAGAAGTTGGTTTGTGTGGTTCTGCTGACTCTGCTGTGATCATTTCTCCCTGTCAGGCTCATCTTTGCTTCCCAGCCTCAAAAGAGACCTACGTTTACCACCATCTTCTCTCCCACACACTTACATCAAGGAGCCCCACCAGATGCCCAGCAGACTGGTCCTCCTTCAGCAGCTCTTGCAGTAGCACCTAGAGGTCTTCCTTGGCTTCATCTGAAAGGAAGATGGAGCCGGTGTGGGGGGTGCTGAATGCCCCACCCCCTGCAGAAAGCCTTGAAGGCCAGCCTGTTACTCTCCTGCTGGAAGCAGGCCCAGGAATTCAGGACCTCAAGTGGGACATTGTCTCCTTGGCATCCACCTGCCTTGATTGATGGACACAACTCTCCCCAATGCTGTGCCTCAGCAATCTGGAAAAGACATGGCTTTGGGCATTACCAGACCTGCAGACATATTTGCTCTCAACAAGGCAATCAGCATTTAATGTACCTGGCTTTGGGTGCTGCCTTGGTCTGGGCTCCTGTTAAGGTGAGCCACAGAACTCATGCTATGACTGAGCTCTGGAGCTTGAGCCCCAGGGGAGTCTGGAATTTCCTGGCAGGAGGGAAGGGAAAGTATTAGACTCTTCCCTGTAAGGAAAAGACTGGTCATCCAGCCCTCAGGGTGTGCTGAGCCCCCCCCCCACTCCTTCCTCAGGGCAAGAATTGACAATCACTGGAAACACCCAGTATGGAGTGGCATTATGGTGATTGTTTGGGGGTGGGGAACAGTGGTGCAGTTTCTGAAATAGAATGAGAGCCTCCAGGATGCATTACTCCTCATTGGAGAATGGGGTTCAGTCCTGAGGCACTCTGTCCACATCTCCCTGGGAGAACTGGGTTTGAATCCCCACTCCTCCACTTGCAGCTGTTGGATGGCCTTGGGCAAGCCATAGTTCTGACAAGAGCTGTCCTTGAAAGGGCAGTTCTTGAAAGAGCTCTCTCAGCCCCACCTACCTCATGCAGCTGCTGGTGTGACCTTAGGTCAGTCATAAATTCTCTCAGAGGTGTTCTGCTTTGGAGTGAGTCCATTTCTTTTAAGGTTAAAGATGCTGGTCCTGAGTCTCACTCACCTTAATTTGTTCCCTGACTGCCTGTTTCAGAAAGGCAATGTTGGCTGCCCTTTCCCCTTCTGGGCCCTGCACATTCCACAGAGGCCCCCAGGAAATTTGTGTGGTGCTTCCAGCCCTGGAAGTTGCTAAAGTGAGGTTGTGAGCAGAGTAAGGAGAGGGGTGGAATCCTTGCTGGCCAGGAGAGGGCAAGGCAGTTTCCACCCCTACTGAAAGCAGTCAGCCTCGTGGAAATGTGTCAGTGATGCCCCAGGAGGGAACTCCTACATAGCAGCTTTTCACTCGGCTCTTGAGCTGCTTGACAATTTGCCAGGAGCATCAGCCTACTTCACTGCAGCATCAGTAGGCAGGGTGAAGCTCCTTAAAAATGGCTGAGGGGCTCAAGGGTGGAGCACCATCAAGAGCTATCAAGAGTGGCAGCTATCAAGAGTGGCAGCTATCAAGAGTGGCAGTCAGCAGCCTCCTGTGGCTCCCCAGCACCACCAGCTGGCCCAAACAGAAACCTAGCCAGCTGGCAGTGGAAGGAGGCGCTGCATTACGACCCTGAGCCTTCCCAAGTGGAACATAGAGCTGGAAGGGATGTTAGGCTCATCTAGTCCAACCCTTGCTCAACACAGACAATTCCCCCCTGTGGCCCCTGCTCTATGCCCAGAGGAAGGGGGGAAACCCTCCAGGATTCCTGGCCAATCTGGCCTGGGGGGAAATTCCTTCCTGACCCCAAAATGGCGATCAGCATTACCCTGGGCGTGGAAGAATGGGCCATGAAAGCTGAGCTGGAGATGCCAGTTTGGGCTTGAGGCCAACACCTGGTTTCTGCCCTGAGTGAAAGAGAGCAGCCCAGTTCCCCAAATGCTCCTTGTTCACAGCTGAACACAAAAGGTGCCACCCTTCTCAGTAGTCCCATCAGCTCCACTACCTTCCCTTTCCACAATCCCACATGAGCCTGGAGTGATTCCTCACCTGCAGGCTGCTCTCAGGGGCCTTCCTGGGCCAAAGGGACAACCTTTGCCCTTCCAAATATCGCCTGAAGGTGTTGGAGCCTGGAAGAAAGCAGGAAGGAGGTGAGGAGCGGGCCTTGCAGCACCCTCTGGCTCTTGTCCGCTTGCCTTGAGCTTGGGCTTCCAGAAGGCTCCAGGTAGGGATGCCAGCCTCCTGATGGGACCTGGGGATCCCCCAGAATTACAGCTCATCTCCAGACTACAGAGAGCAGTCCCCCTGGAGAAAATGGGTGCTTTGGAAGGTGGACTCTGTGGCATTGTACTCCACTCCAGTTTGATAGTGGTTAAGAGAGCCAGTTTGGTGTAGCGGTTAAGTGTGTGGACTCTAATCTGGGAGAACTGGGTTTGATTCCCCACTCCTCCACTTGCAGCTGCTGAATAACCCTGGGCAAGCCATAGTTCTGTCAGAGCTGTTCTTGAAAAAGCAGTTCTCAAAAGAGCTCTCTCAGCCCCACCTGCCTCACAGGGTGTCTGTTGTGGGGAGGGAAAGGGAAAGGAGTTTGTAAGCTTCTTTGAGACTCTGAGTGAAGGGCAGGGTATAAATCCAATCTCTTCTTCACTTAGGTTCCCATCCTCCCCAGGCTCCATCACTAGGAGTTTCCCAGCCTGGATCTGGCAACCCTACCCTCCCACCCCCACTGATGGCCAGGCAGAACCTGGCAACCCTAGCTCCAGGCTTGGCTCAGATTTGTTGTCCTCTGGATGAATTGCAGTGGGATTCTCTCTCAGGTGGAGGCTTGGCGCTTTGTCTCACGGTGCCTGGCTGTCTCTCTGCACAGAGGGGCAAGCTTTGCTCACGCCTGAGGGCAGGGGCAGCAGCAATTGAAAGTCACCTTTCCTGCTGCACAAACTTGCCCCCTTTTCACAGCGGCCTGCTGCTTTTCCAGGGGGTTCTACTGTCTTTGGCTTGGGCACATTCTGTTTTGTGTATTGTTTGTCTTTGGGGCAACCTTCTAAGGTACCAGTGAAAATCTGGGCTTGGGTGTTTTGGGGTTTTTTTTTGAGACTTTAAATTATTGTTTAGTAGAATTAGAATCCTGAGACAGCACTTCCAGTGTGCAAAGTGTTTCACAATCACAGTCAGCTGGAGGATTCTTTAAATCTTAAAGGAGGAAGGGAGAGGGGCACACGCCACCCCTGCTTCTTCTCAAAAGTATTCAAAGGATCCCTTTAAAGGATTGCAGGCATGCGCTGGCCCCCACTTCTTCCCCAAAAGCATTTAAAGGAATCCTTTAAATGCTTTTGGAAAGAAGCAGAGGGGGGGCACCTGCAAACCAAGCTGTGAATTCGCAGCTTGGAGTGCAGGCACCAGTCCCCAACATGATGACATACTTCTGTGTGATGTCATCACATTTGTGGCTGTCCTCGCCCCCCCTCCCCCTGGAACGCCCCCTGATTCCCCCGCTGGGGACTCAGAGAGACCTGGCAATCCTAATGCAGACACCCCACTTAAATTCTGTGATGTCTGGCTTCCATTCTTTTTTATACTCTATCCCAACTTAAAAAACTTTTTGAAAACCCAAACAGAACAAAACCCTGCCTAAGAAACCAAACCAGCTAAAACAAACCACACCTATACTTATCGTTAATCATAAAATGGGGGAAAGCCCTTAACTAAACAATAAAACAAACAAAAACCCTACACCTACTATGAAAATATAAAAAGAAGGAAGACCATGTCTGTTGTAACACTCAAAACAAACAAAGCTGTCTCATCATGTACCACACGTTTTTAACCTATTAGTGCATATCTAGGAGCATTCCCACCCCATACTGAGCTATTAAAATTCTTACCGCATTATGTGTCAGTATTTACTTGGTGCTGATGGAGATGAGATCCCTAAAAGAGCCAAACTCTGGGGTGTTTTGCTTGTTTGTTTTGTTAGTCTGTTCACCTAGAATTAAGAACCAAAAAGTTTAAGAAAATCTAAGATCATTTTCTTCTAAGCCAAAAATCCTGTTAGTCAAGTTAAAAGCATTTAATAGTAAGAGATACACACAATTATACATGTATTTATTACAAAGTGAATTACTGAATTCCAGACACAGTCCAGTAGTTGGTGACTATTCCCTTGGTTTAGTAGAAACAGAGAGTCAAACTGTATGTAACATATTTAACTTGTTACACACATGTTCTTACATTCCCCTTAGTCACACATTATTTTCAAATCTAACTCAAAGAGGCCTCCTGAAAAAAAAATCATTCTACAGAGCCTTTACAGATCAGACCATACCAGTATTACCATTCAAAGAAAACAGGGGAAGCATCTGTTACTATGTCAACACAGGAATGATGTCAGTTCCACAGAATAATGCATTTGCTGTAATTGTGAGGCTGCTCTCTTTCACTCAGGGCTCAGTTTTCATGGCCAGTTCTTACATGCCCAGGGTAATGCCAATTGCCATTTTGGGGTCAGGCAGAAATTTCTCCCTAGTCCAGCTTGGCCAGGGATCCTGGAGGGTTTGTCCCTTCCTCTGGACATAGAGCAAGGGTCACAGAGTAGGGTTGCCAGGTCCCCTCGTCACTCTAGTGGGGGGATTGGGGAAGCATTCTGGAGGTGGGCGGGAATGCCCCAAGCCCCATCTCCAAGCCCTGCCCCGAAGAGCGACCACCTGCCTGGCCACCCCTCTCCCTCTCCTCCTGCCCGATTTAAAAGGCTTCAGCTGATCGGCAGAGACCATGTGGACTGCCAATCAGTTGGAGGGCCCTTTAATCTAGTGGGGGGGCAGTTGCAGGTCACACACTCGACTCGCAAAAAAAACCCGCTTTAAAAGGGTCTTTTTGTGAGCTGAGTAAGTGGCTCACAACCACTCCTCTGCCCCCCTCCTGCTAGATATAAAGAGCCCTCCAGCTGGTTGTCAGGGCACATGGTTCCCCCCGATAAGCTGAAACCCTTTAAACTGGGCAGGAGTGGAGGGCGAGAGGTGGCTGGGTTGGTGGTTGCTCTTGGGCCAGGGCTTCCCCAGCCAGCTGGCTGGGGGTGGTTTGAAGCCCCCAGAAGTGGGGGAACCCCTGCCTGGACCTGGGGGCTGGTAACCCAATCACAGAGGGGAATTTCCTGTGTTGAGCAAGGACTGGACTTAGGGTTGCCAAGTCCATCTTTGTCCCCGGAGGGGGACTTTGGGGGGCATTCCTGAAAGGGGGCGGGGCATCCCCAACACAATGATGTCACAGGGATGTCCCTGCTCCAAGCCCCACCCCCAAGAACTATTGCGGAGGCCACCTGTTTCCCTAATGTCCTACAAGATTTAAAAGGCCTGCCGATCTGGTGGAGGCCCTATAATCTTGCAAGAGGGGAGGAGGCAGCCGCCACTGCACACCTGAACTCCAAGCACCAATGCTGTTTGGAATTCAGGCCCATGGGGCCCGGTCGCCACTGGCTGGAAGCACTTAAAGGGACCCCTTTAAGTGCTTCCAGCCAGTGGCCCTGCTGGCTGCAAGCACTTAAAGGGGACCCTTTAAGTGCTTCCAGCTGGCAGCCTCACACGCCCGTTCTCCAAGCGGCATTACTGCTTGAAGATCAGGCACGCGGGGCCCACTTGCCACCGGCTGCAAGCACTTAAAGGGGTCCCTTTAAGTGCTTCCAACTGGCAGCCCCATGTGCCTGATCTCTGAGCGGCATTACTGGTTGGAGATTGGATGCACGGGGCCCGGTCCCCACCAGCTGCAAGCACTTAAAGGGGTCCCTTTAAGTGCTTCCAGCCAGGAGCCCCACATGCCCGATCTCTGAGTGGCATTACTGCTCGGAGATCAGACACACGGGGCCCGGTCCCCACTGGCTGCAAGCACTTAAAGGGCCCCATGCATCCGATCTCCAACCAGTAATGCCACTCAGAGATCAGGCACATGGGACTGCTGGTTGGAAGCACTTAAAGAGACCCCTTTATGTGCTTGCAGCTGGTGGGCCCTTCTTGCCCAATCTCCAAGTGGCATTACTGCTGAGAGATCCGACACGCGGGACTCTGTCCCTGCTGGCTTAAAGGGACTCCTTTAAGTGCTTCCAACTGGCAGCCCCTTGTGCCCAATCTCCAAGCAGAAATGCTGCTTGGAATTCAGGGACGTGTCCTGCAGCCACCCTTCTCCCTCCTCTCTCTCAAGAGAGAAGGGAGAGAGGTGGCTGTGGGTGTTGGCTTGGGGGCACGTTGGCTTGGGGGCACGTTGAACCCGCCACAGAGTGGGTAAACCCCCCAGACCGGGGGGGGAGGTCTGGCAACCCTAGTTGGACTAGTGTACCCTTGAGGTCCCTTCCAGCTCTATGTTTCTGTTCCACTTGGGAAGGCTCAGGGTCATAATGCGGCTCCTCCTTCCTCTGCCAGCTGGCTGGGTTTACATTTGGGTCAGCTGGTGGTGCTGGGAGCCACAGGGGCTCCCAAATGCTGTAGGCAGAGACCCAGATGGTGCCCTCTCTGCTAATCTTGATAGTTCTTGGTGTTCCACCCTCCAGCTGCTCAACCATTTTTTAAGGAGGCTCACTTTGCCTGCTGATGCTGTAGTGAAGCAGGCTGCCAGTCTTGGTGAATTGTCAAGCTGCTCAAAAAGTGGATGAAAAGCGGCTATATGGGGATTCCCTCCTGGCCTATCACTTGTGTTCTTCTTGGCTCATCAGTAACCAAAAACAGGGGAAAGGTGAAAACAGCAAAAGAACCCCATTACAGAGGAGCTGCAAAGACCCAAGTCAATCCGCTGGCTGATGGGAAGGGTGGATGATCAAGCCTGCAAACCATCCAGGCCAGGCTGGGCCAACCTTCAGGGCCAGAGATTCTGTGACCATTTTCAATTCTTCTCCTGGCTCATTTCCAGGGAGGCTGACTGCTTCTCAGCAAGGATGAAAACACAGAGCCTACACTGAATTAAGTTGCTATACCAGTGGTAGTATACCCTGGCCAGACTGGCACAAATGTTTAATTCAGAACCAAACTATATGTTACTTCCCCCCCTCTTGTTTATGTGTGTTTTTATGTGTTCCCTGCAGCCACACAGCAGCTGTGGGGAATGGCTTTAAAAAGCAAACATACAAAAAGGGAGAGTCCAGATGGGTTCAGGGTGGCCCTGCAGGGGGAGACGGGGCTCTGGTTTCCCCCACAAGCTGTTTTCTTTTGCAAAAGCCATACTGGGGAGGAGTTGTTTTTGCTGTGCCATGAGTCTCTGTGCATATGGAGCAGGAATACTAGTGAAATAACTACACCCCAGCAGGGTTTTCACCCAAAAATACCATTTGGGAGCTGAGGCAGGAGTTTGTTCCTCCCCTCACGGCACCATTCTGAGCCCATTTGGACTCTCTCTTTTAGAAGCAGGAACAAGATAATACTGTGAGGTATTTAACAGAAAATAAAAACTATACGCAAGAAATGTTTGTACAACAATGGTATCCTTTTATTAATCATGGGAATCAAATGCACAGATTAAATAATGTTCAGCAAAAGATATTACTATGTGCTCACTGCTCACTTGAGGATATGAACTTTATTAGAGTTCCCTTTTTTTACTATAATATGATGACTTTATTTACTTATGTCATTGTACAGTTGTAAATTTATATATGTTTACAATAAAGAAATTTTAAAAACGTTCAACGGTTTGAAATGGTATATCTATAAAATGTTCTCTTGTTTTTGATCAGATAAAATATTTTGTATTAAACGTGTTATAATTTGCCTTGCTCAGACTTCGAGGCCTGGAACTACAAGGAAACAAAATTGTACTTCACTGCAGAAGACCAAAAGGCTTTAGGGTGCCAAATATCCAGGAAGTCTTAATCCCCCTCACTGCTTGCTACAGGCCCCAGGGAGGTCAAATTTGCTGCCACCAGAGCCAGGGCATTTTCGGTGGTGGCTCCTACATGGTGGGAGGAGATCTAGGCCCTGTGGGCCCTTGCTCAGTTCCACAGGGCCTGTAAAACGAAGCTCTTCCACCAAGCTTTTAAGTAGGAGCCACTGCCACCACTATTCCATCATTGCTGCCATCATGACTGCTGCCATCATTGTGTGATTCCATCAGGGTGTGGGATGACCCTGGAAGGAGAAGGGATGACAGGCCACTGGGATGCTGCCGTGATTAAGATCTACCCCATCTTGTGGTAAATGTTCTCTTGTGATATTAGGTGGTTTTATTCTGTTTTAGATTGTTTTAATCTGTTTTAACCTTGGCTTCGTGCCTTGTTGTTAGCTGCCCTGAGCCTCCAGGGAGGGCGGGATATAATTCTAAATAATAAATAATAAATGAAGTCTTGGTATAGAACAAAATATATCTGAGCCAAGAATAATCTCTTCTATGCAGGGGTCTTTTGGGGCTGGAGTGCGCCAGAGCACTGCTCCAGCAGCCCAGGTGCTGGCACAAATGGCCTGGGGGCGGCCTGAAGATGCCTGTCGCCAGCCTCCCAGGGCCCGCATTGGAGCACTGCGGCCCCAGGGCGGCCTGAGGACGCCCATCACCAGTCTCCCGGGGCCTGTGCTGTGGCCCCAGGTTGGCCTGAAGAGGCCGGTTGCTGGCCTCCCAGGGCCCACGCTGGAGCGCTGCAGCCCCGGGGCGGCCTGAAGAGGCCCATTGCCGGCCTCCCGGGGCCCGCGCTGGAGCACTGTGGCCCCGGGGGAAGGCATTGATGGCGGGAAGTAAGGGATCTGGGGGTGGGGGCTTGATGGGGGGTGGGAGAGCCTTCCTCCCTCTCCCCATCTCTTTGCCCTCTTTCTGTCCCTCCTTTCCTTCTTTCCTTTTCTTTCTTTTCCTCCCTCTTTCCTTCTCTCTCTTTCTTTCTTTCCCTCCTCTCTTTCTTTCCCTTCTTTCCTTCTCTCCTTTTTCTCTTTCCCTCCTTTTGTTCTTTCCTTTTCCTCTTTCCCTCCTTCTTCTCTTCTCTTTCCCTCCTTTCATTCTTTCATTCTCTCCTTTTCTCCTTTCCCTTCTTCTTTCCTTCTCTTTCTTTCCCTCTTTCCTTCTCTCTTTTTATCCCCTCTTTCCTTCCTTCTTTCCTTCTTTTTTTCCCTCTTTCTTTCCTTCCTTCTCTCTACACACACTTCTCTCTCTCTCTCTCTCTCTCTCTCTCTCTCTCTCTCTCTCTCTCTCTCTCTCTCTCTCTCTCTCTTTCCTTCTGTGGCCCAACTGTTCACTCCCCCTGCC
Organism: Gekko gecko; assembly: GCA_029375565.1. Lineage (NCBI taxonomy): Eukaryota > Metazoa > Chordata > Lepidosauria > Squamata > Gekkonidae > Gekko > Gekko gecko. The sequence continues at coordinate 71,474,541 of JAPDNY010000011.1, read as the reverse complement.
CTGGCTGGCTGGGGAAGGGAAAGGGAGGCTTTTGAAGATGCCTTCCCCCCCTTTGCTTCCCCTTCTGACATCACTTCCAGTGATGTCAGGGGGTGTGGCATATGCTAATGAACTATTATGCTAATAGCCTAGTAGCTCTTTTTCTATTAAATGACCCCTGCTTCTATGAATGCTAAGACTGCAAACACTCTGAACATTTCCAGAATGCTTGTCTCTCACTATAAAGAAAGCACACATCTCTACATATACTGAGGCTGAATTTCTAGGCAGAAGGGTGAGATTTGCAGGCTGGTGCAATTTTGGAATGTCCCAGCACTGATTAATTGTTTTCACCCTTGCCCCTCCACTTTCAGCAGACCTCCCCACTGAACCTTGCAGTGCATTGAGCCTTCAGCCTGTACTCACTCATATCTGCAAGAGACCTCCAGGCTGGCAGTCCAAGTACAGCTTGGCAAACAGAATATCAGTTCTGTGTGATCATTCAGTTATCACTTAATACAGTAAACCTAATATCCTCTGCTCTATGGCCAGCCTCCATGTTACTTATTGTGGCTTACTCTGAAGGAAGGATCCTCTGGATTGCAGCTGCAAACATGCACTCCTGATTCTTCACCCATGGTTCAAGATTATTTCCATTCAGCTAAGGTTCCTTTGGGCATATACTCTGCTAGGGGCTCTTTCACACATACTAAATAACACATTCAATTCCCTTCTAATCCAGTTTGCAACTGGATTTTACCATGTGAAATGGCAACATCCACTTGCAAATGGTCACTGAAGTGGATTGAAATTGCATCTAAGGGAAAAATACTGAATATGAGAGTCCTCAGAGATTTGAGCTATGTAACAGAAAGATTCAAAAAGCTGTTTATTGGCCAAACATACGTGTTGAATGTGAAAGTCATGTACCAGATGGCAATCCTTGAGAAATGAAAACCCCCAACTAGCCAGTTACTACCCATTAAGATGATGTGTGAAATCTGCAAAAATAATTAAGCAACATTATGAACCCAGTCCAGACTGATAATGCAGTTGTCAGGAGGAACAAAATATCAACAAGAGATGAAACAGCTCGGAATGCAGCTGTATTTGCATTAAAATATTGGAATTCCAAAACGTTCAGATTGCTGGTGTTGTTTCCAAAGTACAACCAGTGCTTTAGAAATCCTCCATTGTTTTGGATCTTCACAGCTTTCGGTTCTTTCTGATTATTTGTATTGTGTTCCTTCTCTAAGGGACCCATCCTAACAAGCCTACTCAGAAGTATCTCCCCAAACAAAAGGTTTTTTTAGTGAGGCTTCCTCCCAGGAAAGCTTTACTGTTATGTATGGACATACATTCACTTATGTGACTAAATGTAACCGTGGAATGGAGTTTCTGTCACAAGCTCCATAGGAGATTACGAATTGACATGCACTTGCTTATGGTATGTGTAAAGTACTAGATTTGCCGCATGGAGGATTCATACTATGACACACGTTCAGATGCATTTATTGTACTTCACACATGAACAGGTGAAATGGCCCCGCAAGGGCCATCTATAAACATCCCACCGGCACATCTACAGTCCCATTGGAGGGTTTGAATTTCCTGCCAGAGGTGCTATTGGTGGACACTAGGTGGACTAGGATCCTAGGTCCCTTTGTGTTCAGGGACCAAGCTCCTTACTTTAGCGTACATAACAGTATAGTTCAATATGATGTTAGGCTGGAGCTTCAGGTACAAGCTCCATAGACGTGAAGGTAAACCCTGCTGTCGGACTGGTCTCTGTGGCGAGACAGACCAATCCAGAGGGACTCCATTTCTGGCAGGAACAAATCCATTGGTTCCAAGTATGCAAAGGTGATGTATGGTGTTCTTTTTCTGTAATGCTATTGTATGCCTGAGCTTCAGACAAGGCTCTATAAAAGCCTGGTATTCTAAAGTGCACATTCTGATTGGCTGTTCTGCACAGTGGGCCAATCGAAGCATAGGAAGGGTTCTGGAGGGAACAACCATTGGTCATTATGTACACATTATGATTGGGTGTTATCTGTTTTGGGGTTTGGTTTTTGCCGGTTCAAATTGTATATAAGCCAGCCTTGTTCTGTGTAAGTTGTTCTGTGTTAAGTTATGAGCTGAATAAATGAAATCACTTGTTTAAGAGCTGCCCTGATCTCAGTTCATAATATTTACTGATGTGTTCTCATTGATTAAACTGAAAAATCAAAGAACAAAACAAAACACTGCTATGGTTGTGTATGTACAGATACATCAAGAATCAATACTCATTTTGTGAGGTTTTGTAACAATGTATGGGATCACACATGTAAAACACTGCATTAAAAGCATCCTAATACAAAAAAGGAGCTGCGGTGGCTCAAGTGGTTAAGACGCTGAACTGCAGGCTGTGGAAGGTCAGTAGTTCAGCAGTTCGAGACCCGGGTGCCGCATGACGGGGTGAGCTCCTGTCTCTAGCTCCAGCTCCTGCCAACCTAGCAGTTCGAAAGCAAGAAATTGCAAGTAGATAAATAGGGACCACTTCGGTGGGAAGGTAACAGCGTTCCGTGCGCCTTGGTGTTTAGTCATGCCGGCCACATGACCACGGAAACGTCTTCGGACAGCGCTGGCTCTTCGGCTTTGAAACGGAGATGAGCACCGCAACCCTAGAGTCGGATTCGACTGGCTTTCGAGCAAGGGAACCTTTACCTTTACCTTTAATACAAAAAAGAGCAGCTTTAATATAATTGCATCTATGCATGTATTGCAAGTGTGTATGGTTGCATTAAGATCCTATTAAAATGTGTTTTACACAGGTAATCCTGTTACTTGCTTAAAACACCTCACAAAATAAATAGTGCTTCTAGGGTTGCCAACTCTGGGTTGGAAAACTCCTGTATATTTTGGGGTGGAGCCTGGGGAGGGACCTCAGTGGGGTATAATGTCACAGAGTCCAACCTTCAAAATAGCCATCTTCTCCAGGGGAATGGATCTCTGTCATCTAGAAATCAGTTGTAATTCTGGGGGGTCTCCAGGCCCCACCAGGAAGTTGGCAACCGTAATTCTTACTGTATTAGTACATATACAAGCATATCAAGCCCCCCCCCCCGCCGGTCTACACGGTAGGGTTACGGAAAGCAGTCATGTGTGTGCGTGTGGGCCTGCGCGCAGTCATGCACATGCAAAAGTGATCTGAAGGAACCCAAGGCTTTGTATCTGTAATTCCGTACGAGAATTTACAAATTCTGCTTGTATACTATGAAGCCAGAGTGACGGAGAAATGGAACACCGAACAAAAATGCTGGAATAGTAAAGAAACAGAGTGAGGAAAATCTGCTTGTTCCCTATTACCACAGACTAGTCAGAACAAATGAAACAGCAGTACGACATGCCAAGTAAAGAGAGATTTCAAAGGTTTTTGAACACTAATACTGTGTTCCATCATGGCTTTTGTTGTTGTTGTTGTTCAGTCGCACAGTCGAGTCCGACTCTTCGCGACCCCATGGACCAGATTACGCCAGGCCCTCCTGTCTTCCGCTGTCCGCTGAAGTCTGCTCAATTTCATGTTCGTTGCATCGATGACACTGTCTAACCATCTCATCCTTTGCCGTCCCCTTCTTCTTTGACCTTCAATCTTTCCCAGCATCAGGGTCTTCTCCAGTGAATGCTCCCTTCTCATTTGGTGGCCAAAGTATTTGAGCTTCAGCTTCAGGATCTGGCCTTCAAGGGAACAGTCAGGGTTGATTTCTTTTAGGATTGACTGATTTGATCTCCTTGCAGTCCAAGGGACTCTCAAGGGTCTTCTCCAGCACCATAGTTCAAAAGAATCTATTCTTCGGCGCTCAGCCTTCCTTATAGTCCAACTCTCGCAGCCATACATTACTACGGGGAATACTCCCTCGATATAAGATTGCAGCGTAAGACGCTTCTGAGAAGTGATATATTTGCATCAAAAGAGGGAATAATGTAATGATAGTACGAATCAGAGGACTACACGGAAGGGCACGTGAAAGAAAGCCGTTCTGGACATCAGTAGAGAACTGAAGTTTAGGACCGCATCCAATGACTCTTGAGATGTGTTAAGAGCTGCACAAAGCTAAATTAAGTTTGACCTTATTCATTAATTTTTTTATTATTATTAATTAAGTTTTACTACCGTTAAGCATCATTTTACGACGTCTGCAGCCGCAAACACTACACCCAGTCTCTGTCCTATTTTATTTATGCTTTTTACGTTAATTCCTGTGTGTTTTCACCCCGCACACAGACAACCCTAATCAAAACCGGAAGATACGGCTGTACGAATTCTTTTTTTTAATACACCTCTTTAACCCTATCTCCTTAACTCACTCTCTCGAACGAATACAGCGTACAGTAGCTTGCCCTTCTCCGGCCTCCACCTTCCTCCACTGATTGGTTCATCTACGTGCTTGTCAAGCACCGGTGGTTGTCCAATCAGAATCAGACCAGCCCTATAGTTGATTGGTGCATCGGCTCTTCCCGGCCACTATGTTCTACTCCGGGTCCAGAGAGGCAGGTTACAATAAGGTCAAGAGCTGTCTCTGATTAGACCAGAGGTCTGCCTGTCACCCGGCTAGTCCAATCAAAACCATTCGTTATGGTTTCCCCTCCCATCACTAGTCAGTATTACTACAGAGACTGAGGAAGGGAGTGTGGAGAGAGCGGATAGCCGGGTCAGTATCGAATAATGTAAATAAACAGCGGAAGGCACGGCAATCCCGGAGACTCCCTTTGCTTGAGGGAGAGGCCCAACTACCCCGGGTGGGGGCTGATGGGGGGGGGATATTTCCCTGTTGTTGTTGTTGTTGTTTTAAAAAAATCAAAGCATCTTGGTGAATAATGACTCAGGAGTTAATTTTTTAATTATTGTATGGCGTCAGCAGTTTGGATTCTGATTTAATGGGGATCCTTCCCGGGGAGGGGCAGGTTGTAAAAAATTAAGATCTCTCCGAAGAGGGCTGGGGGAGTGTTGCGCCGCTTTGCCCTCTGTGAGGGGAAGGGCTGCTGCCGGGGCTTCGGCTGGGCCGGCCTCCTTCCCTCCCTCTTCCACGACTGGGCTGTGCCCGCCGCCTGCGGTTCCTTTCGGGGCTTCGGGCTGACGAAGCTGCTGCCCCCGCCGCTTTTTGTTCCCCTCCAGGCCTGGAGCCCGCCGTGGGAGCCGCCTTCGCCGTCGCCTGGGACCCCCTCGCCCGCCCCGCTCGCCGGTTCTTCGCCTCCTGCCCATGTTCAGGGAACGCGGGCTGGCAGCCGACCCTCAGCCGCCGTTTCCTCGTCTTCCTTCCGGCGCCGGGAGTCGACTCGGCCGCCGACCAGCCCGAGAGCCGCCCCCGCTGCCGTTGCTTTTGCCTCCGCCATGGCTGAGCTGGGACAGGAGGTCGTCCACCTGGTGTGGGGCAAGAAGCCCGGCGCACACGGCCTGGCAGATACCATCTTCTGTCGCTGGGCTCAAGGTACCTGCTCCTCCTCCTCCCCCTCCTCTTCTTCGCCCATGTCGTTTGTGTCTCATTTTTACCACCCATCAGTTACAGACCGCCCTTCCTTCTCTAACCCCCCCCAAGTTTCCAAAGATGGTTTGAGTACAGTCCTTTATTTGGGCCTGCAACTTAAATTGTTCATATATATTACTTATATGAAGGCTGAGGTCATAATGCTATGTATTTATTTATGTGAAGTCCTGAAGCTGAGTCAGACTGTTGGTTAGCAAAGTAAATATTGTCTGCTCTGACTGGCAGCTGCTTTCCAGGGTCTCAGGTAGAACTCTTTCCTCTCAGTACCTTGAGATGCTGGGGATTGAACCTGGGACCTTCTGCATCCCAAGTAGGTGCTCTGACACTGAGGTACTTTTATGCCACCCTTTTATCACGGCACTCAGGGTGGTGTACATGATTCTTTTCTCTCTTCCATTTTACTGCCACAACAACCCTGGGAGGTAGATTAGTCTGAAAGGGAGTGATAGGCCCAAGGTGACCAAGCAAAATTCTATGGCAGAGCAGGGATTGAAACCTGGGTCTCCAAGAGCCTAATTCAGCACTCTGACCACTATACCACACTAGGTGAGCAAACACCACATACAGTTGTTTGAACACATGAACATACATGAAGACACAAAGCTGCTGTACACAGAGTCAGATTCAAATCTGTGTTGTTTGCTCTGAGTGTCAGTGGCTCTCCAGAGTGTCTGGTAGAAGTCTTTCACACAACCTGCTGCCTGATCCTTTTAAACGGCAATGCCAAGGATCTAGTCTGGGACCTTCTACCTCCAAAGTAGATATTCTACAACTGTGCTACAGCTGCTTCCACTCTATGGAAGCTTTTTACACCATGAACTTAGTTAGCCCATCTTTTAGTTTACAATAATCACACCTTTAATTATTGTGGAATAATTTCTGTTTCTGTTTATAATGCTTCCTGGCTACTTTGCTCCTTGGAGAATAAGAGTGTGATCTTTTCTTCTTCTCCCCACATTTTTGCACTGCTGCTTAAGATGCAATGCATCAACTCCTTCAGATTTTCTCTGCTTGGGAGCTCCCTGTTTACCTGTCGAGGGACGTATACCCAGTTTATAAGGGGAACATAATTGTGATATAACTGTGATAGTCGTTAAAGGATACTTTTCTCCCCCACCCCACCCATTGCAAGAGCCTTGCACAGCAAATAGCTAGAAAGCTCATCTTGGTTTCAAGCCTGGCCCTCTTCTGTAACCACTGTTTGCCACCTTTAGATGGAGCTGTCCCATATCTGTCTCTTTTTGTTCCCTCATCCGGTCCCATGACCAACTGAGTCATTCCTACTAGTGATGTTTTATTATTTTATTGTAAATAAAGCAGTTTGTTTTGTTACATTTGTTGCTATTTGTAATAAAGTTGTTCGCCATTGCTTCCACAGGTAAGGTCAGGGATCCCAGACTCTCTTATGACGAAAATTTTCAGTCATAACTTGATCTTGTTGGGTTTATACAATGATTTGCTACATGTTATGCTGTCTATCTGCTTTGACAGGACCCCTTGAACCTAGTTACATAGGCATTTAGGAAACTGATGGATATCCCCCCGCCCCCAGTTCTTACATGCCACCACCACTAAACTTTGTCAGATTTAGGATCTGCATAACTTTTAGTGTGAGCCTGGATAGTTCAGGTGGGCCCAGTCTCTTCAGATCTCGGAAGCTTAGCAGAGTCAGCCTGGGCTGGTATTTGGATGGGAGACCTCCAAGGAATACCAGGTCATGACGCAGAGGCAGGCAATGGCACGCCACCTCTGAACGTCTCTTGCCTTGGAAACCCATGTCAGCTGTAACTTGACAGCACTTTCTACCACCCCCACTTTCAAACAGAAAGCATGCTGGAAAAAGCAGTGTTGTTTGCTGATGGCTTGCTTATGAATAATAAATGTAGAAACTTTACAAGTGAAGATGGTTTTTCTGATTTAAAAGCTTATATACAGTGTTCTGGGAAGAGGGAACTTATGCTGGTGTCCTTGGTACTGATTCCCAAATGTAAGATGAAAGCAGCCAATGAGCTATGTAATTCAAATCCCTATCAAGTGAGCAATGTCTTTGTGTGGGCAAGAAAAGTGAGTCTCCATGCAAAAGGTGAAATTTCATGTTGGTCCATATGATAAATGCTGTGGTTTCTCTTCAGTGTATTATTCCATTCAGGTTATGCCCTTAAGAACTGTTTGCAGCCATTCAGTGAATAGAGGGTGCTACACTTCTGTATTCCTATATTTATTAATTTAAACCAGAGGATCAGGTTAAGATAGCCATAAAAGCAATTAGTGTTGCAGGCTCAGTCATCAGTGACATCTGATCATAGCAATAAAGTTAAATCACTTCCAAGAGAAGCTACATAAAATTGCCACCAATCATGCCTTGATAACTCCCTGGCAATTCTACAGGAAAATCACCAATAATGTTGCCATTGCTGGCCTGACAGATCTTCCATCCCTGTCACATGTAGCAGTCACTATTAGTGAAATAACTGTTCTGCAGTGAAAAGGTTACAAAAAAAAAGGGCACAAGGATAAGTTCAAGCATTGGTCAATCAAGAATGCTGCATTAGTGAGCAGCAGATGTAGATTCACTTCCTGGTCGATTGGGTACTGCAGCCATGTTGTCCTCTTAGTGCCAGACCAGTCATTGCTATGTATTTGAGCAGTAGCAAAACATGCATTTTTAGTTTTGATTAGAGATGTGAAGACCCAGGAAAAATCCTGGAGAATTTTTTTTTGGGGGGAACAGTTTTTTTCTGAGGCCTCCCCCCCCAGTTTTTCCAGTGAAAAAATCAAAAGTTTTGAGGAGTAGTGAAAAAAAAATCCTCTGAAATATTTTCTCTTTTAGAATGAATGAAAAGCTCCAAAGACAATGAATGAAAAGCCTTAAAGGTCAGCATGCCGTAGACATACACAGCTTCTAAATCCAAGATGCATTCCTGCACCTAAAAGGATACCTCATGTTCATGAGTGGCTCTCATTGTTTTTCAGCTGTTGCATACTGTTTGTCATCTTTTTCTCTCTCCCTTGAACCACTGTGACACATATAGTCACCACTGGGGTAAAAAGTAGTTTGTTGCCCTACTTTGAAGGAGGGAGAAAAAAGATAACAAGGAGGTAGGACAGAAACGTCTCAGAGGAGAATGGAAAGTTTTGTTGAAAAAACTGTGACCATATAGCAAAAACTAAGGTGCATGTACTAAGATAGCATAGGGTGCATTAGCTTGCAGGTTTCTCTGAAGTATTGGGTATATTTGCAATTTAGCATGTACAAAACAAAGGCATTTGTAACTTTTAAATTCCAAATATTGCAATTTTATATGCTAAGTAAGTTATAAATGATGTATTTTATGTGTGAAAGCAGTAAAATTAGTTTAGGTTTGATAGGACGCTAAGTATTACATATATTTCAGTTTTCCCAAAAAAATGTCTGCTTTTTTCAATGACAAAATTTTTGGAAATTTGGCATTTCTCATTTTGATCAATTATAAACCTATTTGTAAAATGATGCATATGGTAACTGTGGGGAGTCTGAAGGTATAAGTGTTACACAGCAGCTTTTTCATTTCTGTCTGCGGGGACCTGGCTTCTATG